>CM068827.1:144854053-146099053 GCA_028554795.2 Sinohyriopsis cumingii
TGGGTTTCCCTTTTTTCCCTTTCTAATTCCCTCCCAGCCTGTTTCTCTAGTTCTATCATTTCCTTCTGGGTTTCCATTTTTTCCCTTTCTAATTCCCTCTCCTTTAATCTTTGGTCCCTCTCCCGGGCTTGTTCTTCACGAACGAAATTTCTAAGGGACTCCCCCTCATAACCAAACTGTTTCCCCAGTTCTACCAGTTCTTTCATAGAAGACATTTCAAAAGTTTGGTGGTGACCAACCTTAAAGTGCAGTTGTATACAAACCACGTAATTACCACAAACCGTATTTCTTTCACGAAATGCAACAAAAATATTAAATACAAAAAATAAAGTAATATTAGGTATCTACCTAACCTTGGTGCTTTGTCAAACGCATCTGAAACACACAGAATGCATACAAATATAGCAAAACAATTTCAGTGCTCTGTTATATCCGAAATGATCCCACTTCTGACACCATTTGTAACAAGATAACCGGGTGGGATATTTCGGATTAACAACAGAACACGTTTTGACGACACATATGATTTAATGTGGCGATTTATATGAGTAGTGGATTATGAAGATGTGTGCGTATTTATAATCCAAATATTGGATCTATTTAACATTAAAACGCACAGTTTCAAAGATGGAAAAAATATACAAATAAATTTAGTTCAGTAACCCTAAAATACAGGATAAATGATTTCACAAATGATTCAATAATTGAAAGATGAATATAGTTCACTCAAATAGTAAACAATGTAAGTCTTTACACATAGTAAAAAAAAAATGTATTCGCTCAGGTAGCGAAATTATGTCACTAAACAAGAACGGATATACAATCTATCCTTCCAGTCCTGAATAATACACTGGGTCTTACTAACCCAAAATTAGCATACAGCTAAAAATACATGTGTGGAGATGCACTCCGTCACCCGTGCACCTTATCCGCTCCACAGCTCCTCTGAATCAATTTCACAACCAATATAGACTCCGGACCCTCGGAATACTATTATCACTTGAAACATTAGACCGTCCGGACACTTGAAATACTAGACCCTCCGGACCCCCTGGTCCTTTGACGGCTCTACAGCTGGGTCACCTTAGTCACTCTTGACACTCCGGACGCTAGACAGTAGACGCTCCGGCACCTTAAACGCTCCGGACACACGGACGTTTCTACCCTCTGACAACACCGGACACCCCGGATATTCCTACCATCAAAACTTCACTCACTCACTCAGCCCTACAGCTGGAGTTGTGCGAATCCTTTTAGCAGGCCGCTTGCTGACAAAACCATTAGTATTGTAAAGGTCCTTTACATGTAGTAACGTATTTATACCTTTAGAATTTTCGTTATTCTTTATCAAAGGCACCTTGCACGTGTGGCACAGGACGAATCGTACTCACGATTTCGAAATACATAGACCATATTATAATCACCCTCGAGTATCGTTGTACAGAGAAAAAGAAACGAAACCCGAGTACATGTATTTAATTAACAACATTTACACCATTCCGTGACAATACCTCCCCCCTAAAAAAAAGTGGTATCACTTTTAGAACAATCACGGAATGTGAACAATGAATCATTATTAAAACTTCCAATTTTCAGACCGAACGAAATGATTTGCTAATTACACCCTACTTAAAAAATCAGCTCCCACATTTTCTGACCCTCGAATTGCCTCGATTCGAAAACTGTATGGTTGCAAAGACAACGCCCAACGCATCAATCTGGCATTGGTGACCTTTGCTTTATTCAAATATAAAAGCGGCTGATGGTCCGTTTGCAAGGTAAACTCCCTCCCAAAAAGATATGTATGGAATTTTCCTATTCCCCATACTAAACCTAGGCACTCCTTTTCAATCACGGAGTACTTTCCCTCTCTAGGGAGCAATTTCCTACTTGCATAAGCAATGGGCAATTTCATCCCCCCTTGCTCCTGTAGCAAAACAGCCCCAAGACCCGTATCGGACGCATCAGTCCTCAGTACAAAAGGTTTATCTATTTCCGGCAACTTTAAAATTGGTGCACTTACCAGTTTGTGTTTTAGAGTGTTAAACGCTTTTTCCTGGCATACACCCCATGAAACTTTATTCGGTTGCCCCTTCCGAGTCAAATCCGTTAATGGGCTGGCAATAGCCGAAAAGTTGGGGACGAATTTCCTGTAGAACCCGATTAGACCTAGGAAAGACCTTACTTGTTTTTTTGTCTCTGGTCTAGGGGCATCCCTGATTGCTCCTATTTTATCTGGATGATGTTGCAACTGGCCTAGTCCACTTACCAGATGTCCCAAACATTCCAGACTGGAATACCCTATGCTACACTTAGTAGGCCTAACTGAAAGATTTGCAATGTGAAGTCTATCGAACAGATCCCGTAATACCTTAACATGTTCATCCCATGTATGCGTGTAAACAAAGATGTCGTCTACGAAGCTGTCGACGTTTTCCGTTCCGTTTAATAATTTGCGCATGAGACGAACGCACGACGCACCGGCGTTGACTAAACCGAAAGGCATAACTTTAAATTGAAACAGTCCTTTGGGAGTCGCGAATGCCGTTAACTCGCGGGCATTATCGGCGATGGGTATCTGCCAATATCCCTTGCTTAGATCTAATTTGGAAATGTATTTATGACCTGCCAATTTTGAAAATACACTTTCCATATCTGGCATTGGTTCTGCATCAAATACGGTGATCTTGTTTAATTGCCGAAAGTCGATGCAAAACCGGTTGGTCCCGTCTTTCTTTCTGACTAACACCACGGGGGACGAGTATGGGGAGTTTGAAGGTTCGATCACTCCCTGGTCTAACATTTTCATCACTTCTTCGCTGATTGTCTCCCGTGCATTAAAGGGTATCGGATATCCTTTAATCCTGATAGGCTCAGTGGTATTCAATTTGATCTCGTGTCGAATTAGACCCGTACAGCCTGGTCTGTCCGTGAACACATCTGGATATTTGGACAAAACCTCCATAATCTGTGTACGTTGACCCTCCGATAACTCAGGGCATACATTTATCTGGTCAATACTTTCTTTACCAACGTCCATGGGGTATTCAAGGGGTATTTCTGTGCTGGGGACGAATTCCGCTTCGTCACCAGACCTATCCTCTATCACCGCAACGCATACTACATTCAAAATCCCTTTATCAATCGTTTGTCCAGGTCTCGCTACGTAGAGTTTAAGCATATTGGCATGAAATGTCTTGGACTTCCCCTCCATATCAATGATATAATCCATTTCGCCTTTCACCTGTCTGACTTCATATGGCCCTTTCCATTGGACTAGCAGCTTGTTGTTATTCGTTGGGAGAAGCACCAACACTTGATCGCCTACGTCAAATTTTTTACTCCGAGTTCCTCGGTTGTAGTACTTGGCGTACCTACGACTAGATTTCGCGAGTTCGTCTTGCGCCATTTGACAAGTACTTTCTAATCTTTCGCGCAAATCAACTACGTAATGGTATGTGGTCTTAACTTCTTCGTCCGCGACCTCGTCTGTCCACAGTTCACGAAGTATGCGCATAGGACCACGAACTGTCCTACCGTACAATAGTTCAAACGGGGAGAAACCCAAGCTTTCCTGAGGAACCTCACGATATGCGAACAGAAGGGCGTTCATATATCTATCCCAATCCTTCGGTCTTTCCGCACACATTCTCCGCAACATTTGCTTCAATGTGCCGTTGAATTTCTCGACCAATCCATTGCACATAGGATGGTAAGGTGTTGTGCGTAACTGTTTAAGGGACAACAACCTACTAATTTCTGCCATAAGATCTGAGGTGAATTGCGCTCCACAATCCGTAAGAACCTCTTCGGGCACTCCGACCCTGCTGAACATGTCTACGAGCGCTTCGGCTACACGTTCGGTTTCAATTGATGGCAAAGCTATGGCTTCTGGATATCTGGTAGCGTAATCTACCAGTGTCAAGATGTATCGGTTTTTCCGATCTGCATGCGGAAATATTGGTCCTACAATGTCGATGGCTACTCGTTTGAACGGAGTATCTATCAAGGGCATCTGACCTAACGGTACTCTAGTTACCCTGCCTTTAGAGATCGTCTTCTGGCAAACGTCGCACGAGCGACAGAACAGCGCTATGTCGCTATTGACGCCAGGCCAATAAAATTCTCTTAATACCCTATCCGTTGTTTTCTTTACGCCTAAATGACCTGCCATACTCGACTCGTGCGCGACCTTTAATACATGTGCCCTAAATTTCTGGGGAACCACTAATTGCAAGAACTTCCTATCCGATGTAGAGTATTCCCTGTACATTAAACCCTTTCGAACAAGGAATTTAGAGGAACCCCCGTTCTTACACTTTCTCACGGTACCCGTTAATGCCTTCTCAGAGGTTGCACGTAAAGACGCGTCACGTTTTTGCTCATTTTGGAATTCTTCGCGGAATATATCAGTAATGGCTTCCGGTACTTTTAACTTACGCAAAGGTTTATTTTCCTCCTTTACCTGAGCCCTAGTTTGCACTGCCTGGATGATAGGGAATCGGAAATCTGCTATGGTTGGGAGTCTAGAACCCGGTACGTTGCCAATCGTCAGTTCATAGATCGGGTTGGCTACGCATAAAGCTTCCACAGTCCCGGTCAAAAAAGGTGTATCTATCATTATCCTTGCAACTGGAACGTGGTCGATTGTCTGGTCAAGCAACGTGCAAGGTGATTTTAAACCCAAGCAATTGATCATCGCGGACTAAGCTCCGTTTCACGACTACAGTAGTGCATCCCGTGTCTCGTAGAACGGTAACTTCTTGTCCGTTAACAGTGCCGTTTGCGGTCGGCACCCGTGCCTCTGGAAAAATACACGTGCCGATTGATTGGATCACATCGCGACTGGTCTCTGAACGCACCACCGGTTCACGCACCGCTTTCCGCTTAACTTGCTGGGAAACATTAAGTTTTCCATTTACCGATCTTCTGCCTCTAATGGCTACCGCTACTTTCTGGACTGGTCCCTTCCGCTTAGGACAATAGTGGGAGATATGACCCACTTCCTTGCAAATGAAACATTGCATGTCACTCCGCTTCCCCTGGTTACTCCTACCAGATTTTTCAGGTTCCCTGGGTTTTCTGTCGTTGACCTGATTCCCACCTTTGACATCTCGCGTGATGACATTCTGCGAACCTCCCCGAGCTTCGGCGAACAAATCCGCCTGTGTGGCCATTTCATGTACATTTGTGAAGGATCTTTCCTTCAAAAATAAATATAACTCCTTGCCACAAGTTGTTAACAATTGGTCACGCAGCAAGAAATCGACAAGACCCTCAAATGTCCTGACGACTTTACCACATTCCACCCATCGCTGCAAATAATTGCAAGTCCTACTGACGAACTGTGTGAATGTTTCGCCTCTATCTGGTTTACTATACTTAAACTTCTTGCGAAACCCTTGCTCGGTTAGTTCATATTTCTTGAGAAGTGCCTCTTTCAACACGGGGTAATTGAGCGAATCGGCCGTGGATAAACGCGAATACACGTCTAACGCTTTACCTTTCAATAACGCGCTAAGATGGAGCGGCCAATCGTCTTTCTTCCATTTTTGTACCGTAGCATACCTCTCGAACCTATTTAGATAACTATCCATATTATCTTTATCGTCTTCAAATGGGGGCAATTTTGGACCTCTCAGTTTAACATCATGTTCCCCCTCTTTTTTAGCTTGCAATAGCTCAGAATTTCTTAGATGTTCCCTCTCCCGATTTCTATCTTCCATCTCTAAAGTTTCTAACCTTACCTGTTTTTCCCTTTCTAACTTCTCCCTGTCTGCTTCCCTTTCCCATTCTATCCTTTCCCTCTCAGCCTGTTTCTCTAGTTCTATCTTACCCTTTTCTAATTCTATCATTTCCTTCTGGGTTTCCCTTTTTTCCCTTTCTAATTCCCTCCCAGCCTGTTTCTCTAGTTCTATCATTTCCTTCTGGGTTTCCATTTTTTCCCTTTCTAATTCCCTCTCCTTTAATCTTTGGTCCCTCTCCCGGGCTTGTTCTTCACGAACGAAATTTCTACGGGACTCCCCCTCATAACCAAACTGTTTCCCCAGTTCTACCAGTTCTTTCATAGAAGACATTTCAAAAGTTTGGTGGTGACCAACCTTAAAGTGCAGTTGTATACAAACCACGTAATTACCACAAACCGTATTTCTTTCACGAAATGCAACAAAAATATTAAATACAAAAAATAAAGTAATATTAGGTATCTACCTAACCTTGGTGCTTTGTCAAACGCATCTGAAACACACAGAATGCATACAAATATAGTAAAACAATTTCAGTGCTCTGTTATATCCGAAATGATCCCACTTCTGACACCATTTGTAACAAGATAACCGGGTGGGATATTTCGGATTAACAACAGAACACGTTTTGACGACACATATGATTTAATGTGGCGATTTATATGAGTAGTGGATTATGAAGATGTGTGCGTATTTATAATCCAAATATTGGATCTATTTAACATTAAAACGCACAGTTTCAAAGATGGAAAAAATATACAAATAAATTTAGTTCAGTAACCCTAAAATACAGGATAAATGATTTCACAAATGATTCAATAATTGAAAGATGAATATAGTTCACTCAAATAGTAAACAATGTAAGTCTTTACACATAGTAAAAAAAAAATGTATTCGCTCAGGTAGCGAAATTATGTCACTAAACAAGAACGGATATACAATCTATCCTTCCAGTCCTGAATAATACACTGGGTCTTACTAACCCAAAATTAGCATACAGCTAAAAATACATGTGTGGAGATGCACTCCGTCACCCGTGCACCTTATCCGCTCCACAGCTCCTCTGAATCAATTTCACAACCAATATAGACTCCGGACCCTCGGAATACTATTATCACTTGAAACATTAGACCGTCCGGACACTTGAAATACTAGACCCTCCGGACCCCCTGGTCCTTTGACGGCTCTACAGCTGGGTCACCTTAGTCACTCTTGACACTCCGGACGCTAGACAGTAGACGCTCCGGCACCTTAAACGCTCCGGACACACGGACGTTTCTACCCTCTGACAACACCGGACACCCCGGATATTCCTACCATCAAAACTTCACTCACTCACTCAGCCCTACAGCTGGAGTTGTGCGAATCCTTTTAGCAGGCCGCTTGCTGACAAAACCATTAGTATTGTAAAGGTCCTTTACATGTAGTAACGTATTTATACCTTTAGAATTTTCGTTATTCTTTATCAAAGGCACCTTGCACGTGTGGCACAGGACGAATCGTACTCACGATTTCGAAATACATAGACCATATTATAATCACCCTCGGGTATCGTTGTACAGAGAAAAAGAAACGAAACCCGAGTACATGTATTTAATTAACAACATTTACACCATTCCGTGACAATACCTCCCCCCTAAAAAAAAGTGGTATCACTTTTAGAACAATCACGGAATGTGAACAATGAATCATTATTAAAACTTCCAATTTTCAGACCGAACGAAATGATTTGCTAATTACACCCTACTTAAAAAATCAGCTCCCACATTTTCTGACCCTCGAATTGCCTCGATTCGAAAACTGTATGGTTGCAAAGACAACGCCCAACGCATCAATCTGGCATTGGTGACCTTTGCTTTATTCAAATATAAAAGCGGCTGATGGTCCGTTTGCAAGGTAAACTCCCTCCCAAAAAGATATGTATGGAATTTTCCTATTCCCCATACTAAACCTAGGCACTCCTTTTCAATCACGGAGTACTTTCCCTCTCTAGGGAGCAATTTCCTACTTGCATAAGCAATGGGCAATTTCATCCCCCCTTGCTCCTGTAGCAAAACAGCCCCAAGACCCGTATCGGACGCATCAGTCCTCAGTACAAAAGGTTTATCTATTTCCGGCAACTTTAAAATTGGTGCACTTACCAGTTTGTGTTTTAGAGTGTTAAACGCTTTTTCCTGGCATACACCCCATGAAACTTTATTCGGTTGCCCCTTCCGAGTCAAATCCGTTAATGGGCTGGCAATAGCCGAAAAGTTGGGGACGAATTTCCTGTAGAACCCGATTAGACCTAGGAAAGACCTTACTTGTTTTTTTGTCTCTGGTCTAGGGGCATCCCTGATTGCTCCTATTTTATCTGGATGATGTTGCAACTGGCCTAGTCCACTTACCAGATGTCCCAAACATTCCAGACTGGAATACCCTATGCTACACTTAGTAGGCCTAACTGAAAGATTTGCAATGTGAAGTCTATCGAACAGATCCCGTAATACCTTAACATGTTCATCCCATGTATGCGTGTAAACAAAGATGTCGTCTACGAAGCTGTCGACGTTTTCCGTTCCGTTTAATAATTTGCGCATGAGACGAACGCACGACGCACCGGCGTTGACTAAACCGAAAGGCATAACTTTAAATTGAAACAGTCCTTTGGGAGTCGCGAATGCCGTTAACTCGCGGGCATTATCGGCGATGGGTATCTGCCAATATCCCTTGCTTAGATCTAATTTGGAAATGTATTTATGACCTGCCAATTTTGAAAATACACTTTCCATATCTGGCATTGGTTCTGCATCAAATACGGTGATCTTGTTTAATTGCCGAAAGTCGATGCAAAACCGGTTGGTCCCGTCTTTCTTTCTGACTAACACCACGGGGGACGAGTATGGGGAGTTTGAAGGTTCGATCACTCCCTGGTCTAACATTTTCATCACTTCTTCGCTGATTGTCTCCCGTGCATTAAAGGGTATCGGATATCCTTTAATCCTGATAGGCTCAGTGGTATTCAATTTGATCTCGTGTCGAATTAGACCCGTACAGCCTGGTCTGTCCGTGAACACATCTGGATATTTGGACAAAACCTCCATAATCTGTGTACGTTGACCCTCCGATAACTCAGGGCATACATTTATCTGGTCAATACTTTCTTTACCAACGTCCATGGGGTATTCAAGGGGTATTTCTGTGCTGGGGACGAATTCCGCTTCGTCACCAGACCTATCCTCTATCACCGCAACGCATACTACATTCAAAATCCCTTTATCAATCGTTTGTCCAGGTCTCGCTACGTAGAGTTTAAGCATATTGGCATGAAATGTCTTGGACTTCCCCTCCATATCAATGATATAATCCATTTCGCCTTTCACCTGTCTGACTTCATATGGCCCTTTCCATTGGACTAGCAGCTTGTTGTTATTCGTTGGGAGAAGCACCAACACTTGATCGCCTACGTCAAATTTTTTACTCCGAGTTCCTCGGTTGTAGTACTTGGCGTACCTACGACTAGATTTCGCGAGTTCGTCTTGCGCCATTTGACAAGTACTTTCTAATCTTTCGCGCAAATCAACTACGTAATGGTATGTGGTCTTAACTTCTTCGTCCGCGACCTCGTCTGTCCACAGTTCACGAAGTATGCGCATAGGACCACGAACTGTCCTACCGTACAATAGTTCAAACGGGGAGAAACCCAAGCTTTCCTGAGGAACCTCACGATATGCGAACAGAAGGGCGTTCATATATCTATCCCAATCCTTCGGTCTTTCCGCACACATTCTCCGCAACATTTGCTTCAATGTGCCGTTGAATTTCTCGACCAATCCATTGCACATAGGATGGTAAGGTGTTGTGCGTAACTGTTTAAGGGACAACAACCTACTAATTTCTGCCATAAGATCTGAGGTGAATTGCGCTCCACAATCCGTAAGAACCTCTTCGGGCACTCCGACCCTGCTGAACATGTCTACGAGCGCTTCGGCTACACGTTCGGTTTCAATTGATGGCAAAGCTATGGCTTCTGGATATCTGGTAGCGTAATCTACCAGTGTCAAGATGTATCGGTTTTTCCGATCTGCATGCGGAAATATTGGTCCTACAATGTCGATGGCTACTCGTTTGAACGGAGTATCTATCAAGGGCATCTGACCTAACGGTACTCTAGTTACCCTGCCTTTAGAGATCGTCTTCTGGCAAACGTCGCACGAGCGACAGAACAGCGCTATGTCGCTATTGACCCCAGGCCAATAAAATTCTCTTAATACCCTATCCGTTGTTTTCTTTACGCCTAAATGACCTGCCATACTCGACTCGTGCGCGACCTTTAATACATGTGCCCTAAATTTCTGGGGAACCACTAATTGCAAGAACTTCCTATCCGATGTAGAGTATTCCCTGTACATTAAACCCTTTCGAACAAGGAATTTAGAGGAACCCCCGTTCTTACACTTTCTCACGGTACCCGTTAATGCCTTCTCAGAGGTTGCACGTAAAGACGCGTCACGTTTTTGCTCATTTTGGAATTCTTCGCGGAATATATCAGTAATGGCTTCCGGTACTTTTAACTTACGCAAAGGTTTATTTTCCTCCTTTACCTGAGCCCTAGTTTGCACTGCCTGGATGATAGGGAATCGGAAATCTGCTATGGTTGGGAGTCTAGAACCCGGTACGTTGCCAATCGTCAGTTCATAGATCGGGTTGGCTACGCATAAAGCTTCCACAGTCCCGGTCAAAAAAGGTGTATCTATCATTATCCTTGCAACTGGAACGTGGTCGATTGTCTGGTCAAGCAACGTGCAAGGTGATTTAAACCCAAGCAATTGATCATCGCGGACTAAGCTCCGTTTCACGACTACAGTAGTGCATCCCGTGTCTCGTAGAACGGTAACTTCTTGTCCGTTAACAGTGCCGTTTGCGGTCGGCACCCGTGCCTCTGGAAAAATACACGTGCCGATTGATTGGATCACATCGCGACTGGTCTCTGAACGCACCACCGGTTCACGCACCGCTTTCCGCTTAACTTGCTGGGAAACATTAAGTTTTCCATTTACCGATCTTCTGCCTCTAATGGCTACCGCTACTTTCTGGACTGGTCCCTTCCGCTTAGGACAATAGTGGGAGATATGACCCACTTCCTTGCAAATGAAACATTGCATGTCACTCCGCTTCCCCTGGTTACTCCTACCAGATTTTTCAGGTTCCCTGGGTTTTCTGTCGTTGACCTGATTCCCACCTTTGACATCTCGCGTGATGACATTCTGCGAACCTCCCCGAGCTTCGGCGAACAAATCCGCCTGTGTGGCCATTTCATGTACATTTGTGAAGGATCTTTCCTTCAAAAATAAATATAACTCCTTGCCACAAGTTGTTAACAATTGGTCACGCAGCAAGAAATCGACAAGACCCTCAAATGTCCTGACGACTTTACCACATTCCACCCATCGCTGCAAATAATTGCAAGTCCTACTGACGAACTGTGTGAATGTTTCGCCTCTATCTGGTTTACTATACTTAAACTTCTTGCGAAACCCTTGCTCGGTTAGTTCATATTTCTTGAGAAATGCCTCTTTCAACACGGGGTAATTGAGCGAATCGGCCGTGGATAAACGCGAATACACGTCTAACGCTTTACCTTTCAATAACGCGCTAAGATGGAGCGGCCAATCGTCTTTCTTCCATTTTTGTACCGTAGCATACCTCTCGAAACTATTTAGATAACTATCCATATTATCTTTATCGTCTTCAAATGGGGGCAATTTTGGACCTCTCAGTTTAACATCATGTTCCCCCTCTTTTTTAGCTTGCAATAGCTCAGAATTTCTTAGATGTTCCCTCTCCCGATTTCTATCTTCCATCTCTAAAGTTTCTAACCTTACCTGTTTTTCCCTTTCTAACTTCTCCCTGTCTGCTTCCCTTTCCCATTCTATCCTTTCCCTCTCAGCCTGTTTCTCTAGTTCTATCTTACCCTTCTCTAATTCTATCATTTCCTTCTGGGTTTCCCTTTTTTCCCTTTCTAATTCCCTCCCAGCCTGTTTCTCTAGTTCTATCATTTCCTTCTGGGTTTCCATTTTTTCCCTTTCTAATTCCCTCTCCTTTAATCTTTGGTCCCTCTCCCGGGCTTGTTCTTCACGAACGAAATTTCTACGGGACTCCCCCTCATAACCAAACTGTTTCCCCAGTTCTACCAGTTCTTTCATAGAAGACATTTCAAAAGTTTGGTGGTGACCAACCTTAAAGTGCAGTTGTATACAAACCACGTAATTACCACAAACCGTATTTCTTTCACGAAATGCAACAAAAATATTAAATACAAAAAATAAAGTAATATTAGGTATCTACCTAACCTTGGTGCTTTGTCAAACGCATCTGAAACACACAGAAAGCATACAAATATAGTAAAACAATTTCAGTGCTCTGTTATATCCGAAATGATCCCACTTCTGACACCATTTGTAACAAGATAACCGGGTGGGATATTTCGGATTAACAACAGAACACGTTTTGACGACACATATGATTTAATGTGGCGATTTATATGAGTAGTGGATTATGAAGATGTGTGCGTATTTATAATCCAAATATTGGATCTATTTAACATAAAAACGCACAGTTTCAAAGATGGAAAAAATATACAAATAAATTTAGTTCAGTAACCCTAAAATACAGGATAAATGATTTCACAAATGATTCAATAATTGAAAGATGAATATAGTTCACTCAAATAGTAAACAATGTAAATCTTTACACATAGTAAAAAAAAAATGTATTCGCTCAGGTAGCGAAATTATGTCACTAAACAAGAACGGATATACAATCTATCCTTCCAGTCCTGAATAATACACTGGGTCTTACTAACCCAAAATTAGCATACAGCTAAAAATACATGTGTGGAGATGCACTCCGTCACCCGTGCACCTTATCCGCTCCACAGCTCCTCTGAATCAATTTCACAACCAATATAGACTCCGGACCCTCGGAATACTATTATCACTTGAAACATTAGACCGTCCGGACACTTGAAATACTAGACCCTCCGGACCCCCTGGTCCTTTGACGGCTCTACAGCTGGGTCACCTTAGTCACTCTTGACACTCCGGACGCTAGACAGTAGACGCTCCGGCACCTTAAACGCTCCGGACACACGGACGTTTCTACCCTCTGACAACACCGGACACCCCGGATATTCCTACCATCAAAACTTCACTCACTCACTCAGCCCTACAGCTGGAGTTGTGCGAATCCTTTTAGCAGGCCGCTTGCTGACAAAACCATTAGTATTGTAAAGGTCCTTTACATGTAGTAACGTATTTATACCTTTAGAATTTTCGTTATTCTTTATCAAAGGCACCTTGCACGTGTGGCACAGGACGAATCGTACTCACGATTTCGAAATACATAGACCATATTATAATCACCCTCGGGTATCGTTGTACAGAGAAAAAGAAACGAAACCCGAGTACATGTATTTAATTAACAACATTTACACCATTCCGTGACAGGGGGAAAAACCCAGGAAATCCCTGGTAAGAAACCATCGACCAACGAGAAGCTGCTGGCAGGCTTTCACACATATCCACTTTGGCCGAATCCGAGACTCGGACACACGCAGATATAGGTGATATTGCAGTGGTATATTTCCTCTTCTCGCAGTAATACCAGCACTGATAGCTGCTGCTGCCCCAGCTGTCACAAAAGCAGCTGCATTAAGAGCTGTTGGAACAGCTGCTGGAATGGCATTAAAGAAAGCAACTGAAAAAAGATACAAAAAAGGACGACAACATTAGATGCGCAGCATTATAGATACGATCAGGTACGCGAATGGCAATCAGTTAAAAACCCTCATCGAGAAATACACAACGCGAGTAGAGAAATATAGGCGACGAGCAGTCATCCTGGATGCTATAGTATACTCAGTATCCGCGTTAGTTGCATCCACCGGAGTAGTTCTATCCGCGCTAACGCCAGTAACAACTGCAATCACAGTAACAATATGCGTTTCATCATCAGCGGCAATCGCAGGTGTTTTTAATATAATCGCGAAAACAGTATCCTCATGCACGAGCACAAAATTGCACTATTGTACCATACAACTAAACACAGCAGCAGCAGTATACTCAAAATTATCGTCGCTGATAACATCAAGCCTAAACGACTAAACAATTCCGAATTCGCGCTAATGGTAAAAATAAACGAAGACTGCACCCGTCATTTAAAAACAACAAAGAGAAATAATGACGGAATTACTTCAACAGATAGCCGAAAATACAAGCCCCCCCAAAAATTCGATGATAACAATAAGCTCGACTAGACCAGAATTTAGTATTAATTTTCCAACTGCGATTCCCGTTAATTAAATCACACTAGCACAATTACGAGTATACTACAGGTGGCCCAATATCAGATGAAAATCATTTGGTGGATTGCCAATAATTCGTTTGTGTTTGCAAAAAAAAAAAAAAACACGACCCGATGGTACACCCGACTGGAACGTCATTGGAATACCAACCGGGTCTTAACAAATCGAAGAAATCAATGAGTAATTACACCGTCGAATAAAAAATATCACAGGAAAAGAATCCAAAATAGCAATAACTGTTCATGAACCAACGCTGTCTTCTGCAATTGAGATAAATTCTCCTGACTACGCCGTGGATATATATCATAGTTCGATCAGAACAGTGTTAGGATGGTCTGAAATCCCACTCGAGGCGCCTCCATCGTTAAAAGAACCGAAAAAGTCTGATTATGTCACAGACAAAAGATCGTATCATAGTTATATTCCAAAACATGAAAACAATCCGTTATGGAAAGGTGTAAATATTGAACCGGATAATAACAGATTTCATATTACAACGGGTGGTACACAACGTTGGGGGTGGTATTATGGATCGCCGCAGCGACCTTATCTCGAGCAAGATATCAAAATTACTCTCGAAGATATTAGTCGCTAGCACGAGACGCAACAAAAAAAAAATTACGTCAATTATTTACCGAGTATCTACTTGACACGTCTTGAAAAAATGAAATTATTAAGCAAATTGAAAAATTAAATCAGCTTGTATTCGACATAGAAACCGTTCATCAAGCTATTATACAAACAGCAATGGGATGGGATAAACAACATTTTTTAACTATATATTAAATAACAGAAGCAGATCTACCGAATTGCAAATTTCCCGGGTATAACGAAGACGAACTAAACAATTCCACCGCCAAAATCATTCATGAGTTCTTTCCTGATATACTTGCCTAGTGGAGAAAAACACTACCACCAACAACTATGACCCAGAAGGGACAGGGCGACATGTATCCCTCGAAATCGTAAATATAACCCCTGTGGTCGCGGTCAGTCTTGTGTGTGATGTCATTGACGGCTGCTACAGCACGGACACGACAGTATCAAATCAAGCCCAGCAAGGATTTATTCTTTAGTCATTCACGCCAAAAGAGCCACCCGGATTTCGGATTGTGCAAGAGCCGATGAATCCGGTTTATCACCGGTGTCATAATCAGCTGTTATCAAGAATAAATTTCAAACTAACCGACCAATCAGGTCACCTTCTGGATTTGAGGAATGAAATAGCTAATATTAATTTACTTGTGAAATCCTAAAAATAAACGATTTTTCAAGGATCTACGATTAGATTTTCTCCGGCGGAAAGTAATAAGGTCGTCAAAATCATGCACATCGACTGATTTGCTAATTCTGAAGAGTACTTAACTAGTCAAAATCATGCACATCGACTTATTTGCTAATTCTGAAGGGTACTTAGCTAGTCAAAATTATGCGAATTCAGTGTTTTTCAGCAAAACGCAACAAAAAAATATATTTTATTAAAATCTGCAAGTGCATAAAAATATTATAAGAAATTTAGTTTTTGCTGCACATCGACTGATTTGCTAATTCTGAAGGGGTGTTTACTAGTAAAAATCATGTACATCGACTGATTTGCTAATTCTGATAGGGTGTTTACTAGTCAAAATCATGAAAATCGTCCGATTTGCCAATTCTGATAGGGTGTTTACTAGTGAAAATCATGCGAATTCAACGTTTTCAGTAAAAAGCAACAAAAAATATATTGAAATCTGCAAGAAATTTATTTTTTACTGACAGGCCCTTATTTCTAATTAATCAAGCGAGTATTATATAATGTACCAGCAGGTGAAGGTTTTTATACACGACAAGCAAGTACTTGAAAACTACATCAAAAAAATATTTACACAGTTTCTAGTCGGCCCAGTTGACTTGGTTATTGATGTGTACGGTAACGAGGATTTTTTATTGACACAATCGCAGCTGGATAAACTACAGCGAGAACATATTTCCATGGTCACGTGTGATAAAGATCAGATTCTAAATTACGCTCACTCTTGCATTAAACCTGATCGACTCAAGGAAATATCATCAGATGATGGTCAGATTGATGCATGTGAAATTAACTCATCAGATTGATGCAGGTCAGAGTGATATAAGTGAGAATAACTCATCAGATTGATAAAAGTAAAAGAAAATATTATCTAACTCATCAGATTGATACAGGTAAAAAAAAAATGTTTTACTTTCGATTTCATTTCCACGTACTTGACCCTATTTCCAAGAAATCACCTTGATTTCATCAAAGGGTCTAACTCTCGATCGTTTCACAATCTGACATAAAAATTTTTAGTTGCCTTACGCGAGTATTAATTATTTTTTTTTGACTCGTATTCTTGAGACAATGCTGATCTAATTTTTTCAATTGCACGAGGCAACGAAACAAATTTATTTATTTGTGCTTCTTCTACTGCAGCCAGTGATTCATATAACTCCGTCTGGATTTTATTTATAAATCTGTACTGAGCAAGCAAAATATACACCCTTCGCATTTAGCCTCTTGCAGTGTTTCAAAATCAGACACGTTTTTTTTCAGGATTAAATTCATCAGATATATTAATTCCGTTTTCTTCTAATTTTTTAATAGCAGAAATTACATCATTGATATTTTCGTAATTCATATTATTAAATATACTGTATATTTAAAAGAAAAATATTTTAAACCAAAAATAAACTGTAGCCATGATGAGCGGTTATCATTTTCATAGGTCCTTTACTGGCCTATGTGTCACGAGATCCTTTCAGACTTGTGTCCCGAGATTTTATCTCGGTTAAGACTTTGTCTTCCAGAACCTTTCTATGGCATCTCGGCATCCTCGTGATCGTTTCTTTCCTTGACATTTCAAGGGCCTCATTCTTTATGAATGTTTTTTTTTTGTGGGACTCATATGACTTAGAGCTTTATGCCTCCAAGGCTACTGTTTATTTTGGGGGCGCGCCACAAACATACCTCCAGCGAATTATCTAAGCGAAAGTGAAACGAAATGTTAGAGTATTCAGAAGGCTGTCTGTGTATTGCATTCATGTACATACCCCCTAAGATCAAATCCCAGGGATGAAAAACACCCCCCTTCCCACGATTTGACGTGGGAGAGAGATGTACATGAACGGCTTCGGCTGCCGCACCCAATTATAAAACAGTATCAATTGGTACCGTCGACAGCATGTCCGTTACGAGACTCGAACCACTGGCATCGACAGTCGGGGACGAGAGTCAGCCGATCTACCACTGCACCATAGTCTAATCTAATGATATAGGATTAAAAATTATCATATAGGTAACTATTGACAGACAGTTAGCGGTTTGCAGCTGAAAATAAGTTCTGAACTGGATTCTAAACATTACCGTGAAAATAACACCTACCTGTACTGACAATTTTTGATATTATCAAACGCGGAAGTGTTCATGCGGAAATAAACTGCGGCGCAGTGTGTAAACAATAAGACGGTTAGGCCACGAACTGTATTGGCTGTAAAAAAAATAACTGTATTCAGTTTTGCCGCGCTGGATAATATATTACCTATAAGGTAATGATATTCTGTTGCGCAGTCTCCTTGACAAAATCACCTTGATGAAATCACCTTGACGAAATCACCTTGATCAAATCAAGGGGAATGTAATTGCATCATTGACTTTTACGCAGTCGCTGCAGAGTTATCTCCGTTATCTGCATCTACATAGGAAAATAAAATCCATCTATCAAACCGGAATGAAAAACGTTGATTTAATTAAATTTTCTGCAACGCGTTTGACTGACATCGGGTGAATATCAAAATACTTGCCAGCCGCGACCATTGACTGAAATATTTTCTCTTCACTAGTGCTTATGTTGAGAGATCTGACAACTCTAGGAAGTTTTACAAATTTACCAGTCTCTCCTCGTGCAGAATTCTCGCTCGGCGTGATAGCTTGTAGATAAGATAATTTATTATTTAGTTTATTTTATCTATATGATTAATCACAAGACCGTCTTCGATCGCCCCTCGAAAAGCCTCGGACACAAAACGATGACAGAGATAACTTTTATTCCCAGCGGTAAATCTAAGATAACCAGAATTATTAACAGCACCAACTGTTTTTTTCAGCCTACAGTGTCTAATTTCACCATTACGAATCGCTTCGTAATTCTTGATGAGGGGGTGTGGGGTAAACTCTTGATTCATTTTATATAATAATGTATTTGTCTAATTTATAATTTGTCTAATTTATAATTTGTCTGATAACTTTGTTATATAACCGCGCTCTCATTTCACCGCATAATTATTTTTTTAATATATCATAATATCGCTTAAGTTCACGATATCTTTTTCCGCGCATAACTGTGTTTTACCCCTGACTCCAATACCACATCGCAGACACGGTATTGGTCCTAAACTCCCCTTTCGAATGCTTTGTAAATGTTCCCCGCAGAATTCTTTTCTGCAGGATTTATTACAAGGGGTTACAGATCCCACTTTAAACCACTTGCACTGATTGGTTTGAGGCATTATATATATAATATTTCTTTTTTAAATGTTTGTCTTAAATATAATATGGATGCGTTTGAGCGATTATCCAAAATCGAGCCCTGGAAAGCTTCTAGATTCGATCTTTACAGACTAACCCCAGACTTGCGGAGGCAAGCCCTGACTGATCTGATTGATATTGTCAGAGATGCCCAAAAAGAATTTCGTAATGATGGAGCAGCTCACGTGTGGTCTACATTCAAAATTATGCACGACGACGATGTCAAGGATGCTACAATGAGCGATGCACGAGCGAAAACGATCATCGATTACCTCAGTCAGAAATATCATTTCAGAATAAAGTTTATTGTGCGTTTGGATGATGACAGGTGGATTATCCGTGACAAACGTGACCCTGTCCTTGCTAATGGAAAAACCGCTCTGTTAATTAAAGATTCCAAACCAGGAGCGCTGACTAGGATTGATAAACCATATTACGCTCGATCGTATCCTGTGACCGCGGTCATTTATGGAATCTATCCGATAAAAAATCCAACATTAATGATCTTGCCCCAATGAAATTTTCATCATTGAATTGTGTAGCTGAACGAGTAACAGAATATTTTACAAATGCGATGCGCGGAAATGGTCTAACGGCGTTACGACGTGAAAAAATAAACAAATGGGCTGAACGGGTCAAGGATACAGGAGCTACAATAAATGATGTCACTGAGTTATCAAGTAAATGAAAATTTCCAATGACAGTTAAAACATTAACGGGAGAGGTCTTATATGAATCAGGGAATAAAGGAAAGGGAACACCTATTGAAAATATTGACCATAACGCTCACCCTTGGACCAGTGCAGTCACAATATTTCCACGAGATCGGACTGTAAGATTTTACCCGTCCTTGGAAAATTCCGAAGGTGGGAACTCTGAGAGAAACATGTTTGAGTTTATTAAACAGATAGGTGAAAACGATCCTGTGTCAGTGTGGTTATTTTCGAGTTCAGATAATGAAAAATATGATCAGATGTACGCGTGAACAGCGAAAAATACGTAAAGAATCTCTTCATGAAACAATGAGAAAACTTGCTCAGAGATACTGAAAAGATACTGACCGATTACTAACTAATTGTTTCACTGTCCCATCAGTTGCAGCCCACGCTGCCAGAGAAAAAAATTCCTGGAAGCCAACCCGAAATGAGTTTCTCGAAGATGTACAATTAAGTTGTTGTGAATACGGACACGGCGGATTGTGGAATACCAAGTATAATTACAAGGAAATGATATAAGTTGATATGGTTGCGTGTTATCCAGGAAACTTTCTTGGGATGGGAGAATGCTCTGGATACTTTAAAAGATTTGGACACCCCACGAACTCGATGACGCGAGTGGCCATTAATGGACCATTACCCGACTTTCACCTAACAGGATTCCCTCGTGTAGTGTCATTCGAAATGGCTAAGGGTCTTCATTTTATTTGTTATGTTTGGTTTGGTCGGCATTTTAGTGAAAAGCGCTGGGCACCAATAGTGTTGTTACGATGTATGCTTGATTTTAAAATACTGATATCGCTGACGGTCAGTGAGGCAATTACATCATATCGGGCACAGACTGAAGTTTGGTTACCAACACCTGAACTGGTTGATTGCGAAAGTGATGATTACGATACATTAGTCGCCAACCTCGAAGAAAAAGAAACGCGAAGGTTCTTGGTAGAAGAATACTTGGCAAGTTTACTCAAGGTGATGCATATGATCATAAACGACATTATGCACGACTAATTATGGACGATGCTGAATACGATTTTATAATCGCTGATGCAACTGCGAGAGATATATTTGTAAGTCGAGAAAACGCTTATTTATCTGACGGAACTCGGGTGGGTACGATTGTAAGTTATACTGATGGCGATCACCTCAATATACTCATTTAAGATCTTCAATGCTAGCTTATGTTTCCATTAATTTGCTATCGATGATAAATAGATTCCCTGACTCTGCAGTTAGAGTTGCAACGGATTCGTTTTACATCAACAAGAAATACCTGAATTCGGTAACTCGTTTTACAACCGATGATGCATCATGGGGTTCGTGGAGAATAAAAGAAGAAATGGTGTATGATTATTGTCCGCAGATGTTGAGATCAAAGACATTTATTATAAATCAGAATTATCAGAAATGTCGAGTGCACCATCTGTGTACGATCCAGTGTCCAGACACAAGACTGTTTATCTCAATGGGCCGCGAGGGTCTGGTAAGACGACTCGAGCGATTGAATTAGTTCGGAATTCAGATATGATCGTGTTAACACCTACACACAGACTCGCGCGAGAGATGAAACAACGAGGGGTTAACTCATGCACTTATCACAACTTTTTCAGATACAAGGGCGACACATGGATTCCTGATCGAATGGGAGAGAAATATATTCCGAGGATTATAATTTGTGATGAAATATGTATGGTACTGTTAGAAACATTAAAAACATTTATCGGTTGGCTATTAACAAAAAATACAGCTGTGATAATGTGTGGCGATCATGGTCAGCCACCACCTTTTGTTGGTCTATCTCCACATATGTGGTTAAAAGATGTTTTAATTATTA
Source organism: Sinohyriopsis cumingii (assembly GCA_028554795.2). NCBI lineage: Eukaryota > Metazoa > Mollusca > Bivalvia > Unionida > Unionidae > Sinohyriopsis > Sinohyriopsis cumingii. Next base: position 144,875,217 of record CM068827.1, read on the forward strand.
CGAAGAAGTGGCTGATGATTAAAGAGCGCTTGATGCAGAATTAAACGAGTTTAAGAAATTAATCAGACTAAAACCGAATATAATCCAGTGTGAAATAATGCGTAAAACAATTTCAGAGACTTCAATGAGCGACTTTCTGCAAATGTGGAGACCAAACAACTTGATAGTGGCAAGTAAAAAGATAGTCAGAGACACACTACAACAGCGGTTACACAAAGAGAAGTTTCCAACGTTGCCAGTGCCGTTGTGTTATAGACCAGCTGATACACGACGTCAAAATATTGACGTTGATATAACAGGACAGACCGAGAAACAAAATCTCGTATTAAATGATGTTGTTGCAGTTGATATCAATGTTGTTAAAGATGCACTGCACGCTGATAAGTCCCCGTGGACGCTAGGATACGCAATGACGATTCATTCATCTCAAGGACTGACTATCTCTGATACAGTTGTTTGGATCGTTGATGATCGTATCGAATGGTCAAAGTTAGTTTACTTGGCTGTGTCCAGAGTCAGAAGAATATCTCAACTGCGAAGGATTGTTTTGGATCAGTCAATGGCTGATGAAATTAATAATGAAAACAGCAATGATATAATAAGAAATAAATTTGCCGGTTATAAACAGAGTGACAAAAAAAATCGAGAATTTGATCTAGAGGCTGAATTTATCATGACACTAAAACAACAACAGAATAATCACTGTGCAAGCTGTAATTGTATAAGGTTGTGGCAGTATTCGAGTAACACCCAAGACAATTCACCGTATATAGAAAGGATAATCGTCTTGGTCATACACGAGAAAATGTGATGCTGACCTGTCTTGAATGTAATCGACGTCGGGGTGCTGACACAGTTGGCGCTAGTTAAGTGATCTGTGGGGTAATTGTGTGTCTTCGGGAATTACTTGTAGTTGTTCACGTGTGAATCCACGTTGAGGAGCAGTTGAATCCAATTTGTAGATTGCTGGTCTCCAGTAGGTCTAGTTATACCAGATATCTTGTGTGTAGTGATGCTCCAGATAGGATCAGTCGCTCTTTTTTACCCTTTTCAAGTTCACCTGGTTCATATAAATATCTCACAGTGACATCGCCCAGTATTGGTTGTGCTGAAAAATCACGTCGTTGTACGGGTAGATTTTATTTGGCAATTACGTTAATAGGTTTCATGTTGGTTGTTCGAGTAATTTCATTATTTAATGCAGCTATTACACCTGGTAATCTTGCAACCCATTCGTGTGATCTCTTGTCCTGAATGAATTCCTTCGCGTATTGATATCCAAATAACCGCTCAGCAAGTGTTCGATTAAATCGCTCAAAAATTGCCTGATCACGATGAATTTCAGTATGTCCTCATTTGATGGCGACGTTATGTTATTTCATCAGCGATGATATTGGACCAAGAAATTCTTTGCCAGGATCAACTTGTAACAACTGTGGCCATCTTAGACCACCTCGTTGATAAATTCGTTCAAAAACAGAAGCAAACTCAGATGCTGTTTTAGTCGTTAATGGTTCTGCATCTTTGTATCTACTTGCAACATCAACTACAGTTAGCGCGTACTTGTGTGTAATTTGAAGTCTTCGGATTGTAATAGTTTCATGTGGCAGAAATAATATATCAGCTTGATGAACTTTATTAGGAACACTAACATCAAAATGTGCAAAGTGAATTTGTTTAGGTGGTGGTTGGTAAATTTGCCATATTGCCTGTTTGGATAACCACATTTTAGCAGTAACGCGTGTAACTTTTGCTGCTTCAGTGGGTTTACTAATTGCTGCGCTACACCTCCAGTATCTTCTTGGGGAATAATAAATAGACTCCATTTATAATTAATTAGCAGCACCTAGCGCTAATTTACCATTCATTGCGGATTTTATTAACCAACTAGCTAACCTCTCCTTGAAAGATTTATCAGTGATGGAATTTAACGCGTGAATTAATTTCACATCTGCGAGATGTAGATTTTTACTTTTATAAGCTACATCATGAGCATGACACGCCTTATCAATAGCGTTTATCGGATACTCACCTGGTTTTGGTTGATCTTGGTCATCAAGTCTGATATCAAGTCGGGTTCCAGGACCGCAGTAATTATATCCTGGAAGGTGTTTTTCTCCTGGGTATTTAGCCAACGGAGCCCCTGGCAACTTTGTTAATTTTGCTGCAATATCACCCCTTTGTTGCTTTGTTTTTTTACTTGACGCTGGCTTTGACTTTGGCTATGACTTTGACTTTGGTTTTGGTTTTGGCTTTGGTTTTGGCTTTTGCTTTGGTTTTTCACCTGACTGCACTGACTTGTCAGTGGAGTTAAATTTAAATTTCTTTGTACCGCATCGTTCGCACTTGCCCGTAACCGCAGATCTGTTATTTTGTGTTGTAATGATTGTTAGATCACTTGTTGGAGTGCGCGCCCTGCATTTCACACAATATAAATACACAATATAAATCCATATTTATTTTATATTATTCTAACGGAAATCACTGACTTTTCTGCTACAAAACTACGAGAACCAGTTAAGCATCACGCAGCGCTACCAAATTCTGTTCGTATGATTATTATAGGTCCATCTGGAAGCGCTAAGACAGTTGTTACTTAATTTAATAATGAAGTGGATGAAGTGGGATAAGTTGTATTTGGTAGCACCTTCAGATGATGATCAGCGATGCTACGAAGTGTTAAAAGATTTTAATGAAAGCGCAAAATTGTTAAATGAAAACGGTGATTATGTTGTTGAATTTATAACTGACATTAATGAAGCACCATCTGTAGAAGATCTTGACGGATTTATTAATAATTTAGTTGTTTACGATGATGTAATGTTGGATAAACAATCAAATCCTGCCAGGATATTTTCCAGACACAGACACAAAAACACAGATGTGATTTATGTTACTCAAAGATATGTACAGATTCCTAAAGTGATCAGGGATAACTGTAATATTCTTACTGTCTTTAACGGAGTTGATACTCACACGTTACGAAATATTCATCAGACCTGGTGCAGCGGTGATATGGACACGAATAAATTTAAAAATTTCGTTAGTCGTGCTCAATCAACCCCACACATTAGACTACTCGGGGCCCCCGTTTCTTTTTGTAATTTTTCGTTACATATGTTTTATGTGTTATCTAATATTGTAAAGTGTACCGCTCCGGTGGCCTAGTGGTTAGAGCGTCAGCCTCGGATGCGGGAGGTCGTGGGTTCGATTCCCGGCCGAGTCATACCAGAGACTTAAAAAATGGTACTAACAACTGCCTCGCTTGGCGTTCAGCATTAAGAGGTTAGTGTTAAGACTGGTCGGCCTGGTGTCAGTATAATGTGACTGGGTGGGACATCATGTTACATGTCTGCGGCATGATGGCCCAGTGCTAGACATCACTATAAACTGCCACATTGCAGACATCGTAGCGATGTGACTGAAAAATTGTTAAAGCTACGTTAAAAATAAAAATCACATCACATCACATCAATATTGTAAAGCGATTAGAGCTTCTAACGTTTAGTGCTGAACTACGTCTACATTATTATTATTATTATTATTATTATTATTATTATTAATTTCTTTCCTAAACTACACAATGCAAGCAAACAAATAAATCAATTAACTAAATAGCAATACGTAAAGTTCCTTCTCTGAACCCAAGGGTCGCAAATGTGTTTCGAAATGGAGTCACCCCTCCCGCCTTTCCCAAGCCGCATCCTCCGAATGCGTAAATCAAGAGATCAAGAAATGCAATGCAGTGTTTTGCTTTGTGAACGGACATTGATGTGCATAAACATTTGACTGATTTTATTATTACATGCCTAAGAGGGCAAGGTTTTACGGGTCTCGTGTTTTTCACAGTCCTCATACCTTTAATATATTATGGGATAGAATGAAGACGTTCGTTTTTTATCTGTCAGTTTTTGAGGTGCCCTAGCTTATACGTTAAAGACAAATAGGCGCTAAAGACAATAGCAATCAATAATAACGGCATGTGTATCTAACTATGCTGCTTTTACAAACATATATGCAATAAGGTGGACATTTCAAACTAGTTTTTGGCGTGTATTTCGATGCAACTATCTCTTAGAGTACAGTTCCAGAGGTTTAACTACAATAACGTAGATGCCTTGTATTTGTTTGGACAGAATACCATGTACAGAACAGTAAAAGAGGCGACGTATTCATTTCATTGTACTGATGTTTACTTTCCAACCCCCAATTACGTAGGTAAAAGAAGCAGAGCTGACGCAAAACATGGTCGCGTGTCCGAAAAATGGTGTACCAAAGAAAACACTAACAAACAGAAATATATCGGTGATGACAGTAAAACGATCTCTGTAAACGTCCTTTTGATTTAAACCTTGTAATGTATCCATTCGCGGATATAACCCTGTAATCAGAAATGCTGAGATACATTGTAATTTGCTAGGAATTACTTCTTACTGCAACTAATAGACAATGCACATTCGAGTTGCTGAACCTGCGCCTGGCGGGAATACCAAGCGAATATATTAATGCCATTTAAATCTCAATTTCACCTCATCTTTCTAAAAAAGCAGCATAATTATTTGTGTTGCTTGCAATGCATTCCTGATATATTAAAGGAAGCTATTTTAATGTTCGCGTTTTTCTTTTTCTGACACTATTAAACACTTTCAAGAACAAAACCAAGACCCAGAAATCTTCTGTTCTAAAAATAAAAAGAAAGTCAATCAATAGAGAGCAAACTATTCCTCATAGAGGGTACAGAAGGCATAGAAACATTCCAGGACGGCATTTTAGTCACGTAACAGTGACACTAAAGTATACAAAATACATGGAACTTTAACACAGTACATCACGTATTGTTGAAAACGCAACGCTCCGCAACATTTGTCATAGGTAATGTCATGTTATATTAATTTACCTCTGCTTTCTTTTTTCTCACTTTTGCAATATAGTTCACGCGCCATTGTTTACATGCGGTGCATTAATACAAATAAGTTGATGAATACTGTGGAGTAAAATTTCCCCCGTGTATAAAAGACCCTACAAATACTGACCCTGACGGATAACCATGTGCTAAACTTTCAAGTTCACGGATTCTTTGAAAAATTATTTTTCTGTCTTGGAAATATGGCAAGTGTTACCGTGAAATTTGCTTATGGTTTAATGTGTTGACGGATAAATGATTCCTTCTGGCTGGTAAGTGCATAATTTGTCATTAAATAGTTTAGGTATATTTTTATTCAACTTTGGCAAAAAGGAGATGCTTAACAATATTAAACGAAAACATGTCTGACATAACACCTTTTCTGTCTGTTGCTAAGTTTTCGTTAGTTGTTAAGAGAGTTGAGAGGCTATGAAATGTATAGGTATATAGTATATGTGCATGGATCAGTGTTTTCTGTCAAATATCATTTTACACAGCACTGATAATTTTATCCTATCTGTAGCATAGTCATTTTTCAGATCAGCGTCATTAAATGTAGCTAACAGGATAAAATTTGTTGCACACAAAGTATTTAAAACTAATTAGGTAGCTTTACGTACATTTAATGACGCTGATTTGAATATGTACTGAGCTAGGCCTGTATATAGGATAAAACTGACCATGTTGTGTGGAACGAACAAGCATAATACCATAAAGCTCGACATCATATGCGTTTGTCTATGTCTATCTCGAAATGTTTTTGTATGGTGTGATCTCAAAGATGAATTGAACTTAAATTACTATGTTTTTGTTATATAATTGTTGCTGTTGTTGTTGTTGTTTGAATTTAGTACAACTACGTCAGGCACGGCAGAAGACAACAAGGGTTTCTTGTTTTTAAAGTAGTTCTAAGCACGCGAACACCTTGAATGAGACGACTGTTCTGAGATGACTAGACTGATATAAGAAAAGTAAGGTTAGAAAAACAAGTCGATTTCTCTGTCGCATGGGTGAGAAATATAGAATCTATTTTGGGGTTTGGACCAAGACAAGGCAATTCCAGTCAAGGGATTATATTATTTGTCTCCCCACGAGGCTTGCCCGAGTGGTGAGACATATAATTTAACCCCACGACTGGGATTTCCTTGCCTCGGTCTAAACCCCAACGTAGATTCTTTTTCTCGCCCAATAATTGCCTTTAAATTAAAAATGAACTTCTCACTTGTGGAATGCAGTTCACGCGCAAATGTTTACTTGCGGTGCATTAATACAAATATGCTAATGATGACTGTGGCGTGACCGTGTAATCCGACGAACACAGTTTCTATTCGCGAGCAAAAAAAGATAACAACATGAAACGTTGCATAGTATTGAGGTAATATCACATTCAATATATGGATGTTATATGAAATTAACAAATAATAGTTAATATTAATTACAAGAAAATGTTTCATTTTCATCAGTTCAAATTTAGAAAATTATATTGTAAAGAATGAAACGACACTGCGCCCACACTCTACTGTTATAAAAAAAGTTACATGTAGCATGTGTGTCCGTGTTTGGGTTATTCGCGGGTAATTAGAGATCAGAGTCACTATCGTATATAACTCTCAGTCTCTTTGGACGTGCTGAAACTGTTTGTGACATACTTGTGTGCAATTAATATTGATTATAAAATTACCACCCTGTATGAAAGCCCCTCCAAATACAGACCCTAGCTGATAACCATGTGATGAATTTTCAATTTCAAAATTTCTTGGAAAATTTATATTCTCTGTCGTGGATATATGGCAAGTGTTCCCACTAGTAGTGGAAGGATCTGGTACAGGAAAATTTGTTTTTGGAATAACGTGTGGATTGATAAACGATTCCCTCTGGCTGGTAAGTGCATTATTTGTCCTCAAATATGCATGCACATGTTGGATTCAACTGAGGCATAATGGGGATGTTTAACAAAATTAGAAGAAAGGATGCTTGACATAACATATTTCTGGCTATTACTAAGTTTTCTGTAATTGTTGAGAGAGTTGGGATTTTTGTGGCCAGTGATGTGTATAGCGTGAGTGTCTGGAACATTGTTTTCTATTAGTTTCTGACAGATATATGTTCTTACGCTAGAGTTTGTAATGCGTTTAGAAGCCAAATCGGGCAAGTTTGCTTTCAAAGTCATTTTTTTCATTAGCGAGTTAAGCTTTCGGGCACCAACTGGTGCACGTAAAAACCATTGATCATTTTGCCCAGGTGAATGCACGTAAGTTACAAGGGCAAGGTAAAATGGATGGTCAGGGTTACAAAAATCACTTAAACGTTTGTTCATGAAACATTTGTAGATAGCGGACATTTATCTAGAAATAGAGGGTTAGCGTACATCCTTGGCTTTTCATTTCTCGTGTTTTTTATGTCCTTTCCTGTTCTCGTCTTCGTCTTTCTCTCGTTAAACTCTAACTATTCTAGGTTAAGTTCTCAATCTTGCTTTAATGATATGTCTCCCCACTGTATGTTTCTGTGTTCTTCTCCCCCTCCCCGTACCCAAAGTGTAAAGTATTATTAAACCATAAAGTGTTCAGCAAACTTGACGGTGTGCTGAGGCCCAAAAGCGAGTATTCATACAGTTTTTTTTTATGTCATCATCACTTACGGCATCAGCAGTATTGGGTTTGTTTCCTTTTCCTTTCTTCTTCAGATCTTTCTGTTTACTTTTTAGGGCCTGTCTTGCTTGATAAAATTCAGGGCCATGAAGCAAGCTGCAATTGTATCTGTTTCGTCTCAGATATCGTTCAAAACTTCCCATCATACCTAATAATAAATAATAATTAATTATAAAAAGCCATGTACCTAGGGTAACAAATCTCTCTCTCTCTCTCTCTCTCTGTGTTTTTTTATCATGTGTCAACCATGTTGGCGAGGGCCTAAATTGCTTCATCAGTCAAGTCTTTAATTTGTAAGGTAATAATTTACCTTTTAAAACTATAAATACAATTCTTGTTCATTACATAATATTTTTTGGGTAATTAGTTATTCGTTCTTGCACTCATTTAAAACTTCATTTATATTTCAAACAAATTGAATGTATATCAGTTGCGCTACGCATAATTTTATTTGCCCGTAAATTATTCTTCAAATTTAGTTTATGTGTAATCAGTCAGTGTGTATGCCCTTTTTTACCTCTCAATGTTGTCGGCGCATATTCACTTCCATCATTCTGATGAATTGAAAGGAAAAATCTTGAGAGAATGATGTTCAGGGCAGGTGCCGACACTTGATGTATAGGGCGAGTCTCGTTGTTTTTCTCAAGATATTCATCTAGTAGTTTATTGTGTCCCACTGTCTTGCGTTTGGCATTTACATTTTCGTGCTCTAAAACAAAATTTGTGACAAATTGATCGTCCACTTCTGTAAATCTACTCTCTTTGACCGTTTCAGTGTTTTTTATTTCCACTCCTGACTTTGTTATTTTCTCCGACGATAGATGGTTCGGTTTCAGAGACACATTTATTTCATTTGTTTCCCAGTTACCAAAAAGAAAGGAAAGATCATCTGACTCATGCTTTGGTGAATTTTTTGAAATTACTAGTTCATGTTTAGCATAATTTGCGAAACTTCCATCGGCCAAAAAGCGTACTGTATACATGGAATAGGTACCTAGTGGGTGGTGAACATTTACGATTTTTGGTCTTCTACCTTTAAGAGTTAATATGTTTCCTAGCTTGTAGTTCATTTTCTTTTTGTCTTATCTTTATCGTTTTCTTTCTAAATCTTCTTTTTGTAAGTTATTTTGTCTCTCTACTCCATAAAAATTACTTTGTTAAATGTACCAAAGTGTTAGCGGTTGTTTGATCCGAAATAACTCCATCAGGCCAAGTATAAGACAACTATGGTTGCGTCCCTTGATAAAGTAGTCCGTAGCGCGTGGACACCTTGACTGAGACGACTGGTCTGAGATGACTAGACTGAGATAAGAAAAGTAAGGTTAGCAAAACAGCTAGATTTCTCTGAAGCACATACTAAATCAAACTATAAAAAGTGTAGGGTCGCTAACAAAAAGGAGGAAAGAGAAGCCAGCTACATTCCCAAGTTTGATGCCGACGTACGTAACGTCTGTATATACCATAGCATTGGCTGGGTGGTTGGTTTTAACGGCACTTTCAACACAATATTGACTCTATCATGCCCACGAAATTACACCCGAGTGCCATTCTCTATTGACACACCAGGGAAGCGGAGGACATGTTTGTGCTCTTCTTCCACGACTTCCTGATGCATTTAAAGTTTTAAATTTAAATCTTTACATTTATTAAAAATAAAACGTATATATGTATATGTTACCGCTATATCTTTAAATCTTTACATTTATTAAAAATAAAACGTATATATGTATATGTTACCGCTATATCTTTAAACTGACATACACATTCACATGTCTAGGAAAAGGCAAATGGCAATGTACACAAGAAACTATATTTGTAATGCTATTGTTAAAGCACTTTGGGAAGCAAATACTTTGAAACAAACTTATAAATTCTTGTACAGAATGTTGTTTAAAAGAAATTTAAAAGGTAAACGTCTCCAATAACGGTGACAATTTTGATTTAGATTCTAACTTTTACAATGATGAGATATATCAGCATATGTATTCCAACAAAACAATTCTGCGAACAGAGTGTTGTAAATAGCTAAATGGATGTGCAACAGGTCATACTGGATAAGGACTGTTATATCCACTTGTCAACAAAATGGCTAACATAACGAAACAACAAGGGAAAATTGTAATCTCTTTATTCATGTATTTGCATTTGTCCAATAATCAGAGGCATCTCGAGGAAAACTTTGGAAAACGTGTCATTGAATAAATTGGTTATCTCTCCATGATAACATCAGTAAAGGCATTTAGACTTATAAGCAACTGCCCCAGGCTCTGTTAACATCATTATTATGTATATCTCTATATGGCGATAAAATCAGTGTCTTCTGTAACTAAATATATACATATATATTTGAAACATCCGTGATTTAATAAAGAATAATTTTTAAGTCGCTAAAAGAAGGTTTTTGCATCACAACATCCACATCATGCGGCAATGAAACGTCATTATCATTGCCGATTTTATTGATGGTTGGTTAATCAATTGTTGGTTAAATATATTAATTACATATCAAGATTCTGTGTAATATTTTAAATAGCTGCACTTTTCAATAAAATGAAGATTAAGGTTTTTTGATAGTTTGTGAATTATTTATATATGTACGCAATCAATCATCTTACCTTTATGGAAAAGATGTTCTTCATGAAATGTCTTTATCTTTTAATTTCTATTTCAATGCACCATTTTGCTCATAGTTACGATATTTTCATTTTTGACATTTCACATGACAATTTTAGTCACTCTAATTAATTTATCAGGCCCGTGAATAATAAAGTCATAATTAAATATTCATAACAAGCCTTAGAAACAATTATTTTGAGTTGTTTAAAGTCATCATGTGACTCAGAAATCAAGACGTTGTTAGCGCATAACCGCATAAAGGAAATATTTATTCATGCGCCCTCCTTTCATGTTTTGACAATGTTTGTAAACAGATATAGCTATGATATATATTTCTTTTGATTCGATATTACGGTAATATTTTAACTATTTGTAACAAGAAGAATCCAAATTCATTACCCACAATATTCAAGAAGTGATAAAGTTAAACACTAAACTTGAACGGTCGCCGATTTGCTACGGTCGTTCATGCAGTGTGAAATCGATTTCCAAGCTTCATGAATTCATGCGACCTGTAAAATATGAAGTAAAATTTAAAACAAAACTCAATAAAGGACTTTTACGTAACTTTGATTTTCTAAAGAGTCAATTGCTAATTAATGTGCCTATTCAGTGGGTACCACGTGTGTTAGCAACGATTTCATAATTATCTGATACCGTGTGTTTCATCAAAACCCGGTGTGGACATGCGATTGGATATACTATGAAAGTGTCACCAGTGCATGCCTGATTAGAATTATCTTGTTTACTGTAACTCACTTTGTGCTATGAATTCAAACTTAGCTGTGTTATGCTTTTTGGGAAATACTGAAAGCTGTATTATATTAAGGTTAAAATGATTGCTTGTACTATGCTAAAACATAAATCCGAGGGAGGAGTCAGAGAACAACTGTTTGCTTGTACTTTGCTAAAACATAAATCCGAGGGAGGAGTCAGGGAACAACTGTTTGCTTGCACTTTGCTAAAACAAATCCGAGGGAGGAGTTAGGGAACATATGTTTGCTTGCAGACGAATGTAGACTGTATATCCAAAAGTGGAGGTTAGGGGTTCACCTTTTTGATTGCAGACGAAGGTAGACTGAAACATCGAAGGCGGAGTCGAGGGGTTCAGATGTTCGCTTGTAGACTAAGGTGGACAGTAATCCCTAGGGAGGAGTCTAGAACTTCAATTGTTTGTATACCAAAGTAGACTGTAAACCCGAGGGTTTGAAACTTTAGAATCTTTAGAACTTAGCAAACGAAATATGATCTCAAGCAGCAGAAGGGGCGAATCGGACATTTTCTCCAATCGTCATTTGGCTTAATTAATACCTTCTGCACTCAGCGGATCCAGCGTCGTCAGCGCCCGGTAAAAAAAAACGGCGTCGTCGTCGGGGGGATTGTCCGGAACGTCATTTAGTTTAATATACCTTCTGCACTCAGCGATCCCAGTGTCGTCAGCGTCGGGTAAAAAAGCGCGACGACCGCGTCGATGTCATCGCCCCTTCTGCTGCTAAGTGGCTATTTACAATGAAAATTATTTACAATTTAACCGAATATTTGGTCAAGTCCGATACGATATCGTGTCCGAGGATCATGTAAATTTATCGTTACAAATCCATGTGGGGTCGACTGAGCATGACTAAAAAAGTTTCGAAAAACATTAAAGTCCATGTCACCGCCGCACCATGTCTGCCAAATATTTCGTAGCGTGTGTGTATCAACGCCGTTGAATACAGCAAGAATATTACAGTTATCTCTGATTACTTTTGGAATCTGAGTGTATCGTTGAGTGACATATATCACGTCAGTGTTTTTATGCCTACCTCTGGAAAATATCCTAGCCGGGTTTTTTTGATTGTCTAACATAACATCATCGTACACGACTAAATTGTTAACGTCGCCATCAATATCATCGATACCTGGTGCATCATTGATATCTGTAATAAACTCAATAACATTTTTTTCAGCGATTGCTGATGCATTCTCGTTAAAATCTTTCAACACCTCGTAGCATCGTTGATCATCTACGCTAGGGGCGATTAAATACAACTTATCCCACTTCATCCATCTCATTATTAAATTAAGTAACAATTGCGTCTTGCCGGATCCCGATGGTCCGATGATAATCATCCGGATCGAGTTTGGTAACGCTGCAACATGCTTAACTGGTTCTCTTGTTTTAGTCGCCGAAAAATCAATTATATTCATATCTTTATACATAAATTATGGATCTATCTTGTGTGAAGTGTAGAGTGCGTACTGGCACAAATGATATGACAACCGTTACAACAAGAAATAACAGATCGGCGCTTACTGGTAAGTGTGTACAATGCGGTACAAAGAAATTTAGATTTATTTCTATTAGACCCGGGGGTGTTTTAAAAAAAGCGAGGAGGTGATATTGCAGCCACGTTATCAAAACTCCCCGGAACACCGTGGGCAAAGTATCCAGGAGAAAAGCACCTTCCAGGATATAGCTACTGTGGCCCCGGAACGCGATTAGATATCAGACTCGATGATCAAAATCAACCCCGGCCCGGTGAGTATCCAATAAACGCTATCGATAAGGCGTGTCATGCTCATGATGTTGCTTACTACAAAAGTAGCGATCTGCAACAGCGTCATATCGCGGACGTAAAATTAATTCACGCGTTAAATGCTATTCCTGATAAATCATTCAAAGAAAAATTGGCCTCATGGTTGGTAAAATCGGCTATGAAAGGTAAATTAATGATGGGCGCTGGTAATTAATAACAACATGGAATCCATCTATTATTCTCCGAGAGGATACTGGAAGGGAAAGGCCGCAATTGGTAAGCTTGCAAGCGCTGCAAAAGTAACGAGGGCCGTTGCGGCTAATTGGTTATCCAAACAGGCTATATGGCAAATCTATCTACCACCGCCCCGTCAAATCAACTTCTCGCGCTTTGATGTCAGCGTACCTAATGAAGTTCATCAGGCTGATATACTATTTCTGCCGCATGACAACGGTTACAAATACGCGCTAACCGTAGTTGATGTTGCGAGTCGATACAAACAAGCGGAGCCGTTAAAAACAAAGTCAGCAACTGAAGTAGCCGATGCGTTTGGGCGAATTTATCGAAGAGGTCCTCTGCGCTGGCCAAATCTATTACAAGTTGATCCTGGTAGTGAATTTCGCGGCGCTGTTTTATCAACGCTGAAACATCATAGCGTCGCGGTACGACGAGGTCATACTGCGCTACATCGTGATCAGGCAATTGTTGAACGATTCAATCGGACTGTTGCTGAACGGTTATTTGGGTATCAATACGCGAAGGAATTCATCCAAGAAAAACGATCTCGTGAATGGGTCAAAAGGTTGCCAGGCGTAATTGCCGCGTTAAATAACGAGATTACCCGAGCAATCAACATGAAGCCCAGCGACGCGATTAAAATAAAGTATATACCCAAAAGATCAAAAATAGATAGCGTTTCCAAGCCGATTCTCGGCGATGTCACTGTTAGATATCTATATGAACCAGGAGAGCTTGAAGGCGGTAAAAAAAGAGCTACTGATCCTATCTGGAGTGTTACCACACATAACATATCAACGATAACACGATCAACTGATAGACCACCGATCTATAGACTAGATTCAACTGCCCCACAGCGGGGGTTTGCACGCGAGCAACTACAAGTGATACCTGACGATACTCAATTACCCCCGCGTGGTCTTAACTAGCGCCGTTGCGTCTATTGCACTCAAGACAGGTCAACCTCACATTGTTTTTGACATGACCGAGACTGTTATCGATCCTGTCCACGGTAAATTGGCGGGCGTCTTTATCCGAATAACGCCAACTCATTATACAATTACAACTCGCGCAGTGATTATTCTGTTGTTGTCGTAACGCAATTATTAATTCGGCATCAATATCAAAACGCCGCTGTTTTTTTTTATCCTGTTGGCGGTAACCCGAGAGTTTTCTATCAATGACGCTTGCATCGATGATGTCGTTGGTGACTCCGTCAGTGACTCCGTCACCGGCTTCGTCAATAACAATTCCTCGAAGCTGATTTATCCTCCGTACTCGGGACACTGCAAGATAGACTAGATTTGACCATTCGATGCGATTATCAACCATCCAAACAATTGTGTCCGTGATAGTCAGTCCCTGCGAGGAATGTATTGTTGTTGCGTATCCTAGCGTCCACGGGGATTTATCAGCACGTAGCGCGTCCTCGACGACGCTGATATCAACGAGCACGATATCATTCAGCACGAGAATTTGTTTTTTTGTCCCTGACGCTGTCGGGCCTGGAATTTCAACTTCAATGTTCTGCCGCCGTGTATCCGCGGGTCTATAACATAACGGCACTGGGCGCATTGGAAACTTTTCCTTATGCAACGTAAACAACTTCCGCTGAAGTGTGTCTCTGACTATCTTTCTACTCGCTACAATCAAATCGTTTGGTTTCCATGTGTCCCAAAATTCATTTAACGGCGTTTCCGGAATCACCTCGCGGATTATTTCACATTGAATTCTATCCGGCTGTAATCTGATTAATTTTTTAACCTCGCGCAGTTGTTCATCAAGTGCTCGTTAATCAGTATCGGTTTCTTCATAATAGTCCACAAAGCCCTTTAATCAATCATGTGGACCCTCGCCGACAAATGGTGGTGGTTGACCATGGTCGCCACACATTATCACCGCTGTATTCGCGCGCAGCAACCACTCAAGAAACATTTGTAAAATATCTAACGAAACAGTACATATCTCATCCCAGATGATAACCTCAGGAATAAATTTTTCACCCATTCGATCAGGAGTCCACTCACCACCGCTGTATCGAAAAAAGCTGTGATAAGTAACGGCGTCAACATTTCGTTGTTTTATCTCTCGCGCTAGTCTATGGGTTGGTGTAAGCACGATTATACTTGCCCGCGTTCGAAATAATTCAATTGCCCGAGTCGTCTTTCCTGACCCGCCACAGCCGCTTAAATAAACTGTTTTGTGCCTACAAATTGGATCAGAACACGGTGGTGCATTAGACCATTCTGATAGATTATCACCGCGTAGGTAATTGTTTTCAACGGTGACATCTGCTGACGGGGAATAATCGCGTCGTATTTCATTTTTAATTCTCCATGTACCCCAACTCTCGTCCGGACTAGTAAACTCGGCTATGTTTCCCTTATACTTTACGTCTATGTAAAATGAATCAATCGCAACTCTAACCGCGGTGTCGGGAAATCTATTTATCATCGAGAATAAATTGATAGCGGCGTAACCCAGCATAGATGCCCTCAAATGTGGATATGCCGGGCTGTCTCCATCGCTGTAAGTAACAACTGTACCCAACCTTGTTCCATTGGACAAGAAAGCTGTTTTGCAGTTCACGTATTTATTTTTCGCCACTGCGTCCTTGATTACGAAATCATATTCTGCGTCATCTATAATCAGCCGTGAGCAATATCGTTTGTAATCGCAGTTTTTTCCACCTTGTGTGAACTTACCAATTATTCTTCTACCGAGATCTTTTGCCTCTCTGTTTCGTTGGTTGAATATCTTTTTGGACCATTCGATGATATATTCCTCGTCGGCATCAATGTGTTTTCTGGACTCGTCAATTATGCTATCTAGACGCTCCGGTTCTGGTAACCAGACTTCAGTCTGCGCCCGGTATGATATAATTGCGTCACTGACAATCAACGAAACTAGCATTTTACAATCAATCATATACCGTAGCAACGCTATTGGCAGCCACTTCTTTTCAGACATGTGTCTACCGATCCAAATATAGCAACAGCGATGAAGTCCTGCCGCGAATTCAAATGATACTATGCGAGCGAATCCGGTTAAATCAAAATCAGGCAGTGGTCCATTAATAGCAACACGAGTCATTTCATGTCTGGGGTGTCCAAATCGTTTAAAGCACCCAGCGGCGGATCCATACCCGAAAAAACTCGCTGGATAACAGGCAACCATATCAACGGAAATCATAGCGTCGCGGTTGTATTCAGTGTTCCATAGTCCACCGTGATAGTATTCCAAACAACTGGATTGTACATCCGGTAGAAATTCCTTGCGTGTTGGACTCCACGCATTTTTCTTTGCTGCAACATGAGCCGCAACCGATGGAATCGTAAAACAATTTGTTAGCAGTTGTTCATCATGCTCTCCAAATTCCATGGCGGTTTTTTTCATCTTGTTGTGAAACGCTTCAGTGCGATATAATTCACCGTTTGGTCTTACAAACTGATCAAAGGTATCCGCATCGTTTTCAGCGCTGCGAAGTAACCACACTGACACAGGGTCGTTTTTACACAAGCAGGCAATAGCATCAAATAGTTTCCTCTCCGCGAGAAAACCGTCCTCTCCCAGGAATTCCCCCGGGATATACTTTACTGTTCTATCCCGTGGAAATACTGTGATCGCGGACGTCCATGCGTGTTCGTTATGATCAATAATTTTGATTGGGGCTCCCTTTGATTTATACTTTGATTCGTATAATACTTCACCGGTTATCGTTGTAACGGTGATTGGAAATCTCAACGACGTTTCTAATCTCGCTATGTCGCTGATGGTTGCTCCTCGCTCGCGCACTGTCTCCTCCCACTGGTTGATTTTGCTACGTCGTAAATCAGTCAATTTGTTTCCTCGACATGCATTTGTAAAATGCTCTATTATTCGTTCTGCTACACAATTTATCCCCGTTGACTGTTTCATCGGCGCTAGTTTTCCGATATCAGGTTTCTTATTTAACGGGTATATTCCATAAACAACTGCTGTTTCAGGATACGCTCGTTCATAGTATGGTCTGTCAATTCCGGTTAACAGCCCCGGCTTGGAGTCGCGGCTAACAATGACTGTTTTCTTGTCGCTGAGAACTGGTTCAAATTTATCACGTGTGATCCAATTACCTGATTCCACCCGGACAATGAATTTTACTCTGAAGAAATACTTGCTGGAGCCAAGTTGTGATATTATCGTTGCTGCGCGGTTGTCGTTCATGGTAGCATCAACAACGCCATCAATTCGAAATGTTGACCAACTATGAGATGCACCATCACGCTTGAATTCATTGATACAATCACGGATTTTATTTAACAGGGTTTTATCGTTTATTAACGCTTTTGGTGCGTCTTTGAGGACTCTATCGAGATTAAACCTAACATTTTTCCAGGGCTTAATTGCTGCTAGTTTCTTGAACTCCTCCTCCATATAGTTAAAACAAGTATTTAAATAAAAGAATATAGTATAATGAATAAATGCAAATGGTTGATGATTGGGTCGACAACCCCGTGCAATAAATCATGTAGAGGTGAATTCTGCGGGTATCATTTACAAAGCGTTCGTAATGGTTCAAATGGCCCCCTCCCGTGCTTGGTTTGCCATGTTGGTGTAAGAGGAAAATCGCAGTTGTGTATCAATTGTGGCGGAAAGCGATACAGAGAGTTAAAACGCTATTACGACAAACGAATAAAAAATGCCGTCATTGACCCCACCGCTGACTCCGTCAAGGACAAAATCATCAAAACTCCTCAAGACTACATTGAAAGATTTATAATTAAACCAAATAATGAATTAGACAAGTAGTATTATTATACAAATGAACCAAGAATTTCAGCCGCATCCCGTGCTTGTTAATTACGAGGCATCTCGCGACGGCGTTGTTAGAAACCGCAGACTGAAGAAGCCGGTTGGATGGAAAAATAATCAGGGGTATTTGACATTTGGTGCCGGAAAGAAGAAGTATTATGTTCATAGGATGGTATTTGAAGTATTTAACGGATTAATCGAGAATGGGCTTGTGATTGATCATATTAATAATAATAAGACTGATAATTCTCTTATAAACCTACAAGCTATCTCGCAAAGTCAGAATGTCAAAAAAGGCGGAACTGGTAAATACTCAAGAAAAGCAAAACCCGTAAAGTCATTTGATACAACAACTCACGAAGAAAAAACTTTTCAGTCGATGAATGAAGCCAGTAGATACTTTGACATTTGTGGAGCCTCGATACGATTTGTTGCAGAAGGAATACAGAATTCAGCGATCTCAAAAAAGACCGGACGCAAAATTCGATTTTCATATGTAACAGAATCCTCCGATTATATCAGCGAGTGACGAAGTCACCATGACGAAGTCGCCATGACAGTGCGAACGCTACAATAAATTGTCTGTTCCGGAAGAAATACCGGAAGAAAACGAATTATCCTACGGTTTCATCGAATGTTAACACACCTCGGGATTGATACGCAGAGTTCATTTTGTAAAACATTTTTTTTATATTAGAAATAAGATGTTTATAAGAATATGAATATCGAAGACATCAATAATATATTAACCGAGATTTCAAAATTAAAAAATCAAGGAATTAAATTATCTGATGGTCTCAACAGCGAAAGAATATTATCTGATTATGAGATTATTAACGAACAATCGAAACGGGGGCGTTTTACCCTGGCCCGCGAGTACTCTTTTATAAAACGATTACAACATACGATTAATGAAAACCTGTACCGCAATGACGTAAATGCATTCATCGGGCTATTCACTGCCGTTGAGACAGTACGAAAAAAACTTGGATGTGTTTATGAACGACGCCGGGAGATTTCTAGTAAGATTAAAAACATTAGAAAGATTATAGACGAAACCCCCGTGGAGCCCCCAGCGTAACGGAAGTGGCGCATCGTTGTATACATTTTTTTTCCCCCCCCGATAGGTCGTGGTAACGATAAGACGATTGCGTCTGACGCGACAAATTCCTGCCACAGGGAAATTAGAAATTGCGGAGCAATTTGCAATAATGGTAGGCGAGTCACTTACTACTCAGCTAGCCAGAGAGCGGCTAGCAGCGCTTAAAAAGTTCATACCGTTACGAGACAGGGTCCGAAAACAACTTCAAACGCGGCAATAACTACAAACTGATTTTGCTGTTGGAAGCGAACAACTCTTTGCCCCGGTAAAAAGCGCAACTGTGCCCGTCCTCGGTGCGCTTGAAAAGATAGCACCTCAGACCGAACAAACAAAAAAGTCTCTGGAAACACTTCCTGTGAAAATAGCATTCGCTACAACACGGAGGCCGCCACCACTCGCTATAACGGGCCCACAAGAACCTTATGTTACAATGGCTGATGAAGAAGAACTAGGTGCTATTGCAAGAGAACCAGAAGAAGAAATACCGGAAGAAATACCGGAAGAAAAAAAGAAAAGGGAGAATATACCCCGTAATGTATTTACAAAGTCCGCAATAGATAAAATTAGAGCCTTCGACAGCGATGAAGAATTAGTTAATTTTACTGTTGCAAATTTTGCTAAGGGCTTACGAGATGAGCATGTCAATAGCGGTTACGAGGAAAGTGTAAATTCGACGGAAAAATGGGCAAAAATGGTGTATTTAGCAAGTATTTATAAAGATACAAAACCACATGGTGATACCAATTACGACGCATTCCTCGAGAAAGTAAAAAGTAAAAAACCAAAAAGAGGAAAAGGATACTCTGTTGGTAAAGAATCCTACGGCGTTACCTGTCCTGGTAATGTTCTCAGTGATATATCACGGCTGGAAGTACTAATCGGAGGAAAACGAGCCGGAAATAACTCTCCGGAAATAATCAATGAGGCCGCTGATATTTGCAGGCGGTTATTTGCAGGCGGTATCATGGACATTAATGTATATCGAACGCTCATAGACGAACTCGTGGACGGTTTTGATGACCACGGTCATTACAGCGACTGATCAATCACTGGTGATCAATCACTAATTGGAAAACACTGGTGTTTTTATAATAAAGATGATTATACACTACAACCATGATAAACCAGTCAGCGTCTACGTGGTAAACTCACGATTGCCTGTATACCGCGCGTGGTACGGAGACGGTCTCGGTAGCACCATTGCGGGGTTATTTACAAGAATGGCCCCAAAAGTGGCGCCGTTAGCTAAACAATTATCGATGAAGGCCATTGATGTCATTCGTGATAAGGGAATCAGCGCTATTGGAGATGTTGCCGGAAGGGCGTTTTCTGCAGCAAAGGACAACCTAATGTCGTTGGTGAGAAGAAAAAACAAACGCCGCTGCGTTCTACGACAGCAATGCCTGCAAATGTCAGTAAAGTAATAAATAACGCGGTGGAAAAAAACTAGCGTCGATGGCAAAGCCATCCACCGAGTCATTGGCTTCGCCGCTGGCGACTCCGTCATTGGCGGCAACCCCGTCGTCGTTGATGGCGGAGCCATCCACCGATGCGGCAACCAACGCGCTCATGAACGCGATAGCGGGAAGTGGTCTTAAACAAAATTCAAAGAATTTACGACGAATACGACGAAGCAATTTCAATTGAAAACATCAACATGATAAATAATAAAATGTTTGCGCGAACCGCTGATCCCGCGTTTGATATGGACGCCCCGGTGCGCAAGGATGATTCTGTCCGTGATTATCAATTTTATTCCTATCAACCACCACAAGCCGACCTACGATCGCGAATTGAACTTCAAGTCCAAGATACCAGTAGATACTTTTTGCCGTGTGAAGCGTTTATCGAAATCGAAGGGGAACTTGTAACAAATGCTGCCGATAATGCACCGTACGCAGATGACCCTCGTGTTCGAGTTGGTTTCGTCAACAACGGTATCATGGCGTTATTTGAGAGCGCCAGATATCTTATTGACGGGCGAGAAATTGAATCAATAGAACGCGAGGTTGATGTTGCAACGACGATAATTGGGTTAGCAAGATACTCGGATGATTATACAAGATCGGCGGGCCCATCTATGATGTTCGCAAAGGACACCACTAATAACGCTGATCATATTCAGTACATTAACTTGCTGACGGCAAGAGATAACGCAGTTGACCCACAGGCTGAAGCAACCAACCCAGACCACAGAGTAAGACCAGGCGCTGATTTCACTATTATAAGAAGTGTTAACAGTGATTTCAATCTAGGATTCGCAACACGATTAGGGATGTTGCAAGGACAACGCCGACGTTTTTCATGCGCGATTCCGCTCCATCACATATTCGGATTTTGTAGAAACGTCAGAAAAGTTATCTATGGGGCCAAGCATACAATCGCGCTAACGCGAAGGGGCGATGATAACAATGCAATATGGCGTGCTACTGGCGTCACTAAAGGTAAAGTCGTTTTAACTAAAATAGCATTGTGGATGCCGGTGTTGACTCCATCAGTTACCACGGAAGCACGATTGTTATCATTTATGGAACAGGGGGGAAAATCGTTGTTGAGTTGGCTAGCGGTAACAACTGATGCTAAAGAGGATAATGTCGCTGATACATTTACATGGCACTTGGCATCAAAACAAGGCGTTTCGGCCCCACGTCATATTTTTATAGCGCTACAGAATAGGAATCGATTGGGTAATCAAGAACGCAGCCATATGATATTTGATCGATTAGGAGTCAGGGAGGTTTCGCTGAGAATAAACGGACAACAGGAACCATCCGAGGATATACAGCTTAATTACGACAACAACCATGTCGCACGTGTGTACCATCGATTGCTGTCATATATGGGTCGTGATCAAAACGTTGACACCGGTTTGCAAATATCACAACTTGATTTTAAAAACCTGTATCCGATTTATTACTTTTCGTTGGAACATCTTGATTTAACGAGACAATTCGTCGTTGATATACACTTCCGAGCTCGTATAGACCCGGGTGGTGTTGATTATAGAGCGGTTGCTGTCATTCTCAGCGATAAATCAATGCTGTTGGAAGGTGCTGGTGGACGAATGAGAATCGTTGATGCGCCAGTGGAAAACATGTAATTGAAAACACAAACGCGTTTACAATAAAAATGTCGTATAGTGTTGTCGGTGTAGAGTTGACCGATGGTCAAGTCAAGAAATTACAATCAAAGTCCGCTAAACAATGCGGGACCACAATAACGTTAAAGCCGTCACAGATGACTGGTGGCAAGCATAAGATATCGTTGACGGCGCGTCAAATAAAACATTTTAATGATGCAATGAAGAATAAAAAGGGTATTCAAATAACTTTCTCAGCCGCAGCAATCAAAAACATGGAAAAGACCGGTGGGATATTTCCGTTGTTAGCTGCGATTCCGGCGTTGATTGCCGCGGCCGCACCAGCAGTGGCTAAGGCGGCGGCGTTGGGGGCCGTTGGTACCGCGGCGGGAATGGCATTGAAGAAGGCAACCGGGAAAGGCTATAAAAAAAGAAACGAGGACGACCCGTAGCCGGAAAGGGTCTAAGACTACCGGGAACCCCGTATTCATGGTACTCGGGGAAGGGTCTAAGACTACCGGGAACCGTTTATTAACGCAAGAGTCTATGGTTGAGGAGTCAATGACTCCTATGTCCAATTTTGATTTAATAGATGCCGCAAACGCGTTAGCGATAAAAAACTTCAGAGGTGTTTTTATGAGGGATCAATTACCGACAAAACCAAGGAATATTGAAACCGGTATAATTAACCTCGATAAATCCTCCGGAGCGGGAACTCATTGGGTTGCATACGCGATTGATCCGCGTGCGATCGTCTATTTTGATTCATACGGGTTAGCCCCGCCGAACGAGTTCATGCGGTATATCCGGGCGTGTTCAGCCCCGGTTTTTTATTCCACGCTGCCAACACAGCAATTAAGTGACCCACCGATATGCGGCCGTGAGGTATTGAACGTACTCGCGGCGATTTCATCATCGCGGAAACCACCTCATGTGGTTGTAAACGAATACACTAGTGGGAAATTTAGAGACAATTACATTAGATAATAATGATTGATATCTGGGGACGACCGGTTTCGGCGCTGAAAGAACCCATAACGTCCGCCACCGATGACATAAAAAAACTAATCGAGGATGAAATCGCTGATACGTTAAATCTAACCAGTGTTGACCCAGGTGAAATAGTTGTATTTCAAGACCGCCAGGGTAAATTAAAATCCAGTAATGTGTCGCTGGATGACGTTTTAATACGACAGCGTGATGCCGCCGAGAACACTATCGCGCTGTATACCAGCGACGGACGACTCAAACCGGGTGAATCCATCCTGACAATAACGAATAGAGTAACATTAATCCAAGACGGTTTTATAAGGTTAGATAGATTGGTGACCGAACTTGACGCGCAGGTGAATAAATTCGCCGAGGTGGAAAAGTCTGTCACAGGTATGCAGCTCACTACCGCTAGTTTTTTTGGGACCCCGACGGTGACCGAACCGAATATTGCAACAATAAAAAATACTATTTCGGAGTTTACAACGCTGTCGGGCCAATTTTACACGTTACGAAAAAATGTTAACAGGATCGATGACAACTTTGATAAATTCTTTGGCAAAAAAAAATACCAAGCTGGATGAAATTACAACAACTATAAACGACATCACTGCGTATGGACAGGAAATAAGAACAATCAAAACTGATGTTGCAGCGAACAAAGGGAATATAGACGCGCATACAGGGGATATAAGAACGATCAAAACTGATGTTGCAGTAAACAAAGTGAATATAGACTCGCATACACTGGATATAAGAATAATCAAAACTAATATTGCAGCGAACAAAGGGAATATAGACGCGCATACACGGGAAATAGGAACAATTAAAACTAATATTGCAGAGAACAAAGGGAATATAGACGCGCATACACAGGAAATAGGAACAATCAAAACTGATGTTGCAACGAACAGAAGGAATGCAAACGTGCATGAACGGGAAATAAATACACTCATTTCTAAGGTTGCAGCGCACAGGAATAATATAGACGAGCATGAAGTGGAAATAAGAATGATGTTGCAGCGATTAAGGACAAACTACCGGGAATGACAAGAATAAAAGTCCCTCATGAGAACGCCATCAACACGGTATACACAATTCGGCATGGATCATTCACTTGGACATCTTCTACACAGAATATAGTAAATATTACCGCAACTATTAAAGGCATTTATCGATTGACACTGGTTTCAATGATGCAGTTTAATATATCATCGTCGAGTTCATCCGGGTTTAACAATACAATATCAACAATTATAGACAAGGACGCAACTGAACCGTTTACAATTAGAGCCGTTGATAGAAATTTAGTTAGGGCAAACATCACATGGTATGTGGAATTTGTAGTTGATCTAAGTAATTAAAAACACTAGCTCTTTTAAAATAAAAATGACCACCAAGGTAATTGAATCAGAGATATCACCAACGTCACATCAATATCGATTCGATACCGTAAAAGAATTCTCCGCGAATTTGAAAACGCTTTCCGAACAATACCGTATAAAAATAAAAAAATACCGTCGAAAAATAACCGCCATCGACGCGGCCGTGTACTCGGTGTCCGGTATAGTAGCCGGTACCGGTGTTATTTTATCCACGGTGACCATGATGGCCCCGATCGCTGTTCCAATCGCTATCTACGCGGCGACAACAATTGCTGTAGTCGCCAACGCAATCACTAGAAAGATATCATCGTGTTCTCAGAAAAAACTCAACGAGTATACAGTAAAACATCAAATAGTATCCGACGCGTACTTGAAATTATCCGGGTTGATCTCGTTGGCGATAGATAACTCGTTTGTATCCGATGTTGAATTCTCCACGATGGTCCAGTTGTATGACTCCGCGATGTCAAAAATCGAGGATTTCCAACTGGAAGCTGAAAACCACGTCGCTGAAACCACTTCAATGAGATTAAAACACTCTCCCGAAAACAAGCAGGTTGTTAATATTCGGTGTTGAAATTGAACACTAAAAACAGCGTATAATAATAATGTCGCTGAACCCCGAAGGGTTTCAATTACTTCAACGGATCGCGGAGAATACCACTCCGGTACAAACAAGTATGATATCAATAACATCGACGAAGCCAGAATTCAGTGTGAACTTCCCATCATCGGTTCCAGTGAAGGAAATAGCGCTGGCAAAATTGCGAGTATATCACAGTTGGCCTAATATCCGAGCGGACGCATTTAACGGACAACAACCTAATAACTCGCTGGTTTTTGCATGGACAAATAAACCCGATGGGACCCCAGACTGGAAGGAGGTTACAATACCAACTGGGTCATACCAAGTAGAACAAATCAATAAAGAATTTCAACGCAGGATAAAATCGATCACAGGAAAGGAATCAAAAATCGCTATTACGGTTCATGAACCGACGTTATCGTCGACGATTGAAATAAGCACACCGGGGTATATGGTTGATATTTATAACAGTTCAATAAGAACCATACTAGGTTGGCCCCAAAATCCACCTTATGAAATCCCCGCGGACTTGCACACGAATGCGCAATCGTATCATGAAATTAATCCCAGTTATCGAGATGATTTGTCTATTATAAAAAACACGTTATTGCCCAGTTGGTTTATATTTCAAGACAGGAATACCATGCAATGGTATTTTCAGCATAGGGAAACTCCTGAATCGCTCACCATACTCACAGTTAATTTAAATAATATCGATAGTTTTTTTATCGAGATTAATCGTAATTACCAATTGCAACTAGAACAGCTACGGAAAACAAAAGCACGAAAACACGTTGAGGTGTTAAATCAACTTATATCAGACATGGAATATATTAATGAACGAATCGTTAAAATAATATCCGCTAACAGCAATGATAATAAACAACAATTCCTAACCGAGTATAATATCACAGAAGCCGATTTACCCGATTTCAAGTTTCCAGGATACAACGCGCCAGAACTAAAAAAATCTCTTAATGATTTTCTCGGCCCATCAATTATCCTCAGACACGATAACGGAGAGGGCGGTAGGCATATTGCTCCATACAACGTAAATATCGCATCGGTGATAGCAATCAGTCTAGTGTGTGATGTTATCGAAGGGAGTTACCAGGTGGATACCAAGCAATCAAATCAGGCTCAACAGGGGTATATCCTTTATTCTTTTTCACCAACAGCCCCTCCGGGATTTTTAATCGTTGAGAGTCCGATTAATCCGGTCTATATGCGATGCCATAACCGTTTTTTAACGAGAATTAATTTTAGACTTACCGATCAGTCAAATAACCTAATTGATCTACAAGAGGAGGAGTTAGTGATCACTCTGTTTGTAAGATCATTGTAAATAGCCACTTAGCAGCAGAAGGGGCGATGACATCGACGCGGTCGTCGCGCTTTTTTACCCGACGCTGACGACACTGGGATCGCTGAGTGCAGAAGGTATATTAAACTAAATGACGTTCCGGACAATCCCCCCGACGACGACGCCGTTTTTTTTTACCGGGCGCTGACGACGCTGGATCCGCTGAGTGCAGAAGGTATTAATTAAGCCAAATGACGATTGGACAAAATGTCCGATTCGCCCCTTCTGCTGCTTCTCATTCTTAAATAATTAATAACCAAGTGAGCTTACTATTTACGATTTACGTAAAAAAATAAATGAACAATTCATTGATGTCCGGTGACAACTTGCAACTATGATGTTAGAGTACAACTGACGTCATAAAGTTGACCTGTCAGGTCATGTAATGAAAAGTTTCTGCAAGATAAACCAATAATTTATTAATTATAAATCAGGAATTTATGGGAAAAATAGCAGTCCGCAAGAGAGATATAGAGACACGATGGTACATTTTTAATGGAAGGAATGTTAAAATATCTAACTAGACTTGTTTTGCCCAATAACGTTGTCTTTCAACAATGGCCAAATCTACTCGGATGGTCATCATTTGATGGACCTTGCAAACGTTTTGCATATACGGGTAGTATCGATTATATATCATGGGGATAATTAGGCCGTTACCTACCTTTTGTAGGACTGCTTTGTTATCTTTTGAATGGTGTGTATGTGGAATATACAATATATAGACAGGATCCATAAAGTATATATTCTCCATAACAATACATAGGCTTATTACATCTGTTTAAACAAAATCTGTTAACTCCCCTTTTCCCGTTGGTCTGCTAAACTAGTTAGTCTAATACGTTCTTGCATCATATCAGATGTCACAAAATGTGATATACTCCAGATGATTTGAACCTGCCCAACCTAATTTCTTTTCCGTCGGCCAATTGTTTACAATATTTATTTCCATCTGCTTCACGTCGGTTCCTGTCTGTACCTGGAATACTTCTCTACCGTGGCGTGTACGTCCGCAAAAGACACTTGTGTAGTGGAAATCCCTCGTCCTTAAATGCGGATACAGTGTGTGTGTGTGTGTGTGTGTGTGTAGGAACTTGCACTAAATATTAGAAACTCTTATTTACATTGGATAATTTGGACAATTCAAATAGCTGATTTTCTTACAAATAAGCTACTTGCATAGTAAAATGGACAGGTCAGACATTTTGAAAACAACTGCACGTGTACAAGACAACACGTCGCACATTAAAAAAAAAACCACTGCAGTATTATTGACTGATCGATCAATTTTCAGGGGAGGGGGACGTGGGATTTTTTTATACAACAATTCCGACAGTACATTATCTTAAATGATACTCTTGTTCTCACTTATTGACAAAAACGAACATATTCTCTCCGTCATACACATTGAAAAAACATATTCTTTTCTCATACTCATTGAAAGAACATATTCTTTCCTCATACTCATTGAAAGAACATATTCTCTCCGTCATACTCATTGGAATAAATAGATACTGAGGTAAAGAAATAAGTATGACCGGAAGAAAAATCCAAGCCCTCTCCCCAAAAATAACATGACACAAACACTTGGAAAAGTAAATAGTTAGTCCTTTGCATGAGAGTTGATAATCAAGTACTTATTAGTGAAGAGTACAATCCATTCATATCCATATAATTATATACCAGTATGCAGTCCCCAGACACCATTATTGACATTTAGACAGTGGAAAATAAAGACAGATTTGTTCTAGTCCTAGACAAGTGGTTGGGGACAAACTTGTACAACCCTGAGTGGCATTCATTCAATGTTAAATTGGAGTGGAAAATACGTGTACTATTTAATATCTTGTAAGACACCTGCATGGTGTATATTATGGTTCAAAACTGTTATGCAAGTATTATAACTATTATATATATATATATATATATATATATATATATATATATATATATATATATATATATATATATATATATATATATATATATAAAAGGACATTTCATTACAAATTTCTTAGTTCTGGATCCTTCATCTTTCTCCAGAAAAAGATTCTTAAATTCTTGGACTCCATCGTTGTGCCTTCGATGTTTTTCCTCATGTTTCCTCTCCTCCTGGAATATTGGTATTTCCTAAGATTTTCTTTAAAAAAGATAACTGCTTCGGTCGATTCTCTATAACGTTATACAATTTAAAAAGCACACTGAGTCGAAAAGCTGTGAAAGATTTGGGATGCCATGAGTGTCAGCTTTAGAAAATCACTATTAACTGTTGGCATCGGGCTAATGATGACCCTTATTTCCAAAAATTCTCTGACCCAACTGCACAGATGATTGGCATAACAGCTGTACTTCTTTTATAGCTCATCGTATTTTAGTGCCCCTCTAAAGTGCTCTCAAGAGTGGTGTCCCTTAGTTTCCGAAAATTCTCCAACCTTATTCAATAAGTTATTGATCAGATGAACAAGGAAGAGTGAAGTTATTCGAAAGGTTTCCACTCAGAATGAAGACGCATGTACTTTACGTAATGGTAATTAACATATTGTGCCTTATTCATACAGGTAAGAAACCAATTCCAATGTTCGTACATGAAAGATGCCTGCAAAAATATTGTTTAATGCACTTATCAGCTTATAAATCGGAGGAGAAAAACTTGGTTGTCGTAGGGAAGAAAGCAAAACCATCGTCGCCATGTTGACTTCAAAGTGGTTAAGGTTAGACGAGATTACTTATAAAAGTGTGAAAACTAGCAAGTACTATTTCAAATGTTGCACTGCCAAAAATATATATTGCAGAAAAAAAAATTATATTCAACAGTTCCTTTCTTTAGTCATGAAGTTAACGTATTATTTGAAGTAAACACGGTAGAAAGAAATAGCAAAATAAATATTATAACTTTTATACGGAATTCAAGTAACATTCATGAATTGGTTCGTTCAATATTGTATACATCAAATCGATAGCTTCCTAATTTACGGTAAAGGTATTGAACAAAATACCTTCGTTGAGGATTGTAGTTTGACCAATTTTGAACATGGAAATTTCGATCACAGGAGTCTGACGTTTTATCAATATCAATTTATATAAAATTATCATATGATACAATCTGAAATAAAAAGCAAGTTAAACATTTTATTTTGTGAAATTACTTTCATGATGTTATTCAGTTCGTGGTAGAATGAGCTACTTCAGTCTGATGGATTTTGATAGAAAGGGTTTGTGACCGTAATAGTGAGAGAAGGAAAAAGGTTAGTTCGCCCGATTGGATTCATGCGATGGTCGAACGAGAGTTATGCGTTGGTACGTTACTATGTTTTGAATGGATATATGTATTTTTACAGTCTGCGATAAAAGACGCGTGAGAAAAGTTGAATCGAGAGATGGTTGGGGTCACGCTTGTTCTCGGTGATTTCATCGTAGTTTATTGATTTAACGTCAGACTTCTGTGTGTCGATAAACCAAGTTCTTGCGCAGTTTGCCACTGGCTTAGGGAAATTATTGTATGTCATTTTAGAATAATGCTCATTTGTCAGGTGATCAGTGCATGTACACAAAGGTATAGCTATCCCGCAAGGAAATGGCAGTGCATATAAGAGACTTGGGACTTGGGACTGAGTTTGGTACCTTGATACAGAGGGTTTTTGAACGAGCTTTGCCTAGTCTATGATGTTATTTTGATAAAGCCATACAATCTTATCGGAAGAAAATGTCTTTCCAGTTGACATGCTGATGCTCTAAAACGAGTTTTACATGTGACCTAGTTGTTAGAGCGTCAGCCTCGGATGCGGGAGGTCGTGGGTTAGAACCCCATTCGAGTCATGCCAAAGACTTTTAAAAGTGGTACTACCAGCTCAGCATTATGTGGTTAGTGTTAGAACTGGTCGGTCTGGTGTCAGGATAATGTAACTTAGTGGGACATCATGCTAAATGTCTGCGGCATAATGTCCCAGTGCTTGACATCTCTCTAAGCTGTCACACTGCAGACATTTTGAAAGCTACGTTAAAAATTAAAAACAAATACAATCCCCTCTATTCCCTCCACCGTCAGCATAGGTGATGCAATTCCTCGTATTTTCTTCTTCTAATATAAACGATGCAGCCCCAGTTCTCGTTGTCGCATTAAAGCTGTGGGACCTCCCCATCTAATCATATGTTAGCCAAAGATTTCAATAGTTGTTTAATTTTCATGACTAACTTAATTTTGCAAAATCGGATGCAGAGCACTTAAAGCAATTAAATCGAAACTAATTTATATAAAGACATTATATATATATATATATATATATATATATATATATATATATATATATATATATATATATATATACAGTAATACCTCGAACATTCGCGAGGTTAGGTTCCAGAACCAGTCGCGGATCAGGAGGAATCGCGAATGTTTGGTACGAGTCACTAAAAATGCTAATAAATGCTTATTTCTAGGGTTTAAACCCTAAATATGACCCAAATCATGTTCCCAAAGCACTTTAATTTCATTTAAAAGTTAGCTTAATACATTACCCTTAAAAAGAGAAATAAATGGTTGACGTAAAAATAGAGTACAGTATCGCCTAATGGGTATTTGCCACACTAGCTCATTTACAGTACGGTACATGTATACTAATATTATCCCTATACTAATTCTTTGGCTGCCGTTTTCTTTTGTACTCACAGTAAGGTAAAACCAAGTAACGAATGGGACTGCAAACTTAATGACTGACGTTTTCTTTGTCATTGTCAGGAAGGTAAACTAGGTAAACTTCATATGTCACAGAAGTCATATAACGAAGGTACAATTCAATAAAATAAAGAAAACATGTACGTAGAGGGTACCAATGAAAATTTCGCGAATCCGTGAATTCGCGAATCCAGAAACGCGAATGCACGAGGTATTACTGTATATATATATATATATATATATATATATATATATATATATATATATATATATATATATATATATATATATATATATATATATATATATATGATTGGATAAATTGTTTAATATCTGTGTGGTGCCTAATTGAGACCAATGTTCAGCTTTATAGACTTTTAAAGAGTTCGATATTATTGATGTGGTCAAAAAAATTGGCCCTTGCGTCATTTTAGGTGCAAATTAAGCAACTAATGGTCATATGGATTGAATGACGGATAGCTTTCACAGATATTGGAATCGCACTGTTTGTTTGAATAACAGCAGAAAAACTAGAAACACACACACACACACAGATATATATATATATATATATATATATATATATATATATATATATATATATATATATATATATATATATATAATAATAATAATAATAATAATAAATTTGTATAGCGCCTAATCTTTAGATTGTCTAAGCGCTTTACAACATTAGACATCGCATATAAGATGAAAAACATATATAATGATATGATTCCGAAAACAAACACCATGAAATTGAAAAACATAAAAAATGCTGTGAATACTGAAGGTAGGAAACATTATTAGGTCTTTAAGTTCGTTCATGCAGTCGAAATAAGTGAGTTTTGAGAGCACACTTGAATGGGATCACTGTGTCATTGTGTCTAAGTTCAGTGGGCAATTCATTCTACGTTGCTGGGCCCTGGTATGCAATAGAACGCTGTCCATATGACTTTATTTCATAGTGGGAATAATGAGTATACGATTGTCAGAAGAGGAGCGTAAGTATCTTGCTGGCGTATACACATGGGTGAGGTCGGATAGGTATGTTGGACTAGAGTCTGTCAGTGAAACGTAGCACAGAGAACAAACTTTGTGTTTGATTCTGGACCGAATGGATAGCCAGTGTAGGGTACAGAGCAGCTGGGAGGTGTGCTCTGATCGTGATACTTTAAGTATGATTAGAGCAGCTGTGTTTTTAACTTTTTGAAGTTTCTGGAGTAGATATTGAGATGAACCAGACAGAACTGAGTTACAATAGTCCAGTCTTGAAAGTACTAATGAACATACAAGTGTTTTAATGGCATCAACTGAAAGATATCTGCGAATGGAGCTGATGCGTCTCAGCTCAAGATATGCAGCCTTGCATATGTTCATGACATGTTGGTGCAATGTGAAAGTACTGTCCAGAGTAACATCTAGGTTTCGTACTGATTGTGTGAATGTAATGCTGGTGTTGCTGATATTTATTGTTTGAGGTAAAGGATGTGATTGAGAAAGTCTTTGTGTTGTGATCAGAATGGCCTCAGTTTTATCATCATTCATCTGCAGCCTGTTACATGTCATCCATGAATTCACATATATATCTGTGTGTGTGTGTGTGTGTGTGTGTGTGTGTGTACCACAAAATAAAAAATAGCTTGGCTTTTAAAGCGTTGGTATAAAGCAATCTGACATATCAATACTGTTGTTATATGAAACTGTGATCCGCCCATGGCGCAATAATGCACATATATAAACATTCTTGAAACTTGGTGCTGTTGATTATCAATGATGAATTTCTACTCATTAATCATTAGTGACGTATGAAAATGACGACTAAAAGTATTAATAATTCCTGATTTCTAAATGAATTTAATATGGTACAAAATGTCATCGCAATCTTTTCTACCTTTCGTTCCCCCCCCCCCCCGCACGCATAATGGACAAAAGACGCAGAAATCTGGAGTGTGAGAGAAAAAGAGTTTAGGCTGAACGAATACCTTAAAACTTAACTTACACCAAGTAACCTACAAGAATATGGTTCGTTGTAACGGTATGTGTACACTCTCCTTCGGATTTAACTTCAGTGTTTTTATAATACATGATACAAAGTAACAATAGCCTGCCGATAATATACGGTAAATTTCTTGGTTACAATGCGCACATACTGTAATGTATGTATATGTCTACTAAAGTATAATACACTCTGTATATCAGAATGTTAATTTTTCGCTAAATAACTCAGAAACGTGTATTAAAAATGCATATTTTAACTCACAGAATAGAAAATCAATATACTTTGTGCACTTATCGATGTTTTACGAAAACGCTCCGGAAATATTTGTATACTTACGGTGATAAAAAGATTTCCGGAAGTGACGTTCTGTCCGGAAGTTCGTCAAGTTGAGAGTATGTGGTGATGATGGCTGAATCTAGTGATGATTTTGTCGTGTGAGGAAGGTGAACCCCTAAGAGATGGTGAACGTAATGAATCTTAAGAAGATTCTGCTCGTGAGGTTAGACAATCAAAGCCCGAACGAGACGAGAACGTGGTCAAAGACGAAGACCCTAAAAAGACAATAAGGCATAATGAGGCTCAGCAGCGTTTGTGCTATTCATTGTGGAAGTTACTATTATCATTATGGGAATTATTATTATTCTTTCATTAATGTTATTATTTCAAAATTCATAATGAAAAGAGAATGGCACGAATTTGGGCGAAACTTGGATGTCTTCAGAGAAGATTATCATGTGGGCTTGGGTCGTCAGTAACTTGTGGTGTTAGAAGTTAAACACTTAAGACTGTGAGAGGTGTAGAAATATATGCTTTATTAACGTTATGATTCATGTTTGTTCTTTTAAACCGTGATAAAATGCAGACCCCGAATGTACTTTGGGTGTGATTGTTTACTACCCTCCACAGATAGCAAAATGGAAGAATTTTATTAAAAAGAAAAAAGTAATCATAGACCTGGTGTATCCCCATGAGTAACAAGCATGTATTTTCTCTGTGGGTCTAGGTGTATAATACTAGTGGCAGAGGAAGTCTACAGATTTACTGGAAACTAATCTTGAGAATAATACATTGCTGATTAAATGTTTGTGGTACAAAAGTAGAACAGTCTAACCATGTATAACATATACATACATGTTATAATTTGACACTCAGGAACTTCTCATACATTTCACCCACAAGTTTGCTGTCTAACACAATAATGAATGATGGAGTGTATTTACATGTATATTGGTGTACCTGAGCAGCAGAGAGGGCGAACAGGCTCTAAATGGTTCACCCGTATTTTCGCAACATACGCCTTCCTGGAGAATCGCAAAATATCGCGATTTTTCTAAGTATCCGCGCTGAGACGGTGTTGTTCAATGAACTTAATAGACTCCAACCCCACTTACTGGTTATCGCGATTACCAGCCATACATCGAAGGAAAATATGCGATTGTGTCGGTGACAATTTGGAGGCGCGCCCTCTCTGCTGCTGTTATCGATAAATTGTATCAAGACCGACTGGATATCGTGCTCGAGGATCGTGTAAATTTATTGCTATAAATCCATGTGGAGTTAACTGAGCCTGGCTAAATAAATTTCTAAATTTAATTATGCCCATAGCACCAAGTCTGATGAATATTTCGTAACGTGTGAGTATCAACTCCGTTAAACACCGCAAGAATATTACAATTATCTCTGATCACTTTAGGAATTTGTGTATACCGCTCGGTTACATAAATCACATCTGAGTTTTTGTGTCTGCCTCTGGAAAATATTCTAGCAGGATTTGATTGTTTATCAAGCATCACATCATCGTACACGACTAAATTGTTAATAAACCCATCAATGGAATCAACACTCGGCGTTTGATCGATATCAGTGATAAACTCGATAACATCATCGCCGTTTTCATTTAACGGTTTTGCATTTTCATTAAAATCCTTTAGTACATCATAGCACCTCTGGTCATCAACTGATGGTGCTACCAAATACAGCTTATCCCACCGAAGCCATCTCATTATCAAATTAAGTAGCAGTTGTGTTTTACCACTTCCAGATGGTCCAACTATGACCATACGGACAGAATTTGGTAGCTCAGCATGATGCTTGACTGGTTCTTGTTTTCGTGTTGCAGAAAAATCAATTACATTCATGATATATATAAAAAGAATATGGATTTATATTGTGTGAAATGCAGGGCGCGTACCCCAACAGGTGATCTAACAACCATTACAACAACAAATAACAGATCAGCGGTTACGGGTAAGTGTGAACGATGCGGTACAAAGAAATTTAAATTTATTCCCGCACAGTCGGGTTTAAAAAAACGAGGAGGTGATATTGCAGCAAAATTAACAAAGTTACCAGGGACTCCGTTGGCTAAATACCCTGGAGAAAAACATCTTCCAGGATATAATTACTGTGGTCCTGGAACCCGACTTGATATCAGACTTGACAACCAAGACCATCCAAAAGCAGGTGAGTATCCGATAAACGCTATTGATAAAGCGTGTCATGCTCATGATGTAGCTTATAAAAGTAAGGATCTGCAAGATAGACATATCGCAGATGTGAAATTAATTCACGCGTTAAATTCTATCACTGATAAATCTTTCAAGGAAATGTTAGCTAATTGGTTAGTAAGATCCGCCATGAAAGGTAAATTAGCGCTAGGCGCTGGTAATTTATAAATGGAGTCGATTTATTATTCCCCAAGAGGATACTGGAAAGGTACCGCAGCGATTAGTAAACTCGCTGAAGCAGCAAAAGTTACGTGTGTTACTGCTAAAAAGTGGTTATCCAATCAGGCAATATGGCAAATTTATTTACCGCCACCTAAGCAAATTCTCTTTGCACATTTTGATGTTAGTGTTCCTAATGAAGTTCATCAAGCTGAAATATTATTTCTACCACATGACACCGTTAAAATCCAAAGACGTCAAATAACATACAAGTATGTGCTAACTGTAGTCGACGTTGCAAGTAGATACAAAGAAGCAGAACCGTTGTCAACAAACACAGCAACTGAAGTAGCTTCTGCGTTTAAACGATTTTATCAACGAGGACTCTTGCAATGGCCAAATCTGCTACAGGTTGATTCTGGAAAAGAATTTCAGGGCGCAGTATCATTGTTGATGAAACAACATAACGTCACCATCAGAGGAGGACATACTGAGATTCATCGTGATCAGGCAATTGTTGAACGATTTAATCGAACACTTGCTGAGCGGTTATTTGCATATCAATACGCGAAGGAATTCATTCAAGACAAGAGATCTCGCGAATGGGTTGCAAGATTACCAAGCGTAAATAATGAAATTACTCGAACAACGAACATGAAACCTATCAACGCAATTACCAAAAAAAAAATACCCGTACAACGACGTGATTTTTCAACACAGACAATGCTGGGTAATGACACTGTGAGATATTTATATGAACCCGGTGAACTTGAAGGTGGTAAAAAATGAGCGACTGATCCTATCTGGAGCATCACTACACACAATATATCTAGTATAACTAGATCCACTGGTAGACCCGCAATCTGCAGACTGGATTCAACTGCTCCTCAGCGCGGATTCACACGTGAACAATTACAAGTAATTCCTGAAGACACACAATTACCGCCCAAGTCACTTAACTAGCACCCCGACGTCGATTACATTCAAGACAGGTCAGCATCACAATTTCTCGTGTATTACCGCGACTGTTATCTTTGCAATCTACGGTAAATTGTCTTTGATCATTACTCGAGTAATTCCACAGCATTACACAATTACAACTTGCACAGTGATTATTTTGCTGCTGCTTTAGCGCGTTGATAAATTCAGCGTCAAGATCAAAGTCGCGATTATTTTGTTGTCACTTTGTTTATAACCAGCTAATTTTTTTCTTATTATATCCGTTCAATATCATCATTTATCACTGACGAATCCATTACGATCCTCCGCAACTGAGATATTTTTCTAACTCGAGACACCGCCAAGTAAATTAAGTTCGACCACTCGATGCGATCATCAACTATCCAAACAACTGTGTCAGTGATAGTCAGTCCATATGATGAGTGAACTGTCATCGCATGTCCTAGCGTCCACGGAGATTGGTCAGCATGCAGCGTATCTTCAACAACACTGA
This sequence comes from Sinohyriopsis cumingii, assembly GCA_028554795.2. NCBI lineage: Eukaryota > Metazoa > Mollusca > Bivalvia > Unionida > Unionidae > Sinohyriopsis > Sinohyriopsis cumingii. Next base: position 144,912,229 of record CM068827.1, read on the forward strand.
CATTGACTGCGACAATATCAATTAATACGAGATTCTGCTTCCTCCTTGACCGTCCTGGTATATCAACGTCAATATTTTGTAACCGCGGTCTATAACACAATGGCACTGGCAGTGTTGCAAATTTTTTCTTGTGTAACTGAAATAACTGCTGTTGAAGTGCGTCTCTGACTATCTTTCCACTTGCCACTATCAAATCGTTTGGTTTCCACGTTTCCAAAAAGTAGTTCAAGAAAGTTTCTGAAATCACCTTGCGCATTATTTCACATTGAATTTTATTCGGTTGTAGTCTGATTAATTTTTTAAATTCCATTAATTCTGCATCAAGAGATCTGTGATCATCAGTTATCTCCGAATAATAATCAACAAAATTCTTCAGCCAATCGTGTGGAGATGGTCCAGCAAACGGAGGTGGCTGACCGTAATCGCCGCACATAACCACTGCATTATTTTTTGTTAATAGCCAATCAAGAAATGTTTTTAATGTTTCTAGCGGCACTGTGCACACTTCATCCCAAATAATAACTTTTGGAATATATTTCTCTCGCATTCGATCAGGAGTCCACACACCACCGCTGTATTTGAAAAAGCTGTGATAAGTACAAGAATTGACTCTTCGTTGTTTTATCTCCGTGGCAAGTCTGTGTGTTGGTGTCAGCACAATCATATCTGAATTCTGTGGAAATAATTTGATCACTGGAGTAGTCTTACCAGAACCTCCCGGCCCGTTCAAATAAACGGTTTTATGTCTGGATACTGGATCATACACAGACGGCGCCAACGACAATTCTGATAATTCTGATTTGCAATAATTATTTTTAACCACAACATCAGCTGATTCACAATAACAATGTAACATTTCTTGTTTTATTCTCCGCGAACCCCATGATTCATCAGTGCTTGTAAAACGAGCCAATAATTCTGAATATCTTTTATAGATATAAAATGAATCCGTGGCAAGTCTAACTGCAGTGTCAGGAAATCTATTTATCATCGATAGCAAATTTATAGAAACATAAGCAAGCATCGAAGATCTTAGATGTGTGTACTGGGGTGATTCTCCATCAATGTAACTAACAATTGTGCCTAACCTTTTCCCGTCGGATAAGTAAACATCTTGTCAATCACAAAATATATCTCTCTCTGCTGCATCAGCGACCACAAATTTATACTCGGCGGGATCCATAATCAATCTTGCGTGATGCCGTTTATGATCATATGCACCACCCTGAGTAAATTTACCGATTATTCTTCTACCGAGATCCTTTGCTGTTTTTTCACTGTTACTGAGCTTAATCTTAAGAATGTTAGGAGCATCATTAACAATAACATCAACAGGAGTATTTGGACATTGCCGGGCATATTCTTCATTGACCTCATCTACGTTGATATGCTCTGATGTTGGTAGCCAAACCGAAGTCTGCGGCCGATATGATATAATTGCTTCACTGACCGCCAACGATATCAATATTTTACTGTCAAGCATATATCGTAATAACACTACTGGTTCCCAACGTTTCAGAATTAGCAAATCGGTCGATTTCCATGATTTTTACATGCTAAATACTTTCCGAATTAGCAAATCGGACGATTTCCATGATTTTTACTAGCTAAATACTTTCCGAACTGAGAGCGTCGACAGATTTTCAGTAAAAAATAAATTTCTTATAATTCTGAGCGACAGTAAAAAAATATCCACGTTGACAGCCAGGGTAATTATATTTTGGCACTGTTTTCTTGAATGAGATCCTTAGGATCGCACAAGTAAATTAATATTTACCGTTTCAATTCCTCAAATCCAACAAGTGGCCAGACTGGTCAGTTACTTTAAAATTTATTCTTGATAACAGTGGATTATGACATCGTAAATAGACCGGATTGACCGGCTCTTGCACAGTCAGAAATCCAGATGGATCTTGTGGCGAGAATGAATAAAGAATGAATCCTTGCTGGGCTTGATTTGATAATGTTGTGTCCATGCTGTAGCTGTTATCAATCACATCACACACAAGACTGACCGCGACCACTGTAGTTATATTTGTGATTTCCGGAGACACATGTCGTCCTTGCCCTTCTAGACCATTATTGTACCGGAGAATAGTTGCCGGTGGTAGTGTTTCTTTGTGCCGTGTAAGTATTTTAGGAAAAAACTCATCAATGATTTTGGTGGTGGATTTTCTCAATTCGTCTGCGTTATATCCGAGAAATTTATAATTTGGCAGCGTAGCTTCTGTTAACGAGTATGCAGCTAAATGCCGGTGTCTGTGGCCAGTGAGATCATCAGGAGATCAGTTGTTGTCTGGACTATTCACTGGTTAAGATATTCCATGTCGGATACAAGTTGATTTAATATTTCTACGTGTTTGATGATTTCACTACGTAGCGTTAAATCAAAAAGGTGTTCTTGGAAACTTTGCCGTAGTTGCCCTAGTTGTGTTTTATGTTTTTGTTTAATTTCATCGAAATATTCAGTAATTTTTATTAGGTCAATAGTCTCAAAATATCTATCAAACTCGATTATTCATCGATACACTCCTCGTTCACGAATAAATTTCCAATCTGCATAGTTGATGCTATTAAAACTCCCAAAACTAAATTTAGCACCCAACTTTGCACTTGCTATATCAAGCAGATGTTATTTGTTACGTGGTTCAACATCATGGTATGATTTATTGTCCGTGACATAGTCAGACATTTTAGGTTCTGGTGGTATTGGTGGCGGCGGTGGTGGAATTTCATGCCATCATGGCGCTGTTCTGATCGAACTCTGATTTATATTCACGGCGTAGTCCGGAGATTTTATTTCGACTGCAGAAGACAGCGCTGGTTCATGAGTTGTTATTTCTATTTTGGATTCTTTACCCGGCGATATTTCTTATTCGACGTTGTATTTCCTCATTGATTTCATCAATTTGACAAGACACGGTTGGTATTCCAAAAACGGTCCAGTCGGGTTCGCCCGTTTTTGGGTTGTTTTTATTTGCAAACACAAACGAATTATTTGCTGGTAACCCGCCAAATGATTCTGCTCTGATATTGGGCCAACTGTGATATACTCTCAACTGTGCCAGTGCGATTTCACTTACCGGAATCGCAGTTGGAAAATTAATACTGAATTCAGGTTTGGTTGAGCTTACTGTTATCATTGAAGTTTTCACGGGGCTTGTATTTGCGGCTATCTGCTGAAGTAATTCTGTCATTATTCATTTACGTTGTTTTGTAGTCTTCGTATATCTTTGCCATGTTCGTGAATTCGCAATCTGATATCGTTGTATCGTCGAGGCTTGATTATATCAGTGACGATAATTTCAAGTATGCTGCTGATGCTGTGTTTAACCGCGTGACATAATCGTGCACTTTTGTGCTCGTGCACGTTGGTATCTTTTTCGCGATTATATTAAAAACATCAGCCGCGGCCGCTGATGATGAAACGCATATTGTTACCGCAATTGCAGTTGTTACTGGCGTTAGCGCTGATAATATTACTCCAGTGGATGCAACTAACGCGGATACTGAGTATACTATAGTATCCAGGATAATTACACGCCGCTTGTATTTTTTTACTTTCATTGTATACTCGTTGATGGTATTTTTTTAAACTCTGACTGCCATTCGCGTACTTGATCGTATCTATATTGTTGCGGATCCAATGTTGTTGTTGACGCTGTCAACGCCATTTATTATTTTACGCGGTAAAAAATTGAGGTGTTTCAGCTACGAATTCCAAACACTACCAGTCAGATGTTGCGGTTAATTTCTTATAAGCCGCCAGTATAAATGTTTCTTCATTTCCGCTATTTAATGTGATAGTCACAAGCCCGGAAAACTTGTCGGTGGAATGTCGCCAGGGATACGTTGTAAATATCTCAAATTTTGCAGCACTGAACACAGACAGTCTATACACTCCAGTGACTATTGCGGTATATTTGATAGTATTATTTTGTTTTGACCATGTTGCGAATCTCGATGATACCGTGTGTACTATGTTGGCAATGTGCCCGGGAGATACTCTAGGTGGGACTTTAATCAGATTAATTTTGTTAACGATCTCATGAATTCCACTTACGACATCTTCCAGTGTTTTTTTGGTTGTGTCAATGTTAGTTTTGATATCAGAAAGTTTTGCGTCAACGGTGAGCGGAGCACCAAAGAATTCTTCTGCGGTTTCATTAATTTTTCTAAAGTTTCTACGGAGATTTGCAAACGGGTTTACGTGAACGTCATACTCGGCCCGCAACGTGGATAATTTACCGTCAACGAAACTCGTGATTATGGTGAAGAGCATCATATACAAATAATTGATATCGCTGCTATAAATAATCATCAGATGTTATTTACCTGATAAACTCTTCGATGTAGACAGATATCAAGATCCACTGAGATAAACGACCATCCATTGTGGTTCCCGTAAGATGATAGTAGTATCGGTCGCAAATCTACCCTCATCCAGAGAGCAAATGAATAATTAGTTTTGGCGTTTGATTTATGGCAATATTCTCATTTCTGCATGCTGACATAAAAAAAAATTCTTTCAGTTGTTGAGCGCGCTGATCAATAATATAAATTCTTGTTTGTATAGGGAACGGTGCATTACGTATTCTGGAAACTGTTCGGTTGACCTTATATGAGTTCTTTTTCTGTGTATAAGTGTTCCCAGTTGCCTGACTGGTTAGAGAGCTGCACTATATTGTTGATGAAGGCGTTTCAGGTTTAAATCGCGCTAAAGTTAAAAATGATTTTTTTTCCTTTTTATTTGAGGAGACGGATGAGCTTTGATTGGTTGCACATGATATGATAGACAGTTTGACGATGATCGTCAGCATTAATTACCTACAAATTAGTGGTCATAAGCTTAATCCTAAATTAAATGTCAGTTCAGTAAAATGGAAATTTGAACAAATCAAACGACTACGTTTCACAATGTCAGACAAAAAGGAATAGCCTGTAAACACACCACAAATGTCACATAACTCCAACGAAGTAAAATTTATACTAATTTTACACCGATCTTATCGATGAGGAATCGGTATCCGATTTTAATCTGATCTGGTTCTTCAACGTCTTCAGTTTCTCTTCTCGATAATGACACGAATTATTTAATACGCCGTTATTACGCTTTCGTCCAGCGCGTCCAAATACAATCTGGTGATTCTGGATAGACTGATATCCGCTGCGGTCTTGTTTCTTTTGTGTTTTCGCAATTTACATAATAACATTTTGCATAATAACAATTTACATGATAATAATTTACATAATAACAATTTACATAATAATAATTTACATAAATTTGCATTATAACAATTTTCATAATAACAATTTACATACATTTACATAATAACAATTTACATAAATTTACATGATAACAATTTACATAAATTTACATAATAACAAGGTATGAGGATACTTATTTGCTAAATTACGAGTAAACAGATAAAACCATGGCTTCCATTTAATGGCCGTCAGCTGTAACCCTAACGTGCAGATAGGAGGAAAGACTGATTTTCGAATTGATTCAATTAAAGGGCATCACTTCGGGTATTTATAATGTACACGTTTAAAACTATTTGTAAACGACGTGGCATCTCCCAGTTGTTTCTGAGATAAGAAAATGAGATATTATTTTTCAGTGCCTATACCCACAGACTTTATATATACACACAGACACACACACACACTATATATATATATATATATATATATATATATATATATATATATATATATATATATATATATATATATATATATATATATATATATATATATATAGATAGAGAGAGAGAGAGAGAGAGAGAGACAGTATGAATGGGACAGTAATATATATGCTCCATACATGGATGAACAAGATCAATTATAATTAGCTATTAATAAAAATAATTATGTGATGATTTTCACGAGAACGACTTAAATTTAGTAGAACTAAGTTATCATCTGCATATGAAATGCACAGGTAATAAATATTTTTAGTAAAAATGATATTGACTTAAAGCAGCAATAGACGTTGGATAAATAAATAAATAAATAAATAAATAAATAAATAAATAAATAAATTAATAATATACATGGTATTACACTCTTTCAAGATAAAGGATATCTGCATAAATCGTGTTTCATTAATCAATTTTTTACACAAGCAATCTGTTAATACTATGGACGTTCTATGTGTATAAAAACGTAACACATCCTTGTTGCATTTTTCATTACTCATTTTGACTATATTAGCTGTAAAATGCAGTGCTATGTATGTGGATTCTTTCTCGTTGCAACAGCAGCTCGAAGCAAAATTTTACTTATTTCAGGGTTTTGTACAATGATTTTTTACTTCATTTGATTATTGTACAAAAATTAAACATCATGCTGAAGGGCGTCAAGGCTTAAATAAATTGTTGCAAATATCAGATTCTAAGTAGTTAATTCAAATATCAGTTTAATTATTTGTTTTACGAGAAATTTGCATTTTTATAAAATGGAGGAGTGGGAAGTTTATAGTCTTTGTTTATTATTGCTTGGTGTATTGAATATATAGTTTTTGATTCCAGACAAAGTACATGCGCCTCAAGTGTGGTCCTTTCACGTATAATGAATCTCTCTCAATCACATTCACTAGTTTAACAATTTTGTTTCCGAAATCCCATGTTCATCTTACTATCCATTCAGGAGGGAAAGAGATAACAATACTGCATGCTTATCTATTGAAGATACATCGAGAAACACTAAATATATTTATGAAAACTCGTTTATGTCGTGACTGGTACCATTAACAAGGTTTTAGAAAAACGACTATTTTTTTTCTCCAGTTAGTTAAAGATCAACTTGTCAGAGCTACCTCTAATACTCTAATGAGGACGAAAGGAATGGTTATCATCGTCATTTACTTGATTATTACATTGCCGTGCTCCTTTTCAATAATGATGATGACAATTATATTGGTGGTGGTGGTGGTGGTGATGATGATGAATGGTATTAATAGACTTTGTATTACTAATAGCAGTAATATTGTGATAAAAAACAACACAAACGCCGAAAATTCTGTGCAACTAGTTTCGCATTTAATTTATGCTTCTTCAGGCACGAAATGTTTTGAAAGTAACGGATGATTCATCTAAATATAACAGACACCGGTGCTCTCAATGTGTAAACGTAAGAGAAAGTACTTCTTTCAGTAGTGCTAATACAAAAGAAGTATTTTCTCTACGCGATAACACTAACTGCATATCAACTGATGTGATTGATTTAATAACCTGTAAAAAATATAGCTCGCAATATGTTGGACAAACACTGCAACAAGTTTCTAAGAGAATGAATAATCATTGCTTTCATATAAAAAATTATAGAGATCCTCAGTTTTAATCTAATGTTTCAACACACTTTAACACCAATAATCACTCTCTACTTGATTTTTCTTTTATGCCATTAGATATTGTGCATGGTGACATGAATAGACTCATAAAAGAAACTTATTGGATTCATAAGTTAGATACTTTGTATCTTAATGGACTTAATGCCAATGCACTATATAAAATTTTATAATTTAAATTGATATATTGTAAATCCTTTATAACAATATAATTATATGTATGACTGTTTGTCTCTATTTTATTTTATTATTTTACTAATAGCAGTAATAGAAATACTGGAGTCAAATATTTAAACTGCATACATAAATACTAAATCACCTTGGCATTAATAGACTTTGTATTACTAATAGCAGCAATAGAAATACTGGAGACAAATAGTTAAACTGCATGCATAAATACTGAATCACCTTGGCATTAATAGGCTTTGTATTACTAATAGCAGTAATGGAAATACTGGAGACAAATAGTTAAACTGCATGCATAAATACTGAATCACCTTGGCATTAATAGACTTTGTATTACTAATAGCAGTAATGGAAATACTGGAGACAAATAGTTAAACTGCATGCATAAATACTAAATCACTTTTGCGACAATGTTTTCTTGAAAATTCAAACCATAACATATTTGCTGACAAGTACGCAACAGTAATCTTTGATACAGCACCTTTTACTCCATTCATGTTTTGAATACTTTTTCAAGCTTTCGTATTTTGCGATGTATTTCTTTTCGAAACGCGGATGGCTCAAATATACGTAAAAGTTCCAACGCACAAGCAGAGCTGAAAGGTTAGAGTATATTGCCCATCGTAACTTTTTTTAAGAATATTTGCATAAATCTTGTCTATTTATTTAAATAAAATTTTGTTCACGAGATTTACAAAATCGTCTATTCAGTTATCATTCTTGCCCTATCTGTCTGATTTGGTGAAAGTGTATTATGAATGGCGTGCTATCCATAAATCAACACATAATCGATCTTCCTGTCCGCTTTTAAAAGAGTCTATTTATGTATTTGTTAATCCATGCATGCCTAATTTAAATTCTGTTACATCTTCTTGATACCATCATCAGTAAGTAATTCAGTAGCAAAGTGCGCGAGAAAGCAGCGGAGCTAACAAATGAACATTTTACATCTTTAATGGAGACTCGGTTTTTGACAGATATACACGATGTTTGGAGTCCAGTGGGACATGTGTATTTTTGTGTATGGTATGATATGAAAAATACCGACCAAACGGCGACATAAATATGCTTATATCAAGTTTATATCACTAAATAAGGCAGGCAGCAAAACAGGGGCGACCACGTTCCGTTGTGTCCCAATTATGTTGGCGTGAACTCTCACAAATGTCCCCTTTTAGCCCGATTTGCAAGTGTACACACACACACACAAACACGCGCGCGCGCGCGCGCACGCACACACGCACACACATTAGACTGTGAATTCTTAACAATATATTATTCTTTAGAAAAGTAGAAAAAGAAAAAAAAATAGTTTTTATTTTTTAAAATACTGAAGCAATAGATAATTTCTAACGAAATACAACTGAACTTTGTTTTCTGAAATCGATAAACTTTTGGAGTACAACCCCGTCAAAGTGCAGGTCATTGTGCCCTATATTACACACGCTTTATTGACGTTGTTGAAATCTGTAGGATACGTCTACTTCTCGTGCTATTTTCATGATAGAATCATCACAACGTATGATTGTATGCATCCCTGTTAATACCACAACCTTACCAGGAAATAATATCATTATGACCAACATTTCACATTCTGCTGGCTCTGGGTTTTATTTGCATTAATCCCGTTACATAATATAATTTTAGCACCTGTTTATATACGTAGATTCATAGAAGTTGGTGTGGAGACGCATCTTGACTGTATTTAGAGAAAGTAACTCCGTGAACTTATCTACACTGAGTTCACCTGTTATGTCTGAAACGTACAATATATATAGCATAATGTCATAAAATGTGGATTGACAATAAAATGTTGAATTATTCTGAAAATCAAGCAGAGTTTCAGGCCTGTAACGTAGACACGAGCATCACTGAGTACATATCATGTATATAATATCATACTGTATTTAAAAATTAACAGCGAAATATATGCATAAGCACTGAAAAGCCGGAATTATTTATATTACATTGAACTGTTCCACTGTCTTAAGATTTTCAGCATCTGAGACTGTTATGTATTTATAATTTGTATTATTTGTTGGCTTTTCTTAATGATTATGTTATATACATTTATATTTTTTACCTGCCTTTCTCGAAAATCATGTTCACTGTGTACCTTATTAGGGACATTAATGTTGCAAACAACATAATACATGGCTTTATCTGAGGATATATTAAAAATTAGGATCATTATCAGTATAGGTTAACTTGTTTATTTTAATCTGAATCTATGATATTGTAGCTTCCTACTCTATTTTTGAGTCTTAGCTTTTTATATAATGTTGTTTTCTTGAGCAATTTCTCATTCTTGCCTTAACATCTTTTAGCAGAATCAGTCCTTTTGTTCTTTTCAGATTTTCGTTTGGGTGGAATTATTTATTCAAAATATTATACACTTACAACACAAAGTGCTCATCAATAAATTATTTTGACAGACATGTTAATTTGGGATTATAGTAAATTCAGATAAAGGCATCTTTAGATTATATTATTGTAATACATGAAATAAATTTAGTACATCACAACAATCCAGAGATTGATTATAAAAAGAAGAAACATCACGAGCCCGCATTTTGTCACTGGAAATATTGTTATATAGCAGTGGATTTGTATAGTTCAAGCTTGTTCTAAATCATCCTTTCTTTGTGCTGGATGTAATGAAATATTTCGTTCTAACGGACTTTAACTTTGGAGTACCATCAGCGTCTCTTTGGTGAAAGATATTGCTTAGGTAGACAGTAATGGTTTTTCTGGACACTTTATACAAAAATTTGGACTTTCCCAAAAATATTTTTTTAAATATTAGTAAAAGTTTATCTATTTATTGCATCATGAAAATTGTCTATTGACTGATCTTGATTTAAAAGGCATGCCTTTGGAGTCTCAAATTTTTTTGTTATGTATGAATTAGAGATATTACGCCACATTATATTAAAATAGTCCAAATGTGGCTGAATTTAACTTTTAAAAAATATGACAATGAATTAATGTTCTGATTCTCTCTTTTAAGTAGCGAAAAATCAGAATGGATTATTTTTAAAACAGAGTTAATGTGAACATACCAAGTTATGTTATCTTGTCATAAAACACGAATGTTTTCATGAGCGGTCAAATCAAGGTTCATATTATCAAATAGAACATGGCGTTTATCGCCATCTTGCATTGCCCGTTTTATTATGTTGTAAATATAAGGGTTTTGTGCTGTATTTATAATAACACTGTTTTACTTGCATCTTGTAAGTTATTCTATAGTTCAGTTCTGGCATTACCTGACTCAGGTAGTGTAGTGTGGCCTGAAGAGAGTTCGGTAATATGAAAAAATAATTTCCTACCATAAGTCATTAAAAACGAGTGAAAAATATTACTGACAATTTAGAGATGCTTAATACATACTTTCAGTTAAAAAAAATGACTTAATCAATTAACTACAGCGAGAAGAACGCAATTTTTTGAGAATCGATGTTTGAGTGGCCAAACATTACCAGTTGTCGGAACCGGATTTTTTTTGTCCGGATTTTGGCCTTTTTGGCGTGATATCTAAAGTAGACCGGTCCGAGCAGTAAAACGACTGGTCAACAATAGCAAAAAAAGAATAAATTTGAGATTTGCAGTGTAAATTGGTCAGAACACGAAAATGATGGGTTCAAATTGCAACAAAGTAAGATTGAAATAGCCGATAAAAAAAATTCTTTAATACATTTAGGCATCCGCCTGAACGGAAAAAATCGGAAGCAGATTCTCTTTTGATGAAAAAAAACGCAAAAATGCCTCTCCTAGCCCCGTTTCAGACAAAAATGACCAAAATCTACAGGGGTTAACGAGTTAAAGAATCGTCTTTATATTGATAGATTATCAGTTTTTCAAGCATAACTTCATGGTCTACAAGATCAAATGCTTTATGAAGATCATCCATGATAGTGCAAACCTTATCGCTATTATCTAATGCTTGTATCTATTTGCCAGTCGCAGATATGAGTGAAGTTTCAGCTGAATTTTTCTGTTGAAAGATAGACTGATTATCATGACAAAGATTGTTCGAATAGTCGAGAAAAGAATCATGTACATGTTTGTTTTGTTTGGGTTTCTCTTCTTCTAGCAATTGGAAAAGGCGATAATCGTCATATGTAGGTCTGTAGTTATTTAAATGATCTCCTATTCTTTTTTTTATTCTTTTTTTTTTTGGGGGGGGGGACACCAGACAGATGTCCCCCACCCACCTAGCCAAAAAAGTGGAAATTGTTTATGTATTGGTGTATCCCGAAAGGTGTGTTGTATGTGTTCTTTTTATAAAAAGAATTTTGAAATAAAATATATTTTTTTTTAATTTAGAAATATTGGGGTATTTCTAAGAAGTCCCTAGTGTATCTATAAGGTTGTTCATCCGAGAATGGTTTCTATCACCTTCTCGGAGTTTCCTCCCTAGTTCTTTATAGTTGACCTTTGCTAGGGGTCACCTGTGTCCCATGTGTGCTATATGTGTATGCTATATGGTATGATTGCTATATATGTTTCTATGTTGGGACAGCAACATAATTATTAAATTCAGGTACCCAGTTGTCCTATCTTTTCCTATGAGTATTGTTCTCAATAGGAGATTTATAGAAAATTTTGAATTTTGGCGAGTCAGCGATGTGCTATTATATAAATTAAAACCTTAGTGGTTTATATGTGTGCTATTTTGTGTTCGCTCTCGCTTTTTTCATGAGAATAACTGCTCGATGTGGGGTCCATACTTTGTTCAATTAATAGTAGTTCCCCATCTCGAGCAGGTTATCTTTATTTATTTAGTTGCCAAAGTTTCAAAATATTTTTTAATATATATATATATATATATATATATATATATATATATATATATATATATATATATATATATATAAGGAAACTAAAGTGAGGTTTGTGAAGAAGAAAGAAGATTCCTATATATGGGGTTAAAGGACTTTCCGTTTTAGTTACCCACTGGGGGTATGCAGTAAGTGCGTGAGCTGTACTGGTATTAGTTTTTCCTAGAGAGATAAAATCTTTGTTTCTATGATTTGTACGTATCGATCTCACCTATGGGGTTGTTTTTCCCTACTCTTCCGTGGGCCTGTTCACTTCGCGTAGCGCCATGTGACATAGCCTCAAGGCGTCATTATCTCTTACTTTCCCCATAGGTGGTCTCTGTCCCCCTCGTTTCGAACCAAATAATTTTCATTAGAAAATCTTAAAATTTTGACAGACTACTGTTAGAATTCAAAAAGTTTAAACACTAGCGGGGGCGGGGGGCTATGTCCCTTTTGGGTAACTATCCATTGGGGATAGCATCATTGCCCCTACCCCTCCCCCTTTTTACCCCCTGTACCTATCTGCCTATAACTATTATTTGGCCACAGGCCTCATTGTTGTGACAATATAGTCGGTTATCGTATATATGATTTTTTATTAAAGTTGCCATCTAAATATAAAATGTTTTGTTTTCTGTAATTATCGTTTTTATTTATTTCTGCTATGGCTTTAATTCTATTATCCTTGGATTTTTCACACTGTGTCAATGTGTGTGTTTTGGTGAAGGGCCCTTTTTTGCACAGTGGACATTTAGGAGGTACTCTGACCATGTGCCGTCTCATTGCAACCTCTCCCATAAACCATGCATCGTGCATGTATTTGAAGCAGAGGCTTTGAAATTTTAGGGAGCCTAGTTTGATCCAGTGCCCCCATGCTCTGTTCCAGTTTATGTATATGTTTTGTTTCTCTACTTTGCTTTTTAAATTCTTTGTAATGTTTTCTCTTACCCAATTGTATGTTAATTTTTCCTCTAGATGTCATAGATCTTTTTTGTCCCTGTATTTTAGTAATAGTTCTTTGATATTTCTGAATTTTCTTGGCATTTCTAGTTTCTTGGTAAATTTATTATTTTTATATATATTCAATCTGTTTCTTAATGTAAATCCATACCAGTATATGTAAATACCTTCGCATGGTGACTGGGGTTCTACTTGTATCTTTTTAAATCTGTTTAAAATATTTGAACCTTTTAGTAGTATGGGGCTAGGTAATGCTAGCCCCCCCCCCCCCCCCCCGTTTCTCTGGCCCTATATAAAGTTTCTTTATTTATATAACGCATTTTAAAATCCCAAATAAAATCTGTTATTTTATTATCTATTGTATTTAGCGTTGCGTTTCTAATATCTGTAGATTTTAAGATATAGTTAGTATTAGCGTACATGCACGTTTTTGCCACATGGGCTCGTTCCATAAGGCATAATGGCGTTAGTACCCAGATTTTCACTTTTTTTTCAATTGCTTCTTTCATTCTATTACAGTTTTCCTTCTCATCGCCTGCTCCAAAATAGATTTCTAATGCTTTGACCTTTTCTCTGATTAGGTGTTGGGTAATACTGGGTGATTTCCCCTCCAGTTTCCTACTTTTAGTATTTCAGTTTTGTCATAATTGATTTGGGATCCTGACGCTTTTCCAAATTTTTCAAATTCCTTGATCAGGTGTTTAAAGGAATTCGGATCCCTTAAAAGTTGGTGCAATCATCAGCATGTTGCAGCATTTTTACTTCTTCTTTTATATTTGGAATTTTTATACCCTCAATGTCTTTGTTTAGTTGAATTCTTATACTTAGAATTTCAATTGCTATTACGTATAATAGCATAGATAGCGGGCAGCCTACCCTCACCGATCTTTTAATGTCAAATTTACCTGTCTTTGCTCCATTTACCTGCATTTTTGAGGTTATTTTATTATACAGGCTTTTAGTCCATTTCTAGAAATTGTTTCCAAATCCAAATTTTTCTAGCACTGTTTGTATATAGTTATGTTCCAATCGGTCAAAAGATTTTTCCTGATCAAAAAGTACCATGCCAGCGTTTTGTCTGCTTTTATTTATGTATTCTATAATTGCTTTAATGCTCAATATATTGTTTTGAATGTCTCTACCCTTCGCTCCACATATCTGATCCTTATTTATAATTTTTCCCATTCCATTTTGTATTCTTCCCGCTAGTACTTTACTTAATATTTTATAATCCGTATTTAGGAGGGAGATGGGCCTCCAGTTTTTTAAATCCTCCCTATCTCCTTTCCCTTTATATATTAGAGTTATAATCCCTTCCCTCATACTTTCTGTCATTGTATCATGGCTGTTACTTTAAGCTTTCTTAAAGCGCGTGACTTTCTCCCAATAGTATCTAACTTGTATGGGTAGACAATTAAAATAGTTTTTCAAGCAGAATTTAACAACAAGGATTTTATTTTAAAAAATGAATGCAATAAAAGATTGATCTGTTTATTATCAACTTGTTACCTCTACTTTTACATAACAGAACATATGTTCTTTTTTATTTCTTTTGTGTCTTTTATACCCTGCAGGTAGACAAATGTGATTTGGATGTGATTTGGATTTTTAACGTAGCTTTTAAAAAAGTTTCAGTCATATCGCTACGATGTCTGCAATGTGGCATTTTATCGTGATGTCTAGCACTGTGGTATCATGTGCAGACATGTAGCATGATGTCACTCCCACCCAGTCACATTATCCTGACACCAGGCCGACCAGTCCTAACACTAACCTCTTAATGCTGAATGCCAAGCAAGGCAGCTGTTAGTACTATTTTTGTAAGTCTCTGGTATGACTCGGCTGGGGATCGAACCCACGACCTCCCGCATCCGAGGCGGACGCTCTAACCACTAGGCCACAGGAGCGATCGCAGGTAGTCAGATAGCAAGTAGATAGTAGAGCTCGGTGACACGAAAAATTTTGTACTGCGGAATTTCTGAACGTAACACGAAACGTACCACGGTATCTATCAAGGACCAAAAATGTAATAACAATTTAATGCTGAGGGGGCAGAGGCCTGACACTTCGTTGAATAGCTGGAAAAATATCCTGTTCTGAGTTATGGTAAAATTTAGCCACAAATACCGCGGTAAGCCAGTATACCGGTAATACAGTGCATTTCAAGTAGATAGGTAGATGGGTAGATGGGTGGGTTTCTAGGTACGTAGGTGGTTTGACAGGATATTAGCATAACAGGGAGCATACAGTGCCAATAAAAAGTTCAAATCTCAAGTTTTAAAATGATCTTAAATTCAGATGTAAAAGATAAAAGATTGCAAACATATCTTTTGTTGGCAAAGAGGCCGAGATCACTTTAGTCTGAATTTATTTTCTGTGTGATAATGTTTGTACAGGTTAATGGAGACTAGTACAAATGGAGATGAGCTATGTAATCTTTGCTTACGTTTTTACTTATATTTGTTTTTCGCTGGAACTTTATTTACATTAAGATGACAAGAAATGAACCGATATGTGTGCTATTTCAACATGCGTATGTTTCGTGTCTCAATGTTCTATTTAAAATGAGAAATATGAAATTGATGTGTCCAAGTTTTATACCCCCACAAAGTTTAAACTGTCATGTATCATTGAATTTTCTCCATAAACTGACTGATATTCGTGGACCTTGTACATGCTCAGGTAGTCTTTAAGACTCTACAGATCTGATGTTTATCTAGAGGATGAGGAAAGTTGTTGTTTTTCTGTTTTCGGTTAAAATATAAATATTGTTGAACCTCGGAAAGTCTAAGCTCTGATAAAGTTTTGGGTTGTGTGTACTTCCAGTTTTTCGCGTTGAAAGATAATACAGTGCTCATAACTCGGCGAGTAATTTGATTAATGTCTATTCATCGAATGAATACTGTTTTACTGTCCAAAATTGTATGCTATATCAATTAGCTTTCAGTATTTAAGTTTTAAACATATTTTAATTAATATTGCTGATCCATTCCATATCTCACTAATTACAATCACCAGCGTTATAACAATAAATATTCATTATTGGTTGGTCGTGCCCGTGATTTCTATTAACAATCTGCTGAACTTTTAAAAATGAGGAAAGGTTATATGTTACATCTATCTCTAGTTTCTTGGAGAGTTTTATTTGAGCACATGGTATTACATTAAAACGCTTTTGAAATTCCGTTCATTTCAGGTTAAGTCATGCCACTGAAGGATTTATCTAAGCATAGGATTCTTCTTTATTAATGAAACATATTAAGAAAAAGAAATAAAGTGACATTTAAATAAAATCTTGCTTTTTGTATTTTAGGGTCCGTCCATGGCGAAAAGGAAATGAGCGAGAAACAATTCTGGTGTATATTCAAATGCCTTGGGGGCATCTCTGCTGTTGGGATAGGCGGCATACTGGCCCTAATTGGACTTGTCACATTCGGACTCCCAGTTATCGGATTTGGGGCTGCTGGAATTGTAGCTGGATCTTTGGCGGCCAAAATCATGGCCCTTTATGGGGGCGCTGTGGGAGCTGGGAGTGTAGTCTCTGTTCTGCAGTCTGTAGCAGCAGCTGGTATCGGCTGGAAGGCCATTCTGGGAGCTTTCTTCGGCAGCAATGTTGTGATGGAAGCAGTGACAAGAACCTGCGCACAGTGCATCGACCAATAAATTTTAATCTTTCAAAATTTCTGTTTTGTATTACCAGTAAAAGTGCATCATGGCTTGTACTTTTCTTGCCACATTCCTTAAAATTCAAATTCGGCCAAAGGCATTCCTATGATGAGACAAAATAAAGGCAGACAAAATTAATAAAGCCACTTTAGGTGCTTGATTAGTTAGAAGGTATTATTCCAGTTCACTGAATTTTCTTTGTACACAAAGTTTGAATATAATTTTGGAACCAATGCACGTCATTATTTATTTCGTTTTGTTAAACTATGATCAAGTCTCACTGTTTATTTCTTGTGTCATATAAGTACTTAAACGCCACGAGGCATAAGGCAATCATTCTGTAGGAAAAAAGGCAGCAAGAAAGACTAAGAGACAGCCTAGGTAATAGTATTTGAGACAATCTGCGTTTCTAATTAAAGTATTTTCTGTGTGTAGAAGTTTGATATGTAAATTATTTGTGTAGAAGTTGGATGTGTAATTTGTCAATTCTAATCTTTTTCAGCATGTATATTAGACACATTGAAAGCAGCTGTCCGACTGATAAGGTTTTCAAATATTTTACAGCGACAGATCGTTAACGATGTTTGTAATCACATACTGGTCGATTATCTTCTAAACAAAATACACAATTCACCGGCTAAAATGATAAATACAATAGTCTTATCATTCAAACACATAGCAAGATGAAAAGGATCATGTGTACGGCCTTTTCCAGGAGAATATATATATATATATATATATATATATATATATATATATATATATATATATATATATATATATATACATATATATATATATATATATATATATATATATATATATATATATATATATATATATATATATATATATTACTAGTTCATTGGAACATTACTCGTGTTTATGGCCTCTCTGGTGGTCTACATGACTGAAGGCGACTGAAAATTGTTAAAACTACGTTAAAATTCCAAATCATACACATAAATCACATGCTTGTATTCATGAATTTCCATCCTTTAAAATGACAAAAACATTCATCCAGACAAGGTAATATGTCTCACTTTACCTATATTCCAACTGGCCAGTTCCATTTATTTATTATCAGAACATCTGGCCCAGTATGTTGAAAGTTGTAAGTACACAATTCATTGTCTGTTGTAAGACAGCTGGGGGTATTTGACTTTGTTTCTAGATGCAGCCAACATCCGGAACTTAACTACACTTTGCCGCGCCAGGGCACTAGTGGTTAGAGCGTAATACCTCAAGAGCGTATTGTTTTATAACAAGAAAGAGATTAATTTCTCAATTCGATGATATAGTGGTTGGAAAAGAAAATAAAAACAATGCAATACTATGGGAAATTTATCAGTCCTGTTCAGTTCCCACGTCTGCATGCAGATGTGGGAAGAATGTCAACGTAACAGCAAATTCTCAGGATTACATTTTTGTCTCTTTGTGTCGAACAGTTTATGATACAGTCAACAACTGAAGTATTTGCAATCCACGTACATTACGAATTATTCACGTACAATTCTATCTTAATCTGACATCAAACCCTTCTAAGTCCGTCTTATCAGGTACACGAAGGATGCTGTAGAACATACGACATCCGAATGTACGTCTGTTATCAAATGTATTACCGTATTTGTACACCAGGTGTTCCCGTGCTAAGCTCTGAGCTCCCGCACAGAATCATTCCCAATAAAGACGACATATCGACATTTCAAAATGAAACAAAAAATCATTTATATTGTTTAGTCCTTAACTATATCTTTAGTGTTGTGTTAAGTAAACATATGAACTTTGATCTGAGGATGGGTCTCTCTCTCTCTCTCTCTCTCTCTCTCTCTCTCTCAACTTTGAAAGATTCACCCTCAAGAGGTAATCATTATTATTGGTATTTGCAAGATCATGCAAGCGATGCCTACAATAATATTTATATAGTCTGAGGAAATTCTGACTCGGAGAAAAACATCAATGTGTATTATGTCGTTCTCTTTAGGTTTACTCGCCCCTCATTTAAATGAAAGCTGAAGAACATGGGAACAAAAGATCCACCTGTTCATAATCGGCCTTGTCGCATTGATAAATTAGCGTTTCTGTTCATGTATAATGTGTGAATTATCTCACTTAAAAAATACCACGTACATTGCATCCACATGGCTATGCATGTTTATTAGGCAAATCAGGTTTTGAAACTATTTATGGTTCAAACGGACAGACCATTATGGCCGAGTTATAATATCAATTAAGAAAACTGTATGTACTTCATATGGCTTGTAAAGAAAAACAAAACCAACAGAAAAACATTGTTGGAAAGAAATCCTAACAGCAATAAAGTGCCTTTCGAAAATTATGAATATATGTTCCAGGTTTGTTATAACATTCATTTCATAAATACCGTCGAATGTGCTCTAACTAATGTATTATCAAAAGCACCTTTCACTATTTCTCTCTTATATTCGTTTCCAGTTTAAAACATCTATTTGAGAGAATTCCTACGATCCAGTTGATCGGTCCAATATATTCTATATTTTCTTTTAATTCTCTTACTTTTTCTCATCTCTTTTTTTATCAGACGGTGGATTTTTATTCTTG
Source organism: Sinohyriopsis cumingii (assembly GCA_028554795.2). Classification (NCBI taxonomy): domain Eukaryota; kingdom Metazoa; phylum Mollusca; class Bivalvia; order Unionida; family Unionidae; genus Sinohyriopsis; species Sinohyriopsis cumingii. The sequence goes on from CM068827.1 coordinate 144,931,801, forward strand.
TCTTTCCTCTTTTCACTCTGCGTGTGTACCGATGTTGATTAACAACGCAAATGCTTGTTACGTCTCTTAAAAGCATCAGAAGGTCATAACTGTGTATCAGTGGTTAAATGGTCCAATTGAAAACTTTCTTTTTGTGGTGCCGCAATTTACAGGTACAGCCTCTTTAAGCAAATTTATATATGACAATATGCATGAGAGGCGTTCTGACATGCCTAACTCTTGTCACCTTTCGAGGATTAATTTATTTCCTTAATTAAACAAAGCAGACAAAGATATAAACTATACTAATAAACATCGGTATGTAAACCTCCAGCCAGATTATGGCCTTCCAGGGCCCTTAGGACTGAAAATGGTATGGTGTCCCCCCCCCTTTCTCCAACATGAAACTGAAGAAAAAAAAATGTTAAAAGATAAAAACAATTAAAATACTCGTACTTGCAGATCGAAATTGTCATATATAATTCATTCAGTTGTATTATCAACAGTGAATTTGATTTTTTTTTTAGTTGTTGCCCTGTTGGGCTGGTTCCCTAAGCAAGTGATATGTGTGCTTAATGGGTAATCCTGCTCTGCAAATAATGTGCATGCACAAAAATTGTGTTTCGAAACTTAAATCTTCCCAACTCTCAAGCTTTCAACCACAACAAGGACACAAAATGTCAAGCAATTCAAGGCATTGGTTGGATTTGTGAATGGAAAAGGCACACAACATTATACTGATTTCCGTTAGGAGATCCATGTCATTGAGTCATTCGTTCAATCAAACAGTAGTATCTGTTTTGCTAGCTGTTCCTAATTTTATCAATTTGTCCGCAATTATATATCATCTTGACACTATTGATTCGCCTGCTTTTCTAAACTATTTGTCTTCTTGAAATTTTAATATTGCTCGTAAAGTAATTTTCAACTCTATATTGCCCGTCTTAACTGATGCGGTTTTATGAGCCACGTGTGTTTTCCAACGCGCCATAAATTTAACAAAGTATGGGTCGATTTCAGAAGACAATTTTTTATTCATATCTTTCAGGTTTTTTTTCCCACAGCAGCAGAGAGGGCAAACAGACCAAGCAAAAGAGGGGTCCAAATGCCGAAATAAGCTTTCCTAAAAAAAAGATTAAAATGACATGAATGACCTGAAAATCAAAATAACTAACTACACTGAGGATTCTCTCCAAGAGGTTAGTTCATTTTTATTTTTTATTTTCTCGAAATGAAAACTCATCAAGATAGGGCGCGAATATATTACAAAAATAAATCCTACAACAGGTATTCTCAAACATGACAATGGTTCATACGGAGGCGGTCGTCATATCTCACCAGGAATAGTCAATATAACATCAACGATCTCGGTTAATCTTGTTTGTGATATAATCGATGGCAGCTATCAAATAGATCTGGGAAAGTCAAATCAGGCTCAACAAGGATATATTTATACACATTCACTCCGCAAGTACCTACTGGAGATTTGATCTTGCAAGAACCAGTCAATCCTGTTTATCTACGGTGTCATAATAATCGTATTATCACCAATAAATTTCAAACTTACTGATCATTTGGGACACTTAATTGACCTGCCTGGGGAAGAATTGATTATAAATCTGTATGTGAGATCGTGAAAATTTGAATGATGCACAAAAATTATCCGTTTTTTTTTTTGTTTTCTGAACTATTTTTATTGTTTTATTCTGAATTTCATGAAATTTAGTAAAATTTATCATTTTTTTCGGTTATTTTATTCGATTTTAACGAGAAAAATCTGTCAAATTTCCAAAATTGTGAGGGTAAAACCTCAAACGATTCTCTAATTGATTTATCAATATATCGCTAAAAATCCTCCTTTTTGTCGAAAATCACCAGAAAAATTAACAACATTCGCATGAAAATCTTCGTTTTTTGAGCTAATTTTACTGCTTTTTATCGATTTATCGATAAATCAATTAGAGAATCGCTTAAGGTTTAGCCCAACGAAATTCTGTAATTTGGTGAATTTTCTTTGACAAAATTGACTAAAGTAGCCGAAAAAAAACGACAAATTTGACTAAAAATATCGGATTGTCGAATACAATTCAGAAAAAAAAAATAAAAAATATTTCAGAATAATAATACAATATTTCTGATGATAATTAAATAACTATTAATACAATATTTCTGATGATGATAGTTCTGATGATAATACAATATTTCTGATGATGATAGTTCTGATGATGATAAAATATTTCTGATGATAATAATCAATTAATAATAAATATTTCTGATGACGATATATCTGATGATAATAAATAATTCGGAATAATAATAAAATATTTCAGAATAATAATAAAATATTTCTGATGATAATAAATAATTAATAATAAAATATTTCTGATGACGATATATCTGATGATAATAAATAATTCGGAATAATAATAAAATATTTCGAAATAATAATAACATATTTCTGATGATAATAAAATAATTAATAATAAAATATTTCTGATGACGATATTTCTGATGATAAAAAATAATCCGGAATAATAATAAAATATTTCTGATGATAATATTTGGTATGATACTATTTCTAATGATAATAAAATCTTTCTGATGATGTAATCGACGTCGAGGCGCTATTTAAGTGATCGCTCTGGTAATTGTGTATCCTCAGGAATTCCCTGTAATTGTTCACGTGTAAATCCACGTTGAGGAGCAGTTGAATCTAATCTGTAGATTGCGGGTCTATCTGTAGATCTTGTTATACTAGATATCTTTTGCATCGTAATACTCCAAATAGATCAGTTGGTCTTTTTTTTACCACCTTCAAGTTCACCGGGCTCATAAATATCTAACAGTAACATTACCTAATACTGGCTGCGCTGAAAAATCACGTCGTTGTATTGGTATATGTCTTTTTGTAATTGCCTTTATGGGTTTCATGTTGGTTGTTCGAGTAATCTCATTATTTAACGCATTTATCACACTTGTTAATCTTGCAACCCATTCGCGAGATCTCGTATCCTGAATTGTTTCCTTGGCGTATCGATATCCAAATAACCGCTCAGCAACTGTTCGATTGAATCGTTCAACAATTGCCTGATCACGATGAATTGCAGTGTGTCCTCGTCTAATTTTGACAGTATGGCCCTTCATCAACGATGATACTGCACTAAGAAATTCCTTGCCAGGATCAACCTGTAATAGTTGTGGCCATCGTAGACCACCTTGTGGTCCAGATCCTCGTTGATTAATTCGTTCAAAGGCAGAAAAAACTTTAGTCGCTGTTTTAGTTGATAATGGTTCTGCATCTTTATACCTACTTGCAACGTTAATGACAGTTAACGCGTATTTGTACGTTATTTGACGTCTGGTGTCGTGTGGTAAAAATAAAATATCCGCCTGACGAACTTCATTAGGAACACTAACATCGAGATGTGCGTACTGAATTCGTGTCGGTGGTGGTAAGTAAATTTGCCATATTGCCTGTCGTGCTAACCACGCTGCGGCGGCAGAACGTGTGACATTTGCTGCATCAGCGAGTTTATTAATTGCTGCTCTACCCCTCCAATATGCCATTGGACTATAATAAATTGATTTCATTTATAATAATTGATTAAGCAATTACCAGCCCCTTACGCTAGTTTACTTTTCATCGAAGATCTTACCAACCAATTAGCTAATGACCCTCTGATATTTTTTTTTTTTAATGGAATTTAGCGAATGAATCAACTTCACATCTGCAATATGCCTATGTTGTAGATCTTTATTTTTATAAGCCACATCATGAACGTGATATGCTTTATCAGTATCGTTTATAGGATATTTACCTGGTTTTGGTTGATCTTGATTGTCAAGCCTGATATTAAATCGAGTACCAGGACCACAATAATTATATCCTGGTAGATGTTTTTCTCCTGGGTATTTGGCCGATGGGGTTCCTGGAAACTTTGACATTAATGTGGCAATATCACACCGCTTTATGCTGAATTCTGGGTAAAAACGAAAATTTATTTCTGTTGCATATTGCACATTTTCCACCATATGATATTCTTTTATTTTTTGTTGTAACAGTGGATAAATCATTAGTTGGAGTTTTAGCTCTACAACGTAAACAATATAAATTCATATTATTTATAATATGGATATAATTGATTTCTCAGCGACACGAAAGCAAGATCCGGTTAAACACCATTCAGCGCTACCAAATTCTATCAGAATGATAATAATAGGTCCATCTGGATCGGGTAAGACACAATTGCTACTTAATTTGATAATGAGATGGTTAAAGTGGGATAAGTCGAATTTAGTAGCACCGGATAAGGTGTATTTAGTAGCCCTGTCAGTTGATGATCAGAGATGCTATGATGTACTTAAAGATTTTAATGAAAACGTAAGATTGTTAGATGAGCGCGGTGATAACGTCATTGAATTCATCACTGATATTGATGAAGCACCGAGTGTTGATGATTTAGACGGACTTATTAATAACTTAGATGTATACGATGATATGAGGATGGACAAACAATCGAATCCAGCTAGGATTTTTTCTCGAGGAAGACATAAAAACACTGATGTGATTTATGTTACTCAGCGATACACACAAATACCAAAAATTATCAGAGATAACTGTAATATTTTAGTTGTGTTTAATGGAGTCGATACACATACGTTGCGAAATATTCATTAGACCTGGTGTGCGGTGACATCGATATAATTAAATTAGAAAACTTCTTTTCGCGAGCACAGTCAACCCCACACGGATTTATAGCAATAAATTTACATGAACCCAGAACAAGATATCGTGTGGGTCTTGATAAAATATTTGGTTAATAGCAGCAGAGAGGGCGCGACCTCAAGTTGGTTCGTTTTCGTAATATATTCGCGCCTATCTTGATGAGTTTTCAGTCAGAGAAAAGAAAAAAATCAAAATAACTAACCCCCAAGAGGGAATCCTCAGTGTGGTTAGAATATCTTGATTTTAAGGTCATTCACGTCGCTTTAATCTTTTTTTTTATAGGAAAGCTGATTTCAGCATTTGGACCCCATTTTGCTTGGTCTGTTCACCCTCTCTGCTGCTGCTCCCCCTGAGTATTATGTTTTAAGGAAATACCGACACCGATGACAACAGCTGTTTCCAGTGATGATGTATGTTTCTCACTAAGTCCTTGTACTTATTAATCTTCAATAACGGTGTAATTTTCAAACTACTTCTGGAGTATATTTTTGATGCAAATGCCCTCCTGAGGACAGATCCAGGGGTTTTGTATTAAAACTTAGATGCTTTATATTTTCTTTGACAGAGCTCAATGTACACAAAATGGTAAGAAAGTCAATTTATTTATGTTTACTTTCCCGCCCTTGAAATACTGTGAACAAAACTACATCGCAGCCGACTTAAACTATGGCTAGGCGTCTGAAAAATCCACACTACAGCTGATTAGTAATCTAATGACACTGAAGATACAGCAGACGATTCAACTGACACTGTCTGCAAAATCTTCAACTTGTAAGTTCTTCTTTTATGTTGAATAATAAAGAACAATATATATTTATAAATACATGGCGCATTAAAACGCATACATAAATGTTGTTTCAAAATGAGGTTTTATTTCAACACTATTTCGCCAAAAATCTGTGATGAATTGTCACTGATTAATCATTGGCGATGTAGAGAAAATAAAGACAAAAAACCACTAATAATCTAGTCTTTTAAGTGGGTTATACATGGAAAACAATTTCATCGAAATCCTCTCTTCTCTTCTTTCCCATCTCTCTCTCTCTCTCTCTCTCTCTCTCTCTCTCTCTCTCTCTCTCTCTTGCATAAGGGAGAGAATACCGGAAGTGTAGAGAGAAGAAAGATGACTTGCACTGAGTAACGTACAAGAACCTGGGTCTTCGCAACGGTTATATGTACAGGTTCCATGAAATTTTAATACAATATACAGTTTCATGGGATTTTAATACAGTGTTCATGTAGCATGATGTCCCACCCAGTCACATTATCCTGACACCAGGCCGACCAGTCCTAACACTAACCTCTCACTGCTGAGTGCCTAGTGAGGCAGCTGTTAGTACCATTTTTAACCGACTTTGGGGTTTGAACCCACGACCCCCGCATCCGAGGCGGACGCTCTAGCCATCAGGCCACCGGAGCGATCGACTAATAAAGAAACATAGAGCAAAAAAAAAAAAGGAGCGTGGAGTAAATTCGCTGTCATGCGATGATGCCTCTGGACCGCTGAATGATGGAAAAATATTGTAACACGAACCAACGGAAAGCGGAAAGATAAAAATGGAGGAATAGAAACAAGGCTATGTTCGGTAGTAATTTAATGACTTAAATCAACTGTCATACATTTAAATGTTGGAATTAAATCTTGCTGGTTTCTCATTTCTCTAAGTTTATATTTTCCACTCATTTCAATATGCTGCACGATTAATGTTTAAGTATTTAACTATGCTGTGTTTGTAGTTCTCTGCTTTCTTCATTAAAAGCATCTTTCAAAGTTAAATCATACGTTTGTCTTATATTTATTTAATCAGTATGAATAAAAATAGACGTTCAAAGACTAAAAGAAGCATTCGTCAGTGGCGAAAGAGATTGCAATTATTCACAAACGGTAAAGAACCACATTCCTTAGCGGATACACTGGAAAGGATTGTGTAAAGTTCATTGATTCCGTCAATACACAGTTGCTTGCAATCAGTCTTAACTGGGTTAGAATTGAAAATATGTGTATTTGTACATGTAAATAAATACATGTATGGTATGTACGCTGCACCTTTGATATACCACTCGCTGTATATCTTTTTCATAAAAAAGAAAACTCGGCAAGCTTCGTTTCCCTTTAATGAGCAATTTATGCATCTCGTGTTATATCAATGACACAGCGTACATACTATATATATATATATATATATATATATATATATATATATATATATATATATATATATATATATATATATATATATATATATATGTGTGTGTGTGTGTGTGTGTGTGTGTGAAAACGATTCTTAGTAAGTACTAAACTTTCGATATAAATCGGATAATATCAGTGAAGACAAGACAAAGGATCATTATAAAGTTCTGGTTATTCTAACCTTACAATGATCCCATTCGGTAAACCCGGAGTCAGATATGCTGAGATATATTGGAATTTGCTTGTAATTACTTATTACTATAAACAATAGACAATGTACACTCGTGCTGCTGTGCAAATGCCTGGCGTGAATTCCGGTTGAATATAGTAATGCTTTTTAAATCTCAGCTTCTTCTCATCTTGTCAAGTTAAAACAACAGAAAATATTTTTTTTTAATGTTTCTTGTGCAATGATGAGATGTGATTCTTAAAAGTTGAACTAAAAGAAAAAACGGTTGGTGTCACTGATGTTGGTCATAGTTTATGCACCTCAAACGTGGTTTCATGTTTTCTTAGGTTTCCTTCATATGGACTGCATGACCAACTGAAATTGATGGCAAAAACTTTGCCGTTATGCAGGAAAACAGATTTAAGACCCATCTTCAATGAATCAATGAACAGTCTCCACTCATCTGGATCATGAACGATGTTGAGGGCTGCCATCACAACATCGATGTTGTTGCAGGCCTCAAGATCACCTTCAATGAAGAAGAATGGGACAATATCTTTTTGACCGTCACGGAACATGAAACCCTAACTTCACCTCCAAGGAGACTCCACTTCTGTATTCTGGACCCCAATAGCTCTGCGTTACTCCTGGATAGTTCAAAATCCCTGACAAGGTCATTCAGTTCACCATGTGTTATTAGGTGTGATTTAGAGAAATAGGATGGGAGAAAATCTGGGTCATGTGACATTCATAGTTCAGGACTAGAAGATGCATCCTCTTCCTCTTGCTCGTCTGACTCAAGTGAGAATGGTTCTGGTGCATCATGAACCGGCAGTCCTTCTCCGTGGGGTACTGGACGGATAGCTGATGGAATGTTTGGATAATGCACAGTCTACTTTTTCTTAATTGATACACCTTTCCCAACTGGAGGCACCATGAAGAAGTAACAATTCCTGATATGATCTGTTGGCTCTTTCCAAATTATTGGCACTGCAAAAGGCACACATCTCCATTTCCTGTTCAACAACTGGCGAAGATTTGTTGCACAAGTGTTGCAGCAAATGTGTTGGGCCCACCCTCTTGTCCTGATCTCCAATTCTGCAGTTAAAATAAAGGTGATAGGCTTTCTTTACCATAACGGATATATTGCGCTTTTGTGATGCAAAAGTCACTTCACCACAAACATAGCAGAAGTCATCTGCATTGTTCACACAAGTATAAGGTATCTCTGCTCACTTTGACTAAACAGAAATGTGTCCCTTTGCAAAATCAGATTCTGACAAATTAGAGAGTACGACACTAGAGCTGATATCGGGCAATTTGTTCAGCAGAGTGATGTAAGCTTAGTTATGTTTGCATCATCCATGACTTCTAGGAATAACATGATGCAATTCATATCATGTATGACGCAATACTAGCTTCAGATTGAATCATTCATTGTTGTGCCTAAAACGCAAGTACTGTCCAAACCCAGCCACAGATTTAGTCATAGATCCAGTCAAAGATGTATTTTTGTCATTTCTAGTTTAAATTGAGATCCCTTCTCTTTATAACTCGCTTATCCTTAGCCATTCACAAATCAAGGGTCACATATACTAACCCAGGATCATATCATTATAAATAGAGCCAATCAATAATTTTAAGCACCATTTTCGTTCTTAGGGATCCATAATTAGTCAAGTTTGACCACATTTATTTCGGAAGCATTTTGGATGTAGATCAGTGTTAACTAAGCTGTTATAAGGAATAAAATGATGGTGGGCAACGATTGTGTCTCCGTGACTGTTCAATTTTTGGGTTACGGATAACCCAGTTATGTACAACAGGATAAATAGACAAAGTCGCACTGGTCAGCTCAGGAGTTTTGTGCACTAAAGTGGGTGTATCTTGGTAAGTAAGTTATTTGACACTGATTGTCGCATGTGAATACAGATGCCTCTTTTTGTTGTTTGGTAAATTGTTGGGGATGAATTATGTACAGTATTAGCTTCTAGTGGATAAAGTTAGAAGTCGTTTGTTTGCTGATTTGAGGAAGAATCTTGTAACATAGGATTGGTGATGAAGTTTTACATAGACGAATTTTAAGTATTGGTTGTTTAGATGCTACTTAATGGTTCTCTGTCGCTGTGACGCTTGCATATTATTAACGATGAAGATGTGAGATACAGTGTCATATGGAATGGTCTGATAGTTTTAGTGTTGATTGCAGCGTGTCACGAGCAAATTTAGGTTTTGGTTGAGATGCGTGGTCTTTAGGATACATAATATCTGTACCCGAGTTTTCTCCGTGGTAAGCAGGGTGGCCCTGTGTTCTTAACCTGTTGAAAAACTTTTTGTTGAGCTTTTCCTATGTGTACTTGAAATTTATTGGATACGAGCTTAGCATTAGTAATAGTCTGCAATGGTTTTCATTGTTCATTGATTAAGTAACCTTTGTTTTCATTGTTCATTGATTAAGTAACCATCTTGGGAATGTCAGTGTTTATTTGGGAATCGCCGAATGATTGCTTATAGTACACTAAAATCAATTAAAACCATTGATAGATGAATCATCGCAATCTCGTGTTTATGACTGGTTTGTTTGCGCTGTAAAAGAGGTAATGCTGCGTATCCTTCATTGTCTGTATTCATGTATTTGATAATGTTAGGACTGCTCTTTGGCTAAAAGCTTCTTGGTCCGGCAGCAGCATAACCGACTAATACCTTCAGGGGTGACATGGCGACTTTTGATAACTGGAAAAGAGACATATTTGGGACAACCTTATACAATTTTTGACATTCGCTTGGTGAACTATTCACAATAATATCAGTTTAGAACTGTATTCAGCATCTGGGTAGGGATTTTGTTTTACCGGAATGGGCTTAAATGAGCCCGAACTACTAAGAAATTCTCTGTACCTGTAATGAATAGATTATCTACTTAGTCATCAGATTGATTTTCAAATTGTCAAAGTTAGGAAAATATGTGATGGTAGAATGTTTTATAGCTGCGAGCTCTTGCCTGCTAATTTCGACATAACATATATATTTATTTTGTCAAAATTACAAGAATGATGTTTAAAATAGTTAGGTAAAGGGGTGTTGCACAGGAGTATGAAAATCACCAAAGAGAAGATGCACTTCTAAGATATTCCTCTCACGTTAATCTATATTATTTATATATAACTAAAGCATTGTCGTTTCTTTTTCCTTTATTGTTTTCTTTATCTCTGAACAGAGGAAATAAAGATTGATAACGTGGCTTTCGATACTAACCCTAACTAACAACAAGTATTTACTATGGACGGAGATTTTTGGGGTGGATGAGGCTAGAATTTACTGCGTATCACCTCTGTTTTTGCCAACTTTTTCAATATTTGAATTCTCTCTCTCTGTCTCTCTCTACCTGTCTCTCTCTCTCTCTGTCTCTGTCTTTCTGTCTCTCTCTCTGTCTGTCTCTGTCTCTCTGTCTGTCTCTCTCTGACTCCGTCTGTCTGTCTCTGTCTGTCTCTCTATCTGTCTGTCTCTGTCTGTCTGTTTCTCTCTCTGTCTCTCTGTCTCTTTGTCTCTCTCTGTTTCTATGTCTCTCTGTCTATCTCTCTCTGTCTCTCTCTCTGTCTCTGTCTGTCTGTCTCTCTTTCTCTGTCTTTCTCTCTCTCTCTCTATCAGACTCTGACACAAAAATGAAGGAATTGGAATTAAAATACAAGATGGAATTGGAGTTGTGGAAGCTGGAGTTTGAGAAAGATAAAGAAGAAAAACAAATGCAAATGCAGTTGGGAAATGAAAAAGAACACATTAAATTGGTGAAAGAGAAAGAACAAATGAAATTTGAGAAAGAGAAAAAACAAATGAAATTAGAGAAAGAAAAAGAACAAATGCAATTACAAGAAAACAAATGCAGTTACAATATGAGAAAGAGGAGAGAGAGAGACAGGAAAGAGAGAAAGAAAAACAAATGCATTTACAAGCAGAAGAAAAAGAGAAAGAAAGACAAATGCAGTTATAAAAATAACAAATGCAAATGCGAAGAGAGAAGGAAGAGAGGGAATATTAGTGTAGAATGAAAGAAATGGAACTTGCAAGTGAAAAGCACATTCATACTCCAAATTTAAGTCTTGATCTTGCAAAGAATATTAGATTAGTGTCCCCTATTAGAGAAAAATAAGTAGACAAATATTTTCCTTATTTTAAAAAAGTTGCTGAAAATTTGAAGTGGCCAAGGGAGCATTGGACTCAGTTACTACAATGTATACTCACTGGTAAAGCTAGAGATATTTACCATTCACTGTCAGTTCAACAAAGTGGTGACTATGATACGGTCAAAGAATGCATCTTAAAGGGTTATGAGTTAGTCCCTGAGGCTTATAGGCAAACATTCAGAAACTATAAAAAAGAAGCTGACTAGACCTATGTCGAATTTGCATGGGAAAAAGCACGACGATTTGATAGGTGGTGCTCTTCTAGAAAGGTTAATAAAGATTACGAACGTCTCAGATAACATATTGCTTGAAGATTTCAAACACTGTGTCCATAGTGACATTAAGTCTTATCTTGATGAGCATCAGATTGAAACCTTGGAAAATGTTGCTCGTGCTGCTGATGAGTATTCTTTAACTCATAAAATTTATTTTGTAAATAAGACTTCTACTCAAAAGTCGTTTGGCAGAAAAGTATTCCAGCCTAATACAAGCCTTTCTAAAACTCAAATGGCACAACTTCTAAAAATCAAACTTCAGAGAAGCTTGATTCAAGATCCTTGTCTCTTCCTAGGTGTACCTATTGCAAGAAAGAAGGACACGTTATTTCTGATTGCTACAAATTGAAAAATAGGCATCAGAATCAAGACAGACCTATTCCAAATGCTCTTATTTCTAAGAGGTCAAGGTCACGGTCATGTATTGAAAGCAATACATTTGTTGGGTCTAACAAACCCCAGTCTGATCTGATTATGGAGAATTATGAACCATTCGTATCGAAGGGTTCTATATCACTCTTGGGTGATTCGGCCAATCCTATCCTTGTTAAAATTGTAAGGGACACAGGAGCTTCTCAGAGTCTTTCAATGTCGGGTACTTTGTCTTTTTCTGAGAAGTCTTCTTCTAACGAGAGCGTTCTTATTCAGGGAGTAGAGTGTGGCTTTGTTAATGTTCCTCTCCATGGTGTAAATGTGTCATCAGACTTAGTTTAAGGACCTGTGACAGTCGGAATGCTCTCTGTTTTACCCATTCAGGGCATTCATTTATTACTAGGCAACGACCTAGCTGAGGCCAAGGTTGTGGTTAATCCACTTGTAACTGACAAGCCTTGTTTGGATCAGAAAGTCGATCCAATTGAAAAAGAATTCCCTGATGTATTTACAGCTTGTGCAGTTACCAGAACTGTGGCAAATAAAGCTCTTGAGAATGATGCTAATAAAGAAAGTATTCCTTTAGCTGACACATGTATTGGCCAGGTTTTTGATGAGGTGACTTTCACTTCTTGTTTGGATCAATTAGAAGGTATTGATCACAGTGATCCTCTTTTAACGAATCATTCTCTTTATTCTAATCAGGGCGATAAACGACAATCACTTGCCGTCGAACAAGAAAAAGATCCTGAGATCTCCTGTTTGTTTCAGAAGGCCATTAGTGAAACTGAAGCTACTGAAGTTCCTGTTTGTTATTTCATTAAAAATGGAATTCTTATGAGAAAATGGAGATCTCCCGAGGTACCTGCTGATGCCGAATGGTCAGTAAACTATCAAATTGTACTTCCAAAACTTTACAGACAGGAAATATTTAGTCTGGCCCAGGAAACTCAAATGGCTGGTCATTTAGGGATCATTAAAACTTATCACAAGATCTTAACTCACTTCTATTGGCCAAAACTCAAAAGTGATGTTGGTAAATACTGTAGATCTTGTCAAACCTGTCAAATGGTAGGAAAACCAAATCAGAAAATTCCCAAGGCTCATCTCCAACCTATTCCTGCCTTTGACGAACCATTCAGTAGAATTATGATAGATTGTATTGGTCCCTTACCTAAGACCAAGTCAGGTAACCAATGCCTGTTAACCATTATGTGTACATCAACAAGGTTTCCAGAGGCAATTCCTTTGAGGAATATAAAATCTAAAATAATAGTAAAAGCATTAATAAAGTCTTTTACTCAATTTAGGTTTAACTCTATCAAATTCGGTCAGGGGTCAAATTTTAGGTCTGGAACTTTCCAGCCTGTTGTGCTTGAATTTGGCACTCAGCAGTTCAAGTCAAGTGCATTTATGGTTTGACAGAACTAAAATGGAAAGAAGTTTTTTAATAGTGGAGTGCTGTCTCTCTTGCTCATTCTTCAAATTTGTCTTCAGATTAGATATTATGGCCCTTACGAAGTTAAGAAGAAAATGAGTGAGTTAAATTATAATATTAGTGCTCATGGGATCAAAATAAATTATAGGAGTACCAGTATATTGAAAGAGATAGTCAGATTAAACATGCAATTAATTTAGTTGTATCCGTTCCACTTAATGAAGATTTAAGTGAATGAATATCATCAGATTCTACTGACATTGGAGTGACAAATCTTCGGAATTCAGAAATTATGAAAGATCTGGACCAGAAACTTTCACATTTGCAAGAGCAAGAAAGAAATGAACTTAACAGCTATTATTTGAATATGAGCACTTATTTCCAGATGTTCCTTCAAAGACAAACAAAATTTTCCATGACGTTGAAATTGTAAATTCCAAACCTGCCAAACAACACCCATACAGGATGAACCCTCTCACACAGGAATACTTGTAAACGGAAATTCAATATTTGCTGGAGAATGATTTTACCATGCATACTTGTTCCAAAACCAGATGAAACTCCGTATGTGTACTGATTATAGGAAAGTGAATAGTGTGACAAAAACAGATTCATTCCCATTACCAAGAATCGATGACTGTATTGATAAGACTGGGAATGCCAAGTATGTCACCAAATTTGACCTTCTGAAGGGATGTTGGCAGATTCTGCTAACGGAAAGAGCAAAGGAAATTTCGGCATTCGTGACTCCTGATGGACTTTACCAATATAAAGTAATGCCGTTTGGGATGAAAGGGTCGCCAAGTACATTTCAACGCCTCATCAATATAATTACCTCTCGTCTAGACAATTGTGATGCTTATGTTGATGATGTCATCATCTACAACGACAATTGGAAAGAACATTTCGCAATAATTCGGAAATTCTTTAAAAGACTCACAGATGCATGTTTGACAATTAATTTATCTAAAAGTGAGTTCTGCCGTGCTAGTGTATCTTTTCTAAGACATATTGTGGGGCATGGACATGTTAAACCTATAGATGTTAAGGTCAAGGATATCTCTGAATTTCACGTACCTGTTAATAAAAACCAACTGATGAGATTTTTAGGTATGGCTGGATACTATCGGATATTTTGTTCCGATTTTTCTAACATTGCTGAACCCTTGACAAATTTATTGAGTAAGAAAAACAAACTCCTTTGGACTGAAAAATGTAAGCAGGCTTTTGACAAGTTGAAAGCCATACTTATAAGCGTGCCAGTTCTTACAGCTCTAAATTTCAGCCAATCTTTTAAACTGTCTGTTGACGCAAGTGATGTTGGGGTTGGAGCAGTTTTGATTCATGAAGATGAAAGTGGTATTGATCATCCAGTGTGCTATTTTTCCAAGAAATTAAATAAACACCAAAGGATGATGTCCACTCCTTCTTCGACAGAAGTCAAAAAGAAAGAAGGGAAACCAGAAGTTGAAAAAGTAAAACAGACTAAAGCCATCCTATTACCATCACCATCGAAAAACCACTACCCTCGACTTCTAATCCCGTGGCACATCGGAAACGTAAAGCCGTTTCCAAACCACCATTTCGCTCCATCCAAAGTAGCATCAGCGAAGAGTGGGTGACTTATTAAAAACTGTAGAAGGTGTTAGCCGGCATTTACCACGATCCATCCCATGCTGCAGGTTACGAGGGTGTTCAGAAATTGTATCATGCTGACAAAGCCCGACTGAAAAGTGTCAGGTTACCCCAAATACAACGCTGGATACAAGAAAGCCACTTACACCTTACACAAACCCATTCGCAGAAAGGTTTCCAGAAGTCACACCAGAGTGGAGGGCATCGATTATCAATGGCAAACCGATTTAGCCGATATCTCATTTGGCCACCTACAATCGTGGCTACAAATATTTGTTTTATGTCATCGACGTCTTTTCTAAATTTGCCTGGGTCGTGCCATTGACTTCCAAATCGAGCGGTGAGGTAGTGCATGCCCTCAAGACGGTGTTGAAACGAAGCGGTCGTCACCCTGTACGATGGCAAACCGACAAAGGCACCGAATGTCTGAACCAAGCTATCCAAAACAAAAAAAAAAATGAAAGAAACGTGACATTCATTTCTACACCACCACGAATCCCGAAACCAAAGCCGGCATCGTGGAACGTTTTTAACTCACCTTGAAAGAACGCATATTGAAATACTTTACACATCAATGCACTCTCAAGAACATCGACGTCTTACCGCATTGGATGTGCACGCCCCGCCCCCCCCCCCAAAAAAAAGTGAATCCCAACAACGAAGTGACTGTTTTTGAGCCCATGTTTGGTACGTGCCGACTGCCTGCAAGAATGGTGGAGTGTTGTCAGTAGTGCATTTGTGCCTATTGACACAGTCATAATTTGAGCAGAACGACCGCCAAGTATCCGATACGACGAGTGGAAGTGAAAACTTTCACCACTCCTACGGATCAGCAATTCATGATCGAAGATCATCTATTCTAAGGACAGTTACCCAAACGTTTAATCATTGGTATCGTTAGCAATGCAGCCTTGAATTGATCCCACACTGCCAATCCTTTCCAGTTTAAGCATTACAAAGTGTCCAAGATCGAAGCCAGTCGCGATGGCAAGACCTTGTGTACCAGGCTCTTTGAACCTAAGTTTGGTAACAAGAAGAATTACTTGATATCGTACTTGTCCCTGCATGAAGCCACGGGAAAGTTAGGGACCAACACCAGCCACGGCATTTCGTACGAAGATTATTCAGGAGGCTAAGCTTTGTGGGCTTTTGATTTCACTCCTGACCAAGGCAACAACGATGGACAACACTAACCGAGACGGTGAACGTCCTCTTTTATGACGAATTTGATAATACGATAGAAATCAACAGTTTGAGAGAAGTCATTCTAGACTATTAGAAGCAATGGAAGATTGTAATTCCTCTTTGAATCTTGAAGAATCTTTGGAAATTGAATAGGAGAATATCGTAGAAGTCGTGGAAGACAAAGGAGCCGTGGAGGACATAGAAATGAGGTCCAGACTGCAAGAAAAAGAACAACCTTTAGTCTCCCGTTTTGACAAACACTACGGAATTGATCAAGACAGTTTGCAATGGATGTAAAAATCATCATCCCAGTCGAATTCAGCACGATAAATATATGATGATGAGTCAAGAAGAAGAATTGAACGAGTATCTGGAGGACGCTTGGAGTATCATCTGAAAAGAAGCAGTGTTCCATCAGTGGCATAAAGACTTGTGTGATCATTCTTCTCCTTCAATGATTGCTCTAGACATCCATCACATTGAAGTTGTCTTCGTTCAGAGCGCGGAGACGAAGCGAAGAAACGGTTAGTTGTCAGAGATTTTAAAGCTGACAGTCAGTATGGAATTATTGACTTATCATTACCTGTGGAATAAAAACAAGAACAAAAAATAAAAATGGATACCTGCGAACATTATTACCTTTTGAACAACAGTTTGTATACACAAGACTGGGTTTTAGAAATTAAAGCCACACATGTACCAGTTTGTTACTTTGTGAAAAATAGAGTCATTATGACAAAATGGAGACACATGATGTTCCTGTAGGTGATGAGTGGTCAGTAAGCAATCAAATTGTTGTTCCAAAGTCGTATGGAGAGGAAATTCATAGTCTAGCCCATAAAACTCCTTAAGCTGGTCATTTTGGTGTCAATAAGACTTATTATAAGATCCTGGATCATTTTTATTTGCCGATAATAAAAAGTGATGATTATAAGTACCATAGATCTTGTCACACTTGTCAAATGGTAGGAAATCCCATTCACAAGATATCTAAGGCACATTTGCAACATATTCCTGCATTTGACCATTGGACAAGCCATTTAACAGAAAAATGGTAGACTGTCGGTTCTTTATCTTATACCAAGTCAAGCAACCAATACTTGTTGACCATAATGTGTCCGTCCTCAAGATTTCCATAGTCTATTCCTTTGAAGAATATTAAAGCAAAAACTGTTCTAAAAGTGGAAACAATGTTTTTAACACTTGTTTGCCTCCCCAGATCTGTCCGGCAAACTTTATGTTTGATTATTTCCAACAACTTATGTATGACTTAGACATCCAACAGTTTAATATTTTTGTCACCCTGAAAGTAATGGGGCAAGCTCAAGACTGTCCGAAAACACTCTCACCTACCCAGGATACATGTATAGCATTATATTCAATCAAACCTTAAAAAAGACAGTGATCAGTAAAATCATGTATTGTATAATTACCGAGTAAGATCAGGAGATTTTTTTTCCCTATTTTGGTATTTATCTCCGAATTAATGACCCCATGACTACCCTAAAACAGCAAAAGACTGTCCCAAGACACCCTCAGCTACCCAGAAAACACATAGGCAATTAAATAGAATAAAACCAAATAAAAAGACAGTGATCTGTAAACTTCTATCCTGTATATTTATCGCGTAAGATCAGTTAAGTTTATTCTTCTGTTGGTACTTGTTGAAGACTGTCCCAAAACACACTCATCGACCCAGAATACATTTATACAATTACAATAACTTAATGAAATATGCAGTTTTCTCTCTCTTTCTTTGATCATAGATAATTCACTAAACTACTTTCTTACTGCAAAGAGCAGCACAGTTAACAAGTTAGAATCATGCGCACTACATTCATATTTCAACATCCTTTAAAGCTTCTTTAAATCTTTAATGTGACAAAGAACAGCTGAATAATTAGAACAAAAGGGTGTTATATTTATATTTTTAAAATTCTTGAACAAAATTATTAATTTTAATTGGTTTGATAATGGTAAGAATTACAATAAATAAAAGTAAAATCTCCTGTAACATCTTTTGTCTTTGATTATTTCCACTTTTAGAGACTAAAGTTTTAAAGGATGCAATCAAGTTTTAAAGCTGTTTTGGGGGATTTTGTTTATAAATACTTTCAAAGGTTGAGGTTCTGTACATTAACAATGCAAATGAAGTATTGAAAAACAGTCGTACACTAAATCTAATCTTTCTAATCGCAAGTAAACATTTTTATCATGATACGAACATGACTTTTCACAGTTTGATTATTTCTGTTTTGGGGCAAAATATGTTCCAAAATGAAGATCGTGATAAGAATAAGAACACCTTTAAGGAATGCTTAATTTTTTAATGTCATTTTACCTTTAAACTTTTGTATGTGCTATTGATGTTGCTCTGAAATATTTTATTTTTGCGGGAGCTTATGTACAAGAGTATCACGGGAAAAGATAGACGTCTGTGAGGTGCGTCAAAATGGGTGACGTACAATACAATCCTTACAATCAGGGTTCATCTGATAAAAGCCTGTTAAGAAAGTGTACGAGGGAATATATCGTTGTCATCTCTGATCCTTACTTTGCTAAAATAAATAATGTTTCCAAAGTAATGAGAGATATCACTAAGAAGTAGATTTCTTAAACGGTGAAGGTAAATACTTAAGTGCGTCAAAACTGGGGTTGAAAAAGATGGACCACCCTGCTGCACAGTGTGTGCGTTTTTGTTTTCGTAAGGTGCTATAAATCACTTAGATCTTCTAAAAAGCATATGGTTTTAGAGGCGAATTAAAACTTTGTTGCTAACGCAAACCTTAAAAAAGGGACTGAAAGAGTTATCGACACAAAATGAATGCCATGAAGCTCCGTGGAGAACATTCATTATATCTGATAAAGGAAAAACTTTAGAAATTTAGAGCGCCGTCTGTTATCATGTGATGTGATGTGATGTGATTTTGATTTTTAACGTAGCTTTAACAATTTTTCAGTCATATCGCTACAATGTCTGCAATGTGGCAGTTTATAGTGATGTCTAGCACTGGGGCATCATGCCGCAGACATGTAGCATGATGTCCCACCCAGTCACATTATCCTGACACCGGGCCGACCAGTGCTAACACTAACCTCTTAATGCTGAGCGCCAAGCGAGGCAGCTGTTAGTACCATTTTTGTAAGTCTTTGGTATGACTCGGCCGGCGATCGAACCCACGACCTCCCGCATCCGAGGCGGACGCTGTAACCACTAGGCCACCGGAGCGGTCCGTCTGTTATCATAATGTCATACTTATCTCTAGTATGCCATTGTGACAACAGATGGCGACACGAGTTGGACAACAAATACGATACTGATAAAACGTAGTATTTACATTGTTGCAAGGCTAAATCTGTATGAAAACAGCAGTTGTAATGATGTAATTGTAAAGTTTATAAACAGAATATACAAAACTTGTAATAACTGACATAGCGTTTGTCATACGACAAACTACAGAATCAATTCAGTAGTTGATATATCGCAAGATACAATGACGCAGAAGGAAAGTAGATCGAAAAACTTAAAAGCAACAATTTTAGCTTGGATCAATGAAAAACAGAAAATTCATGACTAGAATTATGAATGTAGCACTTGCAAGCAGTCATTTACAATAATGCAGAAGGAAAGTAGCACTTCCAAACTGCCACGTACAATTTGCATCAATGCAAATGCATTATACATTGATAGAATTATGAGTAGTGAAAGGGGTTAGTTTAGCCTCAATGGGAATTAGCATTACAGACCCCCCTGGGTAAGTTTAGCCTCAATGGAAATTTAACATTAACCACCCTGGGCAAGTTTAGCCTCAATGGAAATTTAACATGGGCAAAAAACCCTGGACAAGTTTAGCCTCAATGGAATTTAACATTGGAAGAAAAAGACGTTTGGACCTATTGAGCCTCAAGGGGAAATGGAATAGGGTTGGGACCCTATTTTTTTTTCAAGGTAAAAAAGGGTAGGCAATGGAAAGTCATTCTCTTTTCGAGACCTATGAGTGGCCCTGAAAAGGGCCTTTGGGTTTCTTCTGCTTCTAATTTCTTCTATTTCTCCACCAACTTCTTATTTTCTGTCCTACACTCTTTCTCTTCTTTTCTTTCTTTTCTTCCTTTTTTCTCTTCTTTCTTCTTCTCCTTCTCTTCTTTCTTCCTCTTCTCATTTTCTTCTTCTTTTTCAATTTTTTCATTCCATGCTCTTATCCTTTCCTCTTCATCCTCCTTCTCCTCCTTTATTTCTTTCATCACATCACTTATCATGTCCTTTACTTTTCGTAAATTGTTAATCTCCATCTTCACTCGATGGGGGCTATAAGAATAGTGATCTTCATTTAGCCTCACTAGCATTTGTTCCATCATGCCCAAATTGTCCAGGACGTCTTGCAATGTTTGCATTTTATCGAGGTGGTTTGCAGCCATCTTCTCTGTAGAATGGTTTGAACGACGAATACTGTGGGTTCTTATAGTGAAAGCGCGGACGTGATGGAAAACATCCCCCTAAGACATAAAATTGATATTACCTAAATCATATCCAAACAACGCGCGGACGTGAAGGAAAACATCCCCCTGCTTTCTCATTTCATATAATCTACTATCCACATAAGTGAAGCAACATTTAACAAACCCCAAATCTACTATTTACACACTCAAATCATTAAAACAAAATCCATAATTTACTATCCACACAATCGTACGTGAGCGGTTACAAAACCCAAACTATACTCTCCACATACGCTAAGAAACAATAAACAAACCCATAATCTACTATTCACACAAACGTACGTGAGCGCTTACAAACACAAACACACAAACACATACCCTCACACTAGGAAAAAAAGAGTGTTTATATTCACACTACTATACCTACACACATTGGCAAATCGATTGTTATTTCTTTTCTAGAGTATTGGGTAGCCCTGAAAAGGGCTGTTTGTTTTTTAACTCCAGATGCACCTATCTAATACTGGCACCTTCATGGTCTGGCGCCACACACACATCTTCTTTCCCAGTCTCCTGTTACCTTTTTTCTTGGGAGTGCAGAGGCGGGATAAGTGGCTTCAGAATCCCAATTTTCTGTCTCTGGGATTCTGAAATTTCTTCTCTCCTTTTCCTCCACTTCTTTTTTTCTTCTTTCCTCCTCCTTTCTCATCCTTCCCTCTTCGACAATGGCCTCCGCGGCCAGTTCATTTAACAGGCGCCTGGCATATTCCAGGTGCATCTGGAGTTCTAGCAGTTTCACAATTCTGGTGTTCATTCTGGTGGTGTTGATCAATCAACAAGGGTACCTAGACTGCCGAACGAGTTTCAATTTATAGTAAAAGCGCGGACGTGATGGAAAACATCCCCCTAAAAACATAAAATTGATCTTACCTAGATCATGACCAAACAACGCGCGGACCTAAAAGAAACACTCACTCACTTTTTTATACTACCCATTACTATTCTAAAAAATTTTCATTAATCACTTCAATATACTATCCACATACGCAAAGAAATCAAACCCCAAATCTACTCTCCCCACACCTCTAACAGCAAAAAAAAAGACATGATCTTAATCTACTATCCACACCAACGTACGTGAGCACTTACAAACACACAATCTTATACACAAACACATACACTCACATCACAAAAGAGTTAGTGTTTATAGTCACACTACTCTACCGACACACATTGGCAAATCGATTGTTATTTCTTTTCTAGACTATTGGGGTAGCCCTGAAAAGGGCTGTGTTTTTTTTGCTATGGCAATCTTTTAGTTTCTAAGAATGCGACGTCCTTTGAGGATAGACTTTCTGACGATAGGTCTGCTTCTTCGGAAAGAGAAGAAGAACTCTTTGGTGTCGATACGACAATCGACAAAGCCTTTGTCAGGTTCAGGTTGCTGCTGCTGCTGCTGCTGTTGTTGCTGTTGCTGCTGTCTCTGAAGTCTGTACTTCTCTGTCCATTCTTCTTTCTCCCTGTTCACTTCTTTTCTGAAGAGCTCTTCTATCAGGTCTTCAGTGACTTTTAACATTCTCACATTCTCTATCTCTTCTGGCTTCGGTATCAGGCTGTGTCTGACCCTATGCAAATTTACGTAGGCTTCGTTTAGCTTAGCTAGTTTGGAGCACATCTTCGTAGGAGGATGAGTCGACAGTGGATGGTTAGACTTTAAACTACCCCGGTTCTTAAAGTCAAAGAGCGGACGTGAAGGAAAACATCCCTCCGCGGTTTTCGAGCCGCAACGTTCAATGAGTGTCATGAGAGGGATAGAGAGAAGTCAAAGAGCATGAATCAACATTCTTATAGCCAAACAAAAGACAAAGGCATTTTTTTCAAAACACAACATTTTTTTATTCAAAATCACTTAACACTAACCAACAAGTCTAACATTTTTTAACAATAATCCAACAATATAACATCAAACATTTTTTTCAAATGACAAACATTTTTTTTCAATTAACACTCTACTTTAAACAGGGCTGACAACGTTGTGAATGAAATTGTGATTTCCACTGTTGGAAATCATTAGGCCATTGATGGACACTACGTTTTCTAGCTTGAGACAAAAGATAAGCATAATGGTCACAAAACCATCGATCTACTTTCACATCGTTTCTTGAAGAAGAACGAGGATCAAAATGAGTCACTAAATGTTCTAAGGAATAGCCCAGGCTGCGATGATGTAGAAAATACACACAATATTGTCCACACACCAAGGAATCTGTGCCTTGTAATTTCACATTATTGAATCGGGTGGTCTGAGCATTTCTTCTCATAAAGTCAATGATATCGTCTTCCAAAGGGGGCAATCCGTACGAATCGAAATATTCCACACATCCTTCTTGAGGAAAGTAGACGGCTACCCAGTGGGTTCCTGGGAGATGACTGTCGTCCGTGTTGATCACATAAGCTACATGGTCTTGAGGTTTGCGATGAGGGAGTTCATCTTTAGCACAGACGACAGGATTCCAAGAAGCCGTATACGAACTGTGGTTCAAAAGGTAATAAAGTTCCCAGGTATCCATGTTTTGTGTGGTTTTTTTCTTCTTCACAGGTAATAATAAGTCATCAATTCGATCCTGAATTTTTGCTTGAAAATGTCTGACAAATAACCGTTTCTTCGTTTCGTCTCCTCACTCTGATTCAGGAGAGCTTCGATACGATGGATCTCTTGAGTGGTTAATGGTGGACAAGAATGTTCACGCAAGTCTTTATACCACTGATGCAACACGTCTTCGTCCGAGATGAGACTCCAAGCTTCGTCCAGATACTCGTCCAATTTTTCTTCTTGACTCAGCATCAGGCATTTATCGTGTTGAATTTGACTGGGATGATCGTTTTGACATCCATAGCACTCTTTTTTGATCAATTCCGTCATTTTTTCGACCAAGTGTTTGGCAAAACAGGAGACTAAATGGGCTTCTTGTTCTGGCCATCTCGACTTCATCATGATAACTTCTTCGTCTTTGTCTTGAGATTCTTCTTCCATGGTCTCCTCACATTCCATCTCCAAAGTTTCTCCACTAGGTAAAGAGGGATAACAGTCTTCCATGGCTTCTAATAGTCTAGAATGACTTCTCTCAAACTGTTGATTTCTATGGTATTATCGAATTCTGCATACAGGATGACGTTTACCTTTACATCAGGGGGTGGGTCTGCAAACTGAAGTTCCACACGAATCTGGCCAGATTTTATAGGGTGGAATTGTCCCTCGTCGCTGCCTTGGTCTGGAGTGAAATCAAAAGCCCACAAAGCATAGCCTCCTGCATAATCCTCGTACGTAATACCGTGACTGGTGTTGGTTCCTAACTGACCAGTGGCTTCGTACAGGGACAAGTAAGATCTCAAGTAATTCTTCTTGGTAAAGTTAGGCTCGAAAGGTCGGGTACACAACGTCTTGCCATCGCGACTGACTTCGATTTTCTTCACGTTGAAGTGTTGAAAGTTGAAAGGATTTTCATTGAAGTCTCCGTTGAAGGCTGAATTCAGGACCATACCAAGGATTAAACGCTTGGGTAACTGTCCTTGGAACAGATGATCTTCGGTTATGGATTGATGGTTACGGGGAATGGTGAACGTTTTCACTTCCAGCGTCGGATGGGATACTTGGAAGTCGTTCTGCTCAACGTTTGACTGATGTCATTCCCCACTTTAGGTAACACTTCCACGCGTCGTACGTAGAGTTTGGCCTCCTCGATTTTGCTTTTAGGATTGCCAGCAGCAGTATCAGCCAACAAATGGAAAGCGGCACTGCTGCGATTCAGTCTCAAGCGGACATTTATCCCGTTCAGCAAATATTTCTCTTGCAACCACATGTCCAAATGCAAACGATCCATCAGTTCTAAACTCTTTCCACCTGTGATTTTGTTTCGTCTTTCCTCAAAGCCGTCATTGTCTTTTTCTAATGTGTCAAACTTGTTCGCTTCGTCAGGTTCCCATAGCACACAAGCACTGAGATGAGTATTCTTGGCATCTATTCCGTACATCAAGAGATTTTCCACGTAGGCACGGTAAGGGTAAGTATCCATGCTGCTGCTGACCAGTTTGTTATTCAAGTACAAGTCCAATGAGCTGAACAAGGAATGCATGAAATTGTTGACGGGAGCTATATTCTCACTGTCTTCTACTTCACCATTATCCTTATCTAGAACTTTGACTTTCAAGTACAAGTAACTGCTATTCAGATCGATGTAATCTTCGGGCTGTCCTTTGATTTCAAACTCGATGGGAGCGGAATCTGTCAATGAGGAGACAGGGCTAAATTCCACCCACTGGGATTCTTGCATGGTCATCATGGTGGGGGGCATGGCAAACAGATCCAGTTCCGACTTGGAACAAGCGCAAGATTCTCGGTGCATCATTTTGTTCTTTCTCAATAATCGAAAACGTCTAAGTCTCGAACGGTTCTTCTTTTCTTGGCCTTTCTCGCTTGAAGTCTGGTGAAAGGGTGTTTTCTTCGTCGTCTCTTTTTGCCTTGTCCTTGCTGAATGCCTGACTCGGTAGCGTGCAGGGCATTTATAGGTGTTTCTCGTCGGCCCAAAAGGTCTTTGCCCGTTTGCAGCAAGACATTTTTGCCAGCCCTCATGAAGGCTTCTTTAGGGTTTTGTTTGTCGATGATGACATTTTGGAGAAATTCTTTGCCTTGTGTCAGCGCCGCATCTTTCAAGGCGTGCAATCCGCGTGTCACCATCGGTTTCAACACCGGGGCCACCGAACGAAAGGCCGATTTCAGCATATCTCCTAAACTGTGTCCTCGCTGTCGAGCAACCCCTCGGTACACTGGATACATGACTTACGAATCGTGAGAGAACCGTTTTCGAAAATGGAGTTTCACCGTGACTTTTCCTTTGGTGAATGGAATATTTTGCCCCAGATGTCCTTTTATAGCAATGTTGACCGTGTCCAAATACGACTTGCTGACAGGCAAATAGTGAGGATGTACAAATTCGCGGTGAACGTGGTAAGTGTTTCCACCTACCTCGTCACTGGACGTGGTACTATCCACTTTGAAAGGAATGACACGCAGTAACGGCACGGAGGTGTGTCCCACCACGTTATATTCCACCACATCGGAGTACACAAACATCAAATTCAGTCCTTGGTTCAGTTCTACAGGGAATTGAAAAAACTTGTAAAATTCCATATTGCTGTTTATCTTCGGTTTAAAATTTGGAGCCATTTTTGTGTCTCCACCTAAAATATCAAACAAGTCACGATTAAAACTGATGGACAACGTTTGGGTATCCTGAAATTTCATTAGTAAGCGACGAGCCACTTTATGGTACTCCAGGGTGACACTTTTTTTGATGCTGTTCAGGGCTTTGCCAAAGGCTAAGTCGAACCTGGAAGCAATGGTGTCCACCAAATGTTGGCCACTAAAATAAAACCCTGCCGGAATTTTCAAGGTGTAGATAATGAAGGGTGAATTGTTGGATGGTCTTGTGTCCCCTGAAAACCCCATTTCATTCATGGTTTCTTGCAATTGTTGGTTCAGGATTTCGACCTCAAAAGTGTTTTGCTTTTCAGTGATGTTTTGGATTTGTGTAGGGTGAATCATTTCTACCAAAGCCACTTCCCAATGGGCTTCGTGATCTAACTGGATGGCCTGAGGTAATTTGGCTGTGTAACAGCACAACGTGTTGTTGGGAAACACCTCCATGGAACTGTCACTGGGTAAGGTTAAGTAAAATTGGTTTTGGTGACTCATAATTCCAGAGTTATGTGGCTGTCCGAGGGGTTACTGGACGTCAGAGGCGTGTCTCCGCCCAAAATGGGGTTGTTGTTGTGGTTGTTATTGGAGTGGTGACTGGCACTGACAATGGACACAAGGTTCCCGTTCGAGGAGAATTTCAGGGAGGGATTGGGAACCAGGTAACCGATGCAACTACTCAATAAAATGGTCCACAATTGTTTGTCTCCTTGTTGCAAACTCAAATTGGCAATGGCTGCCCCGATGACACAATACACCACGAAGATTTGGCAGAAAAAGACGATTTGCGTTTTAGGCACACGTTCTCCACACCACACCCACAAGGGTTGTTTTTGTAAATCTTGCACAGAAGAACTGGGTGAAGGAGTGGTCGACGTAGCTGCGTCTGTGTGAAAGGGCATGATGGTCACTTCTTTTTATAGTCGATGACTTGCGAAGCGTCGATCCAAGAATCAAAACTGGGTGGATATCCTTTCCAACGTACTTTGACTTCTTTGACACGTCGTTTGCCCACTTTACGGGTTCTGCGTTCGAGAATGCTTTCGATGTCGTACAAGTCGTCTTCTTTTTTGGTGACACGTTGTAACTCGGGCAAATAAAACGTTCCTTTGAGCACTTCTCCGTTCATGTCTTCCAATTTATAGACGGCAGGATGACGGCCATGCACTCGTCCAGTGACATGAAACAATTCGGTCGTCCAGTTAGGTAAGTAACCTTTGTCGAAAGTGCATTTGGTTTTGCCAATGCGCACCCAATCTCCTACGGCCAACACTCCACTTTTCTTGGGGACAGCCCTCGTCGGGGACGTACCAAACAGGCGCTCAAACACCAACACTTCGTTCTCGGGAGTCACTTCTTGCGGGGCACGTCCGATGCTTCGATGGTAAGATTGGTAGTACGCTTGCACCAGGTGCGGTAAGATGTCGATGTACTTCAGAGTGTGGTGACGCGTAAAATATTTCCACATGCGTTCTTTCAAAGTGCGTTGAAAACGTTCTACGATGCTGGCTTTGGTTCCGGGATTCTCGGTGGTAAAAAATATAAATGTCACGTTTCTTTAATTCTTTTTGGAAAGCTTGGTTCAGAAATTCGGTACCTTTGTCCGTTTGCCATCGAAGAGGGTGACGACCACTTTGTTTCAACACCCGTTGCAGGGCTCGCACTAACTCGCTGCTCGATTTGGAAGTCAAGGGTACGACCCAGGCAAATTTGGAAAAGACGTCGATGACACAAAACAAATATTTGTAGCCACGATTGTAGCTGGCCAAATGAGAGACATCGGCTAAATCGGCTTGCCATTGATGATCGATGCCTTCCACTCGGGTGCGACTTCTGGCAAACTTGCGTCGAATGGGTTTGTGTAAAGTGTAGGTAGCTTGTTCTTGTAACCATCGTTGCACTTGAGGTAAACGGAGACTTTTCAGTCGAGTTTTGGCAGCACGATACAAGTTTTGAACTCCTGCGTAACCTGCAGGATGCGAGGGATCGTAGTAAATGCTGGCTAACACCCTCTCCATCTTTTTTTGGTGTGTTAATAAGTCACCCACTCTTCGGTGATGCTACTTTGGGTGGGACGAAAGGGTGGTTTAGAAACGGATTTACGTGTCCGATGGGCTACGGGAGTAGAAGTCGAAGGTAGTGGTGGTGGAGGTGGCAATGTAATGGCTTTGGTCTTCTTTTCTTTTTTCGCTTCTGGTTTCCCTTCTTTCTTTTTCACTTCTGTCGAAGGAGGAGTGGACATCATCTTTTTAACCCAAGCTTTCATTTCTTCTCGTTAGGGTGTGGGGGACGTGATCAACAAGGATGCTGCAATCTTACTCGAAATGGGAGCTGTTGACGGTGTTTGAAACACTTCTCGCAACTCTTCTTCCTCAGGTCTTCGTGGGGTAGCATCTCTGGTGACCCCTGGGGATGGTAGTAGTGGTGGTGGTGGTGGTGGTGGTAGTGATGATGGTGCTGGACTTTTCATCAAGGTCTTAAAATCTTTCAGAGTGGGTAGAGCTGTTTCGTCTAAAGCTTTCTGGTGAAAGAGTTGCAGTCGTTGCAAGAGTTGACCGTACTTTTGCGATTTTTCTGTTTCGGACAAATCTTGGTGATCCATCAAGGACTGCAATTCGTGTTGTAACTGGGACATCTCGCTCAAATGGGGATTGGGAGGTAAATGCGGGGTGCGTTGTTCTTGCCAACGATAGTATTCCATCCATCGTTTGTAAGGCACTAAAGCTAGTTTTCGTCCTTCCATGGGGTTGTCAGGGGTCGATTCTGAGATCTTGGGACTTCCGAGGGCCTTTTTATCTTGCTCCCACCAGTCCTCCCAACATGGTTCCGAGGACTCCTTTCAGCAAGGGACCTAACAAGAGGGGTAAAATGCCTCCACGTTGGACCAACATCGTCTTCTTTTGACGAATGGGGATTTTCTTTTGAACCATTTGGCGAAGAACGTGACGATGTTTGCCTAAGCATTGTTTCTGGTGTTTGGACAAAGGGATCGTGCCTTTCAAGACGTTCAAACAACATTCGCACACGGTATCGATGACCTCTTTGGAGGCTGACTGAATGAGTTTTTTTCGTAGGGGTGGAGAAGCTTTGGACAGGACAGATAACATGTCCCCATGTTTGACTAAACGAGGAGGCAGTCCTTTCCTTTTCTTTCCTTGGGGTTGTTTAGAAGAGGGATGTTTTCTGGAGGGTGACATCTTCAGGAGCACGAAAACACTGATACCCTACTTGGTTACAGGCCTTTTTGATACTGGAACGCGTCGCCACTGATTGTCTTTACGTCGTATCAATTTGAGGACAGGCATGACACGTCGTGCAGGGGTACGCAACGGACTAAATCGAGCCAGTTCTTGCTTGGACAAATCCAGTAAACTTTGTAACATGCCCGATCTTTCTTGGACTTTGATTTTGGGAGAAGGTACTTTGTGAGCATCAGCCACTGCCACTATATTGGAGGGTCCTGCCACTGGGGAAGTTCTTGGGGTCATCAACGGAGAAGTTCTTGGTGTGATCAACGTCTCCAAGTACTCTTCAGTTCTTGGTGTCATCAACGGAGAAGTGGATGAACGTGAAGCTGCCGGAGACGCAGTCACGGCCGTGGCAGGTCATGGTTTGCGAGTGTAAGGTTGCGTCCTGGCCGAAGTGCCTCTCTTGCGACTAGTTTTCTTCTGTGGACTTTTCTTTTTCTGGGGACTTTTTCTCTGTTTCTTTTTCTGGGGGCTTCTTTTTTTTTACCGGGGTGGTGTCTGGTAAGAGGAGGGTCCCGCCACTGGAGAAGTTCTCCTTGGGGACCTGGTCTTTTTCTTCTTCTTGGAGCTTCGTTGGACTTTTTTCTTGGGGAGAAGTTTGGGGGCATTAGGATCCCATCTTAAGAGAGAGCGAATGATGACCCCTCCTAGAGTACCGCTCCCTCCAGGCTTCAGAATGATTTGTTTTTTGGTTTGAGTGTCGATGCGGGGATCGGCCAGTTGGGTCAAAGCGACTTTGTTTCGATCAAAAAAGCGTTTGGTTTGATGAGGAATCTGAATGATTCCTTGGAGTAATTGACGAGCCGTCACCGTGAACCGTCGTAAGACTTCTTTGAGACTAGCTTCTAAGACACGAGCTCGTATTTGTGGATTTTTTTCTCGACTGATACCATACAAGGCACGAATCAATTTGACGGGAAGATGCGACTGAAGGGACGTCATGTTCAAAATGTGTGTGAGACAGAGGAAAAGGGTCTGAGGTTTTTATCGATTTTTTTGTGGAATGAAATTAAGTCGAGGACGGAGACGTGTACAGGACAGGCCCTCCGTCTTGGCACCAGTGGTGAAACAAGTGGGTACGAAATCGCAAATCATCGGGGGTCGTAGGTTTCAAATCGACGAGTAAATAGGCGTTTGGAGTTTGAGTGGCATCGTCGTACGCCTGAGTCAGCCAAGGGGTTCCTAACTGTTTGGCTAAGACTTGCACTTGCGATTTATCTCGAGGGCTTTTAAACAAGACCACGTAATGCGCATTGAGACTGATGGTGCGATGGGCTTTACTTTGTTGAAACAAATTTTGGGTGATGTAAACGACACTGGCATTACGGTGATGCCCTTTGCGCGTAAACCACAGTTTAATTTCTTCTTCGTCTTCTCCTAACATGTCGTCAAAAATGACCAAATGGGTTTGACGGGAGTCAGAGACGATGCCGTCGTCTTCTTTATGAATGCCTTCCACAAACACGATGGAATCGCCTTGACTTTCTCGCAAGAGGCTGTACGCCGATTGCCACTCTTTGTAACACCACACGATCCGCTGAGGCGGCCGATCGATCAAATGATGTTTATGTTCGATCAGACGTTTGACGAATTCGGTTTTGCCTGAACCGCTAGGTCCAGCAATGAGCATGTTAAAGGGATGGCAAAGATACAAAGCCTCCCAACTGGCACGATCTAAGTGTTCGTCGATGACTTTGACAGTAGAGGAAGAGGGAGCAGAGACAGCAGAAGTAGCCATAGTGTTAGGAATGTCACTTGTGACACGAAAACAAACAAGACAAGAGTTTATATACTTTTTTCAGAACACGTTTATTGAATGTTTTAAACATGAAAACGAAAGACAAAAATACATAAAAGCCAAAGGCTTAAGTACAAGGATAAAAGGCACATGATAACCATTAACGTGGAATAAAAACAAGTGTCTGTACAACATGTTTTGGGTAAAGTTCTGACCAGTTCTATAAGGGGTAAGGTCACACAAGTGTCCTCCCGAAAGGGTCTTTCAGGCCTGTCCAGGACAGTCCTGTCCTGGGTGACGGGTTCTTCTGACACCGTCACTAACACAGGTTGAAAAGTAACTTTTTTCCTTGAACAACTCTCGTGCATACTGGGCCACTTCTTGGGTCCAAGCCTCAAAATCCCATTCTTTCCAGGCACGGACATCTGTCCAATGGGAGTGTAAGTCACAAGCTACACACACATCGTCATACACGTCTTGGGTAGCTAAAAGTTGACGAATCTTTTTTTCCCGTAGAGGTCGAGAAGTATCCAGATGAAACCTCAAGGCTTTGAGCAAAAGGAGTCTCTCGTGACCATTTAAGGCCATTTGGGTGGTAAGTACTGTTCGTAAAGAGTCCACAAGGAATCGGCTGGTAAACGAAATCCCAGAAAACAAGTCACTAAGACACACACTATGCGTCGTCCCAAACTGATTGGATACAGTTCTTGTAATAACTGATGGTAATGATCCACGGTTTGAATATGGTCATTGAGTTCCTTCCACGGAATCTGTTGGATTACATGCGATAAAAGTCGCGGCATGGCAGCCTGTTTTTATTGTCTTTTTGTTTCGGAAACAATACACGTACTTTCTAGCCAGACATCTTCGTTTTCCAGTGGGGAATTTAAATGTTGCATACTGTAACCGAAACGTCAGATTTCGTTTAGAAGTTTCCTCTTCCACTAAGTAGATTCCACGTAAAATATGTCGGTAATCCTTTACCTTATCTTTCTCAATGTGTTGCACTAAGTGAATCTCGAAGTAACCAAAATGATCAACACGTGGATCATCGGGGGCCTGGAAGTATTGAACAAGGTCTGACCACTGAAACAATTTCTGACGAATCAGTTCTCTTATACCATTCAGGTACCAGTGGTTAAAGATCTGGTGACGTAACGGATGCAACTGTTCTTTACGTTTGACTTGTATTTTGACCAGCTCTCGGTAAATGCGTTCTCTCAATTCCACAGGCAAAGCACGAATGTTCTCTTGTAAAGTATCCATGAATAGGTCAGTCCGTACAATTCACAATCTTCTCCTAGAGCAAAAGTAATCCACATAGTGAGTAATTTTTGACCACTGCCATTCAGGGTAACGTCCAAGAATGTCACTGAACTCTTTTGATGTAAACGGTCTAGAGTAATACAATAGGACGAATGCACGCTTGACCCAAAGAAATCTAACACACTGGTTGACTTTTGTTCACTTTCCTCTTGTGAATTTCTCGGCACAAATGTTCTACAGTCACCCACTGAGATTTCACTCTGGCAAGTCCCTGCCAAACTTCCTTGCAAATCTTCTCTTGAAGTTCTTTAGGTAATGATTCAATATCGTTTTTGAAATGAAGTTTAAATACTGGTCTCGGTGATGTCCAACATTTGACTCCTAGCCAAACTGGTTTCTTCTTCGTCAACGACATGGTAAGTTACTTTAATGTCTCGGTCCCACTAAGGGTAAATAATGACAATTCGGTGACCATCGAGCATGTTCTACGTAGGCCGAATCTTGTGGTTCCCAGTGGTGAAGTGACACACCGAAACTGAAGCACTTGACTTTATCTCCTTCGCCCAAGTAGAAAAATCCGGCTCTGGCTAATTCTTCGGGGGTCGGTCCTCCCAGATACTTAGACCATTTTCCTTTGAACGATTGAAGACGATTTTCAAAGTCGCAGTATTCCGACAAACGCACTGGAAACGAATATTCGTCTTTCACAGGTTCGTTTCGATGAGGGTTGGGTGACATGGACAGGAGTTTGCTCAGGGCTGGATGACATCCGTAGGGGGGTAGACGTGAAGGTGAACATTCCCCTTTAAAACGAATCCCAGTAAAATGTCCAAGAGGACGAGCGGCATCGCTTTCGCATCCCTCAGGTTTGACACGCACAGCATCACTTTCCATGATAGGGGTAGTGAGAACAAAGTTCCCACGATGCTTTACGGCATGGCTAAGGTCACAACGTACAGCATCGTACCCATCGCAAGGCGCCCAATCGCATTCCACTTCCGAAGCCCCACACTTGAATTGTGCCTGTCTGAACTTGTTTCTTGTTTCTCTGAAAGTATTCATCTTGTTCGCTTGGTCTTGGTAGTCACAATGAACTATCGATCTTGCCTAGGGTTCCTTTTTATATACAGACCAATACCGATGTGACCGTACGGCAACGTAAAGTGATTGGGATGTCTCACTCGCTTCTGGTACATGATTTGATAGACTTTTTCCAAGGGTCGACTGACGATGTGGTGAGTGGGTAAACGTACAATCTTGTTCGGTTGATAGGTGGTCACTTTAAAGTGTTGATCTTTTCCAGACTGCAAGGCTTCTTTTAGTACCCCAAAGTTGACCACTCGACTGGTACGATAATTCAGAGTCAATCCTTTCACTTTGCACTGCGTGTGCACTTCTCCTTGTTTGTCCCGGTTTTCGTAACCGTAATTTTTGAGACCGCCACTGACGAAACTTAGAATCATGTCGTCGGGATGTTCGTCTGTCCAGGCTCCTAAACGGTCTCCTTCGATGTCAGGGTGCTGTTGACTCGGGTGATGGATGTAAATGCAACTGTCCGTGTCAAAGTACAGGACGCGTTCCCCTAACAGTTCTAAAGCTTCGTACAATTTTAAGCGAGCATGAACTGTCACGTAAGCCGCAATGATGACATTTCCAAAAGGGTCGTCTTGTACAAAGTCAAAATTTTCTTCGTAATTGACCAAGATCAAATTCTCTCGAACGACGTCCACCAGTTTCATGTATTTGGTTTTGTCGTGAATCATCTGGAAGTAGCGGGAAGGTTCTGTCAAATATTCCGTCTTGGGTAAACACGGTCGTTGTACCATTTTACCCCACAAGCAATTTAACATCACTTTGGCAAACGATCGCCTGCCTTCGTTTTTCTCGATGTGGTTTAAAGAGATGCCTTCTTGTTCATAGTATTTCTCTTTGAATTTATTTGGTCTTCGGGAGTGTGACACCAGGACGGATAGCCGCTGGCTTCTTGCTTCAGTTTCAAAAAGGCATCCACGTAGTCGGCGAAAATGCCTTTCTGCGTGGGGTCACCCTTGTGGTATTGTTGTGTCTTGGGAAAGTGGCAAATTTCGTACACTTCTAACAGTTGGTATCCCATGTCCAGAGCTTTGAACAATTCTACGCTAACCCAGGTTCCCGTCAAGGCCCGTTCTTCCTGGGTGTGCTGACAAGGCTGGTCTTGGTCGCACATTTCGGCACAAGTACGACACAATGGAAACATCAGTTTGCCTTGACAATGGTGAGGTAAGACGGGATGGTATAGGTTCGTGGGAGGCAAAACTTTACACTTGATCAAGCCTTCGTATTGTCGAATGTTTTTCAGGTCGATGTGTTCCGTTAATAATTGCGCGTGTCCTACAGGAAAGCGACAATATTTGCACACGTAGGGATACAGCGAACACACGTCCAAGTATTTGATTTCTTCTCCTTTCTCTTCGTCGGCTTGGTACAGCAAACAGGTGGCATTGGTTCTTCCTCCGTACAAACTATCCCTCGGGTTCAGTGGGTCCATGAACTGGTAACTTTCCACGAGGCGTTTAAACTCGGGATCGGTTTTCAAACGGTGATCGTACTCGTGTTGCCACATTTCCACCACTTGGTATCCTTCCTCTTCTAACTTTAGGCGTCGCTGACAAGTGGCCTGGTACAAGTCTTCCATGGTTCGTTGTAAAAACTGATTTTTAGTGCCACGGTCAGGGTAACAGACGGGACATCCATGGAATAAGCAACCGTTAAACTCGTACACGATCTTGGGGTTTTCTAAGTCCCAGCCATCGACCGAATGCGTTCCGATGGTCTTTTCGACCCCTCCGTTGCGGGCATGCTGAATCCACTTGTCTTCCTTGTCGCACAAGTAATGTAACCAGCGTAGGGCTTTGACCGAGTATTGACGTTTGACATAGTGGGTCGTTTGAGGGCTGATGACAGCTACGGTGTTTTCAGGCATGAATCGTTGTCGATACACTAAGGAACACGCTTTGGCAATGGTGCAAGCTTCTTTCAAAGGATCGACCCCTCCGTGTTCCATGAACAGTTCTCGAAATTTTCCACAGCAACTTCGTAAAATGTCCACGTCGGAACGACAATACTTTAGCATTTCTTCCTGAAAGTCGAAAGGGTCCGAGGCGCGAGCCTGGTACCAAGCGTAGAAAGCTTCTCGTTGTTCGGTACGCATGTTGTCGGGGTCGTAATAGTGAGCCTCAGGAAAATGGGGTAGAACGGCGAGTTGATTGGCTTCCGTATTGAAAAAGTGTGGAAAGTACCCTTTAGCCATTTCTGTCATTCCAAACGTTTTAGGCATTCGGCTCAAAGGCATGGCCAAGTAACTCATCGAATCTTTAAACTGCACTTGTCCCACTTGCATGAAAATGATTTTGGCTCCGTTCAAAGTCACTTTAGGACGTTCGATGCCATGTTCCGTATAGTACCTCAAAAGAAACAGTCCATCGTATCCGGAGAAATTGTGAGCCATCACCGTGGCATGACGATGACAATCTCCGTAACGTTCGATGTCCTCTTGGCTCCACGTCTTGTCGATGGGGTCTAAGACCCATTGGGCAAAATCGGCTAACGTGTTCGGTGCTCGAAAGATTTTTTCACGCCCTCCGGGAATCTTGCTGCAGTGAGGGCAATGACTGAAGATAGGTTCTTGAATGCACTTCTCGCACGCTCGATGAGCCACGCAGAAATTAGGAATGTGAATGCCGGTCTCTTGCATGCATTCGAAATCGAAAAAGATGAAATTGCCTTTCTTCTTGTGACCGTCCTCTTTCTCTGGTGGGGGTTGGTATTTTTGCACGTAGCATTGGTGTTCCAAGTCCACGATGTGATGACAAATGTGACATTTCTTTTTTCCTGAACATACGTGTGCCTTGACATTATTGGTACGTAGGCCTTGTCCACACGTAGGGCACAATCTCAGGAGTTGACAAGCACATTTCTGCTGTGAACCTTGCGTCTTGAGATGTTGTTGGTAGCAGGCAGGGCTGACAAACGTACGCAGACAAGCAGGACAATGTACTCTTTCTTGTCCTTCGCTCAGACAGGGTGGAGAGGCCAAACATCCTGAGCATTTCCATCCGCAATGTTTGTGTTGCTCTCGATTGTTATAGCCATAGTCACATTTCTCACAGTAATAACTGTATCGCAGGAATGCAGTGATACTGGTAATGGTATCGAAATGGTCATCGTGATAATAGACATGAATGTATTTTCCGTCCTTAAAGTCTTTCCCTCGAAACAACAGAGGTCCGCGCACTTCTTGAGGGTGCACTTTCAAGGTGTAGCGTGGAGCTAGGACATCTTGCAATTTTTGCATCTCAGGAATGCCACAGGGTGTGTCTTTGGGCAAGTCGGCTTGTTGTAAGAGGAGTTCTTCTTCGTTTCGTTGTTTGGCTCGATCCGATTGTCGAATAGTTTTCCAGGCTCTTTTCCATTCTGTCGTGTCGTTCTTGTTGGCATAGGTTCGTCCCACCACGATGGCTCGGTCTAAACACATCTGGTCTTCAGAAGTGTGAATTTGGACGATACTCTTTTTGGTGCTGCGAAGGTCGTTCACCAGTAACACCTTATTGCGTTGTCCGGTCCTTTGAGGAGGAGAGACGTGGGTCATGTCCAGTGTGGCTTTTCCATCGGTGATGTCAAACTTGTCATTGGATTGTTGCACGTGTTGAATCTTGTCCATGACTTTGGAAGCAGTTGGTTCTGCGGGTCTGCTAAACTCGATCCAAACAGGGGATTTCAAACCGTCGTGCTGTATGGAAAGTCTCAAGCGATCGTCTTCTTTGGGTTGACATTGTCGCTTGAGTGAGGTGAGCAAAGAATCCCACACCCCAGTGATGAACCCTTCTGGTTTCTCTAACGGTACTTCGGACTTGAAATCTTTAAACTTCACTGTGTATTTGTAAGCCGTGGTTCTAAATTTTCTAGAGGAGCGCTTTTCCGTCTCTCGAATGGAATAGTACTTTTCAGGGTTGACTAAGGGTGGCGAACTTTGTTTAGAGGGTTCGGATTCTGGTTCACTCATGTCCTCTTCAAAATCACTGGCATGAATTTGTGCCAAGACTTCAGCCCTGGTACGAGGCGATAGATCACGTTTCTGCCTCTTACTTTCTTCTTCTTTCTTCTCGAATGAATTGGATCGTTTCATCTTGAGTGAAAAACGTCAAATGACTAAAGTTTAAACACCATAGACTAATTTATAGTCATGGCAGACCAGCGTATATAAAAGGGTGTATGTCTTGTCCTTTCACTATTCATTTCAGTCTCTAACCGAGCACAACGATGGAACAGACTAGCCAAATCGAACGTTTCATCAGAGCTTTGCGAGGGGTCATTAGAAAATTCTCTTCAGACCAGCCGACGGACTACTCTCCTTCCTTTCGAGATAAAAGTGAAGATACTTGCTATATCTGTCAGAAGAAAGGGCATTGGTCTTCAGAGTGTCCAGACCGTCAAAGAAGAAAAAAAGGGGCTAGAAAAGACAAAAGTCAAGATACCTGTTATTATTGTCAAGAAAAAGGACATTGGTCTCCAGATTGCCCAAAAAAGAAACAAAAGGAGTCAGAAGAAGAGAGGGATTCTTCAGAGGAAGAGCGGGATTCTTCAGAGGAAGAAAGCAGCCAGGTGAAGAAAAAGAAACAGGAGAAGAAAAGAAGAAGGGAAGAAAGTGAGGAGGAAGAGGAGGAAAAGACTGTGACGGTGAAGAAATTGAAAAAACAGAGAGAGTGAACAATGAGATAGAAGAAATCTATGAACTTTTTAAAGTGTTCTGTTGTGAATTGTGAATTGAATTGTAACTATTGAGAAAAGAATACATTAATTATATAAGGTAAGTGTCTTTGAGTTTTGATTTTAAAATAAGAAGCTACACTCACGCACTCATATACACGTACTATAGGGGTAAAATGTTTTTTTTTTGAGTTATTGGCAATTGAAAGTGTATCTCTTCGAGAGACGTGGGTGGCCCTGAAAAGGTCCTTTTTTGGTGAAGGGTTGAGTTTAAGCAATCAACTTTAACGGCCTTAAGCCTTTGCCACGGCCAAGGCCTACTTCTGGACTGCGTACTG
This sequence comes from Sinohyriopsis cumingii, assembly GCA_028554795.2. Lineage (NCBI taxonomy): Eukaryota > Metazoa > Mollusca > Bivalvia > Unionida > Unionidae > Sinohyriopsis > Sinohyriopsis cumingii. The sequence continues at coordinate 144,969,978 of CM068827.1, forward strand.
TTGATGATGATTTGGTTGAAATCACTAAGGGTGGTACGACAGGCTTAGTCACAGGGTTGACGTATTTAGCTCGGGAAGGTCGTATTGTCTTCGGTCGTGATAAAGAAATCTGATACATTTGTTTCAGACTTCTTAACTCCGATAAAATGTCTAACAGTATCGTGACCGTTTGATTTTCACCCTCTTGTTTCTTTGCTGCTACTTCTTGTCGTTGTTGTTTTTTTCTTACCTCTTCTTCTTGCTGCTGTTGCTGTAGGAGAAAAGCTTGTTCCGCTTCCTATTGTCGTTGTATAAATTTCTCCAATTCTTCTTTCTGTCTCTGTCTAAAATTCTCCACTTGCGGTAATGAAGAAGGTGACGAAGGTTCCGGAACAAATTCTAGCGAGGTAAGAAAATCCACAAAATCCCAATTTACCTCTTCTGAAAGTAAGTCCGGGTTCCCTTGGGCGGTCTCCACTGCTGGTGCACCCCAATGGATCGTTTTCTGAGTTTCCGTCATGTTGAGTCACTGTCGCATAGATTGACTGCACACAGGCGCTAGCAAATCTATATAGACCACGTGACGTCACAGACTGCTCTCTTCGGATTGGATGCGGGCTGACTGAATTTTGTAACGCGTGTTCGGATTGGTGAATGAACTCAATCCGTTTCAATCCTTCCTCTACCTATAAATAAGCGCAGTTCACTGCATTGATTCACCTGTTCTCGTCGCCTCAGGATGTGGACCACAGTTGAATCATCCACCCTTGTGTCTTCAATGATGTTTAGGACGGACATGCTAATGTATGTCCGATCCAAGTGGACCGTTGTCCACAGGACAGACACCAGTCTGTATATACGTAGGATCTACGTAGAAAGACAAGGATGCCTCAAAAGAGTGCTGATTTACGGTCCTACAGTGAGGCGCAGCCTAAGGACAAGAAGAAGACCAATGCAGTGCCCCTTATGTTAATGGATACATTAACATAAACCCAAAGGCCCTTTTCAGGGCCACTCATAGGTCTCGAAAAGAGAATGACTTTCCATTGCCTACCCTTTCTTTTTTATAAAAAAAATAGGGTCCCAACCCTATTCCATTTCCCCTTGAGGCTCAACAGGCCCAAACGTCTTTTTCTTCCAATGTTAAATTCCATTGAGGCTAAACTTGCCCAGGGTTTTTTGCCCATGTTAAATTTCCATTGAGGCTAAACTTGCCCAGGGTGGTTAATGTTAAATTTCCATTGAGGCTAAACTTACCCAGGGGGGTCTGTAATGCTAATTCCCATTGAGGCTAAACTAACCCCTTTCACTACTATTATGAAAGTAGCACTTGCAAGCAGCCATTTGCAATAATGCATAAAGGAAGATTAAGAAATACACGTATATAATTATGGCGGTAATTCCCCTCCATAAATATGGACCAAGAACAAAATTAAGCAACTGTAAAAAAAAAAAAAGTTGTTGAATCAGTGGAAAGAATTATAGAAATTTGGAACTTGACAGAGTTAGAGTTGATGGTAAGTGTACACGTCGCCAAAACAGATATATACAGTAATAAGTAATATATATTATTTTTTAAAAAACTGTTTAATTTGAAAATGATCAATTAGAAAATATAGACAAAAAAATTGTACATTGTATTTGGAATGGCTAACTTCACTGTTTAGCGAGAGAGACCTTTTCTAAATAAAAAAAATGAAAATGAGAGGAGAATAATACTCCAGTCTTAAAATATATAAAATTTGCAAATATCCTAAATCGTATAAGAAATCTAAATGATAAACCGAAATATGCATGGAAATCTGTGTGTGTGTGTGTGTGTGTGTGTGTGTGTGTGTGTGTGTGTTTAAAAAAGATTTTACTCAAAATAATTATATACATGGTAGAAGAACGAAATAGAGATGCAAACTGGAAAGTTATTTGGAACATATAGGCTAATATTAAGAGAACAAAAAATAAAGTATGCAATTTAAATATTTACACAATGTATGTCTTACTGGTGCGGTAGCCATGCGGCGAAATATTATTAGAATTATTCCGAAATGCCCATTGTGCAAAAAAGATAGATATGCAAAAAGACATGTTATACTATACTGTGAAAAAAATAAATTACAGAGCGAGGCCTTAAAAAGAAAAATAAAGCAAGCAGGAACTTTTAATTAAAAACCTTTACGGGGCCCCGAGTGGCCGAGTGGTCTAAAGCGCTCACCGTTACGGATCACTGCCATCTCACCTCTGTCTGCGTGAGTTCGAGTCTCAGCCTCGGCTAACGTTGGTACGTGAGAAAGCCTGCCAGTAGCTTCTCGTGGGTCGGTGGTTCTTCCCGGGGTTTTCCAGGGTTCTTCCTCCACCAATTATACTGGCCGCCATGTATAGCCTGTCTTGTACTGAAAAATGGCGTTAAACCCTACAACAACAACAACAACAATAAAAACCTTTACTATATTTGGACAAGGTGACAAATAAGAATGTGACAAACCAAGTTATAAGCTATATTGTAACCAATATGATTAAATGTGGGCAAGTCACCACAATAAAACATAGAGTAAGAACTGATCATATGGTATTGTGACAGAATAAATGTTTTTACCTCATTTTAAAATCGGAACTTCTATATAGATATATGATGTATGTAGAACGAAGAAAGATGAAGATCCATTTATACAGTATTATTTGTAAAAAAGGAAAAAAAATTTTTACTCATGCAATAAGACTTCTTTGAGAGAAGACGTATTGCAACCACATTCAGTTTAAAGAAAATATCACCTACCATAAAAGCTTTGGCAAAACAGAAGGCCAGTCCTTGCACAAATACACTATAGCAAACAGGCCGTTATAGCATATACATTACACACATTGATACTAGGGTTACATTTATGGCAAAGGTCACTAAATATTATGACTATGCACTGGAAACTATTCTTAGACTTTATGTCAGTGGGTGGAAGTACAATGCATATAATAATGTATCCACTATTGGAATAGAGACAGAAATAGGGGGCCTGTCAACTCATCTGAGAAAGATAAAATGAAACTTTTTCACACAAAAAAGGGAGAAAAAAAACGAACGAACCTGTAACAAAATTAACCAATAAAAACATTTTCTTACAAAATTCTTTTTGATGTTATAGTGCAACACAACAAGATGCATCAGAGGGAAGAATAAAAGCCATTAAATGTTTCGAACAAAATGGTACTGGTGCGGCGGACAAAACGAAGGTACATACACAGATGGTATTGAACAACAACAACCTACATACTACACAGATGTTGCTGAATCACAACAACCTACATACACAGATGGTGTTGAACCACAACAACATAGATACACAGATGGTGTTGATCCAGAACAACCTACATACACATATGGTGCTGAACCACAACAACCTACATACACATATGGTGTTGAACCACAACAACCTACATGCACAGATGGTGTTGAACCACAACAACTTACATACACATATGGTACAGCAACCTACGTACACAGATAGTGTTGAACCACAATAACATAGATACACAGATGGTGTTGATCCACAACAACCTACATAATCAGGTGGTGCTGACAGGGCCGGCGACAGACCCGGCCAGACTATCTGGCGCCCTAGGCAAAGTTAGATTCTGGCGCCACCCGCCCCCGCCCCCCGGAAAATATCAATTTCCAAATTTATAAACAATAAAAAAAATTAAAAAGGCGACCCCCCTCCTCGAAATCAGCGCCCTAGGCGGCTGCCTAGTTTGCCTATATGGTAGCGCCGGCCCTGGGTGTTGAACCACAACAACCTTAATACAAAGATGGTGTTGATCCACAACAACTTACATACACATATGATGTTGAACCACAACAACCTACATACACAGATGGTGTTGAACCTCAACAACCTACATACACAGATGGTGTTGAACCACAACAACCTACATACACAGATGGTGTTGAACAACAACAACTTACATACACAGATTGTATTAAACCACAGCAACCTACGCACACAGTGTAAAATGAATTATCACTCTGTCCGTTAAGAGTTTCCTGAGGATTGATTTTTGTCTTCATCATTTTGACTAAGACTAATATAATACTATATTTTATTTATTTTGGTATTTTACCGGTTATCCTTCACATTATTATGAATTTAATTTAAATAAAGGAATGTACAAGCAAAGGAACAAATAAACATGCACAGGATAAAGAGAGTATAAGAATGAATAAAGGAATAAATAAATGAATATGGAAAAGAGTGACAGTTAGAAAAAAATGTGAATAGACATAATTGAGAATAAACAAAAGGATAAAGAAATTAACATGATGCGAGTTAAGATTACAAGACTAGATAGAAAAGTTATCAATTTTCTTTCACAAAGTTACATTTCATTTCGCACGTGGATATTTTATTTACATATTGGAACATGTAGGTGTTTTGTGTCAGTTACAAGAATCACCAATGTCACCTTTGAATGAGGGTTTAGTGGTTTCATCAGACGGATCGATAAAATAATTATCTTCTTATTCGGTCAAGTCACTAATCTCCTCATAACATAATTTTTGGAGACAATACGATAAGGCTTCATTCGTATAAGCTGTCACATTTTTTTTATTAATCCTTGTATTTATTTTTAATTTTTGTACATATTAATATGGAAGAAGCATCATCAGTAAAATGAAATCTATGATAAACTTCCGTGCTTATAATAAATTACTGTCTTGGTTAAAGATATTAGGCAGTGGAAAGTTTTTTATTGTTTTTCCCTCCAATGTGATTTAACGACGTTTTATAAACTTTTGGAAATCTCGTTTGTTTGCTGTTCATGGTATAATGATCCATTTCACTAATTACACACATTCACGTTTAGTTCACGTTTTCTTCGTGAAACGTTCTTCTTCAGGCTCCTAAGAGATTGTACCTTTGGGATGGATATCAAAGAGAACCTTACTGGTTATCTACACGATGAACATTCATATAATATATGTGAATACGTAATTACTTGTACGAACTCTACGAGAGAGACTTTCTTGTTACAGAAACGTGTGTGACTCACTAAGATCCATTACAATTGCAATTAATGTGTACTCACATCTTACTTATTGACCGCTCCAGTGGTCTAGTGGTTAGAGCGTCCGCCTCGGATGCGGGAGGTCGTAGGCTCGATCCACGGCTGAGTCATGCCAAAGACTTACAAAACTTGTACTAACAGCTGCCTCGCTTGGCGCTCAGCATTAAGAGGTTAGTGTAAGGACTGGTCGGCCTGGTATCAGAATAATGTGACTGGGTGTGACATGCTACATGTCTAAGGCATGATGCCCACGTGCTAGACATCACTACAAACTGTCACACTGCAGACATCGTAGCGGGGCCCCGAATGGCCGAGTGGTCTAAAGCGCTCACCGTTCCGGATCACTGCCATCTCACCTCTGTCTGCGTGGGTTCGAGTCCAAGGCTCGGCTAGCTTGGGTACGTGGGAAAGCCTGCCAGTAGCTTCTCGTGGGTCGGTGGTTCTTCCCTAGGTTTTTCTAGGGTTCTTCCTCCACCAGTTATACTGGCCGCCATGTATAGCCTATCTTGTGCTGAAAAATGGCGTTAAACCCAATAACAACAACAACAACAGCAGACATCGTAGCGTAATGACTGAAATATTGTCACGGCTACGTTAAAAATCCAAATCACACACACACGCACGCACACACACTCACACACGAACTCGACGCAATTTCAATTTCAAGCACAATTTCATACATTTGAAATTCTTGCTTTTGGTGTCGTAGCACGTACAAAATGGTCATAATATTAAAAGAAAAGCATATTATTAATTGCATTTTACTTATTCAGAGAAATAGTGCAGCCAACTTTGATGTAAAGAACCAATAAATTGATGCAGATGGCGGATAAAATAAGTTTAATTGTAGCATATTTTATATGCAGAGACTCTCCATTCATTTCTCCATCCATTCTTCCATCCATCCATCCATTCGTCCGTCCGTCCGTCCATCCATACATCCATCCATCCATCCATCTATCTATCTATCTTCATTATCACAATTACATGTTTATATTATATTGGTAACTGCCTTGTAAATGAAACATTTGTCTAACTAATGCACTCTGTGCCCTTTGACACGCCTTTTGTAACCGGAGCTCGTAGATTGTCGTTTAATTTAATTACCTTTACAGACGTATTTAAATAAAGATGAACAGATGGTTAGTTTTACTGGTGAACTGTTTTTCTAGAATTCAACCATTATACTTACTCTTGCCTCTTTCTCTCTGCCATAAATATAAATTACACATTTTATGCAAGGTTACATTTAATTCCAAAGCACTTTAAAAGGTGTGTTTTCATTACTAGGCGCAGTTTCCTAATTTGTAAAATTTAGTCACTTTGCAAGACATGTTTTGTTAAACATTTTCTTCTTCTTCTTCTCTTTCTTCTTCTTCTTCTTCTTATTATTATTATTATTAATATTATTATTATTTGATGTTGTTTTTGTTTTCTTTTACAATGAACCACTTGTTTGTTGGAGATTTGCCCTCAAATTTTACATCTTAGGCTTAACGCGTTAGGCTTCACTTAACAAACTGAATCTTTTTCTATGCATTTGTCTTCAAACCATTATGTAAATAACATTTTTTAATAAACATAAAATGACTGGAAATTCTATACTATTCAGTTTATCAACTTTAAATTTCAAAGATGAACACCAGCAACATACAGGTTTTCAAAATGCACATAAATTACGGAGTGTCACGTAAATCTATCTTTTTTTATTTCATTCTGTTCACCCTCTTGTGATCTGCGTCATCTTCTTTCTCAGTGTATCACACTCCCCTGTTTATTCCCTCCATCCCGTTCCACCTTCACAGCCCAGCTTATGTTTCCTGCTCTGATAACAATGTAAAGTTTAGGTCTGCTGATTGACATTTTATCCTCGTGGGCCTATACAGTATAATCACTGTGCACAAACTGTTTGATGTAGTCTTGATCCGTTATGCAAGGACGCAGTATTACAAGAACAGAATCAGACGTTTTTGTATCGACTTGGTGCTTTTCTGTCTCAGCTTTAGTTTAATAGATCCTAATGTGACAGACATTTAATAACAAGCCTTTATATTTGGTCCAACTTGACGGCCCTTGTCTGCACTGGTTATACAGCTTGTCTTTCTTGCATCAATTGTAGAAATATTCTAAACAGAATATGTTCCTGTGCTGAACATTCGTTCGCATTTATCTAGGCTATGTATTAGAAATACTACGTCATTGAGGGTGGTGATGAAACAATTTGTTAATTTTTTATAAAAAACGAGCTTAATTAAATATTTGATTAAATCCTTTAAAAAAGTCGGACGTCCAACAAACGCCAGGACTACACTATTGGCTGAATCCTGTACCGATTTAAGGAAAACCTGTCAATTTGCCCGTACTTCCAATCCACCACCGCCGATTCACACCTACAACATACGACATACAGACATAGATGGATGTTGTTGTTATAGGGTTTAACGTTATTTTTCAGCACAAGATCGGATATACATGGCGGCGGCAAGCCGAACCCGAGACTCGAACCCACGCAGACAGAGGTGAGATGGCAGTGATCCGAGACGGAGAGCGCTTTAGACCACTCGGCCACTCGGGGCCCCCATATATGGATAAACATCAATCTATCATACAAACAACTATACAACCAACAAAAAAACTTTCGGCAAGAAAGCAAATCATTTCGAGGCATATGAGTGACCCTGAAAATGACCTTTGGGTTCTTCTTTATCTATTTTCTCCACTTCTTCCACCATCTTCTCACTTTCTCTATCTTTCCCTTCTTTTCCTTCTATAGCATCCAGTCAGGATGTCCCATGGATCTAAACTTTTCTTAAACCTTGATCCAGTTTTGATCCAGTCTTTCAAAATCCTTTTTGTTTATTCTGTTTTCTTTTTCCTTTCTGTTTTCTTTGTCCTTTCTCTCATTGGCCAGTTTTTTTTATCTTCTTCACCTCCTATTGAGTACCTTTCTCATCATTTCTTCAGCTTTCTTTAATTGGTCTAATCCCCACTTCACAAAAGACCACTCTGTCAAATTCTCCATTTGTTCTAAAAAGAACATAACTTTGTGTTCACACCATCAAGTGTCTCCTTCAGTGTTCCAGCTCTAACATACTGATGTTGAATGAAGCCTCTTAATTTCTCCACTTCCTCCTCTATCATTCTTTTCACCAGATCTCTCGCTAATTTCAGACTGGTCACAAAGTCGAGTCTAGGAGTTCTATTAGATATTCAGCGGCATCAATCAGGGTCGACATCGGGTGTTTTTCATAGGCTTCTTTACAGTAGGTGGAGAGGAAGCGGTTGCCAAAATTCCAATGTTGTGGCATATTTTTTTTTTTTTAATGAGACTTCGATGCTAAATAAGTAACTGCATTTATATAGTTTCATGATTTTTTGGTATCCTCTGTAGTCTTCTGCAGTCCATGGGTGTGAAATCTCATAATGCCTGGATCGCTCTCCTCACTGCCTCCGCCTGACTCAGCTCACCTTATGTAGACCTCTCTTGTTCAACATCAGTTTCCTCCATTTTGTCCATGACGGGAGTATTCGCTTCCTTAATGGCCCTGAGCAATTCTTGTAATGTATCTACCATTTCCGGCTGCCAGTTAGTAGGAGTAGGAATAGATGGACTTTCTGGAGGAGTCCTGCTCGTAGGAGAATGAGCGACAATACTAGCATTTGTCTCTTTTTCTTGCTGTTGCGTATGTACCAGAACGTGGTCTGGTTGTGCCAGGGCAGTCAATACCGGTGGCCGGGCACTAATAGTTGTAGTGGTTGGCTCGGTAGTCAGCTGGTGACTGGACTCTTTATGGGTCGAAGTAAGCGGTTTGTAGTTGGACTGGGTCTTCTGTCTCTGCTTTTCACCCCCTTTCCGACTCCTGTACCTTTTCTTCTACTTCATTATTTTCCCACTATAAGCGCAAAGTCGTTCTATTTGCTTTCGCTCTTAAGCTCCAGTCTGTTGCAACTACGAGGCAGAGGCCTTTTAGTGCAGTAAGTGCCTGGGCGGGAATTATTTCCGTCGATAGGTCTGTTACTTCCATGTTGCGTCCTGTTTCGTTCGCTGAATAGCCAGACTGACTGACTGACTATTTGAATTCACGTCGTTTTCGCCCGTTAGGGCATGTACGACGAGTTAATTCCAGCAAAGCTGGCTGAGTAATTGATCCTGGGGGAAGGAATTAGTGCCTAATCTCCCAGGCAGGTCTTTGGACTAATAAGTCCCTAACGAACTGCATGAAGGGCCGTGATGAGTAGGAATGAACCCAACACGCACTCATGTTCTAAGATGAATTTCAGTCTGCCACAAATGAGGAAGGTTGCAATGGTGTCAACCAAGGCAGTATATGACGCCAGTAGTGATTGGTCGCCACTATGACCTCACATCGGGACATCAAGCTTTAGACGTGTGGAAATGGTTCCACATCTCCATCAATGTATGATGTCCAAGATAGGCAGGAGAGACAAGGAACTCGGCAAGACAGCTATGGATGTTGTGTACTCCCAGGAAAACCAGCTCGTACTTATTTCAAATCTAGTCCAGGTATATAAATGGACAATAAAATGCCAATAATGTGTAAGCCACCTGTGCCATTGTTCAAATCAACTTAGTCAGAAAGTTTCAAAAATGATTCATTCTAAAATTGGAATTTAGTTTACAAAGTGTACACTCGATATACTAATTAAATATCAATCAATAAAGTCGAAATGACTTGTAAATAGTGTGTATCACACAGGAGAGAAACAAATCAAATTAGGTTTTGTTGTTAAAATAGATATTAAATAGATTCTGTAGCCAAAATGAGAACAAGGATTTTTCAATCAGGCAACTCTGAAAGTAACTCGGCTATACATCTCGAGTTTCAGGAATGTCTCAGCTTGTCCGGATATGGTCTCCACTGGTACACGGTCTGGTATGTGCTGCCATCTTTTCCCAGTCATAATACTTTTCATTCGCAGCGTTAATACTATGCTAATAACACTGTCCACCACATAAAGTCCTAGCTCTTTTGTCTCTGTTGACCCGACGAGGTAAGTAAACAGGTTACCGTGAGCGGTTTGAACATATACATTGCCATGCGCTTGTTTTTACTATCTTAATGGTTAGTCATGGCCATGTGTAGAACGCTTTATCGCTCCTATCCCTTCCCCTTTCGTATGGTGGTCGGCGCTCCGGTTATTTACTCTGACATCTCCTAGGGTGATCCTACGCTATTCCTGGCAGTCCCTGGCGAACAAATAGTCCATGTTTGGCTGGTGGCTGGTGGTCCCCAATCTTCGTGGTAAATTTCTTAGCCGCCACGCGGACGACAGGATAGAGAGCTCCACGATGTTGCCTGGTCGACGTCCTCTTGCTGAATGAAATGGAATGAATGAACGAATCTAATGGTAACCAGACTGTCAGTCAGTCATTTTAATTAGAGTCGTTTGGAAAGATCATCGAAGTGTTCCTGGAAGACTCAGACCTTTTCCGTATCGATAAGGGGTTCGTGGTAATCTTAGACCTTTCCCTCTTTTTTTAATCCTTTTCCTGTTGCTTTCTTTAATACCATTCCAGCAGCGGTTCCGACAGCATCTAACGCGGCTGCGTTTGCTACAGCTGGGGTGCAGCGGCTAATAACGCAGGTATAGCTGCAAGAAGTGTAAATATACCACCTGTTTTAATTGAGTCTTTAGTCGCACCCGCAGAGAGATTAAGTTTAACGCCAATTTTTGATTGTTTAGCGCTATTGAATTGTTTAAGTTGACGTTCTGATAATGATAATTTATTTTGACCACCTGTGATCTGATCTCGCTTTAGTGATATTTTCATTCCGCAGTTCTTTGCTGAATTTGATTGAAGTTTTTTAATCTGACCAGGAGTCAGACTGACACTAACATGATGATATGACATTATAAATATTGTGAGTGATCTAATTACACATCATTAAAACGATGTTACATATTTTCAACTGGGGCATCAATAACTCTCATTCGTCCACCAGTACCTTCAAGTAACATTGATTTGTCGCTGAGTATGACAGCAACTGCTCTGTAATTAGGAACAGCTCCAGCGTCTCTATTTACTTGAGCTCCAAAGTGAATATCAACGACAGATTGTCTAGATAAATCAAGATGTTCCAGCGAAAAGTAATAAATCGGATACAGATTTGTAAAATCTAGTTGTGATATTTGCAAACCAGTATCTATAGTTTGATCACGTCCCATAAATGTCATTAACCGATGATATGCACGTGCTACATGATTTAATTCAAAATTTAATAATATATATATATATATATCTTCAGCTGGTTCTTGATGTCCATTGATCCTCAGTGAAACTTCAGAAACTCCAAGTTTGTCAAATATCATTAGACTTTCTTCTTGCGAGTTTACTCGTTCAGTATTTTGAAAAACAATGAAAATATGCCTTGGCGCAGATACACCTTGCTGAGATGCTATATGCCACGTAAATAAACCATTAACGGTATTTTGAACAATGTCTGTAGTTGTTGTTAACCATGGTAATAATGATTTACCGCCTGAATCCATAAAAGAGAGTAGTTTTTGTTCTTCTGCAATCGTTGGCGTCATTACCGGCATCCATAACTACGAGTTTTGTTAGTAATACTTTACCAGCATCAACGCCAACACCTTCTATCCAAATAGCATCATCGTCAGTAGCCTTTCTTACAAGTACAACCGTATGCTTGGCTCCGAAAATAACCTTTCTAACATTTCTGCAAAAGCAAAAAATATGTGACAGTGGAATTGCGCATGAAAATCTGCTATTACCTCTTAACATTGATCAACGTGTTGTAAAACCTAAGTTGAAGCGTGTATTAACTTTGATCATTACATGTTGTGAATCAACATTAGCGGTGTTGTTAGAGTTTCTTGGTTGTCCTATATTATACTGTCTTTTGTCAGGAAAGTCAGAAGTGTCTTTAGCAAACATCATTGACAGGCCAGCTGATCTTGAATAATCATCAGAATATCTTGCTAGACCTATTATTGTTGTAGCAACGTCGTTGAATATTTTCAATATTTTTTCCATCAATCATGTATGTAGCACTGTCAAACAACGCCATGATGCCGTTATTAACGAAACTAATTCTATCATTGGCATTATATTCTGTATTATCATTTTTCAAAAGTTCCCCTTCTACTTCAATAAATGCTTCAGCGGGTAAGAAATATATGCCTGTACCTTGAACTTGTAATTCAACTCGTTCACGTTGATTTGGTTGTCGTGCATCATAAGAATAAAATTGATAATCGCTTATAGATTCATCTTTGAGAGCTGGTGCATCCATATCAAACGCGGGATCGGATATACGCTTGAATAGTTTATTATAATTGTTATCGTCTAACACGAAGACCACTTCCTAAAATAAGACTTGAAGTTATATTTTGTTCTGCTTCATCAGCCAACTCTGATAGTTTTTTATTTGCAGCTTGGTTTATTATCTTACTGACATTTGCTAGGCATAACTTCAGCGCTGGCCAGTTTCACTGGTTGTGGATTTCGTCGAATTAGTCTTTCCTTGATTACCGAGAACGCTTTACCGGCAACATTACCAATTGGGCCAGGAATTTTCTCACGAACAAGATCAATAGATTTCATTCCTAATTGTTTTGCAATAGGTATTGCTTTTGGGACTATCCTTCTAAATAGACCCTGAACAACATCACCGAGTCCATCTCCGTAAGTTACTTTATAAGTAGGTAATCGCGAATTTATTACTCTGACCATGATCGGTCCACGCTGAGCATTATGTACGATCATTTTATTTATTATTTGTTTATTTAATCACTGTGATACTCATCAACGATTTCATCAATGAGAGATCGATAAACATCGATATTCATAGTACCACCTGTAAATACTCTTCGACAAATATCAGATATTTCATTAACGATTTCTGGAGAACTATTTCCAGCAAGTTTTCCTCCAATCAGAATTTCTAGTCGTTCTACGTCGGAAAGAATATTGCTAGGACAAGTAATAAGACCACTTCCCATTGACTGTGTCAAGGTATTTAAACCACTTCCAGTTGCTCCTTTTTCCTCGCTTGTTGTTTCCGTTTTTTTCTCAGATAGTCTTAAGGGTGATCTTTCTACTCTTGCTTTTTAAGTAGCTCTCTAGACCTTTCAAGTTCCGACATCAACTTTTGCTGCGGTGAAGAAGATTGTTGTTGTTCTGTTTGTTGCAGAGGTGGAGGAAGCTCATAGGAAGGCTCTTGCTGGGGTAATCGCGCTGTAAAAAATTGTTGTTGTTCTATTTGTTTCAGCGTCTCTCTATACAGTCTTTGTACTTCTTCAGCAAAACTTCTGTATTCTAAATTGTCATCTCTGGCTTGTTTTTTGTTTCCATATTTGCGACATATCCATTTAATAAGATTATCATCACTTACGCCTTTATAACCGGGTTTTAAAACACTAGATTTATTAAACATACTAATTAATACTTTTTTTTCAGATAATTTTTCACTTTTAGTATTTTTAATATCTTCGATTAAACCTTCCATAAATATTTATTCGACAAAACCTTCCATAAATTTTTTAATCAGATCAATATTTTCTTTTCTTACTTTAGGTTTAGGTGCAAGTTCTTTTTTCACGTCGGTGATTTCAATACGAACTTTACCCATACCCTCAAGTATTTCTTCACCGTGGAGGTTGTGCAGCAGCTATTTCAACTGGAAGATCTCGTAAAATCTTTTTCGTTTGTTTAGTTCTTCTCGCTATCTTTTCAGTTTGTTCAGCAGTTTGTTTTAACGTCGAAAGAAGACCTTCAGTAGCTTGTACAACCTTTTCAGTAACTATTGTAACAGCTTAAATACTTGATTTGTACCTTCTGCAAATTCAACTTGAGCTTCTTGACGTTGCTGTAGTTATTGTCGCACAGAATCACGAACAGGAAGAAATTACTTTATTGCTTCTAGTCTCTCTCGAGCTAATCTAGCTGTGTAAGATTCCTTAGCTGGTGGCATTATTGATATGATAATGATTTAATTATAGCAGTAGAGAGGGTGCGACCTCGAGTTGGTTCAATTTCGTAATATATTTGCGCTTATCTTTAAGTTTTCAGTCCGAGAAAAAAATAAAAAAATAAAAAATAACCCAATTAGAGAAGCCTCAGCGTGGTTAGAATATTTTGATTTTAAAGTTATTTACGCCATTTAATCGGTTGTTTTACGAAGGTTTATTTCGGCATTTGGACCCTTCCAAAACGTGGTCTGTTCGCCCTCTCTGCTGCTCCACCGAATACAATCAAGATTAAGTTGCTCAAATGTTGTTTACTATTTCTACATGATCGAGACAAAGGGAGCACACAATGTGAATGGACTCATAAATGAGCAATTTTCCACTGTCGATCCGTGTTTGTACAAATATCTTTCACTCAAATACACCTGCAATGGCTTCTCTCTGGTACGTAGTCATACATTGGATGTTCAACTTACAATGTATCCATTTGAAGTCAATTGTCTACACTATTTTTTACCGATGTACAATGTATAGCTGTTACACGCTATTGGATAGTTGACATTACAAACTAAGGAAACAACTGGTGAAATCCAATGGCGTTTGTACTTTTTACCACTGTGAAACGTCACACGCAGTATATCAGTTTCTAAAAATATCAGTAGTATATAGGGATAGTATACGTACAATGGAAATTAGCATTACAGACCCCCTTGGGAACATATACGTACAATGGAAATTTAACATGGCGAAAAATCGTGGGAACATATACGTACAAGGGGAATTTAACATGGGAATAAATCGTGGGAACATATACGTACAAGGGGAATTTAACATGGGAATAAATCGTGGGAACATATACGTACAAGGGGAATTTAACATGGGATTTTTTTTTTTAAATTTTAAAAAAAAAAAAACGGGTAGGCAATTGAAAGGCTATCTCTTTTCGAGAAATATGGCTGGCCCTGAAAAGGGCCTTTGGGTTTATGTTAATGTATTCATTAACATAAATGGCACCGCATTGGTCTTCTTCTTGTCCTTAGGCTGCGTCTCACTGTTGGCCCGTAAATTAGCACTCTTTTCAGGCATCCTTGCCTCTCCACGTAAATCCTACGTATCCACAGGCTGGTGTTTGTCCTGTGGACAACGGTCCACTTGGATCGGACATACATGAGCAAGTCTGTCCGAAACATCATGGAAGACACAAGGGTGGATGACTCAACTGTGGTCCACATCTTGAAGCGACGAGAACAGGTGAATCAATGCACTGAACTGCGCTTATTTATAGGCAGAGGTAGGATTGAAACGGATTGAGTTCATTCACCAATCCGAACACGCGTTACAAAATTCAGTTACCCCGCATCCAATCCGAAGAGAGCAGTCTGTGACGTCAGTTGGTCTATATAGATTCGTTAGCGCTTGTGTGCAGTCAATCTATGCGACAGTGATTCAACATGACGGAAACTCAGAAAACGATCCATTGGGGTGCACCAACAGGGGAGACTGCCCAATGGAACCCGGACTTACTTTCAGAAGAGGTGAATTGGGATTTTGTGGATTTTCTCTCCTCGCAAGAATTTGTTCCGGAACCTTCGTTACCTTCTTCATTACCGCAAGTGGAGAATTTTAGACAGAGACAGAAAGAAGAATTGGAGAAATTTATACAACGACAAAAGGAAGCGGAACAGGCTTTTCTCCTACAGCAACAGCAGCAAGAAGAAGAGGTAAGAAAAAAACAACAGCAACAACAGCAAGAAGAAGTAGCAGCAAAGAAACAGGAGGGTGAAAATCAAACGGTCACGGTACTGTTGGACATTTTAGCGGAGTTAAGAAGTTTGAAACAAATGTATCAGACTTCTTTATTACGACCGAAGAGAATACGACCTTCCCGAGCTAAACACGTCAACCCTGTGACTAAGCCTACCGTACCACCCTTAGTGATTTCAACCCAATCATCATCATCATCAACGTTACGCAGTCCAGAAGTAGGCCTTGGCCGTGGCAAAGGCATAAGGCAGTTAAAGTTGATTGCTTAAATTCACCCCTACGCCATAAAGAAAAAAGGCCCTTTTCAGGGCCACCCACATTTCTCGAAAAGAAATACAATTTCAATTTGCCAATAACTCAAAAATAAACCCCACCCATTTTACCCTTATAGTACGTGTCTGTGTATGAGTGCGTGAGTGTAGCTTCTTATTTTAAAATCAAAACTCAAAGACACTTACCTTATATCATTCATTTATTCTTTTCTCCATTTTTTACAATCCAATTCACAATTCACAACACAACACTTTAATTAAAAGTTCATTGATTTCTTCTTTTCTCCTTTTTTAGTCTCTCTGTTTTTTGAATTTCTTCACCGTCTTTTCCTCATTTTCTTCCCTTCTTCTTTTCTTCTTCTCCTGTTTCTTTGCCTCTTGTAAATAGAATTGTCTTTTTTCTTCCTCTTCTTGCTCTGAAGAATCCCTCTCTTCTTCCGAAGAATCCCTCTCTTCTTCTGAAGAATCCCTCTTTTCTTCTGACTCCTCTTGTTTCTTTTTTGGGCAATCTGGAGACCAATGTCCTTTTTCTTGACAATAATAACAGGTATCTTGACTTTTGTCTTTTTTAGTCCCTGTTTTTGTTCTTTTTTGACGGTCTGGACACTCTGAAGACCAATGCCCTTTCTTCTGACAGATATAGCAAGTATCTTGACTTTTATCTCGAAAGGAAGGAGAGTAGTCCGTCGGCTGGTCTGAAGAGAATTTTCTAATGACCCCTCGCAAAGCTCTGACGAAACGTTCCATCTGGTACGTCTCTTCCATCGTTGTGCTCGGCTTGAGAGTGAAATGAATAGTGAAAAGACAAGACACACACCCTTTTATATACGCTGGTCTGCTATGACTATAAAGTAGCTCATGGTGTTTGAACTTGAGTCATTTGACTTTTTGCTTTCAAGATGAAACGATCCCATTCATTCGAGAAGAAAGAAGAAGAAGAAGAAAGTAAGAGGCAGAAACGTGATCTATCGCCTCGTACCAGGGCTGAAATCTTGGCACAAATTCATGCCAGTGATTTTGAAGAGGACATGAGTGAACCAGAATCCCAACCCTCTAAACCAAGTTCACCACCCTTAGTCAACCCTGAAAAGTACTATTCCATTCGAGAGACGGAAAAGCGCTCCTCTAGAAAATTTAGAACTACGGCTTACAAATACACGGTGAAGTTTAAAGATTTCAAGGCTGAAGTGCCGTTAGAGAAAGCAGAAGTGTTCATCACTGAGGTGTGGGATTCTTTGCTCACTGCACTCAAGCAACAATATCAACCCAAAGAAGACGATCGCTTGAGACTTTCCATACAACACGACGGTTTGAAATCCCCTGTTTGGATCGAGTTTAGTACCCCTGCAGAATTGACCGCTTCCAAAGTCATGGACAAGATTCAACACGTGCAACAATCTAATGACCAGTTTGACATCACCGATGGAAAAGCCACATAGGACATGACCCACGTCTCTCCTCCTCAAGGGACTGGACGCAAAAAGATGTTATTGGTGAACGACCTTCGCAGCATTAAGCGTAGCCTTGTCCAAATTCACAATCCTCATGACCAGATGTGTTTAGCCCGTGCCATCGTGGTGGGACGAACCTATGCCAACAAGAACGACACGGTAGAATGGAAAAGAACCTGGAACACTATTCAACGTTCCTATCGAGCCAAACAACGAAACGAAGCAGAACTCCTGTTACGACAAGCCGGCCTGTCCAAAGACACACCCTGTGGCATTCCTGAGATGCAAAAATTGCAAGATGCCCTAGCTCCACGATACACCTTGAAAGTACACCCTCAAGAAGTGCGCGGGCCTCTGTTGTTTCGAGGGCAAGATTTTAAGGACGGAAAATACATTCACGTTTATCATCACGATGACCATTTCGATACCATTACCAGTATCACCGGATTCCTGGGATACGGTTATTACTGTGAGAAATGTGACCATGGTTATAATAATCGAGAGCAACACAAGCATTGTGGATTGAAATGCTCAGGATGTTTGGCCTCTTCACCCTGTCTGAGCGAAGAACCAGTGCCTTGTTCAACTTGTCTGCGCACGTTTGTCAGCCCTACCTGTTACCAACAACATCTGAAAACGCAAGGTTCACAGAAGAAATGTGCTTGTCAACTCCTGAGATTGTGCCCTACGTGTGAACAAGTCATAAGTACCAATGCCGCCAAGGCACACGTATGTCGAGGAAAGAAAAAATGTCACATTTGTCACCACATTGTGGACTTGGAACACCAATGTTACGTGCAAAAATAACAACCCCCACCAGAGAAAGAGGACGGTCACAAGAAGAAAGGCAATTTCATCTTTTTCGATTTCGAATGCATGCAAGAGACCGGCATTCACATTCCTAATTTCTGCGTGGCTCATCGAGCGTGCGAGAAGTGCATTCAAGAACCTATCTTCAGTCATTGCCCTCACTGCAGCAAGATTCCTGGAGGGCGTGAAAAAATCTTTCGGGGACCGAACACGCTAGCCGATTTTGCCCAATGGGTCTTAGACCCCGTCGACAAGACGTGGAGCCAAGAGGACATCGAACGTTACGGAGATTGTCATCGTCATGCCACGGTGATGGCTCACAATTTTTCCGGATACGATGGACAGTTTCTTCTCAGATACTATACGGAACATGGCACCGAGCGTCCTAAAGTGACTTTGAACGGAGCCAAAATCATTTTCATGCAAGTGGGACAAGTGCAGTTTAAAGATTCGATGAGCTACTTGGCCATGCCTTTGAGTCGAATGCCTAAAACGTTTGGAATGACAGAAATGGCTAAAGGGTACTTTCCACACTTTTTCAATACGGAAGCCAATCAACATGCCGTTCGACCCCATTTACCTGAGGCTCACTATTACGACCCCGACAACATGCGTACCGAACAACGAGAAGCTTTCTACGCTTGGTACCAGGCTCACGCCTCGGACCCTTTCGACTTTCAGGAAGAAATGCTAAAGTATTGTCGTTCCGACGTGGACATTTTACGACGTTGCTGTGGAAAATTTCGAGAACTCTTCATGGAACACGGAGGGGTCGATCCTTTGAAAGAAGCTTGCACCATTGCCAAAGCGTGTTCCTTAGTGTATCGACAACGATTCATGCCTGAAAATACCGTGGCTGTCATCAGCCCTCAAACGACCCACTTTGTCAAGCGTCAATACTCGGTCAAAGCCCTACGCTGGTTACATTACTTGTGCGACAAGGAAGACAAGTGGATTCAGCATGCCCGCAACGGAGGGGTCGAAAAGACCATCGGAACGTATTCGGTCGATGACTGGGACTTAGAAAACCCCAAGATCGTGTACGAGTTTAACGGTTGCTTATTTCACGGATGTCCCGTCTGTTACCCTGACCGTGGCACTAAAAATCAGTTTTTGCAACGAACCATGGAAGACTTGTACCAGGACACTTGTCAGCGGCGCCTAAAGTTAGAACAGCAAGGATACCAAGTGGTGGAAATGTGGGAACACGAGTACGATCACCGTATGAAAACCGATCCCGAGTTTAAACGCCTCGTGGAAAGTTACCAGTTCATGGACCCGCTGAACCCGAGGGATAGTTTGTACGGAGGAAGGACCAATGCCACCTGTTTGCTGTACCAAGCCGACGAAGAGAAAGGAGAAGAAATCAAATACTTGGACGTGTGTTCGCTGTATCCCTACGTGTGCAAATATTGTCGCTTTCCTGTAGGGCACCCGCGATTGCTGACGGAACACATCGACCTGAAAAACATTCGACAATACGAAGGCTTGATCAAGTGCAAAGTTTTGCCTCCCACGAACCTATACCATCCCGTCTTACCTCACCATTGTCAAGGCAAACTGATGTTTCCCTTGTGCCGTACTTGTGCCGAAACGTGCAACCAAGACCAGCCTTGTCAGCACAGCCAGGAAGAACGGGCCTTGACGGGAACCTGGGTCAGCGTAGAATTGTTCAAAGCTCTGGACATGGGATACCAACTGTTAGAAGTGTACGAAATTTGTCACTTTCCCAAGACACAACAGTACCGCAAGGGTGATCCCAGTCAGAAAGGCATTTTCGCAGACTACGTGGATGCCTTTTTGAAACTGAAGCAAGAAGCCAGCGGCTATCCTTCCTGGTGTCACACTCCCGAAGACCAAATAAAATTCAAAGAGAAATACTACGAACAAGAAGGCATCACTTTAGACCACATCGAGAAAAACGAAGGCAGGCGATCGTTTGCCAAAGTGATGTTAAATTGCTTGTGGGGTAAAATGGCACAACGACCGTGTTTACCCAAGACGGAATATTTGACAGAACCTTCCCGCTACTTCCAGATGATTCACGACAAAACCAAATACATGAAACACGTGGACGTCGTTCGAGAGAATTTGATCTTGGTGAATTACGAAGAAGATCTGGACTTTGTACAAGACGACCCTTTTGGAAATGTCATCATTGCGGCTTACGTGACAGCGCATGCTCGCTTAAAATTGTACGAAGCTTTAGAACTGTTAGGGGAACGCGTCCTGTACTTTGACACGGACAGTTGCATTTACATCCATCACCCGATTCAACATCACCCTAACATCGAAGGAGACCGTTTAGGAGCCTGGACAGACGAACATCCCGACGACAAGATTCTAAGTTTCGTCAGTGGCGGTCCCAAAAATTACGGCTACGAATACCGGGACAAACAAGGAGAAGTGCACACGACGTGCAAAGTGAAAGGACTGACTCTGAATTATCGTACCAGTCGAGTGGTCAACTTTGGGGTATTGAAAGAAGCCTTGCAATCGGGAGAGGATGGAAACTTTAAGGTGACCACTTACCAACCGAACAAGATTGTACGTTTACCCACTCACCACATCGTCAGTCGACCTTTGGAAAAAGTTTATCAAATCGTGTACCAGAAGCGAGTTCGACTTCCCAATCATTTCACCTTACCGTATGGACACGTTGGTATAAAACATTGGTTGTAAGAGGATAGTTACCCACCAGAAAGATGACTTCGCCACAGCAAGAATCGAGTGAGAAACCCGATGAGAACTCCAAGTTCAAACCCTACCATTTTCCAGTCTTCTTACCTGACTATTGTCATTGTGCCCGTCGATTGGACACGTTTCAGAAATGGCCTACGGATAGGGAAGGATTACCTTCTTCGCATGTTTTAGCTAGAACAGGATTTGTCTACTTGGGACCTGAGTCAGGATTGGGATACGAGGTACAGTGTTTCGCTTGCGGATTGAACTTACGAATGGATCTATGTATCTATAAAGATTCAGCTATTCTGGAACATACTCGATGGTCTCCGCACTGTCCTTACCTTTCTATGGCCTTTCCACCCATCACACTACGGTACAATGTTGACGGTACCTTAGAGATGGTGCCTTCCAGAACAGGACATAAAAAACGTAAAAAAGGAAAGATGTACAAGCTGGAGACTGCATTGCGACTAGTATAAAAAGGGGGCTATGGTCAAGATCGATAGTTCATTGTGACTACCAAGACCGAGCGAACAAGATGAATACTTTCAGAGAAACACAGAACAAGTTGTTTAGAAGGGCACAATTCAAGTGTGAGGCTTCGGAAGTGGAATGCGATTGTGAGCCTTGCGATGGGTACGATGCTGTACCTTGTGACCTGAGCGATGCCGTAAAGCATCATGGGAACTTTAGTGCCCCTACCCCTATCATGGAAAGTGATGCTGTGCGTGTCAAACCTGTGGGATGCGAAAGCGATGCCGCTCGTCCTCTTGGACATTTTACTGGGTTTCGTTTTAAAGGGGAATGTTCACCTTCACGTCTACCCCCCTACGGATGTCATCCAGCCCTGAGCAAACTCCTGTTCATGTCACCCAACCCTCATCGAAACGAACCTGTGAAAGACGAATATTCGTTTCCTGTGCGTTTGTCGGAATACTGTGACTTTGAAAATCGTCTTCAATCGTTCAAAGGAAAATGGCCAAAGTATCTGGGAGGACCGACCCCCGAAGAATTAGCCAGAGCCGGATTTTTCTACTTGGGCGAAGGAGATAAAGTCAAGTGCTTCAGTTGCGGTGTGTCACTTCACCACTGGGAACCGCAAGATTCGGCCTACGTTGAACATGCTCGATGGTCACCGAATTGTCATTACTTACCCTTAGTGGGACCGAGACATTGAAGTAACTTCTTACCATAATAATTTGTTCATGGATACTTTACAAGAGAACATTCGTGCTTTGCCTGTGGAGTTGAGAGAACGCATTTATCGAGAGCTGGTCAAAATACAAGTGAAACGTAAAGAACAATTGCATCCGTTACGTCACCGGTGTTTGAACCACTGGTACCTGAAGGCTATACAAGGATTGATTCAATTGAAAGTGTTCCATCGGACAGACATTGATCAACGATCCTCTAGTTTTAAAAAGGATTGGTTTGGTATGGACGATTGTAGTTACATCATTGTAAACGTACTGCATCGAATTCCAGAGGAAGAGTTAACGAATTACCAATATCTTAAACACAATGTCAACTTGGTGAAAGAGGAAACTTCTGAACGAATTGTAATGTGTAGATTAGTGACTCAACGATTTAAATTCGACACTGAAGTGAAACCATGTTTGTGCAAAGAGTACATTTCTTGTGTCAGACCAAAGAGGAATTAGTATGACCTATTCATGGATACTTTGCTAGAGAACATTCGTGCTTTGCCTGTGGAGTTGAGAGAACGCATTTACCGAGAACTGATCAAAATACAAGTGAAACGCAAACTCAAAGTGATTCATCCGTTTTTAAATTATGCTCTGTTCCAAAGTACAAGAAGACTGATTATGAGTGGATATTACATTAGACACAAAGTTAAACGAGGCTATTGGTCACCACCCAACGATTCCAAAAACAGTGTATATAATTATGGATACTTTACAAGAGTACATTTTGGGCTTGCCTGAGGAGTTGAGAGAAAGGATTTACCGAGAGCTGGTGAAAATACAAGTGAAACGTAAAGAACAATTGCATCCGTTACGTCACCAGATCTTTAACCACTGGTACCTGAATGGTATAAGAGGACTGATTCGTCAGAAATTTTTTCACTGGTCAGACCTTGTTGAATACTTTCAGTATATGAATGATGATGGGCTAGACGTTCGTAATTTTGGTTACTTGGAGATTCACTTACTGCAACGTATTGAGGAAGACGAGTTAAAGGATTACCAACATTTGTTACATGGAATCTGCTTAGAAAAAGACGAAACATCTAGACAAACTCTGACGTTTCAGTTACAGTATGTAACATTTAAATTCCCTACTGGAGAACGAACGTGTTTGGTTAGAAATTACCTTTATTGCTTCCGAAACAAAGACACTATAAAATCAAGTTGCCATGCCACGGATTATGTCACATATCATTCAACAGATTCCGTGGAAGGAACTCAATGACCATATTCAAACCGTGGATCATTACCATCAATTATTACAAGAATTGTATCCATTCAATTTGGGACGACAAGTGGTGTGTGTCTTAGTGACTTGTTTTCTGGGATTTCGTTTACCAGCCGATTCTTTGTGGACTCTTTACGATCAGTACTTACCACCTCCATGGCCTTAAATGGTCACGAAAAACTCCTTTTGCTCAAAGCCTTGCGTTTTCATCTGGATACTTCTCGACCTCAACAGGAAAAAAAGATTCGTCAACTTTTAGCGACCCAAGACGTGTATGACGATGTGTGAGTAGCTTGTGACTTACACCCCCATTGGACAGATGTTCGTGATTGGAAAAAGGGGGGTTTTGAGCCTTGGGCCCAAGAAGTGGCCCAGTATGCACGAGAGTTGTTCAAGGAAAAAAGTTACTTTTCAACCTGTGTTAGTGACGGTGCCAGAAGAACCCGTCACCGAGAACAACCACTCGCTTCAGGACAGGACTGTCATGGACAGGCCTGAAAGGTCATTCCGGGAGGACACTTGTGTGACAATACCTCATGTAGAGACTGTAACAACATTACACACTGTCCCTAGGACATCTTCGTTACCCAAAACATGTTGTACAGACACTTGTTTATATTCCACTTTGATTGTTTTGATGTGTTTTTTATTCCTGTACATCACTATTTGGGTTGTATGTATTTTTGTCTTTCGTGTTCATATTTGAAACATTCAATAAACGTGTTCTGAAAAAAAGTATATAAACTCTTGTCTTGTTTGTTTTTCGTGTCACAAGTGACATTTCTCACACCATGGCTACCTCTGCTGTCTCTGCTCCCTCTTCCTCTACTGTCAAAGTCATCGACGAACACTTAGATCGTGCCAGTTGGGAGGCTTTGTATCTTCGCCATCCCTTTAACATGCTCATTGCTGGACCTAGCGGTTCAGGCAAAACCGAATTCGTCAAACGTTTGATCGAACATAAACATCATTTGATCGATCGACCCCCTCAACGGATCGTGTGGTGTTACAAAGAGTGGCAATCGGCGTACAGCCTCTTGCGAGAAAGTCAAGGCGATTCCATCGTGTTTGTGGAAGGCATTCCTAAAGAAGACGACGGCATCGTCTCTGACTCCCGTCTAACCCATTTGGTCATTTTCGACGACATGTTAGGAGAAGACGAAGAAGAAATTAAATTGTGGTTCACGCGCAAAGGGCATCACCGTAATGCCAGTGTCGTTTACATCACCCAAAATTTGTTTCAACAAAGTAAAGCCCATCGCACCATCAGTCTCAATGCGCATTACGTGGTCTTGTTTAAAAGCCCTCGAGATAAATCGCAAGTGCAAGTCTTAGCCAAACAGTTAGGAACGCCTTGGCTGACTCAGGCGTACGACGATGCCACTCAAACGCCACACGCCTATTTACTCGTCGATTTGAAACCTACAACCCCCGAGGATTTGCGATTTCGTACCCACTTGTTTCACCACTGGTGCCAAGACGGAGGGCCTGTCCTGTACACGTCTCCGTCCTCGACTTCATTTCACTCCTCCCATGAAAAAAATCTATAAAAACCTCAGACCCTTTTTCGTCTGTCTCACACAGTGTGAACATGACGTCCCTTCAGTCGCATCTTCCCGTCAAATTGATTCGTGCCTTGTATGGCATCAGTCGAGAAAAAGATCCACAAACACGAGCCCGTGTCTTAGAAGCTAGTCTCAAAGAAGTCTTACGATGGTTCACGGTGACGGCACGTCAATTACTCCAAGGAATCATTCAGATTCCTCATCAAACCAAACGCTTTTTCGATCAAAACAAAGTCGCTTTGGTCCAACTGGCCGATCCCCGCATCGATACTCAAACCAAAAAACAAATCATTTTGAAACCTGGAGGGAGCGGTACTCTAGGAGGGGTCATCATTCGCTCACTCTTAAGATGGGATCCTAATGCCCCCAAAGTTATCCCCAAGACAAAAGTCCAACGAAGCCCCAAGAAGAAAAAGAAAAAGACCAGGTCCCCAAGAAGAATAACTTCTCCAGTGGCAGGACCCTCCTCTTACCAGACACCACCCCGGAAAAAGAAAAGAAGCCCCCAGAAAAAGAAACAGAGAAAAAGTCCCCAGAAAAAGAAAAGTCCACAGAAGAAAACTAGTCGCAAGAGAGGCACTTCGGCCAGGACGCAACCTTACACTCGCAAACCACGACCTGCCACGGCAGTGACTGCGTCTCCGGCATCCTCACGTTCGTCCACTTCTCCGTTGATGACACCCAGAACTGAAGAGTACTTGGAGACGTTGATCACACCAAGAACATCTCTGTTGATGACCCCCAAAAGAACTTCCCCAGTGGCAGGACCCTCAAATTTAGCGGCAGTGGCTGCTGCTCACAAAGTACCTTCTCCCAAAATCAAAGTCCATGAAAGATCGGGCATGTTACAAAGTTTACTGGATTTGTCCAAGCAAGAACTGGCTCGATTTAGTCCGTTACGTACCCCTGCACGACGTGTCATGCCTGTCCTCAAACTAATACGCCGTAAAGACAATCAGTGGCGACGCGTTCCAGTATAAAAAAGGCCTGTGACCGAGCAGGGTATCAGTGTTTTTTGGTGCTCCTAAAGACTCAAAGATGTCACCCTCCAGAAAACCCCAAGGAAAGAAAAGGAAAGGACTGCCACCACGTTTAGTCAAACATGGGGACCTGTTATCTGTCCTGTCCAAAGCTTCTCCACCCTTACGAAAAAAACTCATTCAAACGGCTTCCAGAGAGGTCATCGATACCGTGTGCGAATGTTGTTTGAACGTCTTGAAAGGCACGATCCCTTTGTCCAAACACCAGAAACAATGCTTAAGCAAGCATCGTCACGTTCTTCGCCAAATGGTTCGAAAAAAAATTCCCATTCGTCAAAAAAAGAAGATGTTGGTCCAACGTGGAGGCATTTTGCCTCTCTTGTTAGGCCCCATACTGAAAGGAGTCTTGGGAACCATGTTGGGAGGACTGGTGGGAGCAAGATAAAAAGGCCCTCGGAAGTCCCAAGATCTCAGAATCGACCCCTGACAACCCCATGGAAGGACGAAAACTAGCTTTAGTGCCTTACAAACGATGGATGGAATACCATCGGTGGCAAGAACAACGCACCCCGCATTTACCTCCCAATCCCAATTTGAGCGAAATGTCCCAGTTACAACACGAATTGCAGTCCTTGATGGATCGCCAAGATTTGTCCGAAACAGAAAAATCGCAAAAGTACGGTCAACTGTTGCAACGATTGCAACTCTTTCACCAGAAAGCTTTAGACGAAACAGCTCTACCCACTCTGAAAGATTTTAAGACCTTGATGAAAAGTCCAGCACCATCACCAGTACCAGTACCAGTACCAGTACCAGTGGTCAAGACAGAAAAAGGAGAAGAAGAAGAGGAAGGGTTTCTAACTCCACCAGAAAAAGTACGCAAGTTAACAACACCACCTACCTCCAGAATTGGATGGATTAAAAAGATGATGGCCACCCCTTCTTCATCACAAGAGAAAAAGAAAGTGAAGACAGAAGTGAAACAAGAACCGATATCCCCTGCACAGACATCCTCCTCCTCTTCGACACCTATTGCCGGTCGCACACGCAAAGCCTTGCAATCCAAGAAAATTCCCCAAGAGAAAAAGAGTAGCCTCTTCCAAGAGTGGGTGCCTTATTAACACATCAACCAACACAAAAAATGGAAAAAGTCTTAGCCAGCATTTACTACGATCCCTCGCATCCTGCAGGTTACGCAGGAGTTCAAAAATTGTATCGTGCTGCCAAAACTCGACTGAAAAGTCTCCGTTTACCTCAAGTGCAACGATGGTTACAAGAACAAGCTACCTACACTTTACACAAACCCATTCGACGCAAGTTTGCCAGAAGTCGCACCCGAGTGGAAGGCATCGATCATCAATGGCAAGCCGATTTAGTCGATGTCTCTCATTTGGCCAGCTACAATCGCGGCTACAAATATTTGTTTTGTGTCATCGACGTCTTTTCCAAATTTGCCTGGGTCGTGCCCTTGACTTCCAAATCCAGCAGCGAGTTAGTGCGAGCCCTGCAACGGGTGTTGAAACAAAGCGGTCGTCACCCTCTTCGATGGCAAACGGACAAAGGCACCGAATTTCTGAACCAAGCTTTCCAAAAAGAATTAAAGAAACGTGACATTCATTTTTTTACCACCGAGAATCCAGAAACCAAAGCCAGCATCGTGGAACGTTTTCAACGCACTTTGAAAGAACGCATGTGGAAATATTTTACGCATCACCACACTCTGAAGTACATCGACATCTTACCGCACCTGGTGCAAGCGTACAACCAATCTTACCATCGAAGCATCGGACGTGCCCCGCAAGACGTGACTCCCGACAACGAAGTGCTGGTGTTTGAGCGTCTGTTTGGTACGTCCCCGACGAGGGCTGTCCCCAAGAAAAGCGGAGAGTTGACCGTAGGAGATTGGGTGCGCATTGGCAAAACCAAACGCACTTTCGACAAAGGTTACTTACCTAACTGGACGACCGAATTGTTTCGCGTCACTGGACGAGTGCATGGCCGTCATCCTGCCGTCTATAAATTGGAAGACATGAACGGAGAAGTACTCAAAGGAACGTTTTATTTACCCGAGTTACAACGTGTCACCAAAAAAGAAGACGACGTGTACGACATCGAAAGCATTCTCGAACGCAGAACCCGTAAAGTGGGCAAACGACGTGTCAAAGAAGTCAAAGTACGTTGGAAAGGATATCCACCCAGTTTCGATTCTTGGATCGACGCTTCGCAAGTCATCGACTATAAAAAGAAGAAGTGACCATCATGCCCTTTCACACAGCAGACGCAGCTACGTCGACCACTCCTTCTTCCCCTAGTTCTTCTGTGCAAGATTTACAAAAACAACCCTTGTGGGTGTGGTGTGGAGAACGTGTGCCTAAAACGCAAATCGTCTTTTTCTGCCAAATCTTCGTGGTGTATTGTGTCATCGGGGCAGCCATCGCCAATTTGAGTTTGCAACAAGGAGACAAACAATTGTGGACCATTTTATTGAGCAGTTGCATCGGTTACCTGCTTCCCAATCCCTCCCTGAAATTCTCCTCGAACGGGAACGTTGTGTCCAGTGCCAGTGCCAGTCACCACTCCAACCACAACCAGAACCCCATTCTAGACGGAGACACGCCTCTGAGATCCACTAACCCCTCGGACAGCCACAGAACTCTGGAATTATGAGTCACGAAAACCAATTTTACTTAACCTTACCCAGTGACAGTTCCATGGAGGTGTTTCCCCACAACACGTTGTGCTGTTACACGGCCAAATTACCTCAAGCCATCCAGTTAGATCACGAAGCCCATTGGGAAGTGGCTTTAGTGGAAATGATTCACCCGACCCAAGTCCTCAATGTCCTTCCCAATCAAAATAAATTTGATGTGGAAGTTCATGACGAGCAATTGCAACAGTGGATGGATACCCATAGCAAATATGACAAGAAAACCCGTACACCAAATCTAAAGTGGACCACCTATCAATTGTTCATTCCCCCAGGCTATTATTTTAGTGGTCAACATTTGGTCAACACCATAGCCACCAGGTTTAATGGTGTGTTTCTGAAAGCTTTGGAAAGTGTCAAAAAAAGTGTCACCCTGGAGTACCACAAAACAGCTCGTCGCTTCCTGATAAAATTTCCTGAGGGGCCCAAAATCATGTCTTTCTTATTTTGTCCTGAATTGTTTGACATGTTGGGCGGTGACATGGAGCTGAGGAAGAAAGTAGAACAAAAAACAGAACCCGAATTACCAGTCATTTACGACAACGATTCTTTTGCCAAGTATTTTCGTACCCCGGTAGAACTGAACCAAGGACTGAATTTGATGTTCGTGTACTCTGATGTGGTGGAATACAACGTGGTGGGACACACCTCCGTGCCGTTACTGCGTGTCATTCCTTTCAAAGTGGATTCTGCCGCAAACGCTGACGAGGAAGGTGGAAACACTTACCATGTCCACCGCGAATTTGTCCATCCTCACTATTTGCCTGTCAGCAAGTCGTATTTGGACACGGTCAACATTACTATAAAAGGAGATTTGGGACAAAATATTCCATTCACCAAGTCACGGTGAAACTCCATTTTCGAAAACGGTTCTCTCACGACTCGTAAGTAAGTCATGTATCCAGTGTACCGAGGGGTTGCTCGACAGCGAGGACACGGTTTAGGAGACATGTTAAAATCGGCCTTTCGTTCGGTGGCTCCGGTGTTGAAACCGATGGTGACACGCGGATTGCACGCCTTGAAAGATGCTGCACTGACACAAGGCAAAGAATTTCTCCAAAATGTTATCATCGACAAACAAAACACTAAAGAAGCCTTCATGAGGGCAGGCAAAAATGTCTTGCTGCAAACGGGCAAAGACATTTTAGGCCGACGAGACACACCTATAAATGCCCTGCACGCTACCGAGTCAGGCATTCAGCAAGGACAAGGCAGAAAGAGACGACGAAGAAAACACCCTTTCACCAGACTTCAAGCGAGAAAGGCCAAGAAAAGAAGAACCGTTCGAGACTTAGACGTTTTCGATTATTGAGAAAGAACAGAACAAAAAAATGATGCACCGAGAGTCATGCGCCTGTTCCAAGACGGAACTGGATCTGTTTGCCATGCCCCCCACCATGATGACGATGCAAGAATCCCAGTGGGTGGAATTTCACCCCGTCTCCTCATTGACAGCCTCAGCTCCCATCGAGTTTGAAATCAAAGGACAGCCCGAAGATTACATCGATCTGAATAGCAGTTACTTGTACTTGAAAGTCAAAGTTGTCGATGAGGACAATTCGACCCTAGATGGCGATGAGGTAATAGCTCCCGTCAACAATTTCATGCATTCCTTGTTTAGCGGAGTGGACTTGTACTTGAACAACAAACTGGTCAGCAGCAACATGGATACTTACCCTTATCGAGCGTACCTGGAAAATCTCTTGACGTACGGAATAGATGCCAAGAACACTCATCTCAATGCCTGTGTGCTATGGGAAGCTGACGAAGCAGGCCAGTTTGAAAGATTCGAAACTGATGCAAGCAAAACACCAAACAATGACGGATTTGTAGAACGAAGAGACAAAATCAAAAACGGACAAAGTTTAGAACTGATGGATCGTTTACATCTGGACATGTGGTTGCAAGAGAAATATTTGCTAAACGGGGTGAATGTTCGCCTGAGACTGAATCGTAGCAGTGCCGCTTTCCATTTGATAGGTACTACTGTTTGCAAAACTGTCATCGAGGAAGCCAGGCTCTACGTACGCCGTGTGGAAGTGTTACCTAAAGTGGGAAATGACATCAGTCAGACGTTGAGCAGAACGACCGCCAAGTATCCCATACGACGCGTGGAAGTGAAAACGTTCACCATTCCCAAGGGACAGCGATCCATGATCGAAGATCATCTGTTCCAAGGACAGTTAACCAAACGTTTGATCGTTGGTATCGTCGAGAATACAGCCTTCAACGGAGCTGTCGAAAAAAATCCTTTCTACTTTCAACACTTTGGCGTGTCCAAGATCGAAGTCAGTCGCGATGGCAAGACCTTGTGTACCCGACCTTTCGAACCTGACTTTGAGAAGAAGAATTACTTGAGATCGTACTTGTCCCTGTACGAAGCCACCGGCCAGTTAGGAACCAACACCAGTCACGGCATTACGTACGAGGATTACGCAGGAGGTTATGCTTTGTGGGCTTTCGATTTCACTCCAGACCAAGGCAGCGACGAGGGACATTTCCACCCTATAAAATCCGGCCAAATTCGTGTGGAAATTCAGTTTGCAAACCGAGACCCTGATGTAACGGTGAACGTCATCCTGTATGCCGAATTTGATAATACCATAGAAATCAACAGTTTGAGAGAAGTCATTCTAGATTACTAGAAGCCATGGAAGATTGTTATCCCTCTTTACCTAGTGGAGAAACTTTGGACATGGAATGTAAGGAGACCGTGGAAGAAGAAGTGATCATGATGAAATCGAGATGGCCAGAACAAGAAGCCCATTTAGTCTCCTGTTTTGCCAAACACTTGGTCGACAAAATGACGGAATTGATCAAGAAAAATTGTTATGGATGTCAAAACGATCATCCCAGTCAAATTCAACACGATAAATGCCTGATGTTGAGTCAAGAAGAAAAATTGGACGAGTATCTGGACGATGCTTGGAGTCTCATCTCGAACAAAGACGTGTTGCACCAGTGGTATAAAGACTTGCGTGAACATTCTTGTCCACCATTAACCACTCAAGAGATCCATCGTATCGAAGCTCTCCTGAATCAGAGTGAGGAAACAGAACGAATAACCGTTTATTCGTCAGACATTTTCAAGCAAAAAGTCAGGATCGAATTGACGACTTATTATTACCAGTGAAGAAGAAAACAACACAAATGGATACCTGGGAACTTTATTACCTTTTGAACCACAGTTCGTATACGGCTTCTTGGAATCCTGTCGTCTGTGCTAAAGATGAACTCCCTCATCGCAAACCTAAAGACCATCTAGCTTACGTGATCAACACGGACGACAGTCATCTCCCAGGAACCCACTGGGTAGCCGTCTACTTTCCTCAAGAAGGATGTGTGGAATATTTCGATTCGTACGGATTGCCCCCTTTGGAAGACGATATCATTGACTTTATGAGAAGAAATGCTCAGACCACCCGATTCAATAATGTGAAATTACAAGGCACAGATTCCTTGGTGTGTGGACAATATTGTGTGTATTTTCTGCATCATCGCAGCCTGGGCTATTCCTTAGAACATTTAGTGACTCATTTCGATCCTCGTTCTTCTGCTAGAAATGATGTGAAAGTAGATCGATGGTTTTGTGACCATTATGCTTATCTTTTGTCTCAAGCTAGGAAACGTAGTGTCCATCAATGGCCTAATGATTTCCAACAGTGGAAATCACAATTTCATTCACAACGTTGTCAGCCCTGTTTAAAGTAGATGGTGCATTGAGAAAAAAGTTTGTGATTTGAAAAAAATTGTTTGATGTTATAGTGTTGGATTATTGTTAAAAAAATGTTAGAAATGTTGTTATTTAGTGTTAAGTGATTTTTGAATAAAAAATGTTGTGTTTTGAAAAAAATGCCTTTGTGGTTTGTTTAGCTATAAGAATGTTGGATTGATGATCTTTCATTTCTTACTATCCCTCTCATGACACTCACTGAACGTTGCGACTCGAAAACCGTGTGGGGGATGTTTTCCTTCACGTCCGCGCTTTGACTTTAAGAACCGGGGTTGTTTCCAGTCTAACCATCCATTGTCGACTCATCCTCCTAAGAAGATGTGCTCCAAACTAGCTAAGCTCAACGAAGCCTACGTGAATTTGCATAGGGTCAGACACAGTCTGATACCGAAGCCAGAAGAAATAGAGAATGTGAGAATGTTAAAAATCACTGAAGACCTGATAGAAGAGCTCTTCAGAGAAGAAATGAACAGGGAGAAAGAAGAATGGACAGAGAAGTACAGACTTCAGAGACAGCAGCAACAGCAACAACAACAACAGCAGCAACAACCTGAAGCTGACAGAGGCTTTGTCGATTGTCGTATCGACACCAAAGAGTTCTTCTTCTCTTTCCGAAGAAGCAGACCTATTGCCAGAAAGTCTATCCTCAGAGGACATCGCATTCTTAGAAACTAAAAAAGAATGCCATAGCAAACAAAAAAAAAACAGCCCTTTTCAGGGCTACCCAATACTCTAGAAAAGAAATAACGATCAATTTGCCAATGTGTGTAGGTAGAGTAGTGTGAATATAAACACTAACTCTTTTTTTAAAAAATGTGAGGGTATGTGTTTGTGTGTTTGTGTGTTTGTGTTTGTGTTTGTAAGTGATAAAGTAGGTTGGTGTGGATAGTAGATTAAAATGATGTTTGTTTGTTTTTTTGGGCTGTTTGAGGTGTAAACTTGGGGTTAGATTGGATTGCCTTGCATATGTGGATAGTCTATTGAAGTGATTTATAAAAAATTTTAAAAATAGTGATGGGTAGCATAAAAAAGTGAGTGAGTGTTTCTTTTAGGTCCGCGCGTTGTTGTTGTTTTTTGGTCATGATCTAGGTAAGATGAATTTTATGTTTTTAGGGGATGTTTTCCATCACGTCCGCGCTTTCAGTATAAATTGAAACTCGCTGGGCAGTCCAGCTACCCTTGTTGATTGATCAACACAAGAATGAATAGCAGAATAGTGAAACTATTAGAACTCCAGATGCACCTGGAATATGCCAGGCGCATAGTAAACGAACTATCAGCGGAAGCTATAGTAGAAGAAGCAAGAGTAAAGAAGGAAGAGGAGGAGAGAAGAGAGAGGGAAGAAAAGGAAAAGAAAAGAGAAGAGAGGATGTCGTTCAATATTCCCGAGACAGAGGATTGGGGTGTTGAAGCGAATCATCCTCCCTCTGCGCTCCCCAGAAGAAAGGTGAAAGAAGACTGGGGAAGAAGATGCGTGTGTGGCGCCAGGCCAGGACGGTGCAACCATTAGATAGGTGCATCAGGAGTTCAAAAAACAGCCCTTTTCAGGGCTACCCAATACTCTAGAAAAGAAATAACTATCGATTTGCCAATGTGTGTAGGTAGAGTAGTGTGAAAATAAACACTAACTCTTTATTAAGATAGTGTGAGGGTATGTGTTTGTGTCTTTGTGTGTTTGTGTTTGTAAGTGATAACGTAAGTTTGTGTGAATAGTAGATTATGGGTTTCTTTATTGTTTCTTAGCGTGTGTGGAGAGTATAGTTTGGGTTTGATTATATGAAATGAGAAAGTAGGGGATGTTTTCCTTCACCTACGCGCGATGTTGGGTCATCATCTAGGTAAGATCCATTTTATGTTTTTTAGGGGGATGTTTTCCATCACGTCCGCGCTTTTCGTATAAGAACCCACAGTATTCGTGGTTCAAACCATTCTGCAAAGAATAAAAAGAAGATGGCATCAAACCAAATGGACAAAATACAAACCTTGCAAGACGTTTTAGACAACTTAGGAATAATGGAACAGATGCTAATAAGACTGGTTGAAGACCATTATTACTATAGTCCCCATCGTGTAAAGATGGAAATTAATAACTTAAGAAAAGCAAAGGACAAGATTAGTTGCGTTATGAAAGAGATCAAGGAGGAGAAGGAGGATGAAGAGGAAAGAATAAGAATACGCAAATGGAACGAAAAAATTGAAAAAGAGGAAGAAAATGAAAAGAGGAAGAAAGAAGAGGAGGAAGAGAAGAAGAAAGAAGAGGAGGAGAAAAAAAAAGAAAGAAAAGAAGAGAAAGAGTGTTGGAGATAAAATAAGAAATTGGTGGAGGAAAAGAAGAAATTAGAAGAAAACCCAAAGGCCCTTTTCAGGGCCAGCCATATTTCTCGAAAAGAGATAGCCTTTCAATTGCCTACCCGTTTTTTTTTTTTTTAAATTTAAAAAAAAAAATCCCATGTTAAATTCCCCTTGTACGTATATGTTCCCACGATTTATTCCCATGTTAAATTCCCCTTGTACGTATATGTTCCCACGATTTATTCCCATGTTAAATTCCCCTTGTACGTATATGTTCCCACGATTTATTCCCATGTTAAATTCCCCTTGTACGTATATGTTCCCACGATTTTTCGCCATGTTAAATTTCCATTGTACGTATATGTTCCCAAGGGGGTCTGTAATGCTAATTTCCATTGTACGTATACTATCCCTATATACTACTAATATCCATTCGGACAAGGCGAAATTGCGTTCCGGCGTTCAGTGATCTTTTCCGTGGTGTCGTTCTTACTGAGGTGGCAGGGTCCAGTTTCGTAAATTGGCTCCTGGCAAATTTCTTAACTTAACGCTATGGTGTGACTTTTTCAGCTATTATTGTTTACTATTTAAAGATATGGATATATCTGTGAACCAGAGGTTTCGGGCTTGTGTTCTTCTTGAAATCGATGTCAGGCATGTACACCTTCCATAGTTACTCTGCAGTATGTTGATAGTGAAATACCAATAGTCGGTTAGGAAGAAGAGCTAGCCTCCCATAGAAGTAAACACATGGGTTTCGGGCAAGTAGAATATCTCAAAAACCGTTTGGATGACAACTATTTTGAGTTGCACCAGCCTATTTAATACACACTGTTTTGCAGAATTGTTATAGTGGGGAAAAAGCTTGTTTTCACTGTGAGCATCACGTGGTGTCAAATATGACCTTCGGACATGAAAATTGCAAGTAGAAATTTGGAGTTGGTTTGCATAAACTTCTTCTGCTATGAACTGCCATTGACTTCTTTGGTTGAGTGGATGGACCTTTCAGACCTCACTTGTGTATTTGCTTTTTTATGATTTTTTATACTATGTCGCTGAATAGAAAACTGATCATTTTTATTGGTGCAGTCAGCCACCTCTATTATACTTTTCTGTTGTTGTGTATATTTAAATAATTGTATGCATTAGCTTCATTATATTTCCTTCCTTTTTACATATATCACTTAGTGTTGTATGCAGTGCTCTTTGGAGAGGGAGGTAACTGTGTTTTGTACCTCAGTGTGAGAACTGTTTACATCATGACAAAGTAGCAAATGTTGGACTAAACTTACTAAATATGGGAACAAAATGGTGACCATAATATATTGTCTTGCTCTTTCTGTAGTTGTCAAGGTTTGCACCCCTATTTTTATGAATATTATTAACATTTCAATACAGACACAGAAACAATTGCATAACAGACACAGAAACAATTGCATAATATGTCAACATGCATTCTTAAAAGTAATTTAACTCCACAGGAGCAAATAGATTTCAGAGGAATCATAAATAAACATACTGTTGTGAATGTTGAATGTCACCAGTGGAACGGTCTTAGATATAGTGATGCATATTTCATATTGCTTCCTATATTTTGGTGAGAAGAATGAAATATTTAGCACACCGACATAATTTCTACCTTCATGATCCCACTGTGAAGCTGACATAAGGGATTCATATCTCACACTTTTTTGATAATAGGACATGTTTCAATGTTATCTATAAATCTTGAAGTTTCTAGGTTCAGTTAGCAAAGGAGGAAAAGTTTAAAATTAAGTGTCAGTTTCATGCATTTGACAATACACATACAGTTTTTCCTCGGATAGTCTTATGTTTTCACTGAATGTTAAAAGTACATCAATATCACTTGTTTCTTTTCTTTTTGCAGGTTTCAGTTTGCATGGTAAAAGATTAGGATTAATCGGTTAGTCATCCTGAAAGAAAAGACAGCTTGAATCTCATCCAGATACTCATTCTGATCTAAGTGCACAAGAAAGTGACTTTGAAGGACAGATTTAGCTTCCGCGGGAGTTGTTTTATGGTACGTGTTATTAAAGCAAAGCAGGTGAAATGACTTTTACCTTGAACTAAATTTTCCATTGTAAATATTTGTTCTATACCTTATTATTTACTATGATTTTGTAAACTCCAGAACTCATTAAAATCAGTTGTAATTGAATTAGTGTCTGAAAATAAATTTCTGTGTTAAATCGAATTTAGTAATTGTATATGTGTGGTCACTTTCAGTGGCTATGTATCATTGACTTTATTTGATGTGTCACTTTGTAAGTTTCACAGGGTCCCACACATCAGTATATCAATATTTCAGCATGGTCTAATGTTAATTGATTAAAATTTGATCTCAAGATTAGCTAGACTTGTTGTGATTAGCCCCCATCCTAAACACGCACCCACACAACATGATTGCTGCTATTAGCATCTACAGAATGGTAATGAAAGGTTAGGAACTGCTTGTTTTATATCAGTCTAAAAGTACTTCTAAAGCACATTATTTACTTAAATGTATGATTTCTTTGAGGTTGCTAGAAGCGTTTATAGAAACTTTTCACTTCTTTCACTGACAACTAACATAGCATTTCTGTCATTCCCTCCTAAAATTTATAACTTCCAGATCTCTTCTTGACATTCATGAAACATTGTAAAGGAATTATGATTTTTTACTGTTGCTATGGTGGTAAACAAAGACCAAACGCATTGTAGGTTGCAAACAATTTGAAATCTTTCAAGAAATGCAGTCCGTCATAACTCACAATGTAAATAATGCAGTGCTTTATGCCGCAAAGTAGTCCATTTTCTAAAAGCGTAATGCCATTTTTAGTTTTGCGTACAAAACGTTTTCCTTTATACCATTTTACTAGGTAATGTCTAAATATGTGATACGTACACAACTTTTGACATAAACCATTTTCAGCCAAATTATTAAGGTGGCAGGGTCCAGTTTCGTAAATTGGCTCCTGGCAAATTTCTTAACTTAAGGCTATGGTGTGACTTTTTTAGCTATCATTGTTTACTATTTAAAGATTTGGATATATTTGTGAACTACATGTTTCGGGCTTGTCTTCTTCTTGAAATTGATGTCAGGCATGTACACCTTCCATAGTTACTCTGCAGTATGTTGATAGTGAAATACCAATAGTCGGCTAGGAAGAAGAGCTAGCCTCCCATAGAAGTAAACACATGGGTTTCGGGCAAGTAGAATATCTCAAAAACCGCTTGAATGAAATGACAACTATTTTCAGTTGCATTCAGCCTGTTTAGTGCACATTGTTTTGCAGAACTGTCACCTTGTAAAGGGCTTGTTTGTGCACTGTGAGCATCACATGGTGTCAAAAACGACCTATGGACATGAAAATTGCAGGTAGAAATTTGGGGTTTGTTTGCATAAACTTCTTCTGCTATGAACTGCCATTGACTTCTTTGGTCAAGTGGATAATATTCTTATGCTTTGTTTTAATATAGGTATCCAAAAATATTGACCTTTTTGACCTCACTTGTCTATTTGACAATTTATGATTTGTTATCCTAGGTTGCTGATTGCGGCATTAAATTTGTACATAAAAACTGGCCCCTGACCCTAAAACTATGTACCAGGTGCTAAATTTGTTCATCTGAATATAGAGGTGCATTCCAATATTTAGTTACAGTGGTGTTTAAGCCTTCAGACTGTATAAATCATATAATCAAATCTGATGACTCTTTCTAGAACAGTATAATACACAAACTGCCTTAATTTCATAATTGATCCATATACCCGGAATATTTTGAGATTAACATTCCAAGGGAACTGCACCCCCCCCAAAATTTTTTTTTTTTATCGATGAAGTATTCTTATATGTGATTCATGTTTTAACATAGAAATAGAGCGGAATGTATGTAGGAAAATGACTATTTCTTATATTTTGCACAGCGCATAAAATTACACTCTGCTAAGATGATGTAATGTTTTGGATGTAGAATATAGAGATGTTCCATCTCTCTCTCTCTCTCTTTCTCTCTCTCTCTCTCTCTCTCTCTCTCTCTCTCTCTCTCTCTATATATATATATATATATATATATATATATATATATATATATATATATATATATATATATATATATATATATATATATAATGTTTCAATGTTCTTTTTTTGTTTGTGTTTTTTAAAATTATTATGCATTAGTGATTATATTACCCTTTTCTGGTCCTGATGTGTTAATCGGTACCAACGTTAAGAAAAAAGGAGGGAAAATTTATATGTTTGTTTCATTGTCAGTTTTACAAACAAATCATGATTTCGAATGACAGTTTAGGACATAATAGAATGCATTATATTCATGAGAGTTATGGTGTTGAAATGAGCAGCAATGGTTGATTATATTTATACTACGTGGATAATACATTTCCTTAATTAAAAGATATATACAATTACATTTTGTCGGGAAGCATAATTGTATGCATGTGTTGATGGAAACAGCAATACAAAAACTGCTGTCCCTAATGACAAAAGCCACCCTTAAAATTATACACATTTTACACACAAAAACTAACTGAAAAGGAATTAAAATAGATATAAATGAATGCTATTTGGTTTCAACATATTTATCTGGGACACACACACGCACGCACACAC
Source organism: Sinohyriopsis cumingii (assembly GCA_028554795.2). Taxonomy (NCBI): domain Eukaryota; kingdom Metazoa; phylum Mollusca; class Bivalvia; order Unionida; family Unionidae; genus Sinohyriopsis; species Sinohyriopsis cumingii. The sequence continues at coordinate 145,009,290 of CM068827.1, forward strand.
CCCACCTTATATATATATATATATATATATATATATATATATATATATATATATATATATATATATATATATATATATATATATATTCCTTTAATGTGTACTTAAAGAGTTTTACTTACCGTAGATTTGAAAACAATACAAAAGGATGACAAAGAAATAAAAGGTACAAAATGATTACTGTACACACTCATATAGTATAGTTGAGTATATCAAAGCATTACATAATGAGGGAAGTGCAAATAAAACAACTTTATTTTGTATATATGTCGTGAATTACTACATGTTATTAAGCTCCTCTCGGTACTTTTGTCCGAAAACGATATGGCGGCAAACTGACACAGTGACATCATGGTCTATTTTTAGCACAAAGTAGGCTTAAGAACAATCGTCCGAGATGTCGCAAGGGCAAAGCACTAAAATATCTGGTCGATTCGCAAAGGTGTAGATAGAATTAATATAGTGGACACTGGCTAGCGAAGGTGAGCTCACCTCTTAACTGATTATGTTTACGTTCACGAGCTAATATTGGTTGGCGAGCAAAATGAAAGGGAAGAAGTGGATTTTAGCTGTGAAATTTGAAGGGGAACCGTCTCCACGCAATTTTAAGTTAGTTGAAGAGGACGTGGACGAGAATCTAAAAGATGGAGGTAAGTAGAGTAATGAATGCATAACGTTTTGATTAGTACGATAAATCACCGGTTTCTCACGCTAAGATTTTATGTCCATTATGCAAAAATATGTTTATAATTAATCAACGGAAAAGAAAACTTTTCATGTCAATGATATGTGGTTTTTTTGTCTCCCTTAGGAGGATGAAAGTATCGGTTTCTACCGGTATCAGGTTCAGCACCGCCATTTTGACCACAATTTTGACCACAAAAAATGAATGTTTCTATTATGTGCACTTAATTCATCTCGGCGATCATGCTGACTACTACAAGGCAAATCCCTTGCATTCTGAATGCAAGTAGAAAAGGACACCGTTTTCAGTTCAACCGAATTGGGAAAACTCGATGATAAAAACCTCTTTAATGCAGTTTGGGACTCTGTCTGCCAGACACACACACACACACACACACACACACTCTCTCTCTCTCTCTCTCTCTCTCGTCACATACACAAAATTTACTCGTATACGAATATAAATCATGATTTCAAGGTGCTTTAAATTTGTTTCAGAAGTGATGTGCGAAGCAGTTTATCTCAGCGTTGATCCCTACATGAGGTAAATGTATGTTAGCTTGACAGTTATTTATCCGTAAATCTGATACAGGGTTCCCACGCTACCGGGAAAACGGGATAAAGTCGGGAGAAATGACAATTATTTTCCCGACGTGAAAAGTTCTTGAATTTCGCAAATAGTAATGAAAGTCGGGAAAAACCTGGGAATTTTCCGCCAGCATTTGACGCCCACAACAATCACGTAATTGACTCCTAACTAAACTGATCGTGAGTTAAATTTATCTAGTTCTAACCAGAATATTCGGAGGGTACAGTGTGGGTCATTTGGGGGCGTGCAATAAACATATATGTGAGTAAATCCAAACGCTCAGTGGATTAGATTCGTCTAGTAGGCTTTTATTTTCAAAGTCAGCTTGATATCCGTATCTTTCCTTACATCGAAGGCATGAAAACCAGTCTAACATCATAAGAGGCCAACATGGTGGTGGCAAGGCGTAGCCGCTTAATGGATGACCTAGCAAACTTTAAACGTTATTAGATCAAGTGATACATGCGTGAAATCGATATGAAAATTACCTATTTTCTCAGAAATTGTGACTATTGTAATCATTATGCCTTTAAGCTGATGAAGGACAAGATAAAACTACGACGTTGATTAAATGTGACCTGGTACTCGCGATTTGCATTGCTAGTCGCATGAGTACACAAATCTAACAACTCACATTTTGAAATGTTGTAGAGAAAAAAATATTAAATAAAAGTCGTATACTGGTTGTAATAAAAACACAAAATCGAAAGAACAATATTTTCCATATTTATATATTCCGAGAACAACTTCTTGAGTTTTGTTGTATCACGTGACTACCACGTTGACATGTGCTCTCTGCTTGATAAATCAGACTGGCCAGATTGCTAGTTTTTACAAAAAGTATCAGACTTTTATTTAATATAATTAAATTTTTGTACAATATTATTGAAAAGGAGTTTGTTGTTTATATCACATGACTATTGGACTTCCGCTGTCGTCGTTTGAGATTTGTGAAATCATGTGACTAGTAATGCAAATGGCGAGTACAGGGTTAAGTTTCATCTATGCCGTAGTTTGGTCTAGTCTGTCAGCGGATTAAAGACATAACGATTATAACACTTGCCATTTCTGAGAAAATAAATCATTTTCTATCGATTTCATACAGGGATAAGTCGATATAACACATTTAAATTTTCTAAACCCGCTGGTAAACGACTACCATATGTCGCTACCGCACGGTGGCAGCAAATTCCGAATTTTTGATATGCAATTACAATTACCCCACACCCAAATATCCAAATATGAAACAAAAAATGTGGGAATATTCAGAGAAAACCCAGATCAGAAAACGGATGCTATTCGTTTTAAGTCAAATATGTAGTCCAAATTGTTGGATCTCAGAGTTGAAATGAGAAATTGTCGTACCTTGTATTATACATTAAAAACAATACGAGTCTCTGTATCAATACAGGTTTGGGGAATGGTTTAACGAATTACAAGAAAACAAGTTGATTTTACAGAAACTTCAGTCCTTGTTTATACAACAGTATATAATTTTGAAGGATTTTTTTGTCAACATTGAAATCAACCCTTTTGATCTTTTTTTAAATGATGGATTATTAAACAGATCGCCTTAAGGGGATTAGGTGGTTTGAAAAATCCCGTTTGGGATATTATTAGCACAGATAACTTCAGGGTTAAACTTTTTTCGTTACAAGATAAGATTCTAATTATTTGCGTTTATTGTTTCTTTTTATTTATACTGTAATAGGAAATGTTTACTTTCTATAAGATGGATATATATATATATATATATATATATATATATATATATATATATATATATATATATATATATATATATATATATACACACTGCAATATAATTCTTTAGAATTGAAGGTTTGAAAAGAAACAAAACTAATTTATGTTCATCATGTTGTTCCCACTTAGTAACTTGTTTCGCGTGATACATTTCGTGGTTTTGTACATGATCATCTTTTCTGACAGATGTTTTGGAGAGTCTTGAAAAAGAAACATCTTTCGATTTAGAAAATGCATGTCTTATAATCTAAAATGTATTTTAATTCGATTCAATAATGGTCATATGTAATCAGTGAAAAATTAATTTTTGATAGTTGATATGCTTTCAAGCACGACTTTATTTATTATATATGTCGGGATTATTTGGATAACAAAGGCCGTTCGTTTTAATTATTTTGGTTACCAGCAATAATCAGCAACCAAATAAAAAGATAAATAGAACATAGCATAGAACGCTGGATGACAAGATCGTGTATCATCCAACAAGTAAGTGGATAAAATTGTATCTTAATTTACCATTTTAATTATCCTTTCTCTATTCCAAAATGATTTGGTAGTAGTTATATAGGGGCCCCTAGGTCAACAGCTATGGGATCGTATCATATTATATCGGCGCCAATATATTTATCATGAAAAGATCATTGTGTGGTCAGAAGGTATTTATAGGATTAAGCGGTAACATTGTTACAATGAACTGACCTCGCGCCAATAGAGTTACCAAAAGAAGGGCATTGTGGGGTCAGAAGGTATTTATAGGATCAAGCGGCAACATTGTTACCAGGAACTGACATCAGTTGAGTTACTAATAACATGGTTAATGTTGACCTAAATATACGTATGGGAAAATACGTTAACTTCGTCCAATTGTTTAACAAGGGAATGGTATTATAGAGTCAACAGTATTGATGGGGTCATACGGTCCATGTTTAACATAACATAGGAATGGGATTGAAAAGTGTTTATAGGGTCAAAGGTTTATGGTGTGAAGTATTTATGGGGACTGCGCGTAAAATAATTCATCTGCTCCTTGGACATCCTCCTTAATTCAAATGTGATATTATAGTACCTATGCACATACATCTTAAAAGGTTTGACTGAACAAGAACAACACTTAAAAGTCGATTGTGGAAACTTTCATTTCGAATGTTTCTATTTAAACATTGGGGGTAAATGGCTGGCAAAAGTTTTCAAACATATAGATTTTTTCAGCGATCATAACTACTTTGTTCAAGTACTCTTACAATTTTCACCTGGATCCTCTGCGACTTGTATAATATTACATGTGACTAAATTAAAGTACAATATTGCTTAAATGTGTTCTAAAATTATTACATGATCTCAAATACTTTTAATGTTACATCTCACTTCATATCTCAGTATAATATATATTTCGTCTCCAAGTGAACGGATCTACCTTCGTTTAATTCCCAGTCTGATTAAAATCAGATTTACGCTGTTATACATCAAGATCTGACAGTGACTGCTTAGGGGTCATGTTCTGGAAGTCTATGTTATTACCATAATCGCTACTTTTATCAACCAATCAGAAGAAGTCTAATATCTTCGCGTTTAGAGACAGAACACTGTGGATGAAGAACATGCATGTGTACCAAATGATCTGATTCACTTTCAGATTTTTGAAAGCTGCATTTCCATTGGCTAATTCAAAAGTTGAACAACGTAAACTTGTTAGCAAAAAATTGTTAACATATGTTTTTGTCAAATGTAAATTTGTCTATGCTCATTGGAGCATTTCCTCTGTCGAACTCAAATCTGGAGGTAAGTAGTTCTTTCAAATAGTCCGCATACCCACCAATGCTCAAATGGAAGTGATCGGTTAAAAGACGTTTGAATTTTTTACTAGATTTTTTCAGATGCATGTAAAATATGCTGAGATGGTGGACGAGTCAATATTTTCGATCCAATTTGCTAAATGGCCACATAGGAACATATCTAAAATTAGTGAACATTTTCAAATAGACCACTCTTTCCGGCATAAACTGAGTCATTCGCCCACGAGGCGCTTGAGGGTTCGCTGTGGTCAAATAGCGTCAAAATTACTTGGACTAAGATGTAGGAATTCATCTTGATCTAACCCTCACTTTGAGTGGAAACCGATAGGACAGAGTTTGTAATGTGGTGTTGGATTAAGAAATTCAATACATTTGAAAGAATTAATACTTTTTGTGCACACTTTAGCAATATAGTCATTTATTTAGTCAAATGTAGATAGGGCTAGAAACGGCAGTGTCCTGGAAGAAATTACAGGCGCGCAGGCAAAATTGACTCCATTGTAACTGTTGGGCAAAAATGCGGAAATTCCAAGTGACCGCTGACCAGTCCTGTCGAGTTAACATAAAACGGTATATTTACTTTGGAAGGTACTACTTATTATCGGAAAAAGTCAGACAGAATAATCACAGACACTTTTGTATATGGTCATGACATTTTACTGGCGACTTCACATTAGAAATCAAATCAGGAAGAAAATAGCTAGAAGTGGTATGCCTATACTTTTCATGCTCCATTGATTCTTATTTTCACTTACACGTTGCATGTAGTAGTTTTTAACTGTTAGATGTATTGTCATGACTGCATATATAGCTAGAATTGACGTGCATATACTTTTCATGCTCCGTTGATTTTATTTTGATTTACGTTTCACGTACCGTATGTACTCGCTTATAAATAGAGTCAAACTGGTAACGACAAAGATTCGCATCTGCCGTAGGATAATGCACCCGCATATCAGGGTATATGTTGTTCGCTCTACCGATTACTCCTAACAAACTGCACAGACCCAGATCGGCCAGCGCATTCAGCGTCTGTGCAGTTTGCAGATGGATTAATCTTTATAAGTGAATATTTACAGTAGAGCAGTTTTCTATTGCTGTTAGATGTATTACTATGAACTGATCTGTGCATTCACTCTCGTCACTTAAGGTTAGTATCCATAAAAAGAAAAGAGTGGCTATAGCGACCTACTTTTCTTGCCAAAGTGGATAATTTACCGATTTGATCATGTACCTGCGAAGCTGAAGAGATAGAGCATCACACAAAATCATATTGGCTGATTCTTAGCACAGACTTCATTTTATCAATGATAAATATTAAAGACAAAAATATTTAATCTGAATTTATTTTTGGAAGCTAAATACAATAAAAACTTTTTCATGCAATTCCATTTGTATCCTTTCTTGATACTTTTCTTTTTAAAATACCAATATTATTCTTTAAAAAATATACCAAATATATATATTCCAGCTCCTGGTGTCCTTAATAGTTTATGGAGCAAATCGATATTTGTAACTACCAGGTTGATAATAAGGACAGACACGTATACTTCCTCGATGCGTTTTGTTAGAGTTATACAAAGATATACACGTGACGCTTAGTATAAGAATGATGGGACAGAATGAGGAAATGTAACCTAATTGTGCTCTCATGTTACCATAACTGCAATATCGTTTGCATCTTCAAAACGAAATATTTAATATACTCTTTTTTTTTCTTCAGATTTGTCGTCGATGACGTAGGAGATGTCCTAAGGGGAGAGCAATTAGCCAAGTAATCACTGCATTTTTTAAATATTGCTCATATCAGCAGATGTTGTATTTTCGTTTGTTATGGTTTTTACACCTACATTTATTGGCATGCATTTAATTGAGAGTACGCGATGAAATAGGTTATTGATAAAGTACTCGTTTGGAAAGAAGGCACAATACGGGGAAAAAAAACTGACAATGTCGGACTTGTCACATTTTTACTGATTAATTTGTGAAACCAAAATATAGTTCTGAAAATAAAAATATAACAGACTTTATACATTTTTAAAATATTAAACTTTCAAAAACAGACCAAATCCATGATGCAACCACCCATGCAAATATCTTTATCAGAGACGAATTCTCATAAAGGTTTCGCTACATTGCCAGTCAGTTGTTATTGCATCATATTGTGATCCCTATGAAATCATTAACATTTTTCTCTGAATTTTCTTGGAGATTTGTTTACCAGTGAAGACTGTTACTATCATTAAATAGAAAACACCATTATTAAAGTCTAAAAGCAAAATAATACTGAATTGAGCATCTGGGCTTTGTATGGCGGCGGCTGTGTGTGTGTAATTTAGATTTTTAACGTAGCTTTATCAATTTTCCAGTCATATAGCTACGATGTCTGCAGTGTGGCAGTTTAAAGTGATTTCTAGCACTGGGGCATCATGCCGCAGACATGTAGCATGATGTCCCACCCAGTCAGATTATCCTGACACCAGGCCGACCAGTCCTAACACTAACCTCTTAATGCTGAGCGCCTAGCGAGGCAGCTGTTAGTACCATTTTTGTACGTCTTTGGTATGACTGTCGGGGTTCTAACCCACGACCTCCCGCATCCGGAGCGGACGCTCTAACCACTTGGCCACCGGAGCGGTCTGGGCTTTGCATCGGACGACAAAGCAATCAGGTGTGATTTGGCCGCTCCAGAATAGTCACTTCAAAACAATTTTCAGCTATTTTATTCAAATGCAAATAATTGTTTTTGAAAATGAAAGATAACCTATGCTGATTCTTTATATTTTGTGTCCTATATAGTGCCTAACACAATTCGGATAAATATGAGTGCATCTGAGTAAATAATTCATCCACTGGATTTCATTAAAAATGTAGAAATTTAAGGAAATACATATAGCACTTGATAGTGCAGTAAAACTTGAATCCCAGCCTTAGAGAAAGACAAACAGCATGGGGCAAATAGTTTTATGTATAATTTGATATTTGCGAAACGTTTGCTGTGTAATTGTCTTGTAGCGTTCTTTCTACAATCGACGATTTCCCGATACATAGGATATCGGCAAAATCGTAAGTTCTGCACCTGCGAAAGCAGTAGTAGTTAACATACGAACAAACGCTAGGCATAAAGAAGCACAAGAGTACGTCACTGTATGGAGTTATCACCCTTTACAGCTTGGATAACGCGACAGTGACAACTAGGTTCTGCTAAATAACGGATGAAATTGAAAACTTTAATGTTTAAGCTAGTAGATCTAGTGGACGTAGTCGGATTAACAATAGCAGTTAAATCATTATATTCTAGTACAATAAAATAAGAGGAAAAGTCCTTACACGGCTGTAAAGCAAAAATGTTGAAAGCATCCTTTTTTTAAATACGAAAGGTATTCATCATTTATAAGATGTTTACACAACGGGCGGAAATCCTAGTGGGATAAAATATATAAGAAATTCTTTAAAAAAGAAATAACATGAAATAATTAGGCTTATGACCTTTAATGATCTATTTCGTCTGCGAAAATGTGGCATGTATAGTCTAATATTTGCCTAGTTGTCATTATTTACTTAAAAAGACTTCATATCATGTCTAGTTGACAGGAAGTGGATATGTTGCCAATCGGATATCCGTTATGGTCACCATGGCACCAATCTTGAAAATCTTGTTATAGTTATTCCTCCACAAAGGAAAGTCATATTGACATTGGGTTTTAACCAGAAGACTTATTATGTCTTGTTGGACCTAAATAAAAGGGTGCAAATCTATTATCCGATCCACAACATACAATTTGAAAATTGTGAATTTTGTTATCGCTGAAAATATCAAAGGTTTCAACATCCTGCAGGTAAAAGGAAGAAATGGCTTTACCTTGAATTCGTGGAATTTTGTATGAGCCAGTAAAATGTCTTGTTACTTGTTACTGTCATTGTTCTGTGCGATTTGTTTACAATCATTTTAAAACTATATGCGACAACACAATCTAATCTGAACGAATCGCTGAATGCAAACTATGTTTCATCGTACCTACATATCAGAAATCAGTGGTACCTTCTATGGTAACACTATGTGAATGCATCTGTCTGTGTGAATAAGTGAGTAGACAGATGGTATGCAGCAGTTGAAAGGATGGACAAACATATATATATATATATATATATATATATATATATATATATATATATATATATATATATATATATATATATATATATATATATTAATATACATACACTATATGGAATTCATTAAAGATAAACAAATTATAAACGACTATGTAGCTAGATAGTGTTTAACTATCATAAATACATTTTATAGGGAAAATATAATGTTTGCAACTCTTTGTCTTTGTAGAATTGTTCGAAGCAATAATCCAGACTTCAAAGTTGGTTCCCTTGTTCTCGGGTTTTTTGGATGGAGAAGTCTCACAAAAGTGTCAGACATCTCGAAGATGAGACCAATGCCAAATTTAGAGGATCTTTCACCGTCCCTGGCTCTTGGAGCACTAGGAATGACAGGGTAGGTGTAAAAAATCGTTTAACATGTGCTGTTTCAAGAGAGATGCTCTGGTTAAAAAACACCCATGTGCTCCTGTTTTTCTTTTATATCGTTTTATTTTTTGTTCTTCCTTTAACAGGATAGACGGATCAAATAACACAACACTATGTGATGAAAGATGAAAGTTTATGATATGAATAATATATATATATATATATATATATATATATATATATATATATATATATATATATATATATACACACACACACACACACACACACACACACACACTACAAATACAGTGATTCTTTCATGCTCTTAACATACGTCTCATTCAATTTCTTTATCCAAACATTCACAAATAGGAAAACAACAAAATGATTCATATATTCAAATGTACGGCAAGAAGATTACTATAAGCTCACGTAATGATTATAAGATTCAAATGATCTTATGTAATCTCATTAAATGAAAGTGAGATTCAAATCTCACGGAATGAAAATTAGATTCAAATAATTTCATGTGACGAAAGCGAGATTCACATAATCTCATGTAATTTCATGTAATGAAAGGGAGATTCAAATAATCTCATGGAATGAAATAATTCAAATAATCTTGTGCAATAAAAATGACATGTGTTCAATTGAAACAACATTCAACTGAAATAAACATAACTCCGTCATTTGTACAGCCGTATGATTCATAAATATTTTTAAAAACTTGCAAATGTGTCCACTGACAAACCACACAGTTCTCCCGAATCATATGGTTGGCCCACACTTGTATCGGTCGCACACACCCTTTATGGATCCACCATGCCACTTTGTATGGCCCTGATGGTTACATCATCTTCCATGTCCATATAGACAGCCAGTCAGACAGCCTGATATATCTGCACACACATACGCACAGACAGCACACAGTTCTCCTGAATTGGCTTGGCCCACTTGTATTGGTCACGTCCACCCTTCATGGATCCACCATGCGCACAGACATACATATAGGCATACGTGCATGACAGGTACAGACAGCCCTATGTCTGGAGAACAAACACGGAGAACGTTCACTCCTTTACAAGATCCATAGACTAATGTCATTTAGAAAACAAACTTGCCTTAAATTTACAGGAGAGTGAGTATTGGTAAGGGTAGAATACCCGTGCATATCGTGCTTGTAGTATCTACGACGAGATACATGCTAGTTCAGTTGCTTACCCAGAAAAAAACTAACAAACAATTATCCACAATAGGTAACGTTGTACGCAGGTACGAAGAAAATGATCAAATCGTTCTAAGGCGAAACCAAGTTATTTCTTGCCTTATTCTGTGACAATACTCGGCCCCCCCCCCCCCCCGGGAAAAATGTACCCATTTATTTTAGCTATCACAGAATAAAAGAAAATAACTTCTGATGCTGCCTTACAATATTTACACTGGTTATACAGTAATCTGGATTTTCTATTTACATCCTACTCATATAATCCGCACCTACGTGTTCGACCCCTCTGATGTGGTCTTCTGTCACACTGTAATCTGTACCTTCTTGGAATAGCTATCGTGGCGTATCCTTGTGCAAGGCACTTTACTCTACTTGCATGGGCACCATTTGACTTTCAAAGACTTGATGTGCTGTTAAAACATTAAACCACCTAAAACCAGTCTGGCTTCATATCCAAAAGACACAAGACATGTTCACAAAGAAGTAAGATGCATGTCATTTTGTACGAAAAGTAGATAATGGTATTTTTTTAAAGTACCTGGATATTTCTCTGTTCAAGTGATGAAATAATAATTATCCAATGCTTAAGATTTGGAGAATCCTGAGCGAGAATTAAATAATATTGATATTAAAAGGAAATGATTTGCATGTACAGTTTTTGAAACCATTTATTGAGCCTTCGTGCCTCAATGCTAAGCACGCTAGACTCGCAACCAAAAGAGTGCTGGTTCAAATCCTGCCATCTAATCAAACAGAGTCAGATAGGGGGCAATGGAAATAACACATTTGCATTGCTATCATTTAAAATAATACGACTCTCGAATGTACATTATTTATACATTGAAAACTCACACAGTGAGCTATTAGATATTATAAAATGTACTAAGGGTTTGTTGTCACGTGTGCAGTTTAAACTGTACGGAGAACCAGATCGTGCTGTGTTGCATTTTCGGACTTATGAACGTAGCATGCGATGACCTGAGTTTAATTGCACACATTGACTAAAGTTGCATTATTGGTTTTCTCCAGTCCTATGGAATTACATTAATCAAACTTCTAACTAGCAAAACCTCGAATTTCTGAGGGATTTGTATTGAGATATTTTCACACAGACACACGCACAATCTCTCACACACATACACATTCAATCAACCGTCAGATGTTTAATGAACTGCTAGATAAGAACTAGCGAATATATATATATATATATATATATATATATATATATATATATATATATATATATATATATATATATCCTGATCAACATATCAAGTAGGAAAACCTGATTGCACATGTATGTTACTTTTAATAAATGAAACTTTATGTGTGTGTGTGTGTGTGTGTGTGCGTGTGTGTGTGTGTGATTTGGATTTTTAACGTAGCTTTAACAATGTTTCAGTCATATCTCTTCGATGTCTGCAGAGTGGCAGTTTATAGTGATATCTAAGCACGTGGGCATCATGCCGCAGTCATGTAGCATGATGTTCCACACAGTCACATTATCCTGACACCAGGTCGATCAGTTCTAACACTAAACTCTTAATGCTGAGCGACAAGTGAGGCAGCATTTAGTACCATTTTTATAGGTCTCTGGTATGACTCGGCCGGGGTTCGAACCTGCGACCTCCCACATCCAAGGCGAACGTTCTAACCACTAAGCCACTGGAACGGTTTGAAACATTGTCTTTTTATCCACACACAATCTAAGAGATGCAGTCCGTCAGTCGATCATAAGTTTGAAATAACGTAAAACATTTTTGAATACGCAATTTATGTTAGACACCTGTAACTTGGGGTCCAGGGTTGTATCAGAAGGGAGGGCTGATTATTTCTCCCTGAGTTGTTTGTATTATTTTTTGAGAATTCGCATGTGCGATCAGTAACACAAGTGGCAACATACTGGAATTCCTGGGTCGTGTCCCAGTGTCTTTCCTACCACTAAGAAATTTACCGCTTGATCATAACATTCCAACTTTTGAGATACCCCATCCCCACTGACATAATGGGTACATGAATACGAATTTACATCCGTACCCCAAAGAGGCTTAAAAACTGGCCAAAGCGCTGAAACTAATGAGACCTTCATTCTATAAGACACCCCCCCCCCCAATGTGTGTTTCCTATTGCACTTGTTTTACACCAGCTCAGTTTAAGCCGGAAATAATAATTTTTGGTATAACGATGTACATCCTGACAGGACATGAAAAGAGTGTTGAAAATACGCAACAGCACGGCATTACTTATGTTTTGCTTTTTGTTCTTCTAGAAAGCGTTCGTTGTCTCTTATGCACATTTATGTTGGCAGCTGATTGGGATATGCCGAATGCTTCGATGCGCACTATGTCATCAAAAATGACAGTAATCCCCAATATGTACTACGTAGAAGAAATGTCTGACCACCAAGTTGTATTGTCACAACGAGTGTATGTGACTGACAATCGTTCCCACGGATTACAAACGCAATAATCTGCCTGGAATCTACATGCGAAAGACTGCTGACAGGCAGAAAGATACTCGTATTCCTGAAGACTTGGAAAAGGGGAATTTATATTTTCCTTCTTAATTCATTTATTCAACAACCTAAACTAAAACTAGTTAGTTTTGGCTCCGATTTCAAGTGGTCTCCCAGCCAAAAATATGTTGTTTTCTCGGTGTACCTCTCACATTTCCACCTCAATGCACCGCCATCTTATTAACTAACAAAATGAACATCAGATCATTCGAAAATATGTGTTAAAATTGCTTGAAAACACACACACACACACACACACACACACACACACACACATATATATATATATATATATATATATATATATATATATATATATATATATATATATATATATATATATATATAGATTAACAGCCTATTTTGGAGTATTGGACGTATTGAAAGTCAAACCAGGACAGACATTTGTCGTCACTGCGGCTGCCGGGGCTACGGGAAGTTTTGCTGGGCAGATTGCGAAATTACAGGTATGGATTTGTCTTGTAAATGAACTATTGAAGTTATTACATTTTAACTACGGAAGTTATTGCATTAGCCATTGAAGTTATTACATTGTAACAGTAAATTAGTCCTCCTGCTGTGGAGTTTATAATAACGATGACGTAGCTTCAGTCTGACCAATAGGAATACTGCTTGTGTTTACATTTTGGCCCTGTATGATTGTGCATGTTTATTAGGACTCAACCGGAAAAAAGGTAAATCAACTGGAAAAATGTACCCATCTTTTTTTCAGGGATGCAAAGTTATCGGTTTTGCTGGGAGTAAAGAGAAGTGCGACTTGATCAAAGAATATGGCTTTGACTGTGCCTTTAATTACAAAGAAGTCACTCTACAGGAAGCCATGGCAAAAGCTGCACCGGAAGGAGTTGACTGCTACTTTGATAACGTAACTATGCCTATTCAAGATTGTATAAAAAAGAAAGATATACTTGAAACGGTCGTTCCTCTCCCTTCTTTTGTTCTGGACTGAGCGACGATTGAATGTTTTGGATTGGCATGCGTTCGCACTGGTCTGAATGTATTTTTTAGTATGTACCTGTGTATTTATTATTTACAAACGTTTAAGCTATGCGTATTCGCGCCTTTGGATGGGTGATTCCACACTTAAGATGGATATTCCGTATTAATTGCTTCCATTAAGCTAATTTAGGGAACAGCAGACATAACTCCGGTTAACTTAAGCTCGAGGAACTGTATACATTGTTTTCTTCGACGACGACTTACAGCGAGAGATCTAGAGATCAGGAATCGTTCGTTAGAAAGGATGTTTCTCAATGGTCTTTAGTATTTTGAGATCTTACCTTACAGGTTGGTGGAGAATTCACAAATAACATCTTGTCCTTCATGAAAACAAAAGGAAGAATAGCAATATGTGGTTCAATATCTACATATGGAATGGATGACAATCAGCCAACAGGTAGACACACACACACACACACACACACACACACACACACACACATATATATATATATATATATATATATATATATATATATATATATATATATATATATATATATATATATATATATATACACACACACACAGAGTCCATTTCACCCAGTCTTAAATAGGTCGCAGTGACTTGTTATTGGTCTAAATTATCTATATACATAGGTCGGCTATCTGGACACACCTTAGTTGCCTCAGAAAGGTATATTATTAAAATGTACATTTTCCATGTTATCGTTATTATCACTCACTACATGCGAGTAAGGTTAAAATAAACTTAATTTTATGAACAAGTGAGTATATACTGGAAATGCCACAAGTAGGAAGGCAATTTGTCTTTTGTTACAAGTTTTAAACTAACTTTGGATAATTATTATCAATGAACTATCTTTAAAAGAATCCAAGGTATGTGCTATTTGTTCATTAAATAGGTAAATTAGTGCATTAAAAAAATTATCAATGTAATTTTGAAACATTTCCCCCGCATCTATTCTGCCTTTGATGTCGTTCGGGGATGACGTCACAACACGCATATATATGTAGCAAATTTTAAGATTCACTAGTAATGAACGATAACTCTAAATGCATGTAATGGCATAAGTGAATCAAAATTTGGATATTGACTATCACAAATCAAATTAAAAAGTCTATGTAGGGCTATTATTCTACATCAAAATGTCGATAATCTTTTGGGAGTTTTGATACATTTTAGAAAATAATTTGCAAATAATCAGCCCGGTGACTTTCAGATGAAGTGCCTAAAACGCGTCATGAAATTAAACATTTAATGCTGAAGTCACATTGCAGCCAGTAATTCGCAACGTTTCACATTTTACCATAAACCTTTAATGCATTAGTTGTATTTTTTAAAAGTACTTTCTGTTTATTTCCCCATTACCCAGGCCCTTTGCCCTACCATACAGTTCTGAAGAAGACACTCACACTTCAGGCTTTCCTTGGCATCCACTACAGTGCTGAATTTCCTGCTGCCTTGAATGAGATGATTCAATGGGTGAAAGGGGTGAGGATATTCATCTACAGTCGTTGTCGTCGCCATCGTCATCTATAATTATTATTAATCCTGGTAGTAATGGTAAAAGTTGTTGTTGTTGCTGTTGTAATAATGCTTATTGTTGTAGTAGTATAAATGCTTCACCATTGAATGACATGTATCTGGAGTTCGCCAATGTTTAAAAGCCATTCTCAAGATGCATTTGTTCGGGACCCTGAGTTTATCGTAGGTATAAGAACAGAGATTCTCTGGTTACTATGGAGACCATATAATATCTGTTATCTCTAGCGAGACACAGAAAATCAACAAAAGTCGAAGTAGGTTCAATATATTCTTCATGCAAAATTCATTATTAAATTTTAATATACAGTGATGTAGTTTCCTGGAAGTTTATTGCCGGTTGTCATTTATGAATATCCATGATTTTTAGTTCTTCTAAAACTCAGCTAAGGGTCTATTTTAATCCATTTTATATATTCTTTTTTTAGGGAAAAATCAAATATCGAGAAACGATAACGAATGGTTTCGACAATATGGTGGACGCCTTCATCGATCTCTTTAAGGGGAAAAATATTGGAAAGGCTATTGTGAAATGTTAGAAAAAGCATGCATAAAATATCATTTTGCTTCTAATAGTCCACAGCTGGAAGTATTACTACGGAAGCAGGCAGACAGAAATAAAGTCCTGGCTTCATATGCTAGTTTTTAAGTTCAATATTTTAATTTTTGAAAGAAAGGCACCATTTTGAAAGCTATTTTATTGCACAGTATGTATACATATTAACCGCGTGATACCATGCGATAAGTTAGCTCGCCGGACTGTAATATCACACATCAACAACAGTTAAAAAACGCTGTATGAAGTGGTGCAAAGACTGTTGAGTTATGTCACTTATAAACAGATTATCAAACCTGTTTTAAGAAAGATGATTTTTTGAAAATACTTTTGGTCAACAAGATACCGTATAAAGGATGCCTGATACTGTGCAATTTTGATGCCAACTCCCTTCCGTAATAATCAACACGTAAATTATTTACGTGTGTTGTTGTACATTTTGTTTGCTGGAAATATTAAAGCTGAAAACATTAAAACTCTTAACTCGTGCATTTTCTGTAAGGAAATGGATCGTTTTTCATTCTTGTTATCAACCGGATTGGTAAAATCTATTTTGTTTTCAGAGAGATTATTAAATGTAATACAGCTATCTGCAACGACTGCGTCGTACATTTACGTAGCAAGAAAGATTATGGACAACGGCACTTCGTGTACGTGTCACTTATCGAAACTTTTTTTATAGAAAAAATTAGCCCAGACAAAAGTTACCTTTGTCTATTTTTCTTTTATAATCATTGTTGTTTCTGCATCCATTTTGGCTCTTCTGATTTCATTTTTATGTATCTGCATCTCTTGTACTCGTTGATGATAAGAGTAAACCTTCCACGGCTGATTTCAATTTTACTTCTCTCTTTGCTTATAATGTGATCGATAATTTTCAACTTAGTGATATCAGATGTTATTATTTCATTATATTTTTAAATCTTTACATTAATTATCGTATGATTCAAAGCTTCTCAAACAGTTCAAACATCTGCTGTGCTAAATCCGGTAAAGGTTTGTATCCATTCCACACAAACATAGTCCAGCTGTTAAAACACCTCAATCAGCTGAGGGAGTTTCAATACATGCCTCTAACCTTTTCAAAACTGTGTGTGCTATGTTGTATTTCTTTCTCAAAACTTTGTAATGTTCGAACTCATCTATAAAATATGTTGCCAGATTTAACTTAATATAGAATTTATTGTTTTATTGTTTTCATTAATTTATTTTCTCTAATTCTCGAATATATGCATCACTATTAAGCCAATAGAAATTAGCATGGCTTGTGTTTTATAACAGCTTTGTGACCTGGCTAAAAGAAGCCGTAACGATTAGCTTTACAACCTCTTCAATATTCAATGTTCACGGTGGACCAATTATAGACCTATGTAGCTTTGTCATAAGTATGATGTAGGCAAAAGTAAGAGCAGATATTAATGTTAGATAGTTAACTGACTCGATACTTTTTCCCGTCTTTCTTTTCTTATTAACCTTGCAAGAAAAAATAGGATTTTACTTCTGCTTGTACTGTGTTAACACTTTAATCATGCAAAGCGTATGTGCCATCAAGCACTATATTGAGAACTCACTAACCGAAATGGAATGATAAACTTTGCAGATTCTTCGATGCCTTTTGATGATGATGGACCAGTTTTTGCATATAGCGTGCTATAGCAGGGACGAAAACCATGCGGTGAAGTCAGTTCATAATTACCGCTGACAGCGAGCCTTTGTCACACAGTGAGTCAATCCGATGAGCGAGAAAAGCAATACACGAATGTTCAATTCATTACATAGTAGGTTTACGCGACACACAATGTTTGCGGTTTGTTGATATGTCATCACTTTCTGTGAATCTGATTGGTCTAACTAAGCCCATGAAATCCAAGCGCAGTATTCTCAATATTGACTGGGTGAGAGCATGGGATTTTTTCTTCTGGATATATCTTTTAAATATTGCTATCAACAGTATGGGGCCATCTTTCCAATCAGTAGCCCAAAGGACAGTGCAAGAAAAACGCTTACTTATGTCAGAATGCGATACGAAAACTAGACCATGAGTTTATTGATGGTACCGTGTGGTATAGATTTAGCATGAACACCATGGACAAGCGTGATTTAAATGTCAGACTATAGGAGTAAATAAACTGCCCTCTCTTATTAAGAGAATGTATACAAATGCTGGTCTTTCAACTTACAGAAAAATATCTTAGTAAAGTAGTCTTCCAGATAAAAGAATAAAAATCTCCGGTCACAAAACCATTAACCCTGGAATCACAATACTCAGCAAAACCACTATTCTAGATTTAGTAATCTCTTTACACGAATACATACCAACTGGAATGCTATTATTGTCTGCGTTTCCGATACTGCATTGTGGTAAACGTCCAGAGCACAAACTGGGATAATTTATTCACTCGTAAGAACTGAGTGGTGTAGCGTCTAAGGCATATCTATCTATCTATCTATCTATCTATCTATCTATCTATATCTATCTATCTATCTATCTATCTATCTATATATATATATATATATATATATATATATATATATATATATATATATATATATATATATATATATATATATATATATGAGTGACAAATATAATATGTATCTTGACAAATATGAAATATTTAATTCTAACTTCATTTGCTTCTCGTTATGTCCCTCTGTAAACCTCTTTGCTCTTGTTTCCATCACACTGTATTTTTAGTCTTTAGTCATTAGGTATTTCATCAACTCTTACGAATAGGTGTTTTTAGGTTACTGTGTACTAGGAGTGAGCTCAAAAGTTATACTAAAAGTCGGTCAACATGATCAATGTTTCATTGTTTTGTGACTTCTTTTACTTTGAGCATATCCAACTTTGAATGATTACGTAACTATGTTGAGTACTGTATATGCATTATTTTATGCATTCACGACATAGAGCAAAGATATTAGATCAGTTTCTGAAACAGTCTTTCTGATATGTTTCTGTACTTTGTATAGATTATCTATAGCATGTATGACATTGTTCCAAAAGTCGGTCAACGCAAACTATAGTTCATGTTGGATGACTATACTAAGAATACTTTGCTTGAAGTCTTGTCTTTTACACCATGTGCTGTACGGGACAACGTACATGTTGGTTTATTTAATCACGTAGCCTAAATCCATAATGAGAGTGTGCGTTGTTTGTATTATGGCATTTATCTGTTTCTGTTCATTCCAGATCCTTGGCATCCGTCCGTCTACGGAGACGACGGTGTAGTTTTAGAGTAAGTTGTTGTTTCGCCTTCTTCCTGGCTTTCTTTTCAGCGTACTTTATGTTCCTGATTTCTTCGGCATTTGAACTCCCTGTCTGACAGCTAGACGACAAGTGGAGCGTCGTTAGCACAGCTCTCCCAGTCGTTGACGTTGATGTTGGCCATCTTCATGTCCTTCTTGTAACGCAGAAGTGGCCGTCCAATTCGTCATGTACCTTCTGCTAGCTCCCCGAATAGCGGGTCCTTGGGAATGCGGCCTGGATCCATTCTCTTGACGTGGCTGAACCAGCGAAGGCGCCTGTCGCTGGGAATAGAGAACATGCTGTTCATGTTGGCGCGTTCCAGGACCTCTGTGATGGGTACTTTGTCCTGCCACTGGATGTGCAGAATGCACCGCAGGCATCTCATGTGGAAGCTGTTGGGTTTACTCTTTTGTCTCGAATAGGTGGTTCATGTCTCGCTGCTGTAGAGCCGTGTGCTGAGCACGCAGGCCTGGTAGATCCGCAGTTTGGACTTCACAGTGAAGTTGGGGTTGTTCCTGACCATCTGGTTCAATATGGCCATCACTTCTGCTGCCTTGGCAATCCTGCCGTTCACCCACTCTTCGAGATGGGTCTCCAAGATCCACGCACCCAGTGAAGCAGGCAGGCCCTGGCGGGCAGCACCTCACTGACTGGGGGCTGCCCACCTTGAGGCGAGCGGTGGCTGTCCAGTGAGATATGGTGAGATATGGTGATCTCTTTCACCGTCAGAAGCAACCCATGGAACCTAGCTCTACGTCAATCGAGCTTTGACTTAGAATCGGTAAATTGCTACTTCCCGTTTTATGTGGAAACCTTAGTGGAGCTAAAAAGCCTCGCCAGGGTGGTATGGAGAATCAGCTGTTGCCCGTGCAGCAGGCCCCCCTCTCCACGCATCTGGTGGAACCCAATGAATGACGAATGCCGATACCGCTTGGCACCAACGGCGTCTCAGAATGTGCCGGTATGAGGCGTCCTTGACTGTAGCCGAAAACTGTAATTCTTATTAAGATTCTCTGGAGTGCGCAATCGTGCTTTCAATTACGCGTAATTCAACCCTACCCCCATTTCGCGAAATGGAGATGCTTAGTAGGACAAGAGGCATAGCAGCAAAAACCTGTTGTGGTTTTGAGGTTCAAATGCGTAAATTCGTTAACGTAGAATGTCCGAGTGCGTGAACGGTAATGCAGGTACGCAAGATACTGTTGCTTGATCGAAATAATTTCCCGTTCATTATCAAAGTCAATGCCAAATTGTAACAGAATGATCCTTTCTTCCCCCCCCCCCCGACCCCATCAAACTATTAAAACCCATACACTACCGACTGAGACTTGGACCCTAAGTTTCATATCTGATGGACCAAGTGCCCTTTGATAAACCTTCTTTTTTATCGGGGTTTTCTTGCCATTACTTTATCTGCTTACCTTAATTGACGTAAATAAAGGTGACTAGAAGGATGGTTTTACTGGTGAACTGTAGTAGTATGAAACTACAGGGTTTTCCCCACTGACGCTCCGGTGGCCTAGTGCTTAAAGTGTCCGTATCGGATGCGGCAGGTCGCTGGTTCGATCCCCGGCCAAGTCATACTAAAGACTTATAAAAATCGTACTAAGAGCTGCCTAGATAGGCGCTCAGTATACGGAGGTTAGTATTAGGACTTGTCGACATATTGTCAGGATAATGTGACTGGGTGAGACATCATGTTATATGTCTGCGGCATGATGCCCAAGTGCTAGCCATCACTACAAACTGCAACACTGCAGACATCGTAGCTATACGACTGAATTTTTTAAAAATGCTATTTTAAAAATCCAGATCACACACACGCACACACACTTGTCCTCTTTGTGAACTTTTCAACTGTCCTCGTCCCTTCCAACCATGATAATTAACCCCTATGTGAGCGTTATCTGTTGTTCACTTTTAATTTTGTCTGCGGAGGTGCAAGCATCTCGCACACACACATGAAGCGAGTGATCCAGTCAAGGTGGGTAGAGTATCGTCTGGATGAAAATGAGGGCCAATGGAGACCACACACCAGCCTTTGACACTACTCTAGTCTGCAGTGATTTTGGGAACGAAAATCTCACAATGGGATGCACTTGTTCAGACAAGCCTACGGTAGCAATCAATGCACACTGCAAGCCAGCTAAGTTGTGTTTCATTGATAATCAGCCTTACGTGTAAAGATTGGTTTTCTTTATTTGAGTTTGTCTGTGCGTAAATCCGCGTTGATTCTTATTTGTGCACGTAACTGTCTTTAATTTTCCATTTTTGCCAGAATTGTTTCACATTCAGGCGCACTGATTATTTGATCTTCAATTGCAACCGAGTATAATTTTCTGATGGAATTGAGACAGCTCTGTGCAGCCGAAAGTAATTTGGAATATACACTTATTCTTGAATGCAACCGCTTTGAAATTAATGTACTAGCAACAACGGACACACCTGTTATTATATATATATAGGACCAACAATAACACCGATTGGTACACGTACAATGGTTTATGTTGTCGCTATGCCAGTCACACCAAGATCAATAGTTGATGTGGCAGGAAGAGCGCAAATAACATCTACGACCAAACATCCGTGTTTGTATTTCACGATCAGCGCGATTCTCTTGGTACTTTCATCTCATATGTTGTTCCGGTTCGACATATTTTACATCTCTAAGACTTAGGATCCATCATCGCTCTTCTTGTAAAAATGTAAGTAACGTAATTTAATTGCACGATAGGCAGATCTTGTCTGGTTATATCATCAGGCGCATTACTCATACGCAATTTTAGCCAATTATCCCTTTTTCCTGGTACAATTGGTCATGCAGTTATTAAAAAAATACTCTGCCTTGGGGACACTTAAATATCACACGATTGTGCATTCGTGTGGTCTGGTATTATCATCGTTTAAAACACACCAGTTACGCTAGCACCATTTACACCTTACGATCGCCTTTGCCCAATAAATGATATCCGAAATAGTGCATTCTTCTTGGATGACAGTCGAGATCGTTTTTGTTTCCACTGAGTTGATATTGGTGTAAACTATTCATTGCTGAACGTAACCGGGGTGGATACAGTGATGAATGCCGCTTCGCCATTGTAGAAACAATCCCGGAGAGGTTTTACATCTGCTTCTGTAGTCAAACTTTGGGTGTTTTTCTGGGCGATGTTTCCAAGCTGGCCTCAAGTTCGTTGTGACACATCAGAGTGGTTCTAATTGTCAATTCCTATGTGATCCTTAAAAAGATTATATTTTATTGTTGGAAGGTCTGGTAAAGCCGTTTTGACATAGATGTTCATCAAGTGGAATGAAATCACTATCAATGTTTATATCCTTTGTTAAGTCATCCGAAACCCCGTCGGTAGATTCTCAATATCACCACTGCGTCAGATTCCATTACTTATTTACAATGCCAAATTCTAATCTTAAGCACAAACGCTAGAGTAGTTTAAGTATAAATCAGGATAAATATTGATAATTTGAACTGAATTTATTCTCCGGCCACCGACTAGGTCAATATTGTATATATGAATGATTTTTTTTAACATTATTGTATATGCGGGCACCTGTTACTAACGACCTACCACGTTGGCTATTATTTATCAATAATGACATTACACTTCAGCAGACAGTATCAGACACGGATGCGATAAATGAATACTATCAAGACTCGGGTACGATGTGAGGTCTAGGCGTATCAAAACCATCCCAACAGAAGTGAAAACAATTAGGCAGTTTGTTTTAACTACAGCTTTTGATTCTCCTTCACTGGTCAACAGGTGCTTCAATATGCTCCATGATGTTACTAAGCATGTTGATGCTTTGTTCGTCCACGTATTGTTTTGTTGTAGTATTAGGATCAGCATCATACTCTCCAATATAAGCCATCCAAACGCCGCTGTCTCTATTTCCACCGTTGTCAGTGATCTCAACAAGATTTTATTTTACCACAAAGTTGCCTTTCAGTTTCATAATAATATTTTGAATGCATGTGTTTGACGTTTTCAGCCTGCCAGTTTGATCTAAACTCGCAAGTTCACCTGGGTTGACACCAACAACAACGCGTCTAGTAAGCTCATTCAAATCCGCTATCGCTAAATCTGACAATCGCTGCTGAGCGGCCTCGTTAATGACCTTACTAACGACAGACGCCATTGATTCTGTCGATGATAATGTAACTGGAACCGTCTTCGGTAATCGTGTTACTAATCGCAGTATTCGACCTCGAAGCGTGTGAGCCGCCCGCGAGCTAATTTGTTTCATTCGATCCACATCGGCACTTTTAAAACTATCTACAACTCGCACTGGAACTTCTTTAACGATGGATGTAGCACGCGATGATAAGAATACGAGGACGTTTGGTACACTCGTAAATAATCCACTAAAAAAATCACCGATAACAGTTCTATAATATATCATGTATAAAAGTTGTCTCGAAATAACTTCATAAACGGATTTCACATGTCCACGCACGATTGATTATTAAATGTCAAGTTGATCTCTATTGAAAAACTAATATGGGTCAGACGATTATTATGGCACTGAAGATTTTCATACGCCCTCTCGTAATCGATATCAAGGCACATAGTTCCACGGTGGTGAAAAGCCAAACAGAATATAATCCTGAACAACTACTCATGTGCTTTCGGACATGCTTTTATCACTACCACTGATGGTATCACAAGTTAATTTAACCTGGGTCGTTGAAGTATTTCTAACAAACAATGTCAGTGCGATATGATATTCCATAAGTAAAAGTCTTTTATCATCTAGAATGTTACGAGGCCAGCCTAAAATTGATCTTTTTGATGACCTTTCATTTTCAACCACGTACGTTTGAGATTCTTAGGCAATAACAGAACTGAGTTTACGCTGAGTGCTCATAGGCACTCATAGAAATTTGTAGAGTCTTTGTCGGTCACCATCAAAATTCTTCATCGAATGTTTTCTTTGATCGATTCTGTGACTTACGTTCCTTAGGAAAGTTCAATAATAGTATGACAGTTTGCGCCAGTGATTTCTGAAAACACAAATGAGTTATTCGCGGCCATATTTCCAAACGGTTGAGATCGGATATTAGACCAATTATAATACACACGCATCCATGCTAGTACGATCGCAACTGTGTGTGACTCGCCAGCGTTGATAGGTGCAGAAAAAGTCCGATGGATGTATGGTTTTATGGATGAGATGGTACTCATTCACACGCATCCATGCTAGTACGATCGCAACTGTGTGTGACTCGCCAGCGTTGATAGGTGCAGAAAAAGTCCGATGGATGTATGGTTTTATGGATGAGATGGTACTCATTCGAGTAACTCTCTGAGCTGTACTTACAACCACCTACTTCACTGAAGCATATATTTCACGCAAGACACTAAGCGTCTCAACACGCACCGTCTCAATTGTTTCAGAACTCATCATCGATGGTGTATCTATCATGAATATCTTCGACAAGTTTATGCATCAGCGCACGATATTTGTCTCTGTCCATAATATAATTAGTGAGCAATTGCTGACAATCGATGTCTCTTCATTAATGACTTAAGGTGCATTATTGCCCGCACGAACTGATCCCACAATTATATTTTTTCCTTTTATACTTGTTTGTCTATCCATAATGCCAATGTATGAGATTCAGTTACAGGTTGTGTTTTTTATTATTGGTGTTTGTATTCGTGGAGGCATATGTTTTGGTTGAGGTACGGCTGCTTGATCCGAATACTTTTCTGTCTCAGTTTCGGAGACTGGTTGAAGTTATTTTTCTTCCCCGTGCAAGAGTTTCATAAAAACTCTCATCTATTGTATTGCTTCTGGAGTTTTCCCAGCTTTAGCCATTTTAATTTTTGCATTATAATAATCAAACGGTTCGCCTGAGGCGTGTTTAAACCCAGCAAATTCCCTGAATACACACCTGGACGATACCATTTTAGGTGTTGCGATGATCTTTTCACCACTAAAATGTACCAGCTGGCGTTGAGTGGGTTGGGTGGAAACATCTCTGCTGATTGAGGTTTTTAAGGCCGAACTGGCGACCTTTTTCATTAAAAGTTTGTTTTCGGTTCTTCCAGGATTGACTGATACATGGGTAGTGAATCTTCAGGTTAACCGACGTCTTTTTCTTTGACTTCAGAACCATACCTGGCAAGCGTGTAATAACCCGAAATGTCATCAACACGTTACAGTTGTCAAGGATCACTGTTGATACATGGGCGTATCGTTGAATCAGATTAATCGTGTCAGTGTTTTTGAAGTGTCGGCCTCGTGAAAATATTTGTTGGTTATTGACTTGATTTTCAAGCATCAGATCATCTTAGACAGCAAGATTGTTTTTGTTTGCATCCAGATCGTTCATGGCAGAGGCTTCCTAGATAGTGGAAAAGAAATCGATTGAAACCCCTCTTCCCATGGATACAAAGTCGTCGTGGCATTTTTACCAGTTCTCGACAATCTTTTGTTTCTCAACTATTTTTGAAAATATCTTAAAACACCATAACACGGTTGATCATTGGCCTATGGTGCAATCACGTACAACTGATCCCAGAGTAACCATCGTAAACAATATTCAACAACAGTTGCGTTTTTCCTGATCCAGCCGGGCGAATGATTAGTGTATGAAGTGAGTTTGGAGGCTCAGTTCCATCACATTGCTTGGATGGTTTAGACGTTGTTTATGCAGACAACTCAATGACTTAAGAGTCTTTGCTTTTACCAAAATCATATGCATTATTTTGCGTGATGTCATTGAATAATACGATATTGTTAATACGATCATGTCTTCACTTTGAATGCGATGTTGAATGCATTGTAACGCAGAAACACTTACCGCAAATGCAACTCTGGTTCAAACACGTAATGGACGAGCATCGATTAATGGAATTTGTGATCAATATGGAGCAAAGAAGTTTATGTTTGTAGGAAACAGCCATTGTGGACGACAACCCGTCTCATGCGCATGGTGAAAGTATCTTCCTAGGTATAATTACTGAGGGCATGGCAAGCGCCTGGATATACGACTCGATTCTAACAACCGAACAAAGCCCGCAGAAGCACATATCAACCGCGTAGCTGCTGCGCGTTACCGACATGAACTTGCTTATAAAACATCCACTGATATCCGTGTACGTCAACGCGCCGACGTGGATCTGATTCATGACTTGATGCGATTAATTCAACACTGGAAGAATGAATCGCATAATGGATCGTCAAAGGAGGTATGAAATCAAGATTGAATTGGGTGGCACTAATTAAGCACCAAAGTATACCATTATAAACAAACAAACAATGCACACAAAAGTCCAGACAAAATTTGAAGCTACCGTTGAACAATTAGCCAGGGCAGCAAAAGTTAATCACATGATTGCTCGAGCATGGTTAGTCAAATAAGTCTGTGGCAAATTTATTTTCCATTACCAAGAAATATATCACTATGTTAGTTTGATGTCCAAACTTCAAATGAAGTTCATCAAGCAGATTTGTTATTTCTTCCACATGGTCGTATCCGTGGTCGACAAATACGACTGAGCACCTATAAATTCGCGTTCACCATGGTCAATGTGACAATCAGACAAAAAGAAGCGTAGCCGTTGACATGAAAAGATTATGCCAGTGTAGCTGATGCACTCCAAAGTGTTTATGCACGCGACCTAATAACATGACCACGATTGTTACAAATGGATCTTGGCAACGAATTGTTTGGATCTTCGGCGATCAAGCTAGCAAACCATCATGTGTTAGTACGTGTCAGGCATGTCAGTGTTCATCGTGACCAAGCTAATGTGGAACGATTGAATCATACTCTTGCAAAATGGTTATTTAGTCATCAGTACGCAAATTAATTGTTGATGAGACCAAAGTGGTCTCAGGTTTGGGTAGTGCGACTTCCATTAATCATAGCATGATTGAACAATGAAGTTACACATACGACTGGATTAAAAACAGCCTATACGTTTAGACAAAAATCAATCATTGCTACTAAGAAAATGATTTTATAGCTAGTACCGTTACAGCCGATAGGAGACATGCTTGTTCGGTATATATATGCATCTGATGAGTTAGAATGTAGGCAACAACGTCGTGCAACTGACCCAGTATGGTACCTGGAGGTATTCACGATCTCGGAACGGATTGATACTCCAAGTCAAACAGTTACAGGTTGGGACCGTATTTAGTGGAGCAATATCTCCCCACCGTGCATTTGTGCGGGAAGAATTGCAAATCGTTCCAGGAAATACAGAACTGCCACCAGGATTTGTGTTGGCACGTCATTAATCACTGTCAAACGTACGTTTGCTCCCAATAGCAGTTTGTCGAAACTCGTAAGTGGTAATTCCATCGAGAAGTATAAATCGCTTGGTATCCAGCAGGGACAAACTCACTTTGATGCATCGGTATCTACCCATGTGATAGTTCTTAGATCGGATGATGATTGCGTTGTGTGCGAATTCACGACAGTCTTGAAGACATTCCAAATAGCGTTTGTGTTTGAGATCTCTCTGCAAATCACCTTTGGAACACTTTTGGCTCATTGGTGATGGTTGTGCCAGAATTCTGTGGTCTGACCACAATCGAGTACATTTGGGTCGAAGCCCGACATACTCATTGATCAGTTTACCAGAGCAATTGTCTTTGAACTTGCCAGCCACCTTTTTATCGATGGCACTGAACAACGGATCTTCTTTCGGATAATCGCTGGTATCAAATTCGTTGATCAAGCTTGGCTGTTCGATATCCGCGTACACATCGTCGATTGTGATATGCATAAACAGCGAATCAGTGTCGATGTACAACATTTTTAAACGATCCTGATAAAGGGGTGTGATCTTGTCGTAGTAAAACTCATATATGAGCAGCTTCAACAGTTCCAGAACAGTGGTACAACCAGATATTGGTTTTGTCAGTTTGATGTTGTTTTTCTGGCAGGGTCCGCAATGAGCCTGCAAGGTCTCTGTTGCCCCTATTATCACGTAGAAAGATCTACTCAAATTCATTTGCGCAGATTCTATATGTTTTTTTACAAACAAGGGATTGACCATGAACATGAAAAGTACTTTTCTAATTCATTGGTGACTTTTATGTGTAGCTCAGTATTCATCTAAATGTACATAGCCATCTTAGCTTGCTGTGGAAATCCAAACCCTCGGTGGATTTTGGTTACACATACCCAATCGCAAGTACTACTGCAAATTTCTCACGTATAGTACATAATTGGGTTTGCTCCTAAGACTTGGTACCGGTTTGGTGTATATGGTGTACATATGTCAGTATTCATCAACAATCGAGCACTGATACGGGGACAACCATTCATCGGACACTGACAACGCTCCAGGGGCCAGTAAATAATCGTTGTATGCTTCGTGTAAATGCTCAGAATATTCCAGGTCAACATCAAAGATGTATCCGTAGTCACCTTAGATGTTGTGATTGTGCCCGTCTTTTTGTAGATCAATGTGGGCAGGATCGATACAATGAACCGGAAGTGGCTGCATCATGGCCCATTCACAAGGGTTAATGACATCTAGATACGTGATGTATCTGTTAGGGTCAGCGGAGCCATATCTGTCAACGTTTGAGTTGTTGGCACTATGACTCGCCATGGATATTCCACCACGAAGTGATCGCTTGATAAACATATTCTGGTCAATGTCAGTCAGCAATTCAAGTTCGATTTTGGTCTTCGACAACAATGCATCCCAACCAATACTCGGTGAGGAAACGTAATACGCGGAATCGAGCTTGTTCGCATGCATGTCAGTGTCACAAAATTTATTTCTCAAACACATCAGGGAGCAACAATACTACAATTGCGTATATACAGATCGTGATAGTCACCAGGATTTTAGCACTCTAATTCAGACCAAGCTTTCTTTGCAAGTTCATAGTCATCTGAGGAAATACCTTCAAGTGTCAAGTGACAACGAGGAATAAAACGCTCCTATCAGTGACAACTGGGTTTCAGCAAATTTGTTCCAGTCGTTCATGTACTGGTATGGATACACATATTTTCTCGTTATCAAGTAAGTATTGACTGGAGAGTATCGATGAGAGATTTTGAAATTGGCGGCCTTCAGATAATTCACTAACACTTAGACAAACTGATGAACTGATGAATCGATGAGCTGCAATTGTCCCAGTCAAAGCGTCAAATATTGTTCCATGTTGTTGGGGATCCCGTTCATCGGGGAGTCTATTGCTGGGGCTAATACTTGCATTATTAGGAGACCATCGTATCCACCTAGGTTACAAAGCACCAAAGATAATTTGGTGTTTTTTGGGGGTAAATTTTCAACTGAAACTACATGCGCTGTGTGTGTGTGTGGCACATCTTGACGCACCACTGATGTGACAGTGGTCACGAAATGTGAATCCAGGACTTTTGCTTTCATCTCTGAACTGGCTTTTGCTCTTTATCAATGGAAGAACTTTGCCCCTCATTGAAGGCTTTTACGCAACACATCAGTGAGTGGCTGCAGAAAACTCAAGAATGTTACCACCCGTCAAAGTATGCGTGATGTTGAGTAGAGCTGTCGTCGAATCCATTCTGCTGATACTTCGATCGCTCTGAGAAATGCCTCAACTGTGTTTAGAGAGCTATATTTCTGGGCACGATAAAGACTGGCGACTCTGATTTGCCATCATATCCTACCACTATATAATATAACCCGCATGGAATTTGTGCAGCGATTTGCACTCTTCGAAAAATATCAGGCGCATTTGTGTCTTTGTTAGGAGAGCTTTCCACTAAAACATTCAGGCATTGAAAATCCGCGTAGATTCTAAATAGGACATTCATCCTTCGTAATATTGCATTAAATTTGACAATGTTTTTATTTTTTACCAGGCTCTGGGATAGTGTGCGCTGTGGTTTATCACTGATGCCAAGGCAGTATTAGTCGTGACTGGTGAGCAGTTCTTAGGTGTTAAATACATGCATGGAACGTCTGCGTGGAAATTTTTTTCCTTTGTACTTGCTGTGCCGGTTAAGCAGCCGACGAAGATTCTTTATCCATACGTAAAGTGATATCAATTATGATTCTTTTATTTCACTCGGCAACAACAAAACAATCTGAATTCGTTTGTGATAAGCATTGGGAGTGCAAGCGAAAAAAAAAACCACTTTGTCACACGTGAATATATTAACAGCAAAACCTGGGTAAAGTGTTTCAAATTTCTTCAGCGTGGCTTTGTTAACCTGCACGGGAAATTCAATATTTCCAAAGTTGAGTTTACCCAAGTGTCGCCGATATTTTCCACACATGTCTTGATGATCACTGACCGGGTATACATCTGAGAAAATTACCCATTATAAATACGATTATCAAAGTACTTCACGTTGATAGCTCACGTTAGTGGTACCATGTTTGATGTTGCTATGTAACTGGAACAACGAAACAGATGATACAGCGGGAGATGAACTTCGAATTGGGCACATTTCGATCTTGCATTACTGTATTTCTCCAACGTTTCAGAAATCTATTCCTTGCCTCTGTCAGTTTCATCATTCATGGCGCTGCTGTCTTTGCGTTTCAGGCATACGAGAGAGTCAACCGTCTGGTACTTTTAAATCCATCTTCGTCACGACTATGTGGCTTAACCAAATGCATATTAACAACCAGGTATGTCTTAACTTCTTTGTGACAAAAGTTTTGTAACACCACAACGATTCCTGAATCATATTTGTCAATAGTTTCAGAGCGTTTTTGCCTGGTGTGTATGTGGATGGGATAATTGTCACTTTATTTTCCATCTCATCACTACGTTTCTGAAATTTTAATTCAGGCTCTTGTGATTGTTGTATATTTGCACTTTCATGCACACCACTTGAGTAGCGATAGAAGATGCAAGATGAAGACGACAGGTTTCTTCATTCTCTTCTGCTACCTCAAAAAATGTAGACTTTTCTTGTACCTATCGGTATTAGGATATGATGCTCACATGCCAAATGTTTTAGTTGCTGTACCATTGTATTGTTTGTAGTCTTTGCTGCTGCTGTTTTTGCTACTGCAGTAGCAACCGATGGTGACTATAGTTAGGGATGAAGTTCAAATATGGGTCTCAATAATTCAAGTATGGCAGCTTTTCTCATACGACTTGGAATGTAAATTTCATGCTACCGTGTGAGATGTTTTAGTTTTGACACAGTAGACATGTTTACAATAAGGGGAGGGTGAAGCGTCTTTCTAATTGGGAAATTTTGTCAATGGGTTGTTTTATGTTTGATATTTAGGCTAGATCAGAAACTGCGATCGCTTTAATCCTGGCTATTATTTAATTTATTTATGTTTTATTGTTATTTTGTGGAATCTGTTTGTCATTGGGCAGTCTCAGGTTTTTTGAGGTTTTGTTTTTCCTTCACGCCTGATATTATTCACGAACATATCCACAACACTGCCGGAGTAGATTACGATATTTGACCCCGATGCCACATTTCAGACAGAATCGTGCCCCTAGACCATCACGTAATATATATATATATATATATATATATATATATATATATATATATATATATATATATATATATATATATATATATATGTGTGTGTGTGTGTGTGTGTGTGTGTGTGTGTGTGTGTGTGTGTTTTACTGTGTTCATAATAACATGTTTTGTTAAAGAGTTCGTATTTTCCAAGGCAGGCAACTTTGCATTTGTTGGTCCCAATGCCATGGAGCTTCCTATACATACGCACGAGAATTTTATGTAATTGGCGGGAAAAATCTAACCTGTTCCGGTAAAGTATCTGATTAGCCTTTATTTGATAATAGGAGACATTCCATTTATCAATCGCAAATGATGGGTGTTCCAAAAAAGGCAATATTACAAGGCAATTTAGTATCTCGCAGGTAAGATATTTTACCACGCGGTAGCCTCTGATGGTTCATAATAAAACGCTTTTCCTGTGCAAATAAAGGTTTCTTCAATCGAGGATTTTGTGAAATCAAGGCACATTTGCCTTTGTAATAATACACGAATACAGCACAAACTCACCATTCATTGTGCGCTCGAATCCAACAATCTCAAATGTATTATGTTCTCTTTTCACATATGTACAAGACCCTACTGTTATCGTGCCATGCTTACGTATTAACTCCATTATTGACTCTGGTTCGGTTTCTTTTGCATCGAAATAACTGTTCACATAAATGCTACCATTTCCTTAGGTCGTTAAACATTTCATATGTACTTTTTTTCTACTGCAAACAAATTTATTGTTTCTCAAACTTTCTAGTGGTATTGGTGTTTTATATTATAACACAAAAGCATTTATTTTATTAACCTGCTCTGCAACATCTTCGTCACTGACCTTATCAAAAACGTACATTGCTTCAGGCGCAGTGAGCAAGTTATGTCCTTTCTTTGCGGGTGTACTCTTTTATAAATGATTTTCCGCAGATTCTTTTTAGTTTTATTTGCCTCAAAATTCTGCCCAAGTTTATTTCGTTCTATTTCTAAAGTCACTCATGCATTTACCAACTTATCAATGTGTGCTGAATTTATTTCGGAAATTCGTACATCTTCTGTGCTTCATTAATGAACCTGTACGATGTATTCAAACAAAACAGCGATCTCAATTTGTCCGTCACATTTTTGGTATTCCATTCATTTGGCACGTTTACAGTACTATTACAAACTTCTACGAATTCTTTCAGTATACTTTGGGAAACAATATTTTCGCTACCATTCAACATTTGTATATAAGCAGCAACAAATATTTCTTCAATACGAGAATATTCCCAACCCGACTCAGCTCAACTGTATATTTTTGCAAGTATAAAATTATCAATGTGCATATACTATGGTATAGGTACTATAACACACTGTGGATTAAATCAATACACAGCAGAGGCTGATACATTTATTCATTCATTTGCCTGGGTCTGCTAGCAGCGTGTATTGATCGATACCATATGCTTGCCTGAATAAGTACATCCCTCTGCATGATTTTTGTTTCCACAATCATTTCAGACAAGACTAGGGTCAATTTCTGGTGCTTTGTCCCCACTGACCCTCTTTCCGGGCATTTCCATCTGAACGAGAATCTCCCCCCCCCCATAACCGGATCACTCGCATCGCGTGTATGTGCTGGATGCTGGCACCCCCACAGACAAAATTAAAGCGAACAACAGACATCGCTTACATAAGGGATAAATTGTCATGGTGGGTAGAGACGAAGACGGGTGGAAAGGCCATATAAAGGGCCAGCGGGGCAAAACCCTCAGTTTCATACAACTACTGATGTTCTAGAATGCAACCGTTGTACTTAATGTTGCCTCTTTCAGTCTACCATAAATATACATTGCACATTTTGTGTAAGGTTAAATCTAATTCTAGAGCACTTGAAAAGCAACGTTATCATTATTAGGCACAGTGTCCTAATTGTAAAATGGAATAATTTTTCAGGACATGTTTCCTT
The DNA here is from genome assembly GCA_028554795.2 of Sinohyriopsis cumingii. Classification (NCBI taxonomy): domain Eukaryota; kingdom Metazoa; phylum Mollusca; class Bivalvia; order Unionida; family Unionidae; genus Sinohyriopsis; species Sinohyriopsis cumingii. The sequence continues at coordinate 145,043,095 of CM068827.1, forward strand.
TAAAATAAAATAAGCCACTTGTTGGATGGAGATTTGCCGACAAGTTTAGGCTTGAATTGACTTTGCTAGACATACACGTTAGGCTTAACATGTGTGTGTGTGTGTGTGTGTGTGTGTGTGTGTTTGTATGTCAAAATTCGACACTTATAAAAGAAACTTAACAAATTCATGACCTTAAATTGAAGAAGAAAAAAACGAATACTTTTTATGCAACTGTCTTTAAACTATAATGTACATACCGTTTTTTATTTTAAAATGACCTAAAAAACTACACAATTCAATCTGCCAACTTTATAGTTCAAAGATGCACGCCATAAAATATCCGATATTTCAAAAATGCTTAACCGCTTCAGTGGCCTTTTGGTTATAGCGTCCGCATCGGATGCGGGAGGTCGTGGGTTCGATCCCTGGCCGAATCATCCCAAAGACTTATAAAATTGGTACTAACAGCTGCCTCGCTTGGCGCTCAGCATTAAGAGGTTAGTGATAGGTCTTGGTCGGCCTGGTTTCAGGAAACTGTGGCTGAGTGGAACATCATGCTACATGTCTGCGGCATGATGCCCCAGTGCTGGACATCACTATAAACTGCCACACTGCATACATCGTAGCGATGTGACTGAAACATTGTTAAAGCTACGTTAAAAATCAAAATCACACACACACACACACACACACACACTCAAAATTTCCTACATTCTATTCACATTGTGATCTACGTCATTTTCTTTCTGGACTGCTCCAGTGGCCTAGTGGTTTGAACGTCCGTCTCGGATGCAGGAGGTCACGAGTTCGAACCCCGGCCGAATCATACTAAAGACTTATAAAAGTAGTATTTCCAGCTGCCTTGCTAGATGCTCAGCATTGAGAGGTTAGTGTTAGGATTGGTCGGCCTGGTATCAGGATAATGTGACTAGGTGGGACATCATGCTACAGGACTGCGGCGTGATGCCCTATGCTAGAAATCACTACAAACTACCACACTGTAGACATCATTGCGATATGACTGATGTTTGGTTAAAACTACGTTAAAAATCCAACTCACACGCACACGCACACACACACACACACACACACATTTTTTCTCTCATGGTATTGTGTCCGATGTTATTATTTCCCAAAATTGACTAACCTCCACAGTCCAGCCTCTATTTTTCCTGATCGGACAACAATATCCTTTTCAGGTCGGTTTACTTATATGCATATCCTCGTTGGCCTATACGATAGTAATCACTGCATATAACTCTCTTAGGTTTGATGTCGTGTTGTTCCGTTACGCAAAGACGCATTATTACAACAGCAAAGGAAAACGTCTTTATATCTACTTGGTTCATTCTGTCTCAGCGAGGTTTCATGGGTCCTAATGTAACAGATACTCAAGAAAAAAACTTTATATTCTGTCGCACACGACGGTCCCGGCTTGCACTGCATGTACATACTAGATCGCATTACATGCAGAAATATTCTGAAGAGTTTCCTGTGATAAAGATTCGTTTGCGTTGTTTAATCCTGTGTATTAGAAATTACAAGTTACTGAGGTGGGGATAAAAATATTTGTTAGATTTTTAAGAAAACGCTAGATTAATTAAATAATTACCTTAAATTCCTGAATAAAAGTAGTACGTAAAATAAAAGTTAGGGCGCCAAAATGGGCTAAATTCTGTACCGATCAAAATAAGACTTGTCAATTTGCCTGTACTTGCAATCCCCCGCCGCCGCCAAATCTCTGTCTCTCTGTCTCTCTCTCTCTCTCTCTCTCTCACACACACACACGCACACACACACACAATTTCGTCATCACCATACAGTTGGGATACAGAATTTGAGCGGCAGATTTTAGCAGCATTTGAACGTGTCTCTATGGATTTCGTACGTACAATCCTGATGAAGAGTGCACCAAAGTCACGTGAACTCGATCCAATTCCAACATCACTGCTACTTGAGTGCCTAGATCCAGTATTGCCTTCACTAACTGATGTTATTAATACCTCTCTCTCGAATTCCCATCATTTTTCAAAACTACCATTGTAAAGCCTCTGCTGAAGAAACCAACACTAGATCATAACAATTTAAAGAACTACCGCCCAGTTTCTAATCTCCCATTCATACAAAAAATATCTTAGAAAAGGTTGTTCTATCCAAGCTTGTATCTCATCTGAATTCAAACAGTTTTATTAGCAATGTATAACCTGCATATCGCCCTTGCCACAGTACTGAAACTACTCTTCTAAACGTAGTTAATGACATTCTCTCTGCTTTGGATAGAGGAAAGATTACAGTCCTCACCCTCCTTGATTTGTCTGCACCATTTGACACAATAGACCATGGTATATTACTTCACCGTCTCCAGCATGTATTTGGCATTCGTGATAAGCCTTACTGTGGTTCAAGTCCTACTTGGTCAACAGGACACAGATTATGTCTGCAAATGGAATACACTCCAGCCCAGTTGATATATGTTGTGGTGTTCCACAGGGGTGTGTGCTTGGACCTGTTCTCTTCATTCTATACACTCAGCTGCTCTCAAGTGTCATAAATTATCATCCAGTGTCTTACCAATTGTACGCTGATGACACCCAAATATACAAATCTAGCCAACCATCTGATGTTGATGCTACCATCCAAGGTGTAGAGAGGTGCATTTCTGATGTGAAATCATGGATGACATGTAACAATCTACAGATGAATGATGATAAAATTGAGGCCATTCTGATCAAAACATAGAGACTTTCTCATTCACATAAATATCAGCAACACCAACATTAAATTCACACAATCAGTACAAAACCTATGTGTTACTCTGGACAGTACTCTCACATTGCACCAACATGTCATGAACATATGCAAGGCTGCATATCTTGAGCTGAGACGCATCAGCTCCATTCGCAAATATATTTCAGTTGATGCCACTAAAACACTTGTGTGTTCATTAGTACTTTCAAGACTGGACAATTGTAACTCAGTTCTGTCTGTTTCATCTCAATATTTGCTCCAGAAACTTCAAAACGTTCAAAACACAGCTGCTCGGATCATACTTAGAGTATCACGATCAGAGCACACCTCTCCGCTGCTCCGTACCCTATACTGGCTATCCATTCGATCTAGAATCAAACACAAAATTTGTTCTCTGTGTTACGTTTCACTGACTGACTCTAGTCCAACATACCTATCCGACCTCACCCATGTGTACACACCAGCAAGATACTTATGCTCCTCTTCTGACAATCGTATACTCATTATTCCCACTATGAAAACAAAGTCATATGGACAGCGTTCTTTTGCATACCAGGGCCCAGCAACGTGGAATGAATTGCCCATTGAACCTAGACACAAAAATACAGTGATCCCATTCAAGTGTGTTCTCAAAACTCACTTATTTCGACTGCAAGAAAAAAACTTAAATACCTAATGTTTCCTATCTTCAATATTCTCAGCATGTTTTTTATGTTTTCTAATTTCATGGTGTTTGCTTTTGTAATCATATCATTATATATGTTTTTTATCTTACAGGTGTTGTCTAATGTTGTAAAGCGCTTAGAACTTCTGAAGATTAGGCGCTATACAAAGTCCTCATTATTATTATTATTATTATTATATATTTCTTACAGCCACTAAGACGTGTGATGAACAATCCAAGAACGGATTTAGCTTGATTAGGTTAGTTGTTTTACGACACAGCAACACAGATAGGTTATTTATTGACGAGACAATCCGTAAAGTGCCTTGCCCAAGCACACAACTTGGTAGCGGACTCTGGTTTGTCCGATGGCTTTGTTCAAACTCTCACACTTTTACTTGACCACTCCGGTGGCCTAGTGGTTAGAGTGTCCGTCTCGGATGCGAGAGGTTGTGGGTTCGATCCCCGGCCGAGTGATACCAAAGGCTTATAAAAATGGTACTAACAGCTGCCTCGCTTGGCGCTCAGCATTAAGAGGTTAGTGTCAGGACTGGTCGGCCTGGTGTCAGGATAATGTGACTGGGTGGGAAATCATGTTACATGTCTGCGGCATGATGCCCCAGTGCTAGACACCACTATAAATTGTCACACTGCACTGCAGACATCGTAGCGATATGACTGAAATTCTTCTAAAGTTACGTTAAAATTCCAAATCTCTCTCTCTCTCTCACACACACACACACAAACACTGTCATGAGTATGTGTATTCCAATCTTGATAATCGTCGGATTATGTCACTGTATAGCATAACGAGTATGTTGTTGGGTCACACAGCAGCCATCATAGCGATATAACTGAAATTTTTTTAAAGTTACATTAAAATTCCAAATCTCTGTCTGTCTGTCTGTCTGTCTCTCTCTCTCTCTCTCACACACACGTTCAGTCATGAGTATGTATATTCCACTCTTAATAATAGTCGGATTATGCCACTGTACTGCATAGCGAGTCTGCTTTTGGGTTGGACCGCCATTTACCAACCTCCTGAAAAGTACAAATATATATGTTTTTACATAACGAAAATTTGTCATTATTGATCAATATATTGGGAGCCCGTGGCACGTTTATCGTGTTTTCAGTCTGATTTGATAACCTTTGATAACTTTTGGGGAAATTTCACATGTTCCCCGATTCACGGCATAATTTCCGCTTTCTATGACACTTTCTTTCTTACACTGTTTTCTTTAGATCTTGAATGAATTTTAGGTTTGGAATTTGTATCCATGCCAGCCTCATCAGTGTTCTTTGACTGGTCTTCAGTATTCCTACTGTTCTGAATTTAATGTCATGGTCTCCATTCATTGTGATGGTGACGATGTCATTATCATGGTTGGTCATTTTTATTTCTACTTTATAGAAATTATTTCTGGATAGCATGAAATTTCGTATCTGATGGACTTATCTACAGTCTATTTACAAAATACCGTTTCGGACATTTGTGACACTTGTTCGAAATGAAGAGCCGATAAGTGAAAAATGAAAATATAGATTTTAATTTATTTAAAGCTGCATCGAGAATATAGCGTTAGAATAAAAAATCGAAAGAGACTTTAGCTTCCATTTTATTAGTACTTAAACCAATGAAACAACCTGTAAAAATGTTGTTTAAAGTCCCAATTAAAAGACACATATGGATGCAAAAGAAGAAGCAGAATAGCACGGTTACTAAATATATTGCACGCAGTAAATGTAATCTAAGCCTAAGGTTGAAGCTGGAGTTAAAGAGCTAATTCTAGTCTAAAAATGACAACAATGTTCTATGTTACAAACTATTTCGGATAAAACTTTTTAAGTTTCCATCCATGTACTGTGATGCCCATGTATTACATTTTAAGTTTCCAGCCATGTACTGTGACATCAGAGTATTACATTTTAAGCTTCCAGCCATGTAATGTGACGTTCATGTATTACATTTTAAGTTTCCATCCATGTACTGTGACGTCCATGTATTACATTTTAAGTTTCCAGTCACGTACTGTGACGTCCATGTATTACATTTTAAGCTTCCAACCATGTACTGTGACGTCCATGTATTACATTTTAAGTTTCCAGTTACGTACTGTGACGTCCATGTATTAAAACTTTTCAATTTTCCAGCCATGTACTGTAAAATCCATGTATTACATTTTGTAACGTCGCCCTGGATTTATCACATCATAACGAGAGGTGACAGAGCGCAATATCCACGATTGATTGCATAACCTTCATACACTTTGACCGTATGTCAACGTCTCTTAGTTCATCCTTTCAAACTATAGGTTCTGCCCCTTCATGGACTTCCTGGTCCTTTTGCTCTGACCTCGTCCTTCTTTCTTTCTTTTCCGTAGTCCTCTTTTCGGACAGTCTCCTCCTTCTCTCCGAAAGCTCGTCGTTGTATTTTCAGGACTTCAGCGTCCTAGCACTAAACATGTCTTTCCTTACACACAACCACTGGTCCCTTTCTTGTTTCACGAGGAAAGCACTAATCTTTAGTCTTCCATGGTGTCGCGACAAAGTTTCCCCCTCTTAGGAAATGTCCAGACTAAAGAATTTACACTAGGGTCGTCACTTTAAAGTCAGATTGCTCTAAAGTGTACGCCATAATTTATTCTACCCAATCGTAGGCAAGGGTCCCTAATCTTTCCCAAAGAAATACTTTCTTTCGTCAGATTTAGACAGCTCAGAATCTGTGTATGACAGTGCGTGACAATTTTCCCTTTGAAAATATGATAAGTGGACATAGGTTCCTACCAAGCGGTTAGGGTCGGTAGCTCAAATGTTTACTTCTAAAGACTGTTTAAGATACCCAGGTCAATTTCACTGGTTTAGAAATATCGATCTTTTGAAGTTTACACTGACATGGGGGGGGGGGGAGATGATCGACGAAAGTTCAGAGTGATCCTTCACAAAGACTTTCCTGGCTTAACTGCGATAACCTTAATTGCTAAATGCATTCAACTTTAAATTTTATGTACTTCAAAATTCGACACTTCATACATTTTAAGTTTTCAACTATGTACTTAACGTCCATGTATTACATTTTAAGTTTCAATTCACATCCTGTGACGTCCATGTATTACAACTTTTTACGATTCCAGTCACGTACCGTTATGTAAACTTATGTCTTAATTCCTACTTATATTTTGACATTACTCAGGCCCCGTCAGAGGCTGAGATAGGCCCGGACTACTTTGATAGGTTGAGGCCCCTTGGCCCTTGTTTGTAATTTGGAAATGAATCGAATGCCACAAACAAGTCCATATAATTGACTATATGACGATTTAAAAGACACATAATTACACAACGAGAGCGTTTATGAGATTAAAATATTACTGGTAAAACCGAGGCCCGTAGGGATAGAGGCCCGAGTCATATGGCCCCCTGCAACCTCCCCCCATTGGGTATGAAACTAGTCTTTTCCCGATCAAAGTAGATACATTTTCACTACAGTTAATTACAATCGTTCTTCATGGGCTGTTTTATGACAAGTTAATATCGCTAAATGTCTTAGAAAATTGTTGAAACAAAGAAAATGATTCCTTTCGTGATTTAAATCCATATTTTGGTTTGGGATAATTCTAGTGCTACATTCAAGCATGCTTAAACATGCACTCCAGTACTCCGTACAAAACTAAAAAATACACTTTATGTAGTTATAAGCATATACACTGTAGTAATCCGACAAAAGAAAACTGTTATGAAGAGCCATTGGCCATATTCTTAAAGATATAGTTATGGTGATCTCAGTCACTGACATGTCAAGATGTTTCTGTAACTTACCTTTACAGGTTCATACACTACAAAAAAAAGGTTTCCTGTTTTGATTATTATACACAACTAATTCTGCGTCTCAGTGTACTCTGGAATATCCGTCAAGTAACATGAGTTAAGCAACGTAAAGTTCATTAAGTTAAGTTATAAATAAGCAGAATCTGAAATTCGTGCATAACGAACAAAATATTAAAATATTATTGTAGAACAAAATACCGTATAACGGGTTTACCGTTTGCAAAAAAGAAAAAAAAAATAGGTCCAGTTGTTGTTATAGGGTTTTAACGCCATTTTTCAGCACAAGATAGGCTAAACATGGCGGCCAGTATTAATGGTGGATGAAGAACTATGGAAAACCCCGGAAAGAACCACCGACCCACGAGAAGCTACCGGCAAATTTTCTCACATATCCACATTTGCCGAGCCCGAAACTCGAACCCACGCAGACAGAGGTGAGATGGACAGTGATCCGTGACGGAGAGCGCTTTAGACCACTCGGCCACTCGGGGCCCTTGAATAGGTCCAGTCATAGTGTTTAAAAAGAAATATCCAGATAAAAAGAAATATTTTCATACACAATAGTACGACTGAGTCTGTTCCAATAAACCGCGAAAAGTAAACATCATTAAATTCTATTATCATTCAGTAAAGATCTTGAGCGACACAAGGAAGTATCATCTAGTGCGTAGATAAAATCCATATCGCTGTAAAGTATCCATACTTTTTGTACTCGATGAACATGCATGCAATATTTGTGAATTTGCAATTGCTTGGTCAAAATGGTTCCAATTTTTTCTGCCACGTCCATTTCATACACCCGACTTCCTCCTTGCTTTTTGTGTTTATACGCATACAAAAAGGTCTTATGACTGAACAGCAAGTGAAAGGCATGTAAACTAACTTTATCAACTGGATTTACAGCAAAGTAGAGGAATAGTGTTGTCAAATTTGATGTAAAAGGACGTATAAGGTGTTGTACATGGTGGATACAACATATTTAGTTGTAACATATTTTATATGTAGAGACGATTTATGTATCACAATAACATATTCATCGACAATATGCCTCTTATTAGAGTTACGTTCTCATATTATACCTTACTGATCAAGTTTGCTTTCTTTTGTTGCCATGTTTAAGCCATTTTTCAGGACATGTTTGTATAGGATGTGGTTTTCTTAACGGAAAAAGGTGGGACTTAGTTTTCTTGAACAAACACACTTTGTATAAAGCCCAGATATTTTATATATTTTATTTTTGTATTGATTTATTTGTACATCTTGGCCCTAACGTGTTAGGCTCGACTCGTATGGGTTCAAAATTCAGTCCGTATCGAAAAGGTTGAGCTATTTCAGGACCATAACCTAATAAGAAATTGAATTTTGTGCAGGAAGTCAATATGCGTTTAAAATTCTCCTCAGTTAAACTGTGTGTGTCTGGACTTGTTCAATTCGTTTTCCACCCAATGCAAATGATTTTTTTTTTAAGGTTTATGTGGAAAATAGTAGATTACATAAGATATGCTTCACGCTTCATTGACTTCTTTAAAACACTGGACATACGTTACGATGTCATTCTCTTTGAGGTTACTTTCATGTGACATTGTCTATAGATTCATTATAAGGTATATCTGATCATTGTACTAAAGTATGTTGCTGTGACCGGCATTTCATGCATTCACAACTTTGAACTAAACTTACAGGCCAAATTCTCATGCAATCTTCCTTTCAGGGTTATATACCTTCATGTGCATACTTTGTGTTATTTATGACATCGTTCCGAAAGTGACTTGCATTTCATGGTTGGTTGACTTTTGTGTAGCTTTGTTCGTTTGTGATCAGTGTATTAGGCACAACTGAATGCACAGGCCCATGTATATCACGTATATGTATGTATGTTGATCATGCTGTGTATTAATCACATAAATCTACAATCGGAAAATGTTTTTCTAATAATATACAATTTATATGTTTCTGCTCTTTGATGAAATTCCTTTATAAAACTATAGTTTTAATTGTGTCCTAAATGCAATTTATGCTGTCTGCCGGGTTTATGACGCTATATTATGTAAAAATGTTAAAGGATCATAACTTAATATGTAAGGCGTTTCTTGTAAATTGGAACAATCTGGTCTTCTGTAATGTTATTGGTCGACATCATGAGTTAAGAAAATATGTACGCATTGGGTTACCATGACGGTGTTTGTTGTCGCGATTCTTTTGTCATAGATTTTCATGGTGATATCCACTTACAAATTTTCAAACTTGGGTAAAATGCAAAGTAAGGCATTGCAATCCTAAACGTTTGACTTTAGATGGCTGTGTACATTTACCCACAACAAGGTCCGTATTATTCTTAGTCCAGTATACTATAACGCAGAAGGGAGAGAGTGGTTTTGACAAGCTTTCACATTCTCCTTAAGGTAGCACTAAACGGTTTCGTACGGTTGGCCATAGGGTAATGTTATGATTGAATCGATATTCATATTTGATATTCATGTTCTTCCCTCGTTATTGAAAGTGGTGTCAAAAGTGCATAACTTCATGTTGAATACACCAAAGATTAATTCTAGTACAAAAATATAAATGTGCTAGCCGGGTTCGAGATTAAGTTTTCGTCTATAATGAATACGAATGACTTCCCATCTCCTCCAAACTCTGCATATGTTTACCAAACATTTTATAGTGAGCGAATTTGTAATTTTGATTGTCTGCTTTTCTCTTTTTTTAAAGTATTGTGTACGACGCAGCTGTAGTCGCCGTATTAGTGATTTTTGTTCAATATAAGTTCTTTATGGGGCGGAAAATGGCGAGTTTTAGGGATTTTCAAGCGTTGCAAGGAAAACGTTGGTGTGACACTAAAGGGTGCGATCAAAGAATGATCAGCTTTGTTTTGCCAATTTGTGGTTGATTCGGATTCTCTGCTCACTGGCGAGTTTGAAAATGATTACATGTTGTCCGTAATGGACCGTTACTTTGATAGCGAGTGGCTTTAGTGGTGAGAGGGTACATCGTCGAACCCGACAGTAGCCAACAACAGTGTAATTCCACCCAAGAACTTAAAAATTACGTAATAGAATTATCCATTACTGGGATCGAAACCTTCATCTCTCGTAATATATTGCGCATCATGTATTCGAGCCTCAAAAGCATGATTTGCTCGTCCCTTATATGTTATTTAAGGAGAGACAATGCGGTCAACCGCTCCGGTGGCTTAGTGGTTAGAGCGTCCACCCTGGATACAGGAGGTCGTGGGTTCGAACCCGGCCGAGTCATAACAAAGACTTATAAAAATGGTACTAACAGCTGCCTCGCTAGGTGCTCAGCATGAAGAGGTTAGTGGTAAGACTGGTCGGATTGGGGTCAGGATAATGTGACTGGGTGGGAGATCATGCTACATGTGTGCGGTATTATGCCCCACGCGAAACATCACTACAAACTGCCACAGTGCATACATCGTAGCGATATGGCTGAATTTTTTTTTTTTAAACTACGTTAAAGATCTGAAACACACACACACACATTTAATTTGATTACGCGAACTGGAAGTTTCTGCTGTACGTGATCAAGAGCTTAATTATTAATAGTTATATATTCTCTAATTACATTCTACTATAGGAATTCCTCGCTATTCTCAAGCAATGCGAGCGGCGACCATTTGTTTACTATGGCACTAAAGGATGGCCATAGACGACTGATGTTGCACATTCCTCACAAGCTGTAAATAGTTCGTTACTATATAAAGCGAACTGCAGGTAACCCAAGACTTAGTCCTGACAAGTTAGACCAGGAAGCAAGACGCGTAGTTAAGTTCAACGGGTCAGGGTAACATTCACGAGCTAAAATCAGTCGGTTAAGCAGGGAGGCTGAATGCTACAAACTTTATAAGGTTCCAAATGTCGAAATAAAGTCTCCACAAGGAGGGATTTTCAACCGGAAATACCGTCGACTACGTTTCAAGAGGAACTCTCGGAGCGATCAACCTCTTTGGGAGGTCCTCCTGAGTTAGTCCGAATACGATTTCTGGTTGAAAAACTCATTAATGGCGCTTTGATTAAAAAAAAATGAACCAATTCATTGTCGTCGCCATCCCTGCTGCTATGAAATAAAAAATTGTTATACCAAATAATGGTACATTCGGAATCTTACACAGCCAGACTAGCCAGAGAGCAAGAAGAAGCACTTAAGAAATATATCCTTGTAAAGGATGAGTTCAAAATTATTTTACAATTACAACAAGAAGCTAAGGAAGGTTTTACAGAATCAACTGAACTATTGTTTAAGCCTGTTACCACATCATTATCGCGTACTGCTCAACAACAACATGTTGCGACAGAACATCTAGCAGCCGCAGCTAAACAATTCGCTGAAGCAGCTGCTAAGGCGGCCACTATCAGGCAAGTTGCAGCAGGACCGCCCGAAGAAGTTTTTGTAGATGCGTCAGAAATGCTACCTGGAGCCGAAGCTCCGCCGGAATACAAACCCGGTAAAGCAAAAATCAGCGAGGATGTGGAAAAAATATTAAGATGAAAAATCACGATAACGCGGTTAATCTTGTAGGTGAATTTAATAATTATGAAAACTACCTGGAGCCGGGTTCACCGCCGTTAACTTATGACCAGTGGGAACGGTTGGTGTTTACTACACATAAAGATATTAAACTAGTCTCAAAAAGGTACAAAGATGAGTTTGAACAATTTAAGAAAGATGTTCAAGCAAGGGTCGTTGCAAGCCCTGTTTTGACCGCATATCTGTCAACGCCGTTAAAAACACCACCGATAACAACACAGCCGACTAGCATAAAAAAAAAATCCGGCAAAGGTTTGGGGAGTAGTTGTATTCCCTGTCCTGAAAACATACTACAAGATGTGCAACGACTAGAAGTTCTCATAGGAGGAAAACGAGCTGGAAACAACTCACCAGAAATAATTAATGAAGCCGCTGATATCTGTCGGCGATTATTTCAAGGCGGTGTCATGGATGCTAGTATTTACCGAGAACTTGTTGATGAACTCGTTCATTATTACAGCGATTAAACAGTAGAAAATAACATAACATGGTCATATACAATAGATACTATACGCCCGTGCAGGTCAGAGCAGTAAACTCACGATTACCAATCTATAGAGCAACCTACAGAGACGGACTCAGCAACGTGGTTCAGGGATTATTTGCGGGGTTAGCACCTAAAGTTTGTCCTCTTGCAAAACAATTATCAATGAAGGCTATTAATGTTGTTGGTGAAAAAACTCCTGGCGCAATTGTTAGTGCTGCTGGTAAGGCGCTCTCGGCAATGAAAGAAAGACTAGCACGATTAACAAGACGAAAATCATCACCGGTGAAATTACCAGGCACCGAAATTATGCCCGCTGATGTCAGTAAGGTGATAAATCAAGCTGCAAATCAGAAACTAGCAGTGTTAATAGATCAGGAGTCTGATGCCGCACAAAGAAACATAACAGCGAATTTGATAGCAGGAAGTGGACTTCGTGTGCGACGCCAATACTCATCATTTGAAAGATAGGTATTGTATAAAACGCATATCCGACCCAGCCTTTGACATAAATGCACCGGTCGAGCGAGATGACTCAGTGCGTGATTATCAATTTTATTCCTATGATGCAGTTAAACCGGAACAAGGAGGGCGTATTGAACTTGAAGTTCATGATGCAAGTACATATTTCTTACCTTGTGAGGCGTTTATTGAAGTAGACGGTGAACTTGTAAAGGCGAATGATACTAACTATGATGCTAATGACCGAGTTGGTTTTGTTAATAATGGAATCATGGCATTGTTTAGTAGCGCCACCTACATGATTGATGGAAAAAAATATCCAATCGATTCAAAGTGATGTCGATGTTGCTACAACAATAATTGGTCTAGCAAGATATTCTGACGACTTTACAAGATCATCCCGTCCATCAATGATGTTTACTAAAGATATTACCGACAACGCCGACCACATTCAATATACTATAGGAACATAAAAGAAACCAACCTCTAACGCTGCTCAAGATGCAGATATGGGGGCGTAGTTCTAAGCGCTAATAAGGATTACAACTTAGGATTTGCAACACGCCGAGCAATGTTAAAGTCAGGAGATAAAAAGAGGTTTTCGAGCGCAATTCCACTAAATCATATCTTTGGATTTTGCAAAGATGTTAGAAGGGTCATCTTTGGAGCCAGACACACAGTTGTGCTTTTTAGAAAAAAAAGATGACGATAATGATGTAATTTGGCGAGGAGCTGGCGTTGTTAGTGATGACGCTGGTGCTGATGCTCTTCTTGCTGGCATAGTAAATATAACAAAACTTTCACTGTGGATGCCGGTATTAACTAAATCGGTCACGGAAGAGCCACGATTACTCTCTTTTATGAATCAAGGTAGTAAATCATTGCTGTCGTGGTTAACAGTAACCACAGACGTCATCCAAAGTTCCGTCAGGGGTTTATTTACTTGGCATATAGCATCACAACAGGGTTTATCTGCGCCACGACATATTTTTATTGCGCTGAAAGATAAAACCCGATTGAATAACAAAAAACAATCTCATATGATATTTGACAAATTTGACGTTACTGATGTTTCGTTGAGAATAAACGGACAACAAGAACCATCTGAAGATATATCATTAAATTTTACAAATAATCATGTAGCGCGCATATCATCGCTGGTTGACGTTCCTGGCCCGTAACACAAATATATGGGACGTTAATATCACAGCTTGATTTTACAAATATGTACCCGATTTATTACTTTCCGCTGGAGCATCTTGATTTATCCAAGCAATCTGTCCTTGATATACACTGTCGAGCTCATATTAATGACCCGCCAGGTGGTTGTGCCGACGAGAAATCGCAGTCATTCTCAGTGACAAAGCAATGTTACTTGAAGGTATTAGTGGCCGAATGAGAGTTGTTGACGCACCAGTGGAAAACATGTAGCATTGTTTTCAAAAACATGTAGACAATTAGATCAATCACGTTTATTATAAAAATGTAATATAGTCACGTTAATGTCACTCTGACTCCTGGTCAGGCGAAAAAATTGCAATCAAAAAACGCAAAGGCATGTGGGACAACGATAACACTAAAAAAAGATCAAATTGCTAATGGTAGCCCAAGTAAGTTATCGCTGACTAAAACCCAACTAAAACATTTCAATAAAGTGAAGCAAGCAAAAACGGGAGTTCAACTTGATTTCGCTCCAAAAGCCATCAGCAACATGGTTAAAACCGGTGGTATGTTTCCACTTCTCGCAGCAATACCAGCATTAATTACTGCTGCTGCCCCAGCTGTCGCAAAAGCAGCAGCATTAGGAGCTGTTGGAACCGCTGCTGGAATGGCTTTAAAGAAAACAACTGGAAAAGGATTTTAAAAATGGACAATGTCTAAGACTTCCAGGAACTCCGCCCTCATGGTACGGAAAGGGTCTAAGACTTCCAGGAACTCCACCCTCATGGTACCCCAAACGCCGTTGACAGACTCAAAGCGTCTCACACCGATGTCAAATTTTGATTTGCTCGATGCTGCTTTTCAACTTAAAATAAAATATTTCAGAGGCGTCTTCATGCGAGATCAATTGCCACAACAACCGAATAATCCAGAAACTGGAATTATTAATCTCGATAACAGCGATGGTCCAGGAACTCATTGGGTTGCTTACGCGATACATCCACGTGGAATTATTTATTTCGATTCGTATGGGTTAGCACCGCCAGTTGAATTTCTAAAATACGCACGAAGCACTCCAGCTCCCATTCCAATTTGGTACTCAACGCTACCAACACAAACACTAACCGATCCGCCAATATGTGGCCGTGAAGTAATTAGTGTGCTTGCAGCGTTATCAGAATCAACCAAACCACCTCACAAAGTCTTACACGAGTATACCGCGGGCCGATTTAACATTTTAAAGAATCCCTAAAGAAACAAAGACAATAAAAAAAAAAACAAAAAAAAAAAAAAAAAACAAACAAAACAACGCGGTGATATAGATTTATCAAAGTATGCGACCAAAGATGAAATCGACAATCTTTTAACGTTATCCGGGATAGACCCAGATGAGGTTGTTATTTTTCAGGACCGGTACGGAAAACTAAAAACCAGCAATATCAAATGGAATGATATAGTTCGCAGGCTTCTTGGAGCTACCCCGGATAACATCCCCGTGTTTACTGACAGCGAAAAAATCAGAGACTCAAGTATATCGTTTACAACCATCAGAGATCAAATCGCAACAAGTGTGACTAATCGCTTAAAAATACCGGTGACACAATGACAGATGAAATCAACATGAACGGGAACAAGATAGTTGTTTTAAGAGATCCAAAATCCGACGAAGATTCTGCAAACAAACTATATGTCAACAACGTGGACAGTAAACTATCCACGCTAGGGGCCGAATGCGACGTTCACGTAAACGCGTTTGCAAATCTTCGTAGAAACTTTAGAAAAATTAATGAAACCGCAGAAGAATTCTTTGGTGATCCACTCACCGTCGACATGAAAATTTCTGATATCAAAACCAACATTGACACGATCAAACAAACACAGCAGTATATCGTAAGTGGGATTCCTGAGATCGTTAACAAAACCAGTTTGATTAAAATCCCACCTGGAGTTATTCCCGGGCATTTTACCAACATAGTATATACGTATCATCTGAGTTCGCAACATGGTCTAAACAAAATAATAATATCAAATACATCGCAACAGCCACTGGAGTGTACAGGTTTTCTGTGTTTAGTGCTGCAAAATTTGAGATTTTCACAACATATCCCTGGCAACATTCCACCGACAGGTTTTCTGGGGTTGTTACTCTCATATTAAACAAGGGAACCGAAGAGGAATTGATACTGGAAGCAGCTGATAATAAATTAACCGCAACATCTTACTGGTGGTGTTTGGAATTCGTAGCTGAAACACCTCAATTGGTTACTGCGTAAATTAATAAATGGCCTCCCTGACAAAGTCAACGACGACGAAGTCAATGACAGCATCAACAACAACATTAGATGCGCAGCAATATAGATACGATCAAGTACACGAATGGCAATCAGAGTTAAAAACCCTCATCGACAAATACACGATAAAAGTAGAGAAATATAGGCGACGAGCAGTCATCCTGGATGCTACAGTATCCGCGTTAGTTGCATCCACCGGAGTGGTATTATCAGCACTAACACCAGTAACAACTGCAGTCGCAGTAACAATATGCGTATCTTCATCAGCGGCAATTGCAGGTGTTTTTAATATAATCGCGAAAAAATATCTTCATGCACGAGCACAAAATTGCACGATAATGTCATACAACTAAACACAGCAACAGCAGCATACTCAAAATTATCGTCGTCGATATTATCAAGTCTCAACGACGAAACAATATCAGATTCCGAATTCGCGCTAATGGTTAAGATATACGAAGACTGCACCCGCCATTTAAAAACAACAAAGATAAATAATGACAGAATTACTTCAACATCGAGCTCTGCTCGACATAGTCGAAAATACAAGCCCCCAAAAAACTTCGTTGATAACAGTAAGCTGGACTAGACCAGAATTGAGTATTAATTTTCCAACTGCGATTCCGGTGAAAGAAATCGCACTAGCACAATTACGAGTATATTACAGCTGGCCCAATATCAGATCAAAATCATTTGGCGGATTACCAGCAAATAATTCGATTGTGTTTGCAAATAAAAATAAACAAGATGGCACTCCCGACTGGAACGTCATTGGGTTAGCAACCGGGTCTTATCAAACTAATGAAATCGATGAGGAATTACAACGTCGAATAAGAAATATTACAGGAAAAGAATCCAAGATAGCAATAACTGTTCAGGAACCAACCCTGTCTTTTGCAATTTTGATAAGCACTCCAGACTACGCGTGGATATATATCAGAGTTCGATCAGATCAGTGTTAGAATGGCCTGAAATACCACCTGAAGCACTACCGATACCACCAGAACCGAAATGTCTATGTCACGGATAAAACTTCGTATCACGATTTGGCACCATCGTATAAAAATATAGATGAACTAAAAAGAGCAAAATTGGATGATATATTTACATTTTACGAAAAAGATAATATGAGATGGCATTTTACTTCTAGAAAAGATCCCACAGGAGAAGGGGTTCTTATGACTACTTTAAGTCAAATCAATGAACATTTTAAAATCGTTAATTAAGAACACAAGACACAACTACAACAACTACGGCAAAGTTTCCAAGAACATCTTTTTGATATAACAAGTTCACGCAGCGAAATCATTAAACGCGTAGAAGTATTAAATCAGCTTGTATCCGACATGGAATATAGACACTGGCGATTACTTGGGCAATAATTACTGACAAGAGTATCTCTAAACAAGGATTTTTGGAAGCATACTCGCTGACAGAAGCTACGCTGCCAGATTTTTAATTTCCCGGGTATAACGCAGACGAACTAAGAAAATCAGTCAATGATCTCATTGATGAGTTTTTCGATGACATACTCGCACAGTACAAAAAAATCCCACTTCCACCAGCAACTATTCTCCGACACAACAATGATCCGGAAGGGACAGGACGACATGTTTCCCCGGAAATCGTAAATATAACCCCTGTGGTCGCAGTCAGTCTTGTGTGTGATGTCATTGACGGTAGCTACAGCACAGACACAACAGTATCAAATCAAGCCCAGCAAGGATTTGTTCTTTATTCATTCACCCCGAAAGATATACCACCTGGATATCTGATTGTGCAAGAACCAATTAATCCGGTTTATCTGCGGTGTTATAGTCCACTGTTATCAAGAATAAATTTCAAACTAACAGACCAATTAGGTCACCTTCTGGTTTTAAGAAACGAAACATTACATATTAATTTACTTGTGAAATCGTAAAAATTCCTCAATTCGGAAAGGTAATTAACTAGTCAAGATCATGAAAATTGTCCGATTTGCTAATTCTGAAGGGTACATCGCAGTCAAAATCATGCAAATCGACTGATTCGTTAATTCTGATAGGGTGTTTACTAGTCAAAATAATGCAAATTCAATGTTTTTCACTAAAAAAAAAATATAATATTTTATTGAAATCTGCAAGTGCATAAAAATATTATAAGAAATTTATTTTTTACTGCACATCGATTGATTTGCTAATTCTGAAGGGTACTTTGCTAGTCAAAATCATGCACATAGTCCAATTTGCTAATTCTGATCGGGTGTTTACTAGTCAAAATCATAAAATCGTCCGATTTGCTAATTCTGATAGGGTGCTTACTAGTCAAAATCATGCGAATTCAACGTTTTTCAGTAAAAAACAAAAAAAAAATATATCTGCAAGAAATTTATTTTTTACTGACAGACCCTGATTTCTAATTAATCAAGCGAGTATTATATAATGTACCAGCACGTGAAGGTTTTCATACACGACAAACAAGCACTTGAAAACTACATCAAAGACGTGTTCATGCAGTCCCCGGTCAACACAGTTGATTTAGTTATGATGTATTCGGTAATGAAGATTTTTTATTAACGCAGGGACAGTTAGATGAACTGCGGCATAAATGTATTTCTATGATCACATGTGAAAGAGACCAGATTTTAAATTATGCACATTCCTGCATTAAATTTGATCGGCTTAAGAAAATATTATTTAACTCACCAGATTGATACAAGTCAGATTGATATAAGTGAAAAAAATTAACTCATCAGATTGATGCAGGTAAAAAAATAACTCATTAGATTGATACAAGTAAAAAAATTTTATCTAACTCATCAGATTGCTGCAGGTAAAACATTTTTTACTTTCGATTTCATTTCCACGTACTTGACTTCTTTTCCAAGAAAACAAGGGGCATAACTCTCGATCGTTTCACAATCTGACATAAAAAAAATTAGTTGCCTTACACGAGTATTAATTTTTATATTCGTATTCTTGAGACAATGCTGATCTAATTTTTTTCAATTACACATGACAACGAAACAAAGCAATTTATTTGTGTTTCTTCTACTGCAGCCAGTGATTGATACATAGCAGTTTGAATTTTCTTTATAAATCTGTACTGAGGAGGCAAAATATACCGCCCTTCGCATTTAGCTTCATACAGTGTTTCAAAATCAGACACGATTTTTTTCAGGATTTAATTCATCAGATATATTAATTCCGTTTTCTTCTAATTTTTTAATAGCAACAATTACATCATTGATATTTTCGTAATTCATATTATATATACCGTATATTTAAAAGAAAAATATTTTAAACCAAAAATAAACAGTAGCCATGATGAGCGGTTATCAGTCATGGGCCATTGCGCACTGGCCTTTGTGTCACGAGGTCCTTTCAGACATTTGTCCTGAGATTTTATCTCGGTTGAGACTTTTGTCGGACTCATCTCCGGTCAATACCGAAATACTTGCCAGCAGCATACATTGACTCAAATTTTCTCTCTTCACGGGTACTTATGTTGAAAGATCTGACAGCTCTCCTAGTAACGCTCTTAAATTTACCTGTACCACCTCGTGCAGAATTTTTGCTCTGCGTGATGGCTTGTAGGTTAGATAAATTATTATTAAGTGTCTGTACATCAATGTGATCGATCACAAAACCATCTTTGATCTTCCCGCAAAAAACCTCGAACACAAATCGATGATTATAATAGCACCAAACATTAGATAACCAGTATTATTAACAACACCAACTGGCCTTTTCAACTTACAGTACCTAATTGTGCCATCACGTGACGCTTCGTAATTCTTGTTGATGATGTGTCTGACAAATTCTTGATTCATATATACAATAATAATGTCATTTGTCTAATTTATAATTTGTCTAATTTATAATTTGTCTAATTTATAATTTGTCTGAGAACTAAGTTATATAATCGCGCTCACATTTCAGAGCATCATTATTAATTTTTTATCATAATATCTTTTGAGTTCACGATATCTTTTTTCGTCGCAACTTGCACATAACTGTGTTTTACCCCTGACTACAATACCACATGGCAGACACGGTTTTGGTCCTAAACTCCCCCTTCGAATGCCTTGTAAATGTTCCCCGCAGAATTCTTTTCTGCATGATTTGTTACAAGGAGTTACAGATCCCACTTTAAGCCACTTGCACTGATTGGTTTCAGGCATTATACATATATAATATTTTTATTTAAAAAATTGTCTTAAATATAATATGGATGAGTTTGAAAGATTATCCAAAATCAAACCCTGGAAAGCTTCTAGATTCGATCTTTACAGACTAACCCCTGACTCGCGGAGGCCAGCCCTGACTAATTTGATTGATATTATCAGAGATGCCAAAGAAGAATTTCGTAATGATGGAGCATCTCACGTGTGGTCTACATTTAAAATTATACACGACGACGATGTCAAGGACGCTACAATGAGCGATGCACGAGCGAAAACGATCATCGATTACCTCAGTCAGAAATATCATTTCAGAATAAAGTTTATTGTGCGTTCGGATGATGACAGGTGGATTATCCGTGACAGACATGACCCTGTCCTTGCTAATGGAAAAACCTCTCCGTTAAGTAAAGGTTCCAAACCAGGAATGTTAACTGGGATTGGTAAACCATATTACGCTCGATCGTATCCTGTAACAGTGGTCATTTATGGAATATATCCGATTAAAAAACCCAACATTAATGATCTTGCCCCGATGAGATTTTCATCATTGAATTGTGTAGCTGAACGAGTAACAGAACATTTTACAAATGTGATGCGCGGAAACGGTCTAACGTCGTTACGACGTGAAAAAATAAACAAATGGGCTGAATGGGTCAAGGATAAAGGAGCTACAATAAACTATGTTGCCGAGTTAGAAAAAACATTAAGATTCCCTATAACCGTAGCAATGATAACAGGGGAAGTATTATACAAATCGAAATATAATCGGAACGGAGCTTCAAAAAATATCATTGATCATAACGCTCACGCTTGGACCAGTGCAGTCACAATATTTCCACGAGATCGAACTGTAAGATTTTACCTATCTTCGGAGAATTCCGAGAGGGGAAACTCTGAGAGAAACATGTTTGATTTTATTAAACAGGTAGGTGAAAACGATCCTGTATCAGTGTGGTTATTTAAAAGTTTCGAAGATGGCAAGTATGATCAATTTGTACTCATTAACGGTGAAATATACCGTAAAGAATCTCTTCATAAAGCAATGAGAAAACTTGCACAGAGATGCTCAAAATATACTGACCGATTACTAACTAATTGTTTCACTGTCCCATCAGTTGCAGCCCATGCTGCCAGAGAAGACAATTCCTGGAAGCCAACCCGAAGTGAGTTTCTCGAGGATCTACAATTAAGTTGTTGTGAGTACGGACACGGGTGATTGTGGAATACCAAGTATAATTACAAGGAAGTGATATCAGTTGATATGGTTGCGTGTTATCCAGGAAGCTTTCTCGGGATGGTAGAATGCTCTGGGTACTTTAAAAGGTTTGGACACCTCACGAAATCGATGACGCGAGTGGCCATTAATGGACCATTACCCGATTTTGATCTAACAGGTTTCGCTCGTGTAGTGTCATTTGAATTCGCTAAGGGTCTTCATGTTATTTATGTTTTGTTTGGTTGGCACTTTAGTGAAAAGCGCTGGGCACCAATAGTGTTGTTACGATGTATGCTTGATTGTAAAATACTGGTATCGTTGACGGTCAGTGAGGCAATTATATCATACCGGGCACAGACTGAAGTTTGGTTATCAACACCTGAACTGGTTGATTGCGAAAGTGATGATTACAGTACATTAATCGCCAACCTCGAAGAGAAAAGAAACGCGAAGGATCTTGGTAAGAAGAATAATTGGCAAGTTTACTCAAGGTGGTGCATATGATCATAAACGACATTATGCACGACTAATTATGAACGATGCTGAATACGATTTTGTAACCGCTGATGCAACTGCGAGAGATATATTGGTAAGTCGAGAAAGCGCTTATTTATCTGACGGAACTCGGCTGGGCACAAATGTAAGTTATACTGATGGCGAGTCACCTCAAGTTACTCATTTAAGATCTTCAATGCTAGCTTATGTTTCCATCAATTTGCTATCGATGATAAATAGATTCCCTGACACTGCAGTTAGAGTTGCAACGGATTCGTTTTACATCAACAAGAAATACCTGAATTCGGTAACTCGTTTTACAACTGATGATGCATCATGGGGTTCGTGGAGAATAAAAGAAGAAATGGTACATGATTATTATGAGTCCGCAGATGTTGAAATCAAAGATAGTTATTATAAATCAGAATTATCAGAAATGTCGAGTGCACCATCTGTGTACGATTCAGTGTCCAGACACAAGACTGTTTATCTCAATGTGCCGGGAGGGTCTGGTAAGACGACTCGAGCGATTTAATTATTTCGGAATTCAGATATGAACGTGTTAACACCTACACACAGACTCGCGCGAGAGATGAAACAACGAGGGGTTAACTCATGCACTTATCACAGCTTTTTCAGATACAAGCGCGACACATGGACCCCTGATCGAATGGGAGAGAAATACATTCCAAGGATTATAATTTGGGATAAAATATGTACGGTAACGTTAGAAACATTAAAAATATTCCTCAATTGGTTATTAACAAAAAATACAGCTGTGATAATGTGTGGCGATCACTGTCAACCACCACCTTTTGTTGGACCATCTCCACATTTGTGGTTAAAAGATTTTGTTGATTATTATGAAGAAATAAACGATGATTATAGAGCGCTTGATACAGAATTAAACGAGTTTAAGAAATTAATCAGACAACAACCGAATAAAATTCAATGTGAAATAATGCGTGAAATAATTTCAGAGACTTCAATGAGCGACTTTTGGAAAACGTTGAGACCAAACGATTTGATAGTGGCAAGTAGAAAGATAGTCAGAGACACACTTCAACAGCAGTTATTTCAATTACACAAGAAAAAATTTCCAACACTGCCAGTGCCATTGTGTTATAGACCAGCTGATTCGCAGTTACAGAATATTGATGTTGATATACCAGGAAAGTCAGGGAAACAAAATCTCGTATTAAATGATACTGTTACAGTTGATGTCAATGTTGTTGAAGATGCACTGCGCACCGATAAATACCCGTGGACGCTAGGATACGCAATGACGATTCATTCATCTCAAGGACTGACTATCTCTGTTACAGTTGTCTGGATCGTTGATGATCGAATCGAGTGGTCAAACTTAATTTACTTGGCTGTGTCCAGAGTCAGAAGGATATCTCAACTGCGGAGAATTGTCTTGGACGAGTCAGTGATCAATAATGATGATATTGACAACGATATAATAAGAAAAAAATTAACTGGTTATAAAGAAAGTGATAAAAAAATAATCGATAATTTGACCTTGATGTTGAACTTATCATGACACTAAAGCAACAGCAGAATAATCATTGTGCAAGCTGTAATTGTATAATGTTGTGGCAGTATTTGAGTAATAATCCAAGACAATTCACCGTAGATAGAAAAAGTAATCGTCTTGGTCATACACGAGAAAATGTGATGCTGACCTGTCTTGAATGTAATCGGCGTAGGGGTGCTAGTTAAGTGATCTGGGCGGTAATTGTGTGTCCTCAGGAATTACTTGTAATTGTTCACGTGTGAATCCACGTTGAGGAGCAGTTGAATCCAGCCTGTACATTGCTGGTCTACCAGTAGATCTAAGTATGTTAGATATCTTGTGTGTGGTAATACTTCAAATAGGATCAGTAGCTCTTTTTTACCCTTTTCAAGTTCACCTGGTTCATATAAATATCTCACAGTGACATCGCCCAGCATTGGTTGTGCTGAAAAATCACGTCGCTGTGGTATATGTTTTTGGTAATTGCGTTAGTAGGTTTCATGTTGGTTGTTCGAGTAATCTCGTTATTTAATGCAGCTACCACACCTGGTAATCGTGCAACCCATTCGCGTGATCTCTTGCCTTGAATGAATTCCTTCGCGTATTGACATCAAAATAACCGCTCAGCAAGTGTTCGATTAAATCGCTCAACAATTGCCTGATCAC
The DNA here is from genome assembly GCA_028554795.2 of Sinohyriopsis cumingii. Classification (NCBI taxonomy): domain Eukaryota; kingdom Metazoa; phylum Mollusca; class Bivalvia; order Unionida; family Unionidae; genus Sinohyriopsis; species Sinohyriopsis cumingii. Next base: position 145,067,321 of record CM068827.1, read on the forward strand.
GAAGAATTTCAGTATGTCCTCGTCTGATGGTGACATTATGTTGTTTCATCAACGATGATACTGCGCCCTGAAATTCTTTGCCAGGATCAACTTGTAACAACTGTGGCCATTGTAGAGGTCCTCGTTGATAAATTCGTTCAAAAGCAGAAGCAACCTCAGATGCTGTTTTAGTCGTTAACGGTTCTGCATCTTTATATCTACTTGCAACATCAACTACAGTGAACGCGTATTTATATGTAATTTGACGTCTTCGGATTTTAATAATATCGTGTGGCAGAAATAATATATCAGCTTGATGAACTTCATTAACAACACTGACATCAAAATGTGCAGAATGAATTTGTTTAGGCGGTGGTTGGTAAATTTGTCATATTGCTTGTTTGGATAACCAATGTTTAGCAGTAACACGTGTAACTTTTGCTGCTTCAGCGAGTTTACTAATTGCTGCGCTACCCCTCCAGTATCCTCTTGGGGAAAAATAAATCGACTCCATTATAATTAATTACCAGCACCTAGCGCTAATTTACCTTTCATTACGGATTTTATTAACCAACTAGCTAACCTCTCCTTGAAAGATTTATCAGTGATGGAATTTAGTGCATGAATTAGTTTCACATCCGCGAGATGCCTATCTTGTAGATTTTTACTTTTATAAGCTACATCATGAGCATGACACGCCTTATCAATAGCGTTTATCGGATACTCACCTGGTTTTGGTTGATCTTGGTCATCAAGTCTGATATCAAGTCTGGTTCCAGGACCGCAGTAATTGTATCATGGGAGGTGTTTTTCTCCTGGGTATTTAGCCCACGGAGTCCCTGGCAACTTTGTCAATTTTGCTTCAATATCACCCCCTTGTTGCTTTTGTTTTACTTGGCTTTGGCTTTGACTTTGGCTTTGGTTTTGGTTTTGGTTTTTCACCTGATTTTGAAATAAATTTAAATTTCTTTGTACCGCATCGTTCACACTTGCCTGTAACCGCAGATCTGTTATTTTTTGTTGTAATGGTTGTTAGATCACCTGTTGGCGTGCGCCCCTGCATTTCACACAATATAAATCCATATTTATTTTATATTATTCTAATGGAAATCACTGACATTTCTGCTACAAGGAAACGAGAACCAGTTAAACATCATGCTGCGCTACCAAATGATGTTCATATGACTATCGTAGGGCCATCTGGAAGCGGTAAGACACAGTTATTACTTAACTTGATAATGAAGTGGATGAAGTGGGATAAGTTGTATTTGGTAGCACCATCACTTGATGATAAACGATGCTATGATGTAATAAAAGATTTAATGAAAGCGCAAAATTGTTAAATGAAAATGGCGATGATGTTGTTGAATTTATCACTGATATTAATGATGCGCCGAAAGTTGATGATTTAGATAAATCTATTAATAATTTGGTCGTATATGATGACGTAATGTTGGACAAACAATCAAACCCTGCTCGGATATTTTCTAGAGGCAGATACAAAAACACTGATATGATTTATGTAAGTCAGCGGTATACACAAATACCAAAAGTGATCAGAGATAACTGCAATATTCTTGCTGTGTTTAACGGAGTCGATACACATACGCTGAGAAATGTTCATCCGACTTGGTGCAGCTGTGATATGGACATAAATAAGTTTAGAAACTTCTTTTCACGAGCGCAAGCTACTCCACACGGATTTATAACACTAAATTCACATGATCCCAGAACAAGGTATCGAGTTGGTCTTAATAACATTTTAGGATGATTAGGAGCAGGTAGGGCGACGACAATGAATTGGTTCATTTTTTGTAATCGAAGCGCCATTAATGAGTTTTTCAACCAGAAACCGTTTTTGGGCTAACTAAGGAGGACCTCACAAAGATGTTTATCTCTCCAAGAGTTCCTCTTGAAACGTAGTGGACGTTATTTCCGGTTGAAAACCCCTGCTTGTGGAGACTTTATTTCGACATTTGGAACCTTATAAATTTTGTTGGATTCACCCTCCCTGCTGCTGGTTACCAAAATGAAGGGGAAGAAGTGGACTTTAGCTGAGAAATTTGAAGGGGAACCTTCTATTCGTAAGTTCAAATTAGTTGAAGAGGACATTGATGAGAATCTTAAAGATGGAGGTAAGTGGAGTAATGAAAGCATAAGTTTTATTTGTACGATAAATCGCTGATTTCCCACACCTATATTATATATCACATAGGCAAAAAATATAATTATAATTAATTAACTAAAAGGCAAGCTTATCTACTTTTTGTTATCTCCTATCTCCTTTAGGATAATGAAAGAATAGGGTTTTAACGGTATCAGCACCACGACTGTGATTAAAGTTGATATAGTATATGCAATTAATTTCAGCGATCGTGCTGAGTGCTGCACAATCAAGGTCTTAACATGCCGACTGCATGATGGAAAATGACCACGTTTTCACCTCAACCGAATTGGGGAGTACTTTAATTCAACGATACATACCTGTGTAGGCAGTTAGGGATTCGGACTGTCTTTCTGCAGCACAGCCGCCACTTTATCACACTTCATCCCTCATTCTCTAGTCACAAAATTTCACTCGTACACATATATAGATCAAGTTGTTTCAAATCATTTCAGAGGTAATATGCGAGGCCGTTTATCTAAGTGTTGATCCCTACATGAGGTAAATGTATTATAATTTAATAATTAAGTCACAAAGTTGTGTGTGTGTGTGTGTGTGTGTGTGTGTGTGTGTGTGCACGCGTGCATGTATGTGCTACATTGTCTCAAGTTTTACACCACACTTCATATCTCGGTGCAAACACTACAATTTCCATTTCGGCTTCCAAGTTAACAGATTTACCTTTGTTTAATTCCTTGACATGAATTTGAAACGAATGATGCTCTTTGCGATCATGACTAGCTTCCACTATGTCAAATAATGTCGCTATGTAAATCGCCATCGCTATCTGGCAATCCACTTGACTTTTTAAAAAAAAGTTATTCGTTCGCTGACTGGCTCGTCGATCACATACGTGTATTGAGAGTCCAGCAAAATAATTCCGTGCACTTGATCTCCTCCTTAATTTGTTTGTTGTAATGATTTACTAAACGTAATACTGAGATAAACCTTGATAATTATTTGATTAAAGTAAAGTTCTTCGTAAAGATTTGTCAACATGTATTTTTATAAAATGTAAATTTGTTCATGCTCATTATAGTATTTCCACTGTCAAGCTTTCAATTTTAGAGTTAAATAGTTTTTTGAAGTAGTTCCCACAAATGCTTAAATGGAAGTGATCGATTCAAAGAATTTTGAAGTTTGGAATAGCTGTATCCAGAGGCATGTAATATTTTAGAAATGGTGAACATTAAAGGGACGGCTCAATTTGCTAAATGGTTGCTTAGAAACAAGTCCGAAATTTAAAGAGCATTTTCAAACGGCCCACTTCTTCCGACACAAACTGATGCATTAGCCCAAAACTAGAAGCGTGTGTGTGTGTGTGTGTGTGTGTGTGTTCACTGCAATCAACAGGACTCAATATTGCCCTGACTAAGATGTTCGGATTAAACCAAAACTAATAGTGTTTTTATTGTAGTACTCGTTCAAAAGGTCATTTGAAAGAATGTAATACGTTTCGTGCAAATTTGAGCAATACAGTCATTTTCTTTAGTGAATTGTAAATAGGGCTGGAAACCGCAAAGTGTCTTTGACGAAACTAAAAGTACGCATACAAAATTTGACTCCATTGTAACGCATGGACGAAATGCGAAAATTCCGAATGACCGCTGACCAATCATATCGAGCTAACTTCAGATGGTATATTGACCTTGGAGGATACTGCTAATTATAGCAAAAGTAAGGCAGAATCATCATAAATATTTTTGTATATACTGTCCTTATATTTGATGGATAGCTTTGCATTAGAAATCAAAACAGGCCGAATGGGCATACGTGTACTTTTCATGCTCCATTTATTCTTTGTTTTCAATTTCACGTTGTCACTTATGCTAGTATCCATAATATGAAAATAGTGGCCTTAGTGACCTACTTTTCTTGTTAAAGTGGATAATATACGTATTCGACAATGTATCGGCGAATCAGGCGAGATAGCATTACACAAAACCATGTTGGCTAATTCTTAGCACCGACTTTCAATTATTTTATCAATTGTAAAACTTTCGGAAAAGAAAATGTTTAATATGGATTGATTTTAGGATGATCAATACAGTAACAATTAATTCATGCAATTTGATTTGTATCCTCTCTTAATAGTCTCCTATTTAAAATACTAATATTATTCGTCTTCAAAAACAAATCGAAATTCGTGTATGATAGAGGCATTCAAAGATATACACGTGATGCTCAATATGCGAATAATGTGACAGAATAAGGAAATGTATTCTAATTCTGCCCTCATATTGCCAAACTTGTAATATTCTTGTAAAGGAAATATTTGCACATTGACTCTTTTTTTCCAGGTTTTTTGCCAATGATGTAGGATATGTCGTAAAGGGAGAGCAAGTCGCTAAGTAATCATTGCATTTTTTTAAAACATTGTTCAAATCAGCAAATGCAGTATTTTCGTTTGTTTGTTGTGTTTTTTACACCTACAGTAACTGACTGGCATTTAGTACAGATTACGCGATGAAATATGTTATAAGGTACAAGGTTGGAAATAAGGTAAAACACGAAGTGAAAGAAGGACAATGTCGACTTACTGATCACATGTTCCCTAAGTGATCGATTTGTAAAACCAAAATTACGTTCTGTAAAGACAAATATATCAGATTTTGTTATTGTTAAAAGTATCTCCAAATTTAAAAAATAGACCAAAAATAATAATGCAGCTCAGATTTGTACGCAGAGAAAACATGATGCAACCAGCCATGCAAATAACTTTATCAAGGGCAAATTTTCATGAGGTTTCACTACACTGCCAATCAGTTGCTATGACACGATTCTGACGCCCCTAAGAAAATCACTGATACCTTTACTCTGATATTCATGCAGAGTTGCCAACCAGTAAAGAGAGATTACATCATTTACTAGAAAGCAGCATTATTAAAGTCTAAAAAGGAAAAAATATGTTTACTGAGATGAGCATTTGGATGACAAACAATTAGTGTGATTCGGTCGGTCCAGAAAAGTCACTTGAACAAAAATTGGTAGTTAATTCATTCAGCTGCAAATATTTACTTTAAAAATGAAAAATAACCGATGTTGATTCATAATATGTCGCGTACTCAATAGTGCCTAACGCAAGTAAGTATGGGTGCATCTGAATGTATAACGCATACACTGAACGTATAACGCATACACTGGATTTCATTGGAAAATGTAGGAAATTTAAAATAAATTATACCGAACTTAAAACTGCTGTAATACTTGAAACCCAGCCTACTGTATGGAATATGAATACATGGTGAAATAGATAAAATATTGTTAAAAATGACTAGGTAGCTAAATGGATAATCACTATCATAATACATTTTTAATGGAAAATATAAGGTTCACAATACGTTCTCTTTGCAGAGTTGTTCGAAGCAAAACTTCAGACTTCAAAGTCGGTTCCCTTGTTCTGGGAAATTTTGGATGGAGAAGTCTCACAAAAGTATCAGACCGCTCGAAGATGAGACCAATGCCAAATTTAGGAGATTTTTCACCGTCGCTAGCCTTTGGAGCACTAGGAATGCCAGGGTAGGTGTATGAACTCTTCAACGTGTTGTTTTAAAAGAAGTATTCTGGATCACAAAACACCTTTGTGCTCCTGTTTGTCTTTTTTTAGATTTATTTTATTGTTTTACTTCCTTTACTTTACTTTCTTATATTTCTTTTTGTTCTTTTGTCTCGCTGTAATCTATAACTCATTGGAATCGTTTATTGTAGTGTGTCTATGTGAAGGGCACATTGCCTACATAGGCTCGATCTTACCTTTAAAGTGCAGATGTGCTGTAAAACATTAAACCACATCAAACCACTCTGGCTTTATATCCAAAACGCACAGGACATATTCATAAACAAGTGCGATGTCGCTTGATATGAAAATCTGTGTTACTGAAATAATTATTTTTAAGTACGGGGATAATTATCTGTTTAAATAATCAAATACTATTTATCCAACGGTTAAGACTTGGAGAACCCTGAGCGAGAATTAAATAATATTGATATTTGAAAGAACTCTTTTGCATGTGCGAGTTATAAAACTATTATACAGTCATAGTATCTCAATGCTTAGCACGCCAGACTCGTGACCAAAATTCTGCTGGTTCGAATCATGCCATCTGATCAACTAGAGAGGACTATGGCGGCAATGGGAATAACCCACTTGGATTGCTATGCAATAACATAATACGATTCTTGAGTGTACACTATTTATACATTGAAATCTCAGACAGTGAGATATTTGAATCTATCAAATGGAATCAGTTTTGTCACGTGTGCGGTTTAAACTGTTTTACGGAAAACGAGACGGTACCCTTTTGCATTTTCGGTCTTAGGGTTGCAATATACGATGATCTGAGTTTAATTATACTATAAGAATAAAGCTGCTTTATAGGTTTTCTCCAGTCCTTTTGGAGTTAAATAAAACTGCATTTATAAACAGCATTATGACGTTAAAAGCGCCGCATGCTGTAAATGAATAATACTGTTTTCCTTTCTCGTTTCATTTTCTTGTTTTTCTCTTCATTTCTTACCCTAAATTAGTAAGCCTTAAGTAGACTAGTTAATTCATTCCTATCTTCTGAGTATTATTATATGAATATGATCGTAAATAATTTTTAAGGCCTAATTAATGCGAGAAAATGAACCAGAATTATCCTGACAATATCTAATATGCTACTTGACCAACTTACTGTACAGCTAGTACATATCCTTGCTACATGTCAAGATAGTTCATGTTTGATTTAATTCCATCTCCATTGTCATAATTGTCTTAACCTACCACTTGATCATAGCATGGCAACTATTCAGATACCCCATCCTATAACCACACGTTGACATAATGGGTACATAAATACGAATTTACATCCGTACCCCAAAGGGGATTAACCCGTGACCATAGCGCTGAAACTAGTAAGACATTCAAACAATAATCATTTGCATACTGACTGGGTATGAAAAGACAGATGTATATAACCAGGAAACATTGGTCCCATTGGAAGTCCTCAGAATTAGAGACCAAACCAAGAAGTTTAAACTTAGACTGGAGATCAAAAACATGGAAGCACTCTGATACGTGTTGAAACTACACAAAATTTCAGCAGTACGGCATTACTTACGGTTTTTTTCCTGCTGGTTTTTGTTTTGTTTTGGAAAGTTTGTTGTCGCTTTGGTACATGCACACTGGCAGCTCGATGGGGGTCTTGCGTAATACTTTCATATGCACTATTTTATCCAAAATGACACAACTCCAGATATTTGCCTTCAGTAAGTGTTTGACACAGTCATATTGCCACAACATTTGAATATGACTGACAGTCACTCCGAAGGCTTACAAGCGCAATAATCTGCCTGAAATCTACAGAAACTTCTTACTCGTTTTTCTGTAGACTTGGAAGAGTGAACTTGATATTGCTAAACAGAAAATAGTTGTCTTCTTTATTCATTCATTCAACATCATATACTAAAATCGGTCCGAGTCCTTTTAAAGACCTAACATCAGTATTAGATATTTTTTTACTCCATTTTCAAGTGGTCGCCTAGCAAAAATGTATTGTTTTTCTCGGGGTTCCTCTCTCACTTCCACTTCATTGCACCACCGCCTTAGCGACTAACCAAATTAACATCAGGTCATTCCAAGATTTGTGCTAAAATTACTTGAATATATATATATATATATATATATATATATATATATATATATATATATATATATATATATATATATATATATATATATATATATATATATATATATATATATATGATCTTAGATGAACAGCCTACATTGGAGTAATGGACGTGTTGAAAGTCAAACCAGGAGAGACGTTTTATCGTAACTGCGGCTGCTGGGGCTACAGAAAGTGTTGCTGGACAGATTGCGAAATTAAAGGTTTGGATTTGTCTTAAAAATTAACAATATAAACTATTGGATTTCAAAAACTATGGAAGTTATTAGATTTTACAAATTATTGAAGTTATTACATTTTAACTCTGGAAGTCATTACATTAGCTATTGAGGTTAGTACACTGTAACATTAACTTGGTCTTTCTGCTCTGGAGTTTATAATAACGATGACGTAGCTTCAGTCTGACCAAATGTATTACTACTTGTGTTTATATTTAGGCAACAGTCTGATTATGCATACCTATAAAGACTCAATCGGATGAAAAGATAAAACAGCTGGATAAATGTACCCATCTTTCTTTCAGGAATGCAAAGTTATTGGTTTTGCTGGGAGTAAAGAAAAGTGCGACTTGATCAAAGAATATGGCTTTGACTATGCCTTTAATTACAAAGAAGTCACTCTTGAACAAGCGTTGTCGGAAGCTGCACCGGAAGGAGTCGATTGCTATTTTGATAACGTAAACATGCCTCATCAAGTTCTTTTTCTCAAAGACAGATATGCTTGAAACGGTCCTTCTTCTCTCTTCCTTTCACTTTTTTATGGATTGAGCGACTAGTGAATTATTTATACTTGGATTGGCGCGTGATCGAACTGGACATGGTCTTTTTGTATGAATGTATGCAGTTATAGTCCTGCACGTCTATTTTTCACAAATACTTAAACTATGTATATTCGCGATTTGGATGGATGAATGAATGAATTAGATGGATGGATGAATGAACTAGATGGATGGATGGATGAATGAATTCGATGGATGCTTCTGTCCTAGGGTAAGATAGAAACTCTTAAGTGATTGCAAAAATTCAACAGACTAAGGGAATGACGGGCATATTTCGAGTTACTAAGGGTACGAAGGCTGGGGGAGCATACAAATTATTTTCCTCTACGACGCTTTGTGTTGTACAGAGAAAGGGAGGGAGGGTAGAGGGAGGGGGAGGGAGAGTGAAGGGAAGCAAGGGAAGGGGAGAGAGTGAGGGGGAGAGGGAGGAGGAGAGAGTGAGGGAGAGAGAGTGAGGAGGAGAGAAAGAGGGAGGTAGAGAGGGAGGTAGAGAGGGAGGGAGAGCAATTCGTTTGGAAGGATGGCTTTCAACTTTCAAAGCTCTTTCTTTAATTATTTGACATCTTTCTTTACAGGTGGGTGGAGAATTCACAAATAACATCTTGTCCTTCATGAAAACGAAAGGACGAATAGCAGTATGTGGTTCAATGTCTACCTACGGAATGGATGACAATCAGCCTATAGGTAGGCACACACACACCGACTCACACACACACGCAGACACATACATGGCTTGACATATACAAATAGTTATATATTCACACAGGCACACTGTCAGTCTATTTCACTCACTCTTAAGTAAGTTGTCGTTATCAGTTATGCAATTAGGTGTAATTGTGTGGTCTAAATTGTCTATATACAGAAGATTTCTGTCTGAACACACTTTAATAGCCCCACCCCCATAGTATATTTTGTAATTCTAAACTTTCTATTTTATCATTATTATCAATCACTGTATGCCAATAAGGTTACAAAAATTAAATTGTATGAACAAGTGAGTACATACTGGAAACGTCACAAGTTGGAAGGCAATCTGTCTTTTGTTAAAAGATTTAAATTAACCTTCTTAGTGTAATACGTTTTATACTAACCTTCTTATTGTAATAAGTTTTATACTAACCTTCTTAGTGTAATAAGTTTTATACTAACTTGACGTTATGTAAGTAGAGTTCATAATATGAATGTGATGATTCGGAAATGGACATAATAAACAATAAACTATCTTGAATTGGTCAAGTAGTGTATTAGATATTGTCGGGGTCATTCTGGTTCATTTTCTCGCATCTGTTAGGCCTTTTACGTCAGTAGGGGATGACCTTACATCATTACATAGATAATTTTAGAGTCAGGAAGGGTAATGACGAATAAATCCAAAAAATGGCATAAAGGTAATAAATCTTTCGATAATAACTATCGCAATGTCAATTAAAATCTCTAAGTAGGATTATTTCTCTACATTAAACTATCAATATTATTTTGGGATGTTTTGATAAAATTTGGAAAATATGTAATTTTATTTATTCCTGTAATTTTATTTATTCCTGATTTATGTCAGTCTGACATCCAGATACATTGCAAATAATCGGTCCTGTGACTTTCAGGTGAAGTGAAAACATGCGATGTTAATTTTAATTTTACTGGATGAAACCCACTGTTGCCTGAAAATCTCAACTTTTCATATTTTACGATAAAACTTGACTGCCATAATTGTTTGTTTTCATTACTTTCCTTTTTACCCTTCCATCACCCAGGCTCCTTGCCCTACCACACAATGCTAAAGAAAACACTCACGGTTCAGGCTTTCCTTGTCTACTACTACCATTCTAAATGGCCAGCTGCCTTGAATGAGATGGTACAGTTGGTGAAAGAGGTGAGGATACCCATCTATTATCGCCTTCGTCGTCATCATAATCATCATCACTAATAATTATTATTAGTTGCAGTAGTAATGGTAATAGTAATTGTTGTTGCTGTTGTAATAATGCTTATTGTTGTAGTGCCATAAATACTTCATCATTGAAGGGAAATGAACAGGTACGCGTGAGTAGTTAAGTGGGACACCCTAGGGACAATGGGACTTACCATTAAAACACCTTGGGACACTCTGGGGACAATGGAAATTTAACATGGGAAAAATTGCTGGGACATTCTAGGGACAAGGGGAATTGAACATGGGAATAGAGTGTGGGTCAGTCTAGGGACAAGGGAAATTTAACATGGGAGAAAAAAAGCAATTCTAGGGACAAGGGGAATTGAACATGGGATTTTTTTTGTTTTTTTTTAAAAATAAAAAAATAAATAAAATAAAATAAAATAAAAATAAAAAAAAATTACAAAAACAAATGGGGTAGGCAATTGAAAGTCTATCTCTTTTCGAGAAATGTGGGTGGCCCTGAAAAGGGCCTTTGGTTCATCATCATCTTCTTTTATTTCCTCCACTGCTTCCACCAAGTTCTCACTTTTACCAGTATTCCTTTCTTCTTCTCCTTCTCTGGCATCCAGTCTGGATGACCTATTGCTCGGAATTTCTCCTGTATTATGATCCAATTGTTGTTGAGTTTGTCAAAGGCCTCTTTTTTCTTTAAGTTTTCCTTATCCTTTCGTTCTTTATTCCACTTGTCTTTGATCTTCTTTACTTCTTCCTCCATTACTTTTCTCATAAGTTCTTCCGATTTCTTAAGCTGGTCCAGGCCTTTTTTGACAAAGGACCACTCTGTCCATTCCATTACGTCTTCCAAAAAGCACCTTACTTCTATCACATTATCCATGGCTTCCTTTAAGTGACCAGTCTTTACATACTCTGGATCTATAAAGCCTCTTAGTCTTTTTACTTCTTCTTCTATCATCTCTTTCACCAGATCCATAGCTAATTTCAGGTTGGTCACTTGCCTTCTGACAAAATCTCGGGTAACTTCATGCTTCCATTCTCGTTCAATCCTTTCCACTGCATAAGCTCCATCCACCATCCAATACCAAATGTCCTTCAACTGGTTAAACAATTCTGTTACAGCTACCATCTTCCTTGTCTTTATTCCGTAGAATGGTTCCAACATCAAACCTTGTGGGTTCTTATAGTTAAAGCGCGGACGTGAAGGAAAACATCCCCTACTTTTCTCATTTCATATGATCTGCTATCCACATACGTGAAGCAGCAATAAACAAACCCAAAATCTGCTATTCACACACGCAAAGCATTAAAATGAAACCCCAAATTTACTATCCACACACGCAAAGCATTAAAATTAAACCCAAATCTACTATTCACACAAACGTACGTGAGCGCTTACAAACACAAACACAAACACTATAAAAAAAGAGTGAGTATTTATATTCACACTACTCTACATACACACATTGGCAAATAGATTACTATATCTATTCTAGAGATTGGGGTAGCCATGAAAAGGGCTGTTTGTTTTCTCGAACTCCATGATACCTGGTTAATCATGGCACCTTCCAGGCCTGGCACCACACACACATCTTCTTCCCCAGTCTCCTTTCGCTATTTTTGGGGAGAGAGCAGAGGAGGGATAAGTGGCTTCAGATCCCCAATCTTCTGTCTCTGGGATTCTGAAATTTCCTCTCTCCTTTTCTTCCTCTTCTTTGTTTCTTCTCTCCTCCTCTTCTTTGTTTCTTCTCTCCTCCTCTTTCATTCTTCCCTCTTCTACGATGGCCTCTGCAGCCAGCTCATTCACTATACTCCTGGCATATTCCAGGTGTACATGAAGTTCAAGCAGTTTAGCTAGTCTGGTGTTCATTCTGGTGGTGTTGATCAATCAACAAGGGTAGCTAGACTGCCGAACGATTTTTAATTTATACTGAAAGCGCGGACGTGATGGAAAACATCCACTAAAAAACAAAATTGATCTTACCTAGATCATAACCAAACAACGCGCGGACCTAAAAGAAACACTCACTCACTTTTTTATACTGCCCATCACTATTCTAAAAAATTTTCATTTAATCAATAATATACTATCCACATACGCAAAGCAATCCAATCAAACCCCAAATCTACTCTCCCCACACGTCAAACAGCAAAAAACATGATCTTAATCTACTATCCACACAAACGTACGTGAGCACTTACCAACACACAATCATATACACAAACACATACACTCACACTATGAAAAAAGAGTCAGTGTTTATATTCACACTACTCTACATACACACATTGGCAAATGGATTGTTATTTCTTTTCTAGAGATTTGGGGTAGCCCTGAAAAGGGCTGAATTTTTGCTTGCGTCAAGTTGAAGCTAGGGCGATCTTTTAGTTTCTAAGAATGCGACGTCCTCTGAGGATAGACTTTCTGACGATAGGTCTGCTTCTTCGGAAAGAAAAGAAGAACTCTTTGGTGTCGATACGACAATCTACAAAGCCTCTGTCAGGTTCAGGTTCCTGCTGCTGCTGTTGTTGCTGTTGCTGTCGTTCTGCTGTTTCTGAAGTCTGTACTTCTCTGTCCATTCTTCTTTCTCCCTGTTCACTTCTTCTCTGAAGAGCTCTTCTATCAGGTCTTCAGTGACTTTTAACATTCTCACATTCTCTATCTCTTCTGGCTTCGGTATCAGACTGTGTCTGACCCTATGCAAATTCACGTAGGCTTGTTTAGCTTAGCTAGTTTGGAGCACATCTTCGTAGAAGGATGAGTCGACAATGGATCGTTAGACTGGAGGCTACCCCGGCTTTAAAGTCAAAGCGCGGACGTGAAGGAAAACATCCCTCCACGGTTTTCGAGCCGCAACGTTCAATGAGTGTCATGAGAGGGATAGTAAGAAGTCAAAGAGCATGAATCAAAATTCTTATAGCCAAACAAAAGACAAAGGCATTTTTGTTCAAAACACAACATTTTTTTTATTCAAAATCACTTAACACTAACTAACAACTCTAAGATTTTTTAACAATAACTCAACAATATAACATCAAACATTTTTTTCTAATGACAAACATTTTTTTCAATTAACACTCTACTTTAAACAGGGTTGACAACGTTGTGAATGAAATTGTGATTTCCACTGTTGGAAGTCATTAGGCCATTGATGGACACTACGTTTCCTAGCTTGAGACAAAAGATAAGCATAATGGTCACAAAACCATTGATCTACTTTCACATCGTTTCTAGAAGAAGAACGAGGATCAAAATGAGTCACTAAATGTTCTAAGGAATAGCCCAGGCTGCGATGATGCAGAAAATACACACAATATTGTCCACACACCAAGGAATCTGTGCCTTGTAATTTCACATTATTGAATCGGGTGGTCTGAGCATTTCTTCTCATAAAGTCAATGATATCGTCTTCCAAAGGGGGCAATCCGTACGAATCGAAATATTCCACACATCCTTCTTGAGGAAAGTAGACGGCTACCCAGTGGGTTCCTGGGAGATGACTGTCGTCCGTGTTGATCACATAAGCTAGATGGTCTTGAGGTTTGCGATGAGGTAGTTCATCTTTAGCACAGACGACAGGATTCCAAGAAGCCGTGTACGAGCTGTGGTTCAAAAGGTAATAAAGTTCCCAGGTATCCATGTTTTGTGTGGTTTTTTCTTCTTCTTCTTCTTCACAGGTAATGATAAGTCATCAATTCGATCCTGACCTTTTGCTTGAAAATGTCTGACAAGTAAAAGGCGTTTGGCTCCGACTTCTTACTCTGGTCCAAGAGAGATTTGATGCGACGGCGCTCCAGAGACGTTAATGGAGGAGAAGAACGTTTATCCAAGCCTTTATACCACTCGTTCAACACGAATTCTATCTCGATGACACCCCAAACTTTGTCCAGATATTCATCCAATTTTTCTTCTTGGCTCAACATCAGACATTTGTCGTGTTGAATTTGACTGGGATGATCGTTGTGACATCCATAGCACTCTTCCTTGATCAATTCTTTCATTACATCTGTCAGGAATGTAGCAAAACAGGAGACTAAATGGGCTTCTTGTTCTGGCCATCTCGACTTCATCATGATAACTTCTTCGTCTTGGGATTCTTCTTCTTCTTCCACAGTCTCCTCACATTCCATGTCTAAAGTTTCTCTACTAGGTAAAGAGGGATAACAGTCTTCCATAGCTTCTAATAATCTAGAATGACTTCTCTCAAACTGTTGATTTCTATGGTATTATCGAATTCTGCATACAGGATGACGTTCACCGTTACATCAGGGGTTGGGTCTGCAAACTGAAGTTCCACACGAATCTGGACTGATTTTATAGGGTGGAAATGTCCCTCGTCACTGCCCTGGTCAGGGGTGAAATCAAAAGCCCACAAAGCGTATCCTCCTGCGTAATCTTCGTACGTAATACCGTGACTGGTGTTGGTTCCTAACTGACCAGTGGCTTCGTACAGGGACAAGTACGATCTCAAGTAATTGTTCTGGGTAAAGTTAGGCTCAAAGGGCCGGGTACAGAAGGTCTTGCCATCGCGACTGACTTCGATTTTCTTCACGTTGAAGTGTTGAAACCTAAAAGGATTTTCATTGAAGTCTCCGTTGAAGGCTGAATTCAGGACCATACCAAGGATTAAACGCTTGGGTAACTGTCCTTGGAACAGATGATCTTCGATTATGGATTGATGGTTACGGGGAATGGTGAACGTTTTCACTTCCACGCGTCGGATGGGATACTTGGCAGTCGTTTTGCTCAACGTTTGACTGATGTCATTCCCTACTTTAGGTAACACTTCCACGCGTCGTACGTAGAGTTTGGCCTCCTCGATTTTGCTTTTAGGATTGCTAGTCTTAGTAGCATCAGTATCAGCCAACAAATGGAAAACAGCACTGCTGCGATTCAGTCTCAAGCGGACATTTACCCCATTCAGCAAATATTTCTCTTGCAACCACATGTCCAAATGCAAACGATCCATCAGTTCTAAAATCTTCTTATTTAAGATTTTGCTTCGTCTTTCCTCAAAGCCGTCATTGTCTTTATCTATTGAGTATTCTTGGCATCTATTCCGTACGTCAAGAGATTTTCCAGGTAGGCACGGTAAGGGTAAGTATCCATGTTGCTGCTGACTAGTTTGTTATTCAAGTACAAGTCCACTGAGCTGAACAAGGAATGCATGAAATTGTTGACGGGAGCTATATTCTCACTGTCTTCTATTCCACCATTATCCTTATTTAGAACTTTGACTTTCAAGTACAAGTAACTGCTATTCAGATCGATGTAATCTTCGGGCTGTCCTTTGATTTCAAACTCGATGGGAGCGGAATCTGTCAATGAGGAGACAGGGTTAAATTCCACCCACTGGGATTCTTGCATGGTCATCATGGTGGGGGGCATGGCAAACAGATCCAGTTCCGACTTGGAACAGGCGCAAGACTCTCGGTGCATCATTTTTTCTCTGTGTCTCAATAATCGAAAACGTCTAAGTCTCGAACAGTTCTTCTTTTCTTTGCTTTTCTAGCTTTAGACGTGTGAAGTCTGGTGAAAGGGTGTTTTCTTCGTCGTCTCTTTCTGCCTTGTCCTTGCTGAATGCCTGACTCGGTAGCGTGCAGGGTATTTATAGGTGTTTCTCGTCGACCCAAAAGGTCTTTACCCGTTTGCAGCAAGACATTTTTGCCTGCCCTCATTAAGGCTTCTTTAGGGTTTTGTTTGTCGATGATGACATTTTGGAGAAATTCTTTGCCTTGCGTCAGTGCAGCATCTTTCAAGGCGTGCAATCCTCGTGTCACCATCGGTTTCAACACCGGGGCCACCGAACGAAAGGCCGATTTTAACATATCTCCTAAACCGTGTCCTCGCTGTCGAGCAACCCCTCGGTACACTGGATACATGACTTACGAGTCGTGAGAGAACCGTTTTCGAAAATGGAGTTTCACCGTGACGTTTCCTTTGGTGAATGGAATATTTTGTCCCAAATCTCCTTTTATAGCAATGTTGACCGTGTCCAAATAAGACTTGCTGACAAGCAAATAATGAGGATGTACAAATTCGCGGTGGACGTGAGAAGTGTTTCCACCTTCCTGGTCATTGTTCGTGGCAGAATCCACTTTGAAAGGAATGACACGCAGTAACGGTACGGAGGAGTGTCCCACCACGTTGTACTCTACCACATCGGAGTACACAAACATCAAATTCAGTCCCTGGTTCAGTTCTACCGGGAAATGAAAATACCTCGCAAAATGCCCGTTGTTGTCAATGTCTGCCATGTGAATCTTTTTGGTCTGCTTATTCGTGACCATATTGAGGTCTCCACCCAAAATGTCATACAATTCAGGGCAAAATTTAATACGTATACTTTTTTCCTCACTTTCAAATTTGATGAGTAGACGGTGAGACACTTGATGGTACTCAATGGTGACACGTTTTTTTAGTCCGGTCAGAACTTTGTCAAATGCTGCATGCAATTTGTCAGCGATTGCCTCCACCAGATGTTGACCACTAAAATAATGGCCTGCGTTAATTTTAAAGTGATAAACGTAAAAAGGAGGAGAAGGGTCACTGCTGCTGTGGGGCATTAGGGTCTTCGGAAGTGATTTATGTTGATGAGTGGTTGTCATGGTTTGCTGCACCATTGGGTCCAGAATTTCGACGTCAAAATTGTTTTGAGTTTCAGTGATGTTTTTGATTTGTGTTGGGTAAATCATTTCTACCAAAGCCACTTGCCAATGGGCTTCATGATGTAATGGGATGGCCTGAGGTAATTTGGCCGTGTAACAGCACAACGTGTTGTGGGGAAACACCTCCATGGAACTGTCACTGGGTAAGGTTAAGTAAAATTGATTAGTGTGACTCATAATTCCAGAGTTCTGTGGCTGTCTGAGGGGTTACTGGACGTCAGAGGAGTGTCCCCGCCCAAAATGGGGTTGTTGTTGTTGTTGTTGGAGTGGTGACTGACACTGCACTGGACACAAGGTTCCCGTGGTTTCCGTTGGAAGAGAATTTCAGGGAGGGATTGGGAAGCAGGTAACCGATGTAACTGCTCAATAAAATGGTCCACAATTGTTTGTCTCCTTGTTGCAAACTCAAATTGGCAATGGCTGCCCCGATGACACAATACACCACGAAGATTTGGCAGAAAAAGACGATTTGCGTTTTAGGCACACGTTCTCTGCACCACACCCACAAGGGTTGTTTTTGCAAATCTTGTAGAGAAGAACTGGGTGAAGGATTGGTAGCCGTAGTAGCTGCGTCTGTGTGAAAGGGCATGATGGTTACTTCTTTTTATAGTCGATGACTTGCGAAGCGTCGATCCAAGAATCAAACCTGGGTGGATATCCTTTCCAACGTACTTTGACTTCTTTCACACGTCGTTTGCCCATTTTACGGGTTCTACGTTCGAGAATGCTTTCGATGTCGTACACGTCGTCTTCTTTTTTGGTGACACGTTGTAACTCGGGCAAATAAAACGTTCCTTTGAGCACTTCTCCGTTCATGTCTTTCAATTTATAGACGGCAGGATGACGGCCATGCACTCGTCCAGTGACACGAAACAATTCGGTCGTCCAGTTAGGTAAGTAACCTTTGTCGAAAGTGCGTTTGGTTTTGCCAATGCGCACCCAATCTCCTACGACCAACACTCCACTTTTCTTGGGGACAGCCCTCGTCGGGGACGTACCAAACAGGCGCTCAAACAGCAACACTTCGTTCTCGGGAGTCACGTCTCGCGGGGCACGTCCGATGCTTCGATGGTAAGATTGGTTGTACGCTTGCACCAGGTGCGGTAAGATGTCGATGTACTTCAGAGTGTGGTGATGCGTAAAATATTTCCACATGCGTTCTTTCAAAGTGCGTTGAAAACGTTCCACGATGCTGGCTTTGGTTTCAGGATTCTCGGTGGTAAAAAAAAATGAATGTCACGTTTCTTTAATTCGTTTTGGAAAGCTTGGTTCAGAAATTCGGTACCTTTGTCCGTTTGCCATCGAAGAGGGTGACGACCACTTTGTTTCAACACCCGTTGCAGGGTTCGCACTAACTCGCTGCTCGATTTGGAAGTCAAGGGCACGACCCAGGCAAATTTGGAAAAGACGTCGATGACACAAAACAAATATTTGTAGGCGCGATTGTAACTGGCCAAATGAGAGACATCGGCTAAATCGGCTTGCCATTGATGATCGATGCCTTCCACTCGGGTGCGACTTCTGGAAAACTTGCGTCGAATGGGTTTGTGTAAAGTGTAGGTAGCTTGTTCTTGTAACCATCGTTGCACTTGAGGTAAACGGAGACTTTTCAGTCGAGTTTTGGCAGCACGATACAAGTTTTGAACTCCTGCGTAACCTGCAGGATGCGAGGGATCGTAGTAAATGCTGGCTAACACGTTTTCCATTTGTTGGTTTGTGTGTTAATAAGGCACCCACTCTTGGAGGATGCTACTCTTTTTCTCTTGGGGTATTTTCTTGGATTGCAATGCTTTGCGTGTGCGACCGGCAATAGGTGTCGAGGAGGAGGATGACTGAACAGGGGATATCGGTTCTTGTTTCACTTCTGTCTTCACTTCTGTCTTCACCTTCTTTTTCTCTTCTGATGAAGAAGGAGTGGCCATCATCTTTTTAATCCATCCAATTCTGGAGGTAGGTGGTGTTGTTAACTTGCGTACTTTTTCTGGTGGAGTTTGAAACCCTTCTTCTTCTTCTTCTCCTTTTTCTGTCTTGGTCACTGGTAGTGGTGGTAGTGGTACTGGTGATGGTGCTGGACTTTTCATCAAGGTCTTAAAATCTTTCAGAGTGAGAAGAGCTGTTTCGTCTGAGGCTTTCTGGTGAAAGAGTTGCAGTCGTTGCAAGAGTTGACCGTACTTTTGTGATTTTTCTGTTTCGGACAAATCTTGGCGATCCATCAAGGACTGCAACTGTTGTAACTGGGACATCTCGCTCAAATTGGGATTGGGAGGTAAATGCGGGGTGCGTTGTTCTTGCCAACGATGGTATTCCATCCATCGTTTCGTCCTTCCATGGGGTTGTCAGGGGTGGATTCTGAGATCTTGGGATTCCAGAGGCCCTTTTTATCTTGCTCCCATCAGTCCTCCCAACATGGTTCCCAAGACTCATTTCAGCAATGGGCCTAGCAAGAGGGGTAAAATGCCTCCACGTTGGACCAACATCTTCTTCTTTTGACGAATGGGAATTTTCTTTTGAACCATTTGGCGAAGAACATGACGATGTTTGCCTAAGCATTGTTTCTGGTGTTTGGACAAAGGGATCGTGCCTTTCAAGACGTTCAAACAACATTCGCACACGGTATCGATGACCTCTTTGGAGGGTCATTGAATGAGTTTTTTTCGTAGGGGTGGAGAAGCTTTGGACAGGACAGATAACATGTCCCCATGTTTGACTAAACGTGGAGGCAGTCCTTTCCTTTTCTTTCCATGGGGTTGTTTAGAAGAGGGATGTTTTCTGGAGGGTGACATCTTTGAGTCTTCAGCACCAAAAACACTGATACCCCTACTTGGTCACAGGCCTTTTTTATACTGGAACGCGTCGCCACTGGTTGTCTTTACGGCGTATCAGCTTCAGGACAGGCATGACACGTCGTGCAAAGGTACGTAACGGACTAAATCGAGCCAGTTCTTGCTTGGACAAATCCAGTAAACTTTGTAACATGCCCGATCTTTCTTGAACTTTGATTTTGGGAGAAGGTACTTTGTGAGCAGCGGCCACTGCCGCTAAATTGGAGGGCCCTGCCACTGGGGAAGTTCTTGGGGTCATCAATGGAGATGTTCTTGGTGTGATCAACGTCTCCAAGTACTCTTCAGTTCTTGTTGACATCAACGGGGAAGTGAAAGAACCAGAGGCTACCGGAGACGCGGTCACCGCCTTTGCAGGCCGTGGTTTGCGAGTGTAAGGTTGCGTCCTGGCCGAAGTGCCTCTCTTGCGACTAGTTTTCTTCTGTGGGCTTTTCTTTTTCTGGGGACTTTTTCTCTGTTTCTTTTTCTGGGGGCTTCTTTTCTTTTTCCGGCGTGGTGTCTGGTAAGAGGAGGGTCCCGCCACTGGAGAAGTTCTTGCAGACACGGGTCTCCTAGGGGACCTGGTCTTTTTCTTCTTCTTCTTAGAGCTTCGTTTGACTTTTTTCTTGGTGAGAACTTTGGGGGCATTAGGATCCCATCTTAAGAGAGAGAGAATGATGACCCCTCCTAGAGTACGGCTCCCTCCAGGTTTCAAAATGATTTGCTTTTTTGGTTTGAGTGTCGATGCGGGGATCGGCCAGTTGGGTCAAGGCGACTTTGTTTCGATCAAAAAAGCGTTTAGTTTGATGAGGAATCTGAATGATCCCATGGAGTAATTGACGTGCTGTCACCGTGAACCATCGTAAGACTTCTTTGAGACTAGCTTCTAAGACACGAGCCCGTATTTGTGGATTTTTTTCTCGACTGATGCCATACAAGGCACGAACCAATTTGACGGGAAGATGCGACTGAAGGGACGTCATGTTGACGCTGTGTGAGACAGACGAAAAGGGTCTGAGGTTTTTATAGATTTTTTTTGTGGAGTGAAGTTAAGTCGAGGACGTAGACGTGTACAGGACAGACCCTCCGTCCTGGCAACAGTGGTGAAACAAGTGGGTACGAAATCGCAAATCATCGGGGGTCGTAGGTTTCAAATCGACGAGTAAATAGGCATGTGGAGTTTGAGTGGCATCGTCGTACGCCTGAGTCTGCCAAGGCGTTCCTAACTGTTTGGCTAAGACTTGCACTTGCGATTTATCTCGAGGGCTTTTAAACAAGACCACGTAATGCGCATTGAGACTGATGGTGCGATGGGCTTTACTTTGTTGAAACAAATTTTGGGTGATGTAAACGACACTGGCATTACGATTATGCCCTTTGCGCGTGAACCACAGTTTAATTTCTTCTTCGTCTTCTCCTAACATGTCGTCGAAAATGACCAAATGGGTTTGACGGGAGTCAGAGACGATGCCATCGTCTTCTTTAGGAATGCCTTCCACAAACACGATGGAATCGCCTTGACTTTCTCGCAAGAGACTGTACGCCGATTGCCACTCTTTGTAACACCACACGATGCGTTGAGGTGGACGATCGATCAAATGATGTTTATGTTCGATCAAACGTTTGACGAATTCGGTTTTGCCTGAACCGCTAGGTCCAGCAATAAGGATGTTAAAGGGATGGCGAAGATACAAAGCCTCCCAACTGGCACGATCTAAGTGTTCGTCGATGACTTTGACAGTGGAGGAAGAGGGAGCAAAGACAGCAGAAATAGCCATAGTGTCAGCAATGTCACTTGTGACACGAAAACAGACAAGACAAGAGTTTATATACTTTTTTCAGGGCACGTTTATTGAACGTTTTAAACATGAATACGAAAGACAAAAATACATAAAAGCCAAAGGCTTAAGTACAACGATAAAAGGCACATGAAAATCATTAACGTGGAATAAACACAAGTGTCTGTACAACATGTTTTGGGTAAAGTTCTGACCAGTTCTATAGGGGGTAAGGTCACACAAGTGTCCTCCCGAAAGGGTCTTTCAGGCATGTCCACTACAGTCCTGTCCTGGGTGACGGGTTCTTCTGGCACCGTCACTAACACAGGTTGAAAAGTGACTTTTTTCCTTGAACAACTCTCGTGCATACTGGGCCACGTCTTGGGTCCAAGCCTCAAAATCCCATTCTTTCCAGGCACGGACATCTGTCCAATGGGGGTGTAAGTCACAAGCTACACACACATCGTCATACACGTCTTGGGTAGCTAAAAGTTGACGAATCTTTTTTCCCGTAGAGGTCGAGAAGTATCCAGATGAAAACGCAAAGCTTTGAGCAAAAGGAGTCTTTCGTGACCATTTAAGGCCATTGGGGTGGTAAGTACTGATGGTAAAGAGTCCACAAAGAATCGCCTGGTAAACGAAATGCCAGAAAACAAGTCACTAAGACACACACCACTTGTCGACCCAAATTGAATGGATACAGTTCTTGTAATAATCGATGGTAATGATCCACGGTTTGAATATGGTCATTGAGTTCCTTCCACGGAATCTGTTCAATTACATGTGACATAAGTCGTGGCATGGCAGCCTGTTTTTATAGTCTCTTTGTTTCGGAAACAATACACGTACTTTTTAGCCAGAGATCTTCGTTCTCCAGTAGGGAATCTAAATCTTGCATACTGTAACCTAAACGTCAGAATTTGTTTAGAAGTTTCCTCTTCCGCTAAGCAGATTCCACGTAAAATATGTTGGTAATCCTTTAACTTGTCTTCCTCAATGCGTTGCACTAGGTGAATCTCGAAGCAACCAAAATGATCAACACGTGGATCATCGGGGCCCTGGAAGTATTGAGCAAGGTCTGACCACTGAAACAATTTCTGACGAATCAGTTCTCTTATACCATTTAGGTACCAGTGGTTAAAGATCTGGTGACGTAACGGATGCAACTGTTCTTTACGTTTGAGTTGTATTTTGACCAGCTCTCGGTAAATGTGTTCTCTCAACTCCACAGGCAAAGCACGAATGTTCTCTTGTAAAGTATCCATGAATAGGTCATGCTAAATCCTCTTTTGTCTGACACAAGAAATGTACCGTTTGCACAGACATGGTTTTAATTCGTTGTCGAATCTAAATCGTTTCATCACTAATCTACACATTAAAATTCGTTCAGAAGTTTCCTCTTTCACTAAGTTGACATTGCGTAAAAGATGTTGGTAATTCGTTAACTCTTCCTCTGGAATTGGATCCAGTATGTTTACAATGTAGCAGATAGAATCATCCATACCAAACCAATTCTTTTTATAACCAGGGGTCGTTGATCAATGTCTGTCCAATGGAACACTTTCAACTCAATCAGTCCTTGTATAGCATTCAGGTACCAGTGGTTCAAACACCGGTGACGTAACGGATGCAACTGTTCTTTACGTTTGACTTGTATTTTGACCAGCTCTCGGTAAATGCGTTCTCTCAACTCCACAGGCAAAGCACGAATGTTCTCTTGTAAAGTATCCATAAACAGATTATGGTAATTTACTTCAATGTCTCGGTCCCACTAAGGGTAAGTAATGACAATTCGGTAACCATCGAGCATGTTCTACGTAGGCCGAATCTTGCGGTTCCCAGTGATGAAGTGACACACCGCAACTGAAGCACTTGACTTTATCTCCTTCGCCCAAGTAGAACAATCCGGCTCTGGCTAATTCTTCGGTGGTCGGTCCTCCCAGATACTTAGGCCATTTTCCTTTGAACGATTGAAGACGATTTTCAAAGTCGCACTATTCCAACAAACGCACAGGAAACGAATATTCGTCTTTCACAGGTTCGTTTCGATGAGGGTTGGGTGACATGGACAGGAGTTTGCTCAGGGCTGGATGACATCCGTAGGGGGGGAGACGTGAAGGTGAACATCCACCTTTAAAATGAAACCCAGTAAAGTGTCCAAGAGGACGAGCGGCATCGCTTTCGCATCCCTCAGGTTTGGCACGCACAGCATCACTTTCCATGATAGGGATAGTGAGAACAAAGTTCCCATGATGCTTTACAGCATCGCTAAGGTCACAGCGTTCAGCATCGTTCCCATCTCAAGGCTCACAATCGCATTCCACTTCCGAAGTCCCACACTTGAACTGTGGCTGTCTGAACTTGTTTTGTGTTTCTCTGAAAGTATTCATCTTGTTCGCTTGGTCTTGGTAGTCACAATGAGCTATCGATCTTGCCTAGGGTTCCTTTTTATATACAGACCAATACCAACGTGTCCATACGGTAAGGTAAAATGATTGGGAAGTCGCTCTCTCTTCTGGTACACGATTTGATAGACTTTTTCCAAGGGTCGACTGACGATGTGGTGAGTGGGTAAACGTACAATCTTGTTGGGTTGATAGGTGGTCACTTTAAAGTGTTCATCCTCTCCAGATTGCAAGGCTTCTTTCAATACGCCAAAGTTGACCACACGACTGGTACGATAATTCAGAGTCAATCCTTTCACTTTACACGTCGTGTGCACTTCTCCTCGTTTGTCCCGGTATTCGTAGCCGTAATGTTTTGGACCGCCACTGACGAAACTTAGAATCTTGTCGTCGGGATGCTCGTCTGTCCAGGCTCCTAAACGGTCTCCTTCGATGTCAGGGTGCTGTTGACTCGGGTGATGGATGTAAATGCAACTGTCCGTGTCAAAGTACAGGACGCGTTCCCCTAACAGTTCTAAAGCTTCGTACAATTTTAAGCGAGCATGGGCTGTCACGTAAGCCGTAATGATGACATTTCCAAAGGGGTCGTCTTGTACAAAGTCCAGATCTTCTTCGTAATTGACCAAGATCAAATCCTCACGAACGACGTCCACGTGTTTCATGTATTTGGTTTTGTCGTGAATCATCTGAAAGTAGCGGGAAGGTTCTGTCAAATATTCCGTCTTGGGTAAACACGGTCGTTGTGCCATTTTACCCCACAAGCAATTTAACATCACTTTGGCTAACGATCGCCTGCCTTCGTTTTTCTCGATGTGATCTAAAGTAATGCCTTCTTGTGCAGAGTATTTCTCTTTGAATGTCTTTTGGTCTTCGGGAGTGTGACACCAGGAAAGATAGCCACCGGCTTCTTGTTTATATTTCAAAAAGGCATCCACGTAGTCGGCGAAAATGCCTTTCTGCGTGGGGTCACCCTTGGGGTATTGTTGTGTCTTGGGAAATTGACAAATTTCGTACACTTCTAACAGTTGGTATCCAATGTCCAGAGCTTTGAACAATTCTACGCTGACCCACGTCCCCGTCAAGGCGCGTTCTTCCTGGGTGTGCTGACAAGGCTGGTCTTGGTTGCACGTTTCGGCACAAGTACGACACAAAGGAAACATCAGTTTGTCTTGACAATGGTAAGGTAACACGGGATGGTACAAGTTAGTGGGAGGCAAAACTTCGCACTTGATCAAGCCTTCGTATTGTCGAATGTTTTTCAGGTCGATGTGTTCCGTCAACAATTTTGGGTGCCCTGCAGGAAAGCGACAATATTTGCACACGTAGGGATACAGCGAACACACGTCCAAGTATTTGATTTCTTCTCCTTTCTCTTCGTCGGCTTGGTACAGCAAACAGGTGGCATTGGTCCTTCCTCCGTACAAACTATCCCTCGGGTTCAAGGGGTGCATGAAATGGTAACTTTCCACGAGGCGTTTAAATTCGGGATCAGTTTTCAAACGGTGATCGTATTCGTGTTCCCACATTTCCACCACTTGGTATCCTTCCTGTTCTAACTTTAGGCGTCGCTGACAAGTGGCCTGGTACAAGTCTTCCATGGTTCGTTGTAAAAACTGATTTTTAGTTCCACGGTCAGGGTAACAGACGGAACATCCGTGAAATAAGCAACCCTTAAACTCGTACACGATCTTGGGGTTTTCTAAGTCCCAGCCATCTACCGAATGCGTTCCGATGGTCTTTTCGCCTCCTCCGTTGCGGGCATGCTGAATCCATTTGTCTTCTTTGTCACACAAGTAATGTAACCAGCGTAGGGCTTTGACCGAGTATTGACGTTTGACATAGTTGGTCGTTTGAGGACTGATGACAGCCACGGTGTTTTCAGGCATGAACCATTGCCGTTACACTAAGGAACACGCTTTGGCAATGGTGCAAGCTTCTTTCAAAGGATCGACCCCTTCGTGTTCCATGAACAGTTCTCGAAATTTTCCACAGCATCGCCGTAAAATATCCACGTCGGAACGACAATACTTTAGCATTTCTTCCTGAAAATCGAAAGGGTCCGAGGCGTGACCCTGGTACCAAGCGTAGATAGCGTCTCGTTGTTCGGTACGCATGTTGTCAGGGTCGTAATAGTGAACCTCAGGCAAATGGGGTAGAACGGCGTGTTGATTGGCTTCGGTATTGAAAAAGTGAGGAAAATACCCTTTAGCCATTTCTGTCATTCCAAACGTTTTAATCATTCGACTCAAAGGCATGGCCAAGTAGCTCATGGAATATTTAAACTGTACTTGTCCCACTTGCATGAAAATGATTTTGGCTCCGTTCAAAGTGACTTTAGGACGCTCGGTGCCATGTTCCGTATAGTATCTCAAAAGAAACTGTCCATCGTATCCGGAGAAATTGTGAGCCATCACCGTGGCATGACGATGACAATCTCCGTAACGTTCGATGTCCTCTTGGCTCCACGTCTTGTCGATGGGGTCTAAGACCCATTGGGCGAAATCGGCTAACGTGTTCGGTCCCCGAAAGATTTTTTCACGCCCTCCGGGAATCTTACTGCATTTAGGGCAATGACTGAAGATAGGTTCCTGAATGCACTTCTCGCACGCTCGATGAGCCACGCAGAAATTAGGAATGTGAATACCGGTCTCTTGCATGCATTCGAAATCAAAAAAGATGAAATTGCCTTTCTTCTTGTGACCGTCCTCTTTCTCTGGTGGGGGTTGGTATTTTTGCACGCAGCATTGGTGTTCCAAGTCCACGATGTGGTGACAAATGTGACATTTTTTCTTTCCTGAACATACTTGTGCCTTGGCATTATTGGTACGTAGACCGTGTCCACACGTAGCGCACAATCTCAGCAGTTGACAAGCACATTTCTGCTGTGAACCTTGCGTCTTCAGATGTTGTTGGTAACAGGTAGGACTGACAAACGTGCGCTGACAAGCTGGACAATGCACTGGTTTTTGCCCTTCGCTCAGACAGGGTGGAGAGGCCAAACATCCTGAGCATTTCGATCCGCAATGTTTGTGTTGCTTTCGATTTTTAAAGCCATAGTCACATTTCTCACAATAATAACCGTATCCCAGGAATCCGGTGATCCTGGTAATGGTATCAAAATGGTCATCGTGATGATAGACGTGAAAGTATTTTCCATCCTTAAAGTCTTTCCCTCGAAACAACAGAGGCCCACGCATTTCTTGAGGGTGCACTTTCAAGGTGTAGAGTGGAGCTAGGATATCTTGCAATTTTTGCATTTCAGGAATGCCGCGGGGTGTGTCTTTGGGCAAGTCGGCTTGTTGCAACAGGAGTTCTGCTTCACTTCGTTGTTTGGCTCGGTCCGATTTTCGAATATTCTCCCAGGCTCTTTTCCATTCTACCGTGTCGTTTTTGTTGGCATAGGTTCGTCCCACCACGATAGCCCTGGCTAAGCACATCTGGTCTTGAGGGTTGTGAATTCGGACGAGACTTGTTTTGGTGCTGCGAAGCTCGTCCACCAATAACATCTTTTTGCGTCCAGTCCCTTGAGGAGGAGAGACGTGGGTCATGTCCAGTGTGGCTTTTCCATCGGTGATGTCAAACTGGTCATTGGATTGTTGTACTTGTTGAATTTTGTCCATGATTTTGGAAGCGGTCAATTCTGCAGGGCTGCTAAACTAGATCCAAACAGGGGATTTCAAGCCGTCGTGTTGTATGGAAAGTCTCAAGCGATCGTCTTCTTTGGGTTGACATTGTCGCTTGAGTGTGGTGAGTAAAGAATCCCACACCCCGGTGATGAACTCTTCGGCTTTCTCCAACGGTACTTCGGACTTGAAATCTTTAAACTTCACCGTGTGTTTGTAAGCCGTGGTTCTGAATTTTCTAGAGGAGCGCTTTTCGGTCTCTCGAATGGAATAGTATTTTTCAGGGTTAACTAAGGGTGGTGAACTTGTTTAGAGGGTTTGGATTCTGGTTCACTCATGTCGTCTTCAAAATCACTGGCATGAATTTGTGCCGAGACTTCAGCTCTGGTACGAGGCGATAGATCACGTTTCTGCCTCTTACTTTCTTCTTCTTTCTTCTCAAATGAATTGGATCGTTTCATCTTGAGTGAAAAACGTCAAATGACTCAAGTTTAAAGACCATGGACTAATTTATAGTCATGGCAGACCAGCGTATATAAAAGGGTGTTTGTCTTGTCCTTTCACTATTCATTTCACTCTCAAACCGAGCACAACGATGGAAGAGACTACCCAAATCGAACGTTTCATCAGAGCTTTGCGAGGGGTCATTAGAAAATTCTCTTCAGACCAGCCTACGGACTACTCTCCTTCCTTTCGAGACAAAAGTGAAGATACTTGCTATATCTGTCAGAAGAAAGGGCATTGGTCTTCAGAGTGTCCAGACCGTGAAAATAGAAATAAAGGGGTTAGGAAAGACAAAAGTCAAGATACCTGTTATTATTGTCAAGAAAAAGGACATTGGTCTCCAGATTGCCCAAAAAAGAAACAAGAGGAGTCAGAATAAAAGAGGGATTCTTCAGAAGAAGAGAGGGATTCTTCAGAGGAAGAAAGCAGCCAGGTAAAGAAAAAAGAAAACAGGAGAAGACAAGAAGAAGGGAAGAAAGTGAGGAGGAAGAGGAGGAAAAGACTGTGACGGTGAAGAAATTCAAAAAACAGAGAGACTAAACAATGAGACAGAAGAAGCGAATGAACGTTTTAAAGTGTTCTGTTGTGAATTGTGAATTGGATTGTAAATATTGATAAAAGAATAAATTAGGTATAAAAGGTAAGTGTCTTTGGGTTTTGATTTTAAAATAAGAACGTACACTCACGCACTCATACACAGACACATACTATAGGGGTAAAATGTTTATTTTTTTTTATTTATTTTTTTTTGAGTTATTGGCAATTGAAAGTTTATCTCTTTTCGAGGAATGTGGGTGGCCCTGAAAAGGGCGTTTGGTTATTGGTGTAGGGGTGAGTTTAAGCAATCAACTTTAACTGCCTTAAGCCTTTGCCACGGCCGAGGCCTACTTCTGGACTGCGTACTGTTGATGATGATGATGATGATTTGGTTGAAATCACTAAGTGTGGTACGGTAGGCTTAGTCACAGGGTTGGCGTGTTTAGCTCGGGAAGGTCGTATTCTCTTCGGTCGTAATAAAGAAGTCTGATACATTTATTTCAGACTTCTTAACTCCGCTAAAATGTCTAACAGTACCGTGACCGTTTGATTTTCACACCCTTGTGTCTTTGCTGCTACTTCTTGTTGTTGTTGTTTTTTTCTTACCTCTTCTTCTTGCTGTTGTTGCTGTAGGAGAAAAGCTTGTTCCGCTTCCTTTTGCTGTTGTATAAATTTCTCCAATTCTTCTTTCTGTCTCTGTCTAAAATTCTCCACGTGCGGTAATGAAGAAGGAGACGAAGGTTCCGGAACAAATTGTTGCGAGGTAAGAAAATCCACAAAATCCCAATTTACCTCTTCTGAAAGTAAGTCCGGGTTGTCTTGGGCGGTCTCCACTGCTGGTGCACCCCAATTGATCGTTTTCTGAGTTTCCGTCATGTTGAATCACTGTCGCATAGATTGACTGCACACAGGCGCTAGCGAATTTATATAGACCACGTGACGTCACAGACTGCTCTCTCGAATTGGATGCGGGCTAACTGAATTTTGTAACGCGTGTTTGGACTGGTGAAAGAACTCAATCCGTTTCAATCCTTCCTGCCCCTATAAATGAGCGCAGTTCACTGCATTGATTCACCTGTTCTCGGCGCCTCAACATGTGGACCGACGTACACTCTTCCACCCTTGTGTCAACGATGATGTTCAGGACGGACATACCCATGTATGTCCGATCCAAATGGACAGTTATCCATAGGACAGACACCAGTCTGTGGATACGTAGGATTTACGTGGAGAGGCAAGGATGCCTGAAAAGAGTGTTAATCTATGGACCTACCATTAGACGAAGCCTAAGACGAAGAAGATGTTGCAGATGCCCTTTATGTTAAGGGCATATTAACATAAACCCAAAGGTCCTTTGCAGGGCCACCCACATTTCTCGAAAATGTCCAGCACCAAAGAAGTGTACATATATTATGTTTTTTTGTATTCCTTGCCATAGGCCGTCTTATTTATAAAATTGAATGTGTAGCACTGAATGGGTTGCCTCTTAAAGAATGTGACTACTGTATAACCATCAGCCTAATTTGCTGTGAATGGAGTGTATGTGATATTTTCTCACATACACGTTTTAAAGTATGTTGTGATAAATTTCATTGTTCAGGCAATAAAAAGGAGAATTAATTACATAAACAATTTGTGTTTATCTTTAGGAACATTTTCGTTGTTAATTCTGAATCTTAGTATAGACCTTTGTCATAAAGTTACATAGTTACAGACTTCGTAAATGCCCAAGCATGTGTTGAAAGAAAATAAAATATATTTCTTCATCTATGCATGCTTTTGAATCGAAACTTTTCACATATTTCAAATTGAATCTCTTAGCCACATACATTAATTGGAAGGAATCTGTTTTGTTCACAAAATAGTTTTGTGGAAACAACACCATTTACTTCTAAAATTCTCTTACGCAAATGTGTAACTTTGACATATCTTTCCATTCTAAGAAGTTTCAAGATTATTTAAGTTCATTACACACACGGAAATTCTTTTTGTTTTTTGGTCTTCTTTGTGCATAGAATATTTGAGTGAAACATTAGTTATGTCAATCATTACACATCTGTGAACAGTATTCTTTCTTTGTAGTTTGTTTTGGTGAGTGTATATCCCCCGTATTGTTTTCATTTTGATGTGGTTCATATTCAATAAAAGTTGCTCTAGATGCGTGTCGTTTGTTATCCTTTTCTTACTCTTCATTTATTCCCTTGCAATATAGGTCATGAAAACACATTGGGATTTCCCTTCTAACATATCTTGATCCTATATTTAGATGATTATACTTTTAGGATCCACAGTAACTCAGTTGGTAAAGCATTGGTCTCCTAATACAAAGCATGTGGGTTTGATACCTGCCAGGCTAACCCATGTTGGGTACCTTAACGTGTCCTCAAGAAAGGCACTTAGCTCTCTTTTCCCTTTTACGATGTAACTAGTAATGTGTTAAAGTGCCGTTAAAACCCACAAAAATAAAACAAATGGAGTCCAATTAGACAACAAACTATTTTCATTTCAATCTAATAAACATAATTACTTTTTAACTATTTCACAATATAATGTAATACATAATTAAAATTTGCTCTAATTTCTCCTCATTAAGTTTGTTAAGAAAGTAATTTACTTTGATATTGGACATATTGTTAAAAGATAATTAGTTTGCCATACATTTGCTTTGATGAGATATTTTGTATTTAAACAAATAGACCAGTGAATTTTGTTTTACAGCTTGTAAATTAATGGCAGAATGCGTTTTTAATACATTGTTAATATGGGGTTTATATGATTAACCTAGGCTGTCATGGATGTACCACAGCTGACAGGAAAAAGGTATGGGAAGTGAAAAACAGAGATAAATTCAATAATTCGTACAAAACGTAAATCTTCATGTAAACACTAATATTTTGGAATTATCTGAGTTCATTGTTGAAGTTTCATTGCTTTTGGTAAATTTAAGCAGTACTATTGTCCATCTTGAGTCATGTGATCGTGTTAGGTAATGTGTGAAAGAGCTAATACACATTAGGACAAGATTACTGATACGGCCCATATTTCAAAATTTTGAGAATTTTGCATATCGATTCATGTGCAACGGTTGCAACCTGGACCGGAACAATATCAGATGTAAACCATAAACGTCTTGCTTACAACATATACAGTTTGATGTTATTCTTATTTGCAAATAATACCAACACATTGATCACTAATGAACCGCGAGAGCGAATGGAACCGGTAGGTATTTGGTTGTTAAGTTCGTCGACGGTTACAGAATGAACGAAAGGACAGCCTCACTAATTTGACAGATAATTTACTACCTACTCGACACCTGATGGAACACTAATAAATGTGTAATCAAGATGCAGCTAAGGAGTCCGATTGCAGGCTATACATTACCAATGATTTAATTTTACATCGACCGAAAGATAGCCAGACTTGAGTATCCTACAGAAAGTTCGATTGATTTACTACATGACAATTGATTAAAATCAATAACTTCGCTTTCAATTTTGTTTCTGTTCTCCGTATTTCAATGAATGCTTCATACTAAAAGTAAAGATCTTTAAATGAATATTTTATAATTATTGAAAAAAGACGTACCTTGTTCTGTGATGGTTTGGTTTCTACTAGCGTTCAAGCTCATTATCGGATCTGTCTCTGACTCACAGTGGCATAAAAAGTCTCCAATATCCAGTTCTACCGATCTAAATGCTCCAATCTTGAAATATGTCTCATAGGTTAACTTTTGACATTTGTGTCTCCAAACCGTTTCCCAGTTTGATTCATAGTGAATTTGCCAACGATTATTAGGTCATACTCTCCAGGATAACATTTTTGATCTAGTTACTCTAGCTCTAGCATGGCAAATTTATAACGGGATGACTTTCTTACACACCCACAATTTCAATTAGTCCTAAACGTATCATCCTGTCATCTAATTGTTTCAGTTTGCTTCTCCTTGATCCACATTTCTGTGTTGGAAATCCTTTTTTGAATACAATTGTGAAAAGTTTGCATCTTTTTATGGATTAGATGATTTGGGAAATAACCTCCATGCCTTTCATGTAAAATGATTTCAAGTTGTATGAATAAAATACTGTCAGCCACAGTATCGTTGAACATCATTTGTTTTCTGTTGTAATATTTGCAATTCGTTCTCTGTTTCATCTCTCTCATAAATGTATGTATATAATCAATTCGTATAATGTTCTCATCAACGCACAATGATTTTCGTTTACAAAACAATAATATAGATTTGCATAATAATATCTTTGCAATATTGTAATACATATCCTATTATGGAAGCACAAACAGTCTGCTAATTCGTGTTCGCTTACTTTAGAAAGATTAATTGTAAGCGATTGAATACATACAAGTTGAATACCACTCGAGTCGGTTAACCTTTCGATATGTTCCTTTTGTAATATGGTATTGTCACTTGATTACAAATATACGAACAAAACGAGTGGAGAATCAATCTTGGTCACATATGGAGTATACAGCTAGTTTACTGTTTTAATTTATCTAAGATTAACTCATTTTCATATAAGAATGCTAATCCATTGTTTAACAGTAAATTCCGTGTGATGAATATGAAGACTGACGAAACAATCAAATCACAAAAAGTGGATCGTTCTTTCTTCAGGCAATGCATTTCTCTTTTCTCATCCGTAATTTAAACTATGAAATTTGATATTTTATTAGATTTATACTTGCATGATAATAATCGTTGTCAGGACGTTTCAAGTTGTTGAGAGTACGCACGTTACGTTTTGCTTGCGATTTGTAACAAAAACGTATTGACAACGTCGGATACTAAATTTGGAATAGAGGAACTATCGTCCAGTATTCGTATCAAAAGGTTTCACGCCTGTAGGTTTGCCAATGTCCAAAATTAAACTCGCCAAACACCTAGGCGGAAATGACTAATTGGAGTTTTGACTTTGTCTGCTACTACTACTACTAACAACAACAACAATAATAACAATAATACCAATATTGATAATAATATATGGTGTCGTGATGGAAATGAAAGGTGCAGGGTAGTGGTGGTAGTAGTGATTGAAGTAGTAGTAGTAGTGTGGGGATGAAATAAAAGTTGCAGGTGGTAGTGGTGGTGGTGATTGAAGTAGTAGTAGTAGTAGCACGTATAATATATTACTTCTTATAATGGTTACCTTAAATGTCCAGCCACTAGCCCACGCTCACCCATTTCCCTAGCTGTCCCCAATCCTATCTAAAATAGCAAGATGACTTGACTGTCGCATACACAATCTCGTTCCGTTGGAAAACCAATTATATTTCAACAACGTATATATCATTATTGCCATATACAAATAAGAGAGAGAGAGAGAGAGAGAACGCAGTGACACTGTTTCAGGGATTGGGCTTGATAATAAACCTCCTAGTTATGAACCTAAAACGTATACACTAGGTACAAGTCTGTGCTTTGAACCAGCATAGCATGTTGTGTGCAGGCATTTGTTCGTTCTGAATACGGTATGTGTGTAGGGTAGGTCATCAAATTATGGGTAAAAAGGAAGTGAACCATATCAGCTAAGTTGTCTGCTGCATATATATCCATGCATTACTAGTTGAATATTAGATAAGCATGTGACGAAATACAAGCAATCGTTCAAATATACGAGCGTTTCTCTGTGCACGTTCACAGGAGAACCGAAAACACTCATTTATGACTGTTATGGACAAGCTTTTATCCGCTATAGCCCGAACGAAGAATATATAAATTTAAAACTGACACTGACTAATCTGGTGTATTTGATAGGTGAGCTTTATGGATAGTGAAGATCTATCTAATTGAAAAAGATCGTGCATTTTTAGCGTGTCTCAAATGTCATCACATGTAGATGCAGAAAACACATAAACATGTCCGGATGAATTTTTTTCTGACAGAATTTACAAATTCTGCAATTAGCATGCTCTTATTCACCTGACGGTTCTATATTTAAGCTTGCCTGGAAGGTTATCACAAAAAGGAGTACACATTTATTTGAACTTCTACCCTAGTATATGTTTGACATTGCAGAGACACATACACTGGTATCCGTTTTACATTGTAAAGACCCATACATTGGTATCCACGTTACATTCCAAAGACACCTACTGTGGTATCCACGTTACATTCCAAAGACACCTACTGTGGTATATATGTTACATTCCAAAGACACATACACTAGCGTCCAAGAACTGTAATGGAAATATACTATATCTTCTTCCACGTAACTGAAATCTACTAAATTAAAGTATTCAGCCCTTTCTTGGAGCAAGTTAGAACGCATCTTTCAAATTCTAAGTTAGGAGAGAGAGAAGCACAGCCTTCCAAACGGTTTACGTTAAACAATATGTTGAAAAATTAATAAAACAGAAGAATTTTTGTTAGTGACTGATGGAACAGCATATAAACTTAGTTAATATTTAGTTAATAGTACCTTCACACAAGTGAAAATTATTTTAAAGTTTGCTCGGCCAGAGAGATGGGTGAAGGAAAATAATTATCTGTTCAAATACTGTCCAAAAATTTCAAACGTATCTTGCAAGCTGTTTTTTAATCCATTCTGGAATGTGCGGATATTTAAATGCAATCCAACTATCAAGTTGGCAGGGTACACATGTAGTGCAGATTCAAATATACTTTATGCATATGCAACTGTGGATTGCATTGGCCCAGGTCTTTTATCAGGAGGATAAGGTTCAACAGCATTTTTAGAAATTACTGGTTGAACAAACAGTATGGACCCTGCCAGTCCACTAACAACAGTCATATAACTGTTTGGATCTGGGTGTTGGTAAATACAGAGGTAATTATGGCAAAGTAATATCAGGCATAAATGTTTGCATTTGGGTGTGGGTAAATACATTGGTAATTATGGCAAAGTCATATCAGACATGACTGTATGTATTTGGGTGTGGGTAAATACACAGGTAATTACATGAGTCATACCAGGCATAACTGTTTGCATTAGGGTTGGGTAGATACATAGGTAATTATGGCAAAGTCATATCAGACATAACTGTTTGTATTTGGGTGTGGGTAAATACACAGGTTATTGCATCAGTCATATCAGGCATAACTGTTTGCATTTTGGGTGTGGATAAATACATAGGTAATTACAGCAATGTCGTATCAGGCATAACTGTTTGCATTTTTGTGTGTGAGTAAATACATAGGTAAATATGGAAAAGTCATATCAGGCATAATTGTTTGCATTTTAGGGTGTAGGTAAATACAGTGGTAATTACAGTAGCTATTTCTTACTGATATGCCTTTTATTAAAGATCAAATGTGCATCACATCAGGGATAAAAGCCATTCATTCAAGGATTTCGAGATGTTAATGGTGGTATTACTGTCATTAATTTAGCCATAATGGCCATGTGACGCTGAAGTCATAAAAATGGATTTTTGCTATAGTTAAACCAACATTAATGTTCTAAAATTATTGTTGTATAGGATGCATCAAAAAGCTGTAACTACAGTGGGATTATTAAACTTGCACTATTGCTGATACTGGAAAAGACTTGGTACTGATATTAGACAGACTATTTATAGAAATATGAAGTGTTGACATTGTGAAGCCAGCTGTTTTCTAGCTACACTATTGAAATAACAGGCAGGGAAATTTCGAGTGGGATACCAATCCTGCATGCTTATAATAACAGACAGGTATGAGCATGCATGCTTATAATACAACACAAGTATAATCCTGCATGCTTATAGTAACACACATTTATAATCCTGCATGCTTATAATAAACTTAGGTATAATCCTGCATTCTTATAATAGCACACGTGTAATCCTGCAAGCTTATAATAACACACATGTATAATCCTGCATGCTTATAATAACACACATGTTTAATACTGCATGCTTATAAAACTCCAAAAGGTATAATCCTGCACCATTAGAACAACACAAAGGTATAATCCTAC
The DNA here is from genome assembly GCA_028554795.2 of Sinohyriopsis cumingii. NCBI lineage: Eukaryota > Metazoa > Mollusca > Bivalvia > Unionida > Unionidae > Sinohyriopsis > Sinohyriopsis cumingii. Next base: position 145,104,074 of record CM068827.1, read on the forward strand.
ATGCGTATAATAACAAATTTGTATAATCCTGCATGCTTATAAAAAACACGTGTAATCCTACATGCTTATCATACTCCAAATGTATAATCCTGCATCATTATAACAACACAAGGTATATTCCTGCATGCTTATAATAACAAACAGAATAATAAAGGTATAATCCTGCATATTAATAATAACACAGATATAATCCTACATATTAATAATAACACAGATATAATCCTGCATATTAATAATAACACAGGTATAATCCTGCATATTAATAATAACACAGGTTTAATCCTGCATATTAATAATAACACAGGTTTAATCCTGCATGAATATAAAAACACACTAGTATAGTAATGCATGCTTGCATTAACATAAATTGAGTCATCTGAATTTGTAATAATATTTTTCAATTAACTGAGGTTGAATTCTTATTTTATGTTGCTAGTCTAATTCTTTTTTCTTTAGAGCTAATGCTTTATGCTATATATATATATATATATATATATATATATATATATATATATATATATATATATATATATATATATATATATATATATATATATATATTAATACAAAAAATAAATCAAGTTTGTCAAGTGGTCTATTCGACTTAAATTATCATTACCTCAAAAGGTAGTCACCCAGAGCAAATATTTCATCAAACATTCCCTATTTTGTATCACTGGTTTACAATATATATTGATTCTCACATAATTCTGCAAAAAAGGACACGATTTTGTTCTGCAAATCAAGAGACTACATAACTCACATTTGTATGTTGTATGGTTCTCTTCAGCGCACTTTATCTATTCTATAATACAAAATTGGAATTTGAAGTTAGTTTTAAATTTTACATTTTGTAGGAAGTTCAATATATGTGGATCTACATAGATCTATACTTTGTCTTCTGGATGTATTGACAACAAAATTCCGTGGGCATATTTACAAAAAGACTTCACATTTGTATTTTTTATCTCTGTTTATACTCCAACACTGTATTATCACGGACTCTATATTATCGCAGCAAGCAGGATTTTCCAATTTGATTTTGGACACATGCCTTTTAGTTGTTGTTTACAGATGTAAACCTGTAGCCAGTAAGGATGCAAATATCTTATAGCACAATTTTAATTCATCTAAAATGGCAATATTTTTTATAAGTTCACAATGAAAAAGAATGAACATCGCTTTTTTGTAAAGTGCATGCAATTCCGTTCATCATATACAAAACTTCAGTTTAACCTTCTATACCTGCATTGGCTTTGATTACGAAATATATTCAGCATATCGTCTGATGTTTGATGATTATAGGTCATTTTCTGATGGTGACAAACATGTCCTTACAGACCCATCAGGTGGCCTAGTGTTTAGAGAGTCTCTCTTGGACGTGGGCGGTCGTGTGTTTGAACCATGAACGAGTCATACCAAAGACTTATAAAAATGCTACTAATAGTTGTGTCATTAGGTGCTCAGCATTAAGAGGTTAGTGTTAGGACTGGTTGGCCTGGTGGCAGGATAATGTGACTGGATTAGACACTGTGCTACATGTCTGCAGCATGGTGCCTCAGTGCTAGACATTACTATAAACTGCCACACTGCAGACATCGTAGCGATATGACTGAATAAAAAAGCTACATTAAAAATCTAAATCACACACACGCATCCTTACATGGTTAAGGTTGCAATTTCATTTTATGGTAGCCAATATGGACCACAACTGACAACATGCGGCTTATGATCGTACTTCTCGTATTAAATATGAAAACAACAACAGTTAAACCTTCTTGAAATCAGTAATAGTTCAATAATAACAATAATAATAATAATAATATTAATATTTTATATATTTATATTTGCTTGCCTACATTGCGATTAAAATTCATATAAAGTAAAATAATAATTTATTTTGTAATGTTGTTATTCCTAGATTTCCACCTAATTACATGTGTGTGTTCCATTTGAATTTTTGATGATTGGACCCTTTTGTTTATTGTTGAAATATTCTGCCAGTACAAACATGGACATTCCTTCTCACAGATAAGTTGCAATTCATGATTATTATAATACGTGCGTGTTATAATACCTAAGTTAGGCAAATACTACGATAATAGAGTTGTTCCCTCATGTTACGTTAATCTGGGTCAGCTACCAAATGTTGTTTTAATTACATTTACGCGCTTCGATTGACAAAGACTTTTTTTATAGGTATAGAAAGCGGGAAAGTCATTGAAACTTTACAAATTATAAGTAAGCAGCATTTGTCAAAACAGTTTTAATATGTACCAATAAGAACATCAAGTACCGCGATAATACAGCGTTCAGGACTATTGTATAGTTTTTAAGCGAAAGTCTCTTTCGTATTTGGTATTTGAAGAATAATTTGAATTCATATTCAGTCAACAATAAAAATCTAACGATCGTTCATACATTTAAAGAAAAGAACACTTCAATTAAAAAACAACCAAAAAGAAAAGTATAGTCCACAATGGGCTTCTCGAATTCATCTTACATCATTACAATTCCAGATATCTGCCATGTAAAAATGAAGGAACCATTGAAAATCATTTATCACAAAATATCACATTATAATTACATAGCTCGCTTACAAATGGCATTCATCATCTAAACTAAATAGTAACCTGGTGTCCACACCTGAACAAATATCGCCGACAAGCGTCCCTCTATTGAGCTGCAGACGAATTCAATGTTTCTATTTACAGAATATTAATTTGAGGGAACAAGTTAACAACTTGAGAGAACGAAAAAATAATCTGAGGGAACGAATAATTATTTTGAGGGAAAGAATTGTTAATTTGAAGGAACGAAATATTAATTTGAGGGAACGAATAATAACTTGTGCGAACGAATTAGCAATTGCAGGGAACGAAATGTTAAACTGATGGAACGAATTATCATTTTGAGGGAACAAAATGCTAACTTGAGGGAACAAATTATTATTTTGAGGGAACGAAATATTAATTTGAGGGAACAACTTATTAATTTGAGGGAACGAATAATAACTTGTGCGAACGAATTAGCAATTGCAGGGAATGAAATGTTAAACTGATGAACGAATTATTATTTTGAGGGAACGAAATGCTAACTTGAGGGAACAAATTATTATTTTGAGGGAACGAAATATTAATTTGAGGGAAAGAAATGCTAACTTCAGGGAACAAATTATTAATTTGAGGGAACGAATAATAACTTGGGTGAACAAAATATTAACTTGTTCAAACGAATTAACAATTTGAGGGAACGAAATGTTAATTTTGAGGGAACGACTTATTATTTTTAGGAATGAAATATTAATTTGAGGAAACGAAATGATAACTTGAGGGAACAAATTATTAATTTGAGGTAACGAATATTAACTTGAGGGAACAAAATAAAAACTTGTGCTAACGAATTAGGAATTTGAGGGAACGAAATATTAATTTGATGGAACGAATTATTATTTTGAGGAAACGAAATACTAGTTTGAGGGAACAAAATAATATTTTTTATCTCGTGTCCTCTCTAGGGCTCCGTATGCTCCTCTTTTGACACTCGTATTCTCATTATTCCCACGATGAAAACGAAATTATACATATGGAACGCCAGAGCTGTCTTAAGATGAGAATTTTTATTATGTGACGTGCATTAGTACTTATATGATGTGCAAACTTCTTTATATGCTGTGCTTTTGTACTTATATGATGTGCAGACTTCATTATATGCTGTGCTTTATTCCTTATATGATGTGCAAACTTCTTTATATGATGTGCTTTTGTACTTATATGATGTGCAAACTTCATTATATGCTGTGCTTTCTTCCTTATATGATGTGCAAACTTCTTTATATTATGTGCATTTGTACTTATATGATGTGCAAACTTCTTTATATGATGTGCTTTTGTACTTATATGATGTGCAAACTTCATTATATGCTGTGCTCTCTTCCTTATATGATGTGCAAACTTCTTTATATGCTGTGCTTTCTTCCTTATATGATGTGCAAACTTCTTTATATGCCGTGCTTTTGTACTTATATGATGTGCAAACTTCATTATATGCTGTGCTCTCTTCCTTATATGATGTGCAAACTTCTTTATATGCTGTGCTTTCTTCCTTATATGATGTGCAAACTTCTTTATATGCTGTGCTTTCTTCCTTATATGATGCACAGCATATAATGAAGTTTGTACATCATATAAAGAAGAAAGCACAGCATATAAAGAAGTTTGCACATCATATAAGTACAAAAGCACAGCATATAAAGGAAGAAAGCACAGCATATAAAGAAGTTTGCACATCATATAAGTACAAATGCACAGTATATAATACAAATTCTCATCTTATGACAGCTCTGGTCTTCCATACATATGGACAACGTTCTTTTGCGTACCAAGGCCCAGTAAAGTGGAACGAATTGCCCACTGAACTTAGACACAAAGACACAGTGATATAATTCAATAGCACTCTTAAAACTCTCCACGCAGAATCAGAAGGGAAAACATTGCACCACAAAACATACGCTCGAATCAGGAAACAAAAGAACCAAAAACTACAACCCACATTGTAACAAACCATGACCACCCTGATAACACTCCAGATACAAACAAAACTGTCACCCCAAACATCCCCAAACCTAACCCACACCCCAACACAGAATTAATACAGGAAGTAATGAACCTAACAACAGGAACCCTAATGCAAGATCTCAGTAGCATAATGAGAACCCTCAAAACTATTTTCACCATACTAGCTGATTGGACCACAAGACTAACAGATAAAGACAAGGTCAAAAATGACTAGTACAAAAAAAAATAATAAAATCACCATCTGGCAATGGAACTGCAGAGGAATCTTTAAAAACCTATCAGAACTGCACAACAAACTGAATAATATGGCCGTAAAACCAGACGTAATCTGCCGACAGGAAACCCTCATAACACAAGAACACAAACGCCTGCCCAAACTACAAGGCTATACCCAGGGAATCTTTAAAAACAGACCCATGGGGCAGAAAAGGGGTGGACAGCAATTTTGTTAATAGATACACTAACCTACTATGAAGTAATAGAAGTACCCCCTAACCTAAACATCAATAATAGCAAAGACATAATGTCAGCAATGATAAATATGGGAACCACAAACATTCAAGTAATAAATGCATACGACCCAGGGGGTACCTTCTGCCCTATCAACCTAATCTCACTAAAGGCAATCACTAATAACAACAACAACAATCTAATGATCTGTGGCGACTTCAACGCACACAGTGAATTATGGGGAGGTAAAAAGAAAGATCAAAGAGGGAAAATGGTTGAAAAATGGATAACTGAGAACAATCTGGTCATCTTAAATGACGGGTCGAACACTAGATTAAACCCCGAGGATGGCACTCTCTCAGCCATAGACCTAACCATCACTACCCCAAAATTGGCTCAAATCACAAATTGGTGGGTGGATCAGGAAGATACGTTAGGAAGTGACCATTTTCCCATCACATTCAACATTCAAACAAAAACTCAATACATTCCAAACGAAACCCCACCTAAATGGAGGTACCAACAGGCAGACTGGGACCAATTCCAATTATTACTAGCTAGAGTAAATCCAGATAACTTAGAAAGCCCAAGTATTGACATGTATTATGATAACATAACAGACACAATTATAGAAGCAGCTAACCTATGCATACCAAAGACAACTAATATCCAAAATAAAAACCCTGTACCATGGTGGACTAAACAGTGCACTATAGCACATAAAGACAAAAAAGGGCCTTAAATAAATATAAACGGACCAAAAATGCTATCTACTTCCAGCAATATAAAGATAAAGAAAAAGCACTAAAACAAACTATAAAAACTGCTAAAATTAATCTATGGCAAACCTTTTGCTCTAAACTGAGTCTAAAATCAAACTCAAAACAAATATGGGTCAAGATAAAAGCCATAAAAGGGAAACCAACTATCTCAGCCCCAAAAATTAAAAATGCCATAACAAATAAAGATAAGGCAGACCTCCTAGCGAAGCATTTTTCGAACATGAGTAGCAACAATAATCACACCAGAAACTTTCAAGAACACAAAAAACTAATGGAGGGAACCCAACCTCAAATGTTTCAATTCCAAGGAACAAAAGAATCTCACCTAAATAGCGACATCACAGTACATGGATGGAAGATAGCCCTACGATCCAAAAACGAAACATCCCCTGGTAAGGATCAGTTAGGTTACATTATCTACAAAAAACTACCTATCAATATAACAATAGCCATAATCAAACTCTTTAATAGGATATGGGATAAAGGCCAACTACCCACCAAATGGAAACAGGCCATAGTAATACCAATCCCCAAGTTAGGTAAAGATCCCATCAACATAAATTCGTACCGACCCATCTCCCTTACGAACAATATTTGCAAAATAATGGAGACAATAATCGCAAATAGGTTAAAACACCACCTAGAAACCAATAACCTATTCTCCATAAATCGATGTGGCTTTCGGAACAAACGGTCCACCACTGACCAACTTCTCAGATTGGAAACAGACATCAAACTCGCTTTTAACGCACATAGGAAAACCGATCGCAACCTCATAGCGGTTTTTTAGACCTAGAAAAAGCGTTCGATCTAGTATGGACCAATGGACTAATGGCCAAATTAAACCAATTTGGAATAACTGGACGCTTGTTCAACTGGATTGGCGATTTCCTCACAGGCCGGAAAATTACCACAAGAATAGGCAACACCCTTTCGGAAGAATATTCACTTGAAAATGGAACACCGCAAGGCAGTGTAATAAGTCCCTTACTATTTAACCTAATGGTAAAGGACCTTGACTTCAATGCAGCCTCCGCAAAAATAAACTTGTCACAATTTGCAGATGATAGTGACATATGGAGGAATGGAAATCCTGCCAATAACACAGTAGTTAAAGAAATCCAGCAGAGCCTAGACAACATAGGGAGATGGGCGGACAAATGGGGTTTCAAAATATCTCATGAAAAAATTGTGGCGATCATGTTCACCCCCAAACGAAATAACAAACTAGTCTATCCAAACTTCTGTATACAAAATCAATTAATCAAATACGTAACAGTAGTAAAATTCCTAGGAATGTTCTTTGACAACCACCTCACATGGAAACAGCACATTGAACAACTCACCCAGAATTGTAACAAAGATCTCAATTTACTCAGGAACATCACAGGGACTGACTGGGGATCCAACCAGGAAACCCTCCTCACGATATATAAAAGCCTAATTAGATCAAAACTGGATTACGGTTGCCAAGCAAATAACTCGGCTAAGCAACCTGTACTACAAAAACTTGACACTATCCAGAGAAAAGCCTTACTATTATGCACAGGAACACTCCCCTCAACATCATTAGAAGAACTACAAACACTAACAGGGGAACTACCCTTAAAATTACGTAGGCAAGAACTGCTCCTCCGATACTCCGTTCGATTAGATACCCACCCAGACAACCATCCCACCAAAATAGCTATAAATAAGTGTAAAGTTGTCTTCAAACCCAAAATCATACCTATCACACCAAGTGGCAAAGTAATCCTTGAACTAAGAGAAAAGATACCTCTACTAAAAAAGCAGGTAACAAACAATACAGACCAGAACAAATCACCATGGTTACAAAAGCCACCAAGGATTAACATTGAAGCTACCAAATTAGGCAATAAAGAAGGACAAGAAAACTTACTAAAACCTGTACTGGTAAACGAAATCAACCAAAAATACCCGGACTATGTTAAAATATATACCGATGGATCAAAAACAAACAACCCACCAAGAACAGCAGCAGCAATAGTCATTCCTGAATTCAGTATACAAACGGGATCCAGATTACCTGACTATTGCTCCATTTACACCACTGAATTCTGGGTTATACTTGAATCACTACAATGGATCAAAGACAACCAAATACCTAAAGCAGTCATTATAAGCGATTCCCTAAGCGTTATCAAATCAATCAAAAATCGCAATACACACTCTAGAGAACAATTCCTCGACAGAGCATGCCAATTAATCGACGATATCATCACAGCACATCAATTAGTCGAGCTCATGTGGATACCGTCGCACATTGGAATCTCTGGCAACGAAACAGCAGACAAAGTTGCAAAAACCAAACTAGGAGATCAAAACTCTATCAAACTTAACTATAGCTCTACAGAAGCAATAAGCTTCGCACAAACATATATAGACCAAACATGGCAAGATTTTTGGAACTCCTCCACAAAAGGTAAAAAGCACCATGAAACCCCAAAAAAAAAACGTAGATAGGAACATACAGCTACCTAAGGGTACCTATTTAGAACAGAAAACCATAAACAGGATAATAACTGGAAAAACTAAACTAGCAAGCAATTTTGGAAGGTTTATAGGACCCAAACCAGCAACCATTAACTGCTTTAACTGCCACACCACCGAAGATCTACACCACGTATTCAAAATATACCCAAAATATCAACCCGCTCGGAAAATATTTATCAAAAACCAAAAAGAGATTGGATCACCACACACATACCCAGAGTTACTTATGGACTCTAATAAAAATAAACAATCAGCATATAAAAATATAAATCAATTCATAGACTCAGCAGGACTTATGAACAAAATATAATTACTATCCCCACAAAACCAAAAGACCCAGTAACTAGCTAAATAAATTTAGAAGCCACCACATAAAAACCCATAACATATCATTCAATTTTATAAAAGTATTAATAAATAATTCACTTAAGAAGCACCTATAAAAAACTAAGGAAACCGTAAAATCGGATGTCCTAGATGTCCTTAACGAACCGAGTAATCAGCTAGGATTCCGGTCCTAGATGTCCTTAACGAACCGTGTAATCGGCTAGGACTCCGGTCTCTTGCTAAATAAAGTATAAATAACATTCAATCTAAAAACGTTAATTAATAAATAACTTAAAGAGGTAATATCTAAACACCTCGACTAGTAATACCATAATAACCTTGAAAATCTCTCTTCATACATGATTTCTACTAAGAACCTCTATAAACAGCATAGAACATCCCCCCTCCTTTTAGAACATTTTGAAGAAGAAAAAAAAAATTCGAAAAAAAAAATAATAAAAAAATTGCAAGAAACACCAGGCAAACGCAACAAGAAACCAGCGATGTAAAGCAAGCAGGACCGTTCCCGAGCTCTCCTTCCCACTAATGACAGCCAACCATTCAACTGTAGGGACCTTTATGGACCCCAGATTGAGGCCAAACTATCAGGGTTCCTTGAATCCATAAAAGCCTGGGGTAGGTGGCACCATCCCCTTCCCCAGGAACAACTAGCAGGCTGCGGTGCAGTCCGAAAAAAGTGGCACATGCACAATTGTGCGCACGCCACTATAATTAAACTCAACAACAAAAAAAATCTATTTCGATTGCAATAACAGAATTAAAGACTAATAATGTTTCCTTATCTTAAATATTTTCTGCATGTTTTCTTTTTTTCTAATTTCATGGTGTTTGTTTTTTGTAATCACATTATTATATAGGTGTTGCCTGATGTAAAGCGCTTAGAGCTTTTAAAGATTAGGCGCTATACAAAGTCATTATTATTATTATTATTATTATTATTGTCATTGTATATAATTGAGAGAGAGAGAGAGAGAGAGAGAGAGAGAACGCAATGACACCGTTCCATGATTTGGGCTTCACATTAAACAACATTCTAGTTACCAGCCTAAAACGTATACACATGTACTGGTTGTGCTTTGAACCAGCATAGTGTGTGGTGTGCAGGCATTTAGTGCTGAATACGGTATACAGATAGGTTAGGTCATCACATTACAGGACAAAGGGAAGTGAACATAATCATCAAGTGTCCTATGCATTACTAGTTCAATGTTAGGTAAGTATTTGACGAAATACGAGCAATCTTTCAAATAGCGTTTTGAAGACGCGTCGATCAACTTAGCTCAGTGTATGTACACGGAAGAACGGAAAACACTATCTTTTAGGGTTAGGCTGGAGAAGCTTGCGGAAAACGTTCATCCACTATCGAGGTTGAATAATAACTTATCAAAGGAACATTCAATCCGAGCGCCCATTCAGTCGTGAAAACCGGGGTTTCTGTTCTTTTAGCAAATAAACACAGACTAACCAGACCTGGTCATGGATAGGATTCAGCTATGCGTTTTAGATTTTCTCGTTAGCTAATCACAGAAGAAATGTTTGCTTTTTCATGCTGTTCGCAGTTTGTGTGTATCATCGTATTCTGAAGCAATATGAATGAGAAGTTCAGGCAGTTTTATTGTGTTGTAGTTCACAAAACTGGATCAAACTATAATCCTTTCATGATCACGTGCCGTCTGCATCATTCATTCCCTTATTCTGCTCATGGCTTGGGTCTCTACAGTCTTCTTGTGTAAGACATATTAATATATGCACTTAATAAATGAAAATGATGATTCAATGGCTATAAATAAATTTTAATTAAAAAGTAGTATTAACACGAAATAGAAAAATTTTAATGACCAAATTACCGCCCCCATACGACTCAAATAATAGGACGAGTAAATTAGGACTAAAATCACCAGAACGTTTCCTAGCGTACAATTCATTTGCATTTAGATCGTTTTAAAGTATACCTTGAAGAAAAAAGAAAAAAATCTTAAAATGCACGAGCTTCCGAGTTTCCCGGCTATTCGCGTCCTGGTTTCCCACCATTGGTTCCATCCCACTCACTCCTTTCATGATTGTTTACGCCCCTCACCCCCTCCTTAAGCGATATTTCTGGATCAGCCCACGGTTGATGAAAAATCAGTCTAATCATAGTACACGTGTTATTGCTTGATCGGATCTGTTTATACTCATACAGTCAAATATATACCAAGACACCAACTCCAGGAAATTATTAAAAAGTGGCCTTTGAAGACAGGTGATTGCTTACAATAGGTTAATTTTACATAGTTTGGTAAACCTGACCGCTAAAACAAGTGATTCCTTCAAACAGGTAACCTTTACCGGGAGTTTGAAGGTATTTTAGTTGCTATCAAAATTGCTTACTATTACTTTTCCTTAAATACTGGGCATGACAAATTAATTTTTCCTTTCGATCACTTAATTTATAATCGAATGCATTATTTCGCCTATTTGTGCCGTTTTTTTATTTTACCTTGTTAGCCATTCTGGCAGTGTTCAACTCAAGAGATATAAAATACATAATGTTGAGGCCAAAAAGGTAGCACTGCTTAATATTTAAAGCTTATAGATAATTATATTGATGACGACGATGATAAGTAAATAATTATAAAGATAAACCTTATTCTTGCTCTTTCCTTTTTGTTCTTGTAGAGTGATGGAATGCAAAGCATTTATTGATCATTTTGCAAGGGATTTCTGAGTGAAAAAAAAGAAAGTGTACTCGCGGGGCTCTGATTTTTGTTGTTGTTTTATATAATGTTTTTGTCATACACGCAATATACCTTCATATAGTTCAAATGCTTGTCTATGTCACGTGACATATAGTAGTTTTCCTATGTGTTAGAGACCACGTGATCACAATGTACTAGGGTGAGACATAATCTTGACAGTACAATGGCGAGAACGATCGATATTCTAAACCACGGGCAAATGACACTGAGCTGAGCATTTGATATTTTGACTGTATTAACATAATTGCATAACGTGTTGGAACGAGTCTCCAATTCACAGTTAGCTCAAGCTGTCGTATTTCTTGTGTAATGTACATCGTCTTCACATTCACAACGAGGAAGTAATGAGTTTTACAATGGCAGAAGGTCAGGACGATATGGATAAACAGTTGAACTGCCCTATATGTTTGGAAACATTCGAATCACCAAAAGTATTGGCCTGTTTACACACATTTTGTGAGAAGTGTATAAGTAAACATGTAAGCGGTCTGAGAGAGGAAGGGACACTACTAGATATTATTTCGTGCCCCGTATGTAGAAGTCCTACCCCAGCACCTGCCTCAGACCGGACCACTGAAGACTGGTCTTCAAACCTTCCACCAAATTCCATTGTTATTGGACTTTTGGCGTCAGACCAATCCAAAAAGGATGACCCTGTTTATTGTCAACCATGTTTAACGAACGATCAGCACCAACCCTCAGTGGCTTACTGTGTCACATGTATGGAGTATCTCTGTCAAACGTGTCACGACTGTCATAAAAAATTCAAGGTGAGCAAGGGCCACACATTTACAATACACACATTGCCAACTAGTCCGAATTTAAATCCTGCTGAAAACAGTATGTACCGGTGTTCTAAACACATAAAAAAGTACAAGTATTTATGCCAACAGCACAAAGAACTTTGCTGTTGTAAATGTGCATTTGAATATCACAGACATTGCGATGGATTGTTTACCTTGGAACATTTACTGAAGGACACCAAAGAGAAGGGGCACAATCAGACAACATTGGACTATTTAGATGTACTAAAGGAGATGTTTCTAACTCTTATTAAACATAGGACAAAAACTCTTGAATCCATTCCTCAACAGAACACAGACATAACAACGACGATTAAAGACTTGACTAAATCAGTAAAAGATCATGTAGACCAGTTGGAACTGTCTACTTTACAAGAACTAGAACAAATATGTAAACAGGAAACTTTGGCTATTTCAGATGATATTGTAGAATGTAAAAGTGCTATTGCCGCAATAGAGACGTCTCAGAAAATGCTATTGGAACTTATCAATTCCGATGAAATTGAATTATTCACGACAACGACAAAAGTATCACAACACGTACTAAACTATTTGAGAAATTATGACACACTGGAAAGGAAATCCGAAGAAATTAAAATTAAATTTCACTGCGACGAGCCCTTTGAGAAAATGATTAATTCGCTTAATAGCCTTGGTCAATGGTCGCGTGAGACATCACCAATTCCTAGATTGTCATCTGCCTTTTCATTTGACAAATTAGCGATGCTGATTCCTTGTGCTCGACCGGATTCTATAGCTATGATCAATGCTAAATTGTCTGATGACATAACAGATTGTCATATCTATTCAGGCATTTTCCTTCACGATGGAAAAATTTTACTATCAGATCAAAAAAATAGAAAGTTAAAGCTCTTCGATAAATGTTTTCATTTTTCATGTCATTTAAATATGGTGTACGAGCCGAGACACGTTTGCGTCATTGATCAACAGAATGCAGCAGTTACTACTGGTGAAGAAAGCATAGACATTGTCGCTGTGACTAATATTCTCACGCGACTAAGGACTATTCATGTCAAGTTCAATTGTTATGGAGTAGCTTCTTGTCAGCAAAACATTATCGTAGACGTTAGTATTAACGGAAGAGACTCACTTCTTAAGTCCGATGCCTCATTTAAAATCGTTGAGAAGATTGATTCATATGACAAATTGACCCATCGTTGTAATACACACTGTGTAAACCCTGCCGGAGAAAATATCTACTACACAAACGAAAATAAAATTGTAACGATGGACAAGAAAGGTAGAAGGCTAAATACATTTGAAAGCGATAATCTGAAAAAAGCATACGGGATCACTTTGGATCGGAATGGAATTATCTACTGTTGTGGTTATGATTCGAACACCGTAGTTCTGATAACAGAAGAAGGCAGAGAACTCGGCGTATTACTTTCATCTGAACATGGGCTTAATAAGCCATTAGGAATATGTTTAAATGATAACAACAACATGATCATGGTATTTGAAGAAGCATCTAATATAGTGAAAATATTTAGACTGCTATATCAGTGATTGTATCGAAAAAGTGAACAATTATAGTATTAATAGCTGATCATCAGGATTAAAATTCCAATATATAAAAACTTCAAATTTTTTTGCGTTATAATTGTTAATGATTACATTATCTGTATACAGTTCTAGTTTCTAAAGTTTAATCTCGCAGTTCCAAAATGTATTTTTTATAATAGGATATCTAAGCTGGTGAACTGACATCTGAATAGAAAAGAAAAAAAACAAGTCCAAAAGCTTTACGCAGAACAAAAACATTTCATTCAAAGCTAATAAACTAATATTGTCTCTTTTATGTCGTAGATCAAGATCATAATCCACGATGAATATTTTCTTTCGCAAGTACTTGACATTTGTAACATTGTTGAGCAAGTTTGACCTAGTTTGTACTTTGATGAGTTAAATAAGGTTATGTCTTGATTTTGTTCGAATTATGTTTGCTGCAGCATGCAATTAATAACAGAAAGGATCTTCCAGACAAAGTCAGGAACAGGAACTGTAATTTAACTTATTTGCAACATTGTAAGAAATTACTTTATGATTTTTGGAAATACACCTGTTTAATAAAACTACTCAAGTAAAAACAACACGAATGCGTTATATTTATTTTCTTGATGGATCTGACATTCATCTGATGTGCGCTTTATGCGTTTTACTTTCTTGGTGGATGGCTTGAACCGGGTCATTAGTTGGCAAAGTAATGTCTCACAGAGAAAGCATCAGTTACAATGGAATGTATTTGTACGGAAGCCCATTAGTGCCAAATCGTGTCTGTAAAAAATATATATATTGCGAATAAACGCAATACTATTGCGAATAAACGCAGTAGATTGCGAATAAACGCAATACTTATTGCGAATAAACAATAAACGTAATACATTTGTGATTTAGGCAATCCTTTGCTTACATTCAACCTGAAGAAGTTTTTGAATTTCTGTCGTCAAATCGTCTGCGTCTTTAGGTGAGTATGGACGCATTATTTTTACAGTCGTAAGTGAAAATGACAAGATTATTGCTCTATTTCTTAATGTATTCAAATGAATTTCAAGTTTCGAATATTTTTTGTGGAAATGAATGAATCTGTGGCAGGGCAACTGCCCAGGCCAAGCAAACTCCGCCACTGCGGGATGGTGGGTAGGTGGACATAGGTCAGTTGACTATGAAAAAACTAAAATAATAGTTGGGCATAATTGCATACAGCACCTCGGCCCACGTTACTATTTAGTATTCTCTTGGTACAGTGTACTATTGACATAAACATACCCGGTACTGCTACCAAATTTGATTCGTGCACATGTACTCTAGCTTAACTTGGCTTCCGGTTCTATTTAATTTCAGCAAGCGATCGAAGATGGAGCCAGAGCTAAGTGAATTTCTAAGAGGCATAGGATGCCATAATGCAATTGAAAAAATGGAGCAGGAAAAGGTATTTCAGTGCAAACTGCAACCAAATAGACATTGCGACATTATTCATATAACCCAATAAAAGCCTAGCCCTAGATCCATCAAAACGTTATTCCTATAACCCAATATAAGCCACAGGGGCTCGTATCGTTGCTTACAATCGACCGGTCGTACATGTACTATATAATAAATACTATTATATAGTACTGTACATGTATGACCGGTCGATTGTAAGCAACGATACGAGCCCCTGTGATATAAGCCTATATCCATCAAAACGTTTCTGCTTTCAATTGCATAAACGTTTTCCGAGCAAAAGCATCTTTATAAACTATTGCTTTATAATGCCAACCAATATGAACAGTAGAAATGTGGAATATTTGTAAAAATGTGTTAGAAATTTGGTTACGTTACTAGAATCGGTTAGAAACACCATGCAAAAACCATACAAATGTGACGCATGAAATTACATGTGGAAAACCAAAGCACAATTTAGGATCGGCAAGTATAATTTATTGCAGTTTTGCAAGGCTAACCAAAACATGTCGCTGCTTTATTCAACATGCGCGTATGCATCGTGAAAAGTATGCATTTGATAAGATATACTCAAGCAGATAATGTCATTGTACTGAGCTCCAGTATCATACAAATGCTAAGCTATTTTTTAATATTACAAATGCATGGTGGCTGAACAAGCCATCTGAGATCTTACAAGTCAAGAGCAAAACTTTACAAATATACAAATTTTAATGTGCAGTATAGCATAGGAAAGAGGTCGAACTTAAAGGATAATAGTAGAATTTAAAATGGTATAATTCCTGTTTGTAAGATCTTGTATAGATATTCCAGTGAAATATATATGTTTTGTTTCCATTTTATTGACTGATATAGATAATGTATATAGTAGCAATGGTTGCCCTTCAACCAGAATTGAACTTGGCTCACGTTTCAGCAATTTATAATGAAATGCTCAACCTCAAACACATCCACAAGGCAATTTCCCTTTAGTACAGGTGAATTTAGAAATAAATCATGAGATTATAACCAGGTACCTCTCCCTTGTAATGCTGACTTAATCTGCAATAAAAAAAACCCCACCAAAGATGTGTTATTATTATCATTAGCACATCAGATATGATATCTTGGATATCCATTATTCTTCTAGCACTGTATTAATTACATAATCCTCTGTACCATTCTAATGAGACATTAAGTATTGCAGAACTCTGAATCCTTATTGACACAACCACAAAAGTATTCTTGAAAATATTTCACTATATTTACAGGATATTACCCTGCTTTAACATTATTGTTTGCTTCATATACCCAAGTTTAAAGACTTCTACATCTCTAACTTATGTCTATAACTGGCATATTTTATGAACATATGTTTGCATTTATTCCGAAAGGTTTACCAATAGTAATAATTTTGCCCAGTGCTGTATAACTAGGATTGTATTGATGTATCATTAAACCCTATCAATATATACATATGTATACATGCAGACTCTTTAAAAGATTTACATTGAATTATTACCCATGTTCAAATAAGCATAATTATACAACAATGCCATTACATAAAAGAAGAGGATCATAGCATTCAATTTCATCGTGCTGTTTAGGCCAGACAGTGAGCATCTGTCTGTGAAAATGTGCCCCTGTGTTTTTTAAAATTAAAATGTACATTTAACATGAAGCTTCATATTAGCTAGAGCTTAGAAGCTGTTGGTTGTGATTGTGAGAATAATGTTGACTAGGTTTTATATCATTATTCACAATGTTTGACTTTGTTAACTTAAACATTGCGATTTGACACCAAGTTCATTCAGCCTTTTGGCAGCAGGGTCACGGGTGAAATATTGCCTTATTCATGGTAGCTTATAGCTGATTGAAGAAAATCACCTACACAATACACACAACTTCTCTTCTTATCAAACTCAGGTTCTTCTATGAGACTGTACTTTAATGTTGATCTTTGTTGACATTAGTTGGTTTTTAAAATCAAAGATGTAAGAGTAATCATCTTTATATTAGAGGAAAGATATATACTAAAGGTTACAGTTTATTTACTGATAGGTGATTGGGATCAAGCCTAAATTTGGCCTGTTGGAATACTTCATTTGAACAGGAATACTATTTTCTGTCAGTTAGAGAGAATGAGGGGGGCCTGACAAACTATATATATATATATATATATATATATATATATATATATATATATATATATACATGCTTGCATTCTGCCAGAGATTTATACTTGCACAATTCAATGAAAAATGATTGTGGAAGAGGGGAAATTGTTCTGTGTCCGAGTATGTCTACATATCTAGATTCCCTCCTTTGCCTGTTTGATCCTGATTTTCTGTACCATATAATGTCATGTTCTTACTAAGTTTCTTCATATTGCCATTCCCTTTTATTTCTTGTTCCAGTTGGATCTTACAGTTATCAGCTATATGAGTGTGGATGACTTGGTGCAAATGTTGCCAAAGCTTGGTGATAGAATAGCACTGAAATTATTTGTAGATGAAGAAATTAAGAAAAAACAGGAATCACGATATCAAGGGAAAGAAAGAAAAACCAAGCAAATTCAAACTTTACGTACCAAGTTGGGCATTGTGAAAACTAGTCATTGTCATGATACTGTTCCAGAAGAATTCCAGGGTAAATGTATTTGAGAGTCTTCTTTGAAGTGGAGAAAAAGAACTATGTCAAGACATTGTAACAGAAATGCTTTTGAAGAAAGCAGGAAAGTAGAATTGGGATGGATACATAATGGAAAGTAAGTAAGGACAGCAAAAGGAGGAGGAACTCGCAAAATTGAATTGCCAAGAAATAGCAGGAAAGAAGAAGTCTTGGATAAAGCTAAAATACATTTTCCCCCAACCAATCATGCCCCACTGGTAGTATTGTGGATTTTGTATTTAAATTAACAGATTTTTCCAACGGAGAAATCCAAAATAAAACAGTTGAAGAATTATATGAATCCTCAAATGTACATTTGCTGAGACTTTATATGGTCACAGAGAAAAAAGATTCACTCAATACAGAAAGTCTCACTCTTCAAGATCAAATAACGATACTTTCTGAGCCACTCACTAAAGAGAACATTATAAGCGTACCAGAAACATTACATCATGGCTTAGAGTCCTATCGCAAACCACCTGTAACTTTTCTGAATAAAAATCCTAAAGCATCAAACTGAACAAGCTGAAAGTATTCTGATTACGTGTCCTTTGGATATAGCAGTACCGATACATCTTCAGTCAAAAGAAGAGTTTTCATCTGAGTCAGTGCTGAAAGTCACACCCAGTCAGTCACAGCCAGTTGCACGGTCAATATTTGAATCTGTTGAGACCCTTAGCACCCCAAGTCATGCACTTCAAGATGCAAGTTACGCCAACATGTATATAAATTGTACACAAAATACCATCATGCCTTCTGTTGTATTAGAGTCTATGTTAGACCAGCACAGTTCTGACAATGAAATATTGTTTTACCCTGGGGATGACCATTTTAATACCAGATCAGAACTAGATGACACAGTCTTTTGACTGAGAGTGTTAAGAAAGTAATAGTTAAGAGAGGTCATGTGTCTGATAACATGATGAATTATTTTCTGGATACCAACTTTGATCCTAGATTAAATCAATTACAGGTAGAACTTGTATCTGAAAGAGGTGAGGATGCTGGGGGTGTTTTCAGAGATGTTGTATCAGAATTCTGGGAGACCTTCTATATTAAACATACAGTTGGGTCTGACATCAAAATCCCAACAACTGTGCATATCATGAGGAGAGAACATTGGGAGGCAGTGGTTAAGGTTCTCATATAATATTATGTGGATATAAACAGGAAGGGTACTTGCCCATTCAGCTGTCGCAAGTTTTTCTTCAGAGATGCATTGATGGAAAGGATGTCCAAGATGAGAAACTGTTGAATACTTTTCTGTCTTCTCTGCCCACTATGGATAGGGAAATCTTTGAAATGGCGCTGAATGATTTTGATAACGTGGATGAAGAGGATCTTTGTGGTGTATTTTCAAGCTATGAAGCACGCGTTATGCCCATAAAAGAGAACACGAGAAAGCTAGTTAGAGATATTTCTCATCATCAGATAGTGCAAAAACCTTCATTTGTAACAGAGTGCTGGTCACCATTACTTAAGTATTATTTGAGATCATTGCTACCCAACACAGGACTTGAGGAAGTGTACAGAGATTTGCATGTGACAAACAAAAAGGTTTTGAACTTGCTTCAGTTACCAGATGATATTTCAAAAGTAGAAAAGCTCACACTTGATGCTTTGAGGCAATACATCAAAAGCTGTAGTAAAGTCAAACTAACAGCATTTTTTTGATTTTGTACTGGAAGTGATCTGATCGTTGGCAAACAAATTCAAGTTAGATTTACACCATCAATGTCTGCATTTACCCTGAGACCAATTGCCGATACATGTGGCTGTGTACTGGAGCTATCCACTAGCTATGACATCTTTCTTCTTCTTCATGAGCACTTTGATAATATTTTAGACAGCAAGATGTTAAGAATGGACATTATTTAGAAGAAACTGGAGGAAAGATAGAGTTTATTTCTTGACTGGTAAGAAGATAATCTGTAAACCACAAGAAACAAGGTTTGTCTCATCTTTTTTGTCAGAAGTGAAAATAATGGTTTCCTTTGACAGTAAAATATGGACTAAGTGGCTTAAGTAATTGGGGAGGGGATACAGATTGGATATGAAAATTAATATTTAGAGATATCAAAAGAGTTTACAGATCTGATTAGTTGACACTTGGGTCCCTATAATTTGTCAGGAGTCCATTGTATTTATCATGTGCACCACATTTTTATACAAATTGTGTTTTCTTTTTCTTTTAATTTCTTTTCATTTTATGTGTAAGACCCAATAAGTGTAAGGAAGGACTTTACGATTCTTAAAAAGTTACAAACTTTGAATTGTTTTTGATGTCTTAGTTGTGTTGGTTATTTTATATAATATTTGATAATTTTTTTACTATGAACAAAGTGTTTATCCCAGCAGTTCAGGATACATATTTAATGTTTGCTATATGTATCTTCATTAGTTATTTCTTTGTTTTGCTTTTTCTCATACTAGTGTTTTTTTCTCATCATTCATGCAAGATGGGGGCCTCAGCTGGTATGGAACCATTATAAATAAGTTAATTATACAAGATGGGGGCCTCAGTTGGTATGGAACCATTATAAATAAGTTAATTATACAAGGTGGGGGCCTCAGCTGGTATGGAACCATTATAAATAAGTTAATCATACAAGATGGGGGCCTCACCTGGTATGGAACCATTATAAATAAGTTAATCATACAAGATGGGGGCCTCAGCTGGTATGGAACCATTATAAATAAGTTGATCATACAATATGGGGTCCTCAGCTGGTATGGAACCATTATAAATAAGTTGATCATACAAGATGGAGGCCTCAGCTGGTATGGAACCATTATAAATAAGTTGATCATACAAGATGGAGGCCTCAGCTGGTATGGAACCATTATAAATAAGTTGATCATACAATATGGGGTCCTCAGCTGGTATGGAACCATTATAAATAAGTTGATCATACAAGATGGAGGCCTCAGCTGGTATGGAACCATTATAAATAAGTTGATCATACAAGATGGAGGCCTCAGCTGGTATGGAACCATTATAAATAAGTTGATCATACAAGATGGGGGCCTCAGCTGGTATGGAACCATTATAAATAAGTTAATCATACAAGGTAAAGAGGCCTAACACATGGGAAAAGACTGTGCTTCTTGCACTCAGTTTGTAATTGGAAAATCATTGGTATTAAAAATATATAATGCTTTGTCCTGGAAATTGACTGGACCTTGTTACAGTTAGAAGAATAGATAGAATGTTTGTTTTTTCGATATTAGATTTCCATTATACACTGGTTTCATTCTTGAAATATTTGAGTGAACTTTTCAAAACATTTGCTTACTTCAACTGATGAATCTAGTGGAAGATATCACATTTAATGACATAATATGCATATCACTGCTAATGTTAAAACACACACACACACACACACACACACACAATGATCCATATGTCCTTGTATGGTATAATGTTAAAACACACAATGATGCAGATGTCCTTGTATGGTACTGTACATGTCATGACCAACACAAAGTAGCTTATGATGGACGTGACTTTGTCATTCCAGTTTCTTAGTATCTTAGTACTTGGTCTCGTTATCCATTGAAATAAATAAGTAGTCTAATTTAATGCCAACACTAGTCATTGTATGACATAATTTGAATAAATAGTTGATGCTTTATTATTCCCATTCATCTTTAAAAGGTGTTCTGGATATTGTGGGGCACTTTGTCTCTAATAAGAGGAATGTCATTCTTGATATATGTTCCAAGGGTCCATGGTCCAGTTTGTTTTTAGCGGGAGGTGGGGGAGCAGGTCAAAGGTCAAATATAAGAAATTACAATGATACATTTTCATTTATTTTCTAAATAAACTTCATATATGTACTCACAGTAGGAAGACCCTCATATGTGTGACAGATAATACATATGACCCCTGGGTACTGTTGAGTGATGAATATGGGTGTTGGTGGTTGTCTTGAAGTATACTGTGCAATTCATGGGGATTTGTGAAGGCAAGCCATTGCAGTTGCTTTACATCATTTAAGAACTAAAATCAGTTAATGTACAAGTCAAATAACTTTATTCACTTAAGTATCATCTTTTATAAAATTAGTAAAAAAATAATACATGTATTTTGCAATGTTGTTTTGTATGCATCACAATATGATAATGGCAATACATTATAAGTGGAGGCCCAGAGTGGCCGAGTGGTCTAAAGCGCTCTTCATTACGGATCACTGCCATCTCACCTCTGTCTGCGTCGGTTCAAGTCTCGAATTTGGCTAATGTGGATATGTGAGAAAGCTTGCCAGTAGCTTCTCGTGGGTCGGTGGTTCTTTCCGGGGTTTTCCCGGGTTCTTCCTCCACCATTAATACTTACCGCCATGTATAGCCTATCGTGTGCTGAAAAATGGCGTTAAACCCTACAACAACAACAACAACATTATAAGTGTTTATACAAATATTAATATTATCAGTGCATATCCATATAATAATAGCATTAATACTTTATGTATAATACATGAACAAATGGGGATTTATCTAACTCCATCATATATTGGATTCGTGAAGTGAAAACTTAAGTGATATGTTTTAAGTATTTTGCTGGTTCTTGGTTCTTCACTCCATGACCAACTTTATATAATGTGTCATATTTGTATGTACTACCTTTTGCAACATATTCATTGAGTGAGGTAAAATTAAAATCCACAGCATTAAAAAAATGAAAGTAATGACCATAAATTGATGTGCACCCAAATGTGGGCAGTATAGACTCAGATGTGTTGCATTAAGTACCAGCATATCTGGGTCTGTACTGTTTCTGAATTGATAGATATGCACCTCTTTTTGCTACTTTGTTTTGGTATGCTGTTAACTTTACTTTCGTAATGATGTAAATTGTACGTAAACTTACATTTCTTTCAGTTTGATTCATAGTGATCCAGAAGGTGCAGGTTCATATCTTTTTTTATTTGCGGGGCCCCGAGTGGCCGAGTGGTCTAAAGCGCTCTCCGTTACGAATCACTGCCATCTCACCTCTGTCTGCGTGGGTTCGAGTCTCGGATTCAGCCAATGTGGGTATGTGAGAAAGCTTGCCAGTAGCTTCTCGTGTTTCGGTGGTTCTTTCCGGGGTTTTCCCGGGTTCTTCCTCCACCATTAATACTGACCGCCATGTATAGCCTATCGTGTGCTGAAAAATGGCGTTAAACCCTACAGCAACAACAAATTTTTTATTTGCAGATTTATAACCATTCTTTGTATATAGGTAAGAAATCGGATACAGTTTTGTTCGTGTTTTAGAAGTTTTCTTTTACAGTTTATTGTTGCTTTTACTTTTTATTGGAATTTTTGATAATGAGACATATGTCAGTTCAATGTGAACTTACATTTATTTCAGCTTGTTTCATAGTGGTCCAAAAGGTGCAGGTTCATATCATTTTTTATTTTCATGTTTGTAACCTTTATTTGCCTATAGATAAGAAATATGATAGTTTTGTTGATGTTTAAGGATTTTGTTTGGTGCAGTTTCATTGTTACTTTTACCATCTGTTTGCATTTTTTATGTTGAGGCAAATCCAATCTTAAGGGACGAAAATTCATTTTAAAAATATTGAAATATTTATCTGAAAAGAGAGAGTTCATCTTGAGCGATGGTTATGGCTTGTGAGTTGTGATTTTTCTTTTGTGTTAATGGCATTTACTATAAAGATATAAAATAAATTTTCACCTGGTCTTGAGATCGTTTTTTATTTAGATGTTGTACTTTTTCCTAGATTAATACATTGTTAGATGATTTATAAGAAAAGAGATCTTTTCAATACTGTTGGAATCAACATCAGTGTCACAATTATCATTAATAATTGTTAAGTTTCTTGCATTTGGTCGATATATTCTAAGCTCTTGCTTATTTCCTAAACAAGCAAAGAAGAAGAGGAGCCTGTGATGAAACATTGTCACTTATGTAATCCCGTATGTCTTCTCCTTGCCTGTACTGTCTTCTTACTGGAAAATATACATACATCCAGAGAGACAGTGCACCACTGTAGCAAAAATAAGTAACTGTTACTGCACTGAATGCATTTGTTTTTCGTTTATTGTCTTGGATCCATAATACCTACATTGTACTTGAGTTCTACCTCTGTTATGAGGCCTTGAGTAGAGATTTATACCCATAATATTTTGATAGTGTTGTGTATAAAGACGTAGTTTGGTTTGTAATTGACAATGATTCAAGTTTGCTAGCTATATACATTAAAACCTTTTATATGCTTTCAGAAATATGGAAAAGTGTTTGTGCAACTCCATAAAATTTGTCAAATTTCATATCAAATATAGTAAAGCTCAACAGACTGACTGCTAGCTTAATTCCCACGTTACCGCATGGAATTGCAAAATGACAGGGCCTTTGAAAAATGTTATTCTTTGCCTAATCAATTAAGGTGTATTAATCTGAACAGTGTGTAAGAAGAATAGTGGAACCAACATGGAACTGTAAGTGCCCAACTTCATTTTAATGGTATGAGGAGAACACTGATAAGATGCCTGTCTCTTCCATAGCGATGCTAAAACTCTTGTCCATTTGCCACTATTTTCCATGTCCAAGAAGGGTAGCATTTTTGCACCCTTCCCTTGGTTATATATAGTTATATAGTTAAGACTCTGGTATTAAACTAATTAACAGAAAAGAGTGAAAACCAACAGGCTTTGCAAAATGTAACAAACAGTTTATTTCCCTTGAATACAATGTGAAAGTTTAAAAAGAACTTAGAGTATTGTCAAATAAGTTCCATATAGTTATATAAGATCTACCACAAGTATATAACGATTTTCAGACGACTGCATCTTCATGTGGAATAAACATATACCAATAGAAGAACTCTTCAAGGAACTTAATAACCTGTATCCAGCTATAAACTTCACAATGAATGAGAGTGAAATATGCATTCCTTTCCTGGACATTCTCGTAAAATTATCTGGAATACATAATACTAGTGAAATGTATAGTAAACCAACTGAAACATAATTATCTCAATTTTAAATCCTATCATGCAAAACAAACGAAAGTGAATATTCCTTTTACCCTTGCCTCGAGATTGATAACAACTGTAGAGAACAAACACATACAAAAAACAAAGACTGGCAGAGTTACAGCAATATCTTCAGAAGCAAAATTACCCAAACCAAAGTATCGATCAAGGAATACTATGTCGAAAACAAATGGACCAATCAAGGGAAATATCCGTGAAAACATAAACCCATCATGAAATGGAATCCCTTTAATTACAACCTAAAATCCATGGAATACAAATATCATACATGTGAACAATTAGTCAAATGTGGTGATAAAATGAAAAATGTCTTGGAAACGTGGAAAATTATTAATAGTAAGAGACAATCCAAATATTTTAAACAAATTCTTACCAGAACTAAATTTTATGTCATTTAAAGAAAGGCCTGATTAACCAAATGTGGTACGAGTAGATGCAAAATTTGTTCCAATATAACAGAAGGAAACCCATTAAAATTTTCAAATGGTAAGTTATTTAAAGTTAAAAAAGACATTAATTACAGTTCAAGAAATGTGATTTATGCATTGATATTTGTGCAGTGTGAAGCTTTTTCCATACGTCAGACGAAAAATTACCTAAGGGAATGACAGTACATAGACATAGCGAAATGAATAGAAGAGCTCGATTTATGAAAAGTAAATAAACATACATAACTGCCAGGAGGAAATTTCAAAGTCTTTCCCTTTATTATTACCTAATAATGATTCTTCAGTTAAAGAAAAGGAACTGCATTTCATACTCTACATCCACACCTTAATAGCTAGAGCTAATTCTTTATAAAAATTAACACATGATTATCGGTACATTGTATTAACACACTGATACATTTTCATATGATGATGACAAAATAATATTTTAACTTTTAAATTGTATAATCACATTTGACATTGTATCAACAATACATTAATGAACGTTCATGACATTTCAACATTAAAAATGTAATTTTGTATATAAGTGTGGTATATAGGTATAGTGAAGATGTTAATTTCTCCCTGTGTAAACAATGATGTAATTAATATTATAATGACGTCAAATTGTTAATTTGCAAAAATGTTGTAAAGAAATGATGTATTCACCTGAAGAGCATCGATAAAGATGATGCGAAAGCGCTAGAATGAAAAAAGCATTTATATTTTTCTGATCTTCTGCTACATTAACACATATATTTATATTAACACACACACACACACACACACACACACATATATATATATATATATATATATATATATATATATATATATATATATATATATATATACACACACACACACACACACACACACATATATATATATATATATATATATATATATATATATATATATATATATATATATATATATATACACACACACACGCACACACCCATTCACACACACACACTTTGATAGGAGTATATTCTGCAGAAAATAGAAAGATTGTATCAAAGTAGTACGTTCTACACCTTTGAGGGACTGAATTCGTTTATGTAATAGAGCCTCTAGTAAACCTTGGCATGTCTTCGTCAACCAGTAAGTCTCCATAAAGGTCAAGGTCGCTTCACATTAACTGCATCATATAGACTACGGGATGCTGAATA
The DNA here is from genome assembly GCA_028554795.2 of Sinohyriopsis cumingii. Classification (NCBI taxonomy): domain Eukaryota; kingdom Metazoa; phylum Mollusca; class Bivalvia; order Unionida; family Unionidae; genus Sinohyriopsis; species Sinohyriopsis cumingii. The sequence goes on from CM068827.1 coordinate 145,130,509, forward strand.
GTATCACAGATATTTGAAAGTTTATTAATACAGTAACATATGAGTTAGTAAGAAAGAGATATAGAGAAACCAACCTTAATCCTTATATATATATATATATATATATATATATATATATATATATATATATATATATATATACACACACACACATATATATATATATATATACAATGAATTTCAGGCCATAAATCCCAGGTTCCTGCCCACTGTACTTGGACGAGGGTGAGGGAAGATGTCCACAACGATACTGTTATAAATGCGACAATTAATGATACAAAGCGTTGAGACTGGCATGGTTTACCTATATAGGTTGCATTAAAATTTTCATTGCATTATTCATAAATTTCAAAAAAATAAACGATCAAGATCATTTGCACTGTTCATGCGTACAGAGCCTTCAAAACTAGTCTACGCAGTGTTTTGTAAGTGTTGAGGGCATCTTCAGGGCTCTTCATAATTTCCAGGTTATTTTCTTCCATTAGAATCTGGAAGAGTTCGTGCAGTTCTGGGTCTAATGGCTTATTTTGGTTAAGCCAACATTCGTCTTTGCATACAATGATGGTGTCCCGATCCACATCTGTTGCCACTGGGTACATTCTGGTTTTTGCTCGGACGTATGCAATGAGTATTCCATATTGTTACAGACTCGTCAATGTCTTCCTGTAATCGAACACACATATAAAACTGCATTAAGTTTGTTAATGGTTTATTTACTTATACATTCGTGTACTATTATATATATATATATATATATATATATATATATATATATATATATATATATATATATATATATATATATATATATTAAATTGCTTTATCAACATAGCACAAATACCATGAGCTTATTCATGTCCCTCTAATATCCATCCACAGTGACAAAAATGCATAAATTTAGCCAAGTAGGGACATACGTATAGTCGGATAGACAAAATTTGCACTCTATGGCCCTCCTACATCAGTTGTGGGCATTAAGAACATATTCAGTGGACGAGTAGCAATGTGAAGTAAATGATCTGTTTAGAAAATTGCATGATCTATGTATGTATATGTCGTATCCCCTCGCGAGAAATTAAAGGAGCATCTGAGCGTATTAATGGTGAATAAAACGAGTAAAACAGTTGAGAGTGAAGGAGAAATGAAAGTGCAACATGAATGGAGTAAACATTTGAAAAATCACACGATAAAAGGGGTAAAAACAACGAGGTATTATTAGGATTTGTGTTGTTCTAGGGGCATGTTCTACATGCTATGCAAAAATTACGAATTTTTCAGACTCAAATAAGTCATAATCAAAATATTTGGCAAATGTCTTTGATTAAGGGTTTAAAGATATCTCCCCTTGCAAGATTTATGGTATATGTATTTCACATCCTCCTCAGACTTCCAGCCACTATATATATATATATATATATATATATATATATATATATATATATATATATATATATATATATATATTGGTATGTGTTTAGGCTCTTACAAAATGTAACAAGAAGAAAGTGAAGACAGCAAGCTTTGTAAAGTTAAACAAATAATTTATTTCCCTAGAAAACCAAGGTAAAAATGAGGAAAGGAACTTACGGTTCTACGAATCAAATCCAAAAATATTCCAAGAATAATCCGAGAATTAAAAAATAAAAGTCCTAGTAATAAAAAGTCCTAGTGAGTTCGAATCCCGATGAAATCCAAAATGGAAGGTCATTACATATGCTGTGGTTAGCGTCGTACTGATGTGTCAACGTTCTTTGTTGAAACACAGAAAATAATATTCCAGTGTTTGAATTCTGTGTAAATTTCAATAACTTGTCCTTGTCCAGGAATTAATTTAGAGCACTAGTATTTCCAGGGAAAACAAACTTGTAATCCAAATAAATTAAAGTAAACAAAACAATTAGCCCCTAAACTGGTCACAACATAAAACACTTTAACTTCTTAACTGTTAAGACACTAATGACTATTCTTTCACAAAACATCAATAATAAATCTAGCTACAACGCAAAACAGATGCCCGGATGTGGGTCAATCCTCTGGAAAAACCTAATTGATACATGTTATTTGTCACGTACTCCAAGTATCGCCTCGATTTCACTTTATGAATCTTAGTCTGAAAAAGAATTACACATAATTTTTTACAAAAAAGCTGTTTACTACAACTTTCATTGATTTCTGAATCAAGGTCAGAAACTATATATATATATATATATATATATATATATATATATATATATATATATATAATGAGAAACATTCGTAAAGTTATCATGTCAAAAATAAGTCATCAGGACAATAATATTAATAGAACAACTATTTTTTTCTTAAGTAAGGATATCATGTTTGCCCTACTTGGAGAGATGCAAGCTATGTTAATTACCTGTAAAATAGGCATGAAGATGAACTGTATAATATTCTTGTCTATCGTATCTCCTTCAAAATAGCCTGTCTCTTTCAGAAGTCCGAAGAGCTCTATCCAAAACTGACAACATTCCATACGTAACAGCCGCCAAAACGATTCTATCCGTTGGTTAGCGGTACTTGAACCAAAGATGAAAGACTGTGTATTAGTCAGAAAGTTATGCATTTCAGCAACATGATTATTCTCGGTTCCACGGTCGCCTCTTACAGCTTTTGGGCATGCACCGAGTTGCTCCATTGCATCAATGTAATGTCCTGCGATAATGCGTGGATTACTGCATGAACTCGTTATCTTGCACAAATGATTTTCCGTGAAAATCCATCTATGCAGCCATTGATGCATAAACCGTATTGTTTCAGTTTGTCGTAAGAATCCAGATGCCAGATAAAGTTAGGCCCCTTGGCATAATAATTCCTTCGTCGTAGTCTTTTTCTTCTTCTAAGTTCACACCCCTGAGGGTCTAAAAGTGAAAGCAAAACTGCAACGTCAGATCTTGAAGTTCGAAATCTTGCAAGTAAACATTTTCGATGCATCCAGCGATAACTATTCTGACAGCCAGATTTACTGACCTGCTCCGCTACGTATAAAGCTACGTTCAAAATGTTTGATGGATACTTTCTCCTATATAATCTCAATTCCGTCAGCCTTCGTTTCAATGTTCTCATACTGATAACAATCCTATGATTGATTGCGAAACAGCAAATAATTTCAGAATAACTTAATCCAAGGGAAAACTACAACTTTATAAAAGCAGTATTGCGTTTATTCGCAATAGTATTGCGTTTATTCGCAATAGTATTGCGTTTATTCGCAATAGTATTGCGAATATTCGCAATAAGTAGTGCGATTATTCGCAATATGTATTGCGTTTATTCGCAATAAGTATTGCGTTTATTCGCAATAATATTGCATTTATTCGCAATATTATTGCGTTTATTCGCAATCTATTGCGAATATTCGCAGTAAGTATTGCGTTTATTCGCATTATATCTTTTTACAGACACGATTTGGCACTAATGGGCTTCCGTATATTTGATAGTTTCCAGCGAAACAGAATGCAAACAAATGCGGAATGTATTTCACTAGTAACTACATATAGTTTTCGCTGTTGTAGAGCCAAGTGGTGAAGAAATCACTTGCCAGTGTATCGTTGTATACACATCATTGTGACGGACAATGAAAATGTAGTTAATGTGCATACCTCGATTGTACGCTCTATGGGTTAATCATTATGTATTTATACCTGCCACAAATTGTTATACTCTTAGTCTAACAAGAATGTGTTTCATTGCCTGACATAAACAGATTCAAAGTATCGTTACGTCACAAATATTCAATTCTAAACGTAAAAAATGTATTTGATTTATAGCGATATGTTGTCTGCTACAATGATGATCAGTGATGATACAACTGTATCAAAATTTTTGTAGGAAAGGAAAACGTGGCAAAGAATTTCTATCCAAGGTATTAATCACCAAATGTATCTTTATGTTGACCTCCTGTAGGATGCTCTCTTCAACCGATTTCATGCGTCAATTCAAGTACATCTGTCGTCGATTACTTAGTCTTATACACTTATATAACTGTTTTGCAGATGATTGGTTTATGTTTAGGTCGAACGTTTTACCACTGCACGCAAAACAGCCAGTAGTTCATGAAAGAGAAGATAAAAGATTAGGACCATTATTTGTTAGCCCTCTTACATTCATTCAAATGAATAAAAAGCGTAAACAGAACTCAACCCGCTGAATGAAAATTTTGTTCGTGAAAGGATGCAAATCAATGAAGCCGGTTTACTTATCCAAGAGATTTAGGAGAAAACAGAAAATGACAAAGATAAACTTAAAAAGCATTGGTAGAGACTAACACAAAACAGACAGATGTGTGAAGAAATGTCTTTAGTACCTACTTAAAGTAATAAATTTCAGATGCGAAAGTCCGGTATAAAAGCAAACTCTTTTTGTTTTGATGGGGTGAGTTTTGAAAAGTTGGTTAGGTTCATCGATAACTTTAAACGGCTCTTTGACATTTGACCAAAAGTTGACTCTTTCGGAGATTGCTTTGATCTAAATCGGAGAATGTGGGTGAAATGAGCTTAAACAACATTCACGAACGTCATCACCATCCACACTTGTTTAATAAATTTGAAATAACCTTTTAAATCCTTTTCCCCCTTAAGTAAATAAAGTTGAGTTCATAATTGACGGGTAGACACATACTGCAAAACATGAGAGCAAAAATTGATATAATCCAACAGTTATGACTATTTATATTGATCCGGTGCATATTTTAAATGGATATATATTATACTCTATAAAACCAATAGACATGGATCATGTGACCTATATCATTATCTATCATTCATAGCAAACATAGATGATACTATAAATTAAACATACAACCTTGCAGAAACTTCTTATATAACAGATAATATCATACAAGTCGATGGTGCTACTTCACATAGTATTTATACTATTCAAATCAATAACGCACTGCCTGGTCTATAAATACTTTTCTGTATATAGTATTAACATTGACAGACACTACACAGCGGTTCTAGTTTAGAACAATATGGTTCTAAACTTAACATATTCTAGCGACTCTTATGGCATATTAATTGCTATCCTTATTGAAAAGTTACCTTAAATATAATAATATAAACCCACATTACATTTTTTTCTAAGGTATAAAAATGATTCTGTATAACTTAAAAAACAAGACATGGCATGTTTGAAATTTTCGATTACGATTAATTGTACAGTGTGGCAAATAGTTTGTAATTTATTTGCCAAATTGCCATATTATTTAATGTACTGCAAAATATTAAAAGGCGTCAATGGTGATGCGTAGAAAAAGAAATGTTAACAGATAGATAACAGTGGGGTGATGAGGAAAAACATATTGTGATTAATGCAATATCTAACTATAGTTTGTTCCAGATGGCATCGTTAATTTGTCCCATCTGTATCCGAGTAAATTCATGAAAATGTACATAAATCCACTGCATTTATTAAAGTAAGTAAAACGCCCCATAATACAAGCATCGGCTACACTAAAATAAAACCTTTGAATGAACAATGTTATCAGTCACTTTACAGCCAGCTGAGTATTCATTAAACCGAGAAATGGCCATCTTGTGGCTGTATGTTTGATATTCCATAAAACATAAGTTGACGATATGGATGGATTATATGATGGCAGGCATGCAAATGTTTTCCCAGACGATAATATAGACTTGGAATACTATTACCAGGGTAAAACTTATTTAAATTATTATTGGTATAATGCATTTGATAGACATTTAGTCTAAACTGTAATGAAAGGGAAATAATTTATAACAGTAATAGTAATGGGCCGATAGACTCATAAAAACCACGCAGCATATAATTCTAATGATACAAAAAAGTGAGTCTAACTAGACATACCGTAGTTATTCTAATAGAAAACCCCTTCTAATGAACGCCCCCGCCCCTTTTTTGTTTGTCCACCGAAAAAGAAGCTTCTACCGTATCGAGGCTTATAGATCTGTATATATCCATTATGGTAAGTCAAAATAACTAAAACGGTGCATGAGTAATCCAAAGACGCAGAAACTTAAAAATAATCTAGTTTACAAACATTTCAAGTCAAAAAGTTATGTACAGTATTCAACGCCAACCAATCCCTCTGGAAACTGCACCGCTGCTGGGGCGTCTATTATAATAACTTCGGTATTAAGAAGCTATAGTGATCTTTAAAATATGGATATTTACTGAACGTTGTCATGTTGTATTGAAAGACCGGTATTGGACTCGATGCAGAAAATATGCATTTTTGAACATAGTATAGACGAATCCAATATAATTCCATGTTACACAGTTCACTGTATAGTGACCTTTTATTACATACCCGAAAGACCATTCAGCCTGTCTAAATAAATTCTTATTATCAATTATTAACAGGGACCTTTAATGAAATGTCTAAAATCCTACCTAGAAGAATTTCTTGTTTGAGAATTCAAGAACTAAATAAACGTCGTACAATTTTGAATAACTAATATGCGGAATAGACATTGTTACTAAAGAAAGGTTTCTACAAAAAATAATTATTTCTGTAAAGGTACACTGCTGCAGTAAACGTAGAATATGAATACATTATGTTATTGATTTTAAAGGGTGGACGAATGCTACTTTGCACGAATATCATGAATCATAATAAATGTGAAACTGGATATGGTTGCCCGTCAAAAAGAGCATTTATCAGATTTAGTGATCGCTTTTGCTTTGTTTTGAAATATTCAGATAGGTCCTACATGATTTTCTTTATTGTCTGACATCGTCACAGTTTCCATGGTGGAAAGAATTTCATTCAGTCCATTATTCATATCATTTCATTTCCTCTAACGAACTGGCATCGTTCACGCTCATACGTCTAGATACCAGAATGTTAAAAAAATTTTTAATTTTTTTTTTTTTTTTTTTTATGGTTGTACTAATTAAATTTTTATGCCTATATATTTCTAACCTGTCAGTTGCACATATCAAATACATGAACGAATCCTATTCGTAACCTCTTAATGGTTCTTTTCCGTCTTGAATAGTTTTCTTCTCTGTATAAAAGTCTATATTGTCATTTTCTTGTCATTTTTTCTCTGAGTGAGTGTACCAGTCTAGTCAGAGCTTTGGACCAAACTTTGGATGTTGCTTTAATTTGACTTAGATTAAGAGTCTGGAGGTGTGGGCGTAAATCAATGGTTCAGCGCTATGGACTTGATTTTCCTATTCACACGCACATACACTGGCATGCGCACACCCGCACCCGCTCGTCTTCGTCCCAGAAGAATGAATCAAACTTTAATACGGGTTTTGGATATAATTGTCCCCTGCTTATATTGCAGACATTCTTGACTTCATAGAAAGTTTTGTTTATACAAAATGAGCAGGTCTTATTGTTTTCAAAATTGTATCCCCTCGAAATCAACAAATACACCAACATTGCAAACATACTGTACATCAGGATGGTGCCGGGTTTGGGTGAATTTAGCGAAGACGCTGAACGCAGTTTCTTGAATTATTGGCTTATTTAGAATGTGAGGGGACGATACTTGAATCTGAAATACATAAAATCCAGCAATAGCTTTATAAACATAATGTGCACTAACGTATAAGAGAATGATCTTGTTCCTATTATACCTACATGGAACTAATGAGAACATGGAACATTAATGAATAATCAAATTAAAAAATCGATATTTGGAACTTTCAAACAATTTGCGATAGATATATAGGTCTATCACAAGATATGATCAATGTATAGAATTCGTACACAATATGAACACGGTATGGATCTATCACCAAGGATGATCAATGTATAAAATTTATACATAAATGTATCATCGACAAGTGCGGTGCATGTACAATTTCTCACCCACTGGCGATATTGAATTGGACAGTCACAAATATAGTGATATGAATTTCTATTGACTCAAAAAAAAAAAAAAAAAATGGAAAATATGATGTTGTGTATCTCATTGCGCACAGTCCACAATCACAAAATATTTCGGGGTTCCGCAGTTTTTATTTCCAAGAAACAACCATGTTTAGCCCGCTTCTTTAAGTTTGACGAAGGATCCCTCCAGAAACCTTTCTTTCGCGGAGGGCCGTTGGTCCTGAACCTATGACCCCTCATTGTGAGCAAACCACTACTGTCCTAGCCAAAGACTTAGGAGTAGTGAATGGGGATGGTATAGGGTCTATGGGACTTATCATTAAAAATACCCTTGGGAACATATAGGGTCTATGTAAATTTAACATGGAGAAAAATCGTGGGAACATATAGGGTCTATGGGAATTAACATGGCCAAAAACCCTGGGACAATATAGGGTCTATGTAAATTTAACATGGCCAAAAAAACCCTGGGACTGTATAGGGTCTATGTAAAATTGAAATAGGGAGGTTATCTATTTTTTTTTATAAAAAAAAATAAAAAATAAAATAAAAAATAAAATAAAAAAAGGGGTAGGCAATTCAAAGGCTATCTCTTTTCGAGAAATATGGGGGCCCTGAAAAGGGCCTTTGGGTTTATGTTAATGTATTCATAAACATAAAGGGCACCGCATTGGTCTTCTTCTTGTCCTTAGGCTGCGTCTTACTGTTGGTCCGTACATCAGCACTCTTTTCAGGCATCCTTGTCTTTCGACGTAGATCCTACGTATCCACAGGCTGGTGTTTGTCCTGTGGACAACGGTCCACTTCGATCGGACATACATGAGCAAGTCTGTCCGAAACATCATGGAAGACACAAGGGTGGATGACTCAACTGTAGTCCACATCTTGAAGCGACGAGAACAGGTGAATCAATGCATTGAACGGCGCTTATTTATAGGTACAGGAAGGATTGAAACGGATTGAGTTCATTTACCAATCCGAACACGCGTTACAGAATTCAGTCAGCTCGCATCCAATCCGAAGATAGCAGTCTGTGACGTCACGTAGTCTATATAGATTCGCTAGCGCTTGTGTGCAGTCAATCTATGCGACAGTGATTCAACATGACGGAAACTCAGAAAACGATCCATTGGGGTGCACCAGCAGGGGAGACTGCCCAAGTGAACTCGGACTTACTTTCAGAAGAGGTGAATTGGGATTTTGTGGATTTTCTTACCTCGCAAGAATTTGTTCCGGAACCTTCGTTACCTTCTTCATTACCGCAAGTGGAGAATTTTAGACAGAGACAGAAAGAAGAATTGGAGAAATTTATACAACGACAAAAGGAAGCGGAACAGGCATTTCTCCTACAGCAACAGCAAGAAGAAGAGGTAAGAAAAAAACAACAACAGCAACAGCAAGAAGAAGTAGCAGCAGCAAAGAAACAAGAGGGTGAAAATCAAACGGTCACGGTACTGTTGGACATTTTAGCGGAGTTAAGAAGTCTGAAACAAATGTATCAGACTTCTTTATCACGACCGAAGAGAATACGACCTTCCCGAGCTAAACACGTCAACCCTGTGACTAAGCCTACCGTACCACCCTTAGTGATTTCAACTCAATCATTATCATCATCATCAACATTACGCAGTCCAGAAGTAGGCCTTGGCCGTGGCAAAGGCATAAGGCAGTTAAAGTTGATTGCTTAAACTCACCCCTACATCATAAAGAGAAAAAGGCCCTTTTCAGGGCCACCCACATTTCTCGAAAAGAAATACAATTTCAATTTGCCAATAACTCAAAAATAAACCCCACCCATTTTACCCTTATAGTACGTGTCTGTGTATGAGTGCGTGAGTGTACGTTCTTATTTTAAAATCAAAACTCAAAGACACTTACCTTATATCATTAATTTATTCTTTTATCCATTTTTTACAATCCAATTCACAATTCACAACACAACACTTTAATAAAAAGTTCATTGACTTCTTCTTTCTCCTTGTTTAGTCTCTTTGTTTTTTGAATTTCTTCACCGTCTTTTCCTCATTTTCTTCCCTTCTTCTTTTCTTCTTCTCCTGTTTCTTTGCCTCTTGTAGATAGAATTGTCTTTTTTCTTCCTCTTCTTCCTCTGAAGAATCCCTCTCTTCTTCCGAAGAATCCCTCTCTTCTTCTGAAGAATCCTTCTTTTCTTCTGACTCCTCTTGTTTCTTTTTTGGGCAATCTGGAGACCAATGTCCTTTTTCTTTACAATAATAACAGGTATCTTGACTTTTGTCTTTTTTAGTCCCTGTTTTTGTTCTTTTTTGACGGTCTGGACACTCTGAAGACCAATGCCCTTTCTTCTGACAGATATAGCAAGTATCTTGACTTTTATCTCGAAAGGAAGGAGAGTAGTCCGTCGGCTGGTCTGAAGAGAATTTTCTAATGACCCCTCGCAAAGCTCTGACGAAACGTTCCATCTGGTTAGTCTCTTCCATCGTTGTACTCGGCTTGAGAGTGAAATGAATAGTGAAAGGATAAGACACACACCCTTTTATATACGCTGGTCTGCTATGACTATAAAGTAGCTCATGGTGTTTGAACTTGAGTCATTTGACTTTTTGCTTTCAAGATGAAACGATCCCATTCATTCGAGAAGAAAGAAGAAGAAGAAAGTAAGAGGCAGAAACGTGATCTATCGCCTCGAACCAGGGCTGAAATCTTGGCACAAATTCATGCCAGTGATTTTGAAGAGGACATGAGTGAACCAGAATTTGAAACCTCTAAACCAAGTTCACCACCCTTAGTCAACCCTGAAAAATACTATTCCATTCGAGAGACGGAAAAGCGCTCCTCTAGAAAATTTAGAACCACGGCTTACAAATACACGGTGAAGTTTAAAGATTTCAAGTCCGAAGTACCGTTAGAGAAAGCAGAAGGGTTCATCACCGGAGTGTGGGATTCTCTGCTCACTGCACTCAAGCGACAATGTCAACCCAAAGAAGACGATCGCTTGAGACTTTCCATACAACACGACGGTTTGAAATCCCCTGTTTGGATCGAGTTTAGTACCCCTGCAGAATTGACCGCTTCCAAAGTCATGGACAAGATTCAACACGTGCAACAATCTAATGACCAGTTTGACATCACCGATGGAAAAGCCACATTGGACATGACCCACGTCTCTCCTCCTCAAGGGACCGGACGCAAAAAGATGTTATTGGTGAACGACCTTCGCAGCATTAAGCGTAGCCTTGTCCGAATTCACAATCCTCATGACCAGATGTGTTTAGCCCGTGCCATCGTGGTGGGACGAACCTATGCCAACAAGAACGACACGGTAGAATGGAAAAGAGACTGGGAGAACATTCGACAATCGGACCGAGCCAAACAACGAAGTGAAGCAGAACTCCTGTTACGACAAGCTGGACTGTCCAAAGACACACCCTGTGGCATTCCTGAGATGCAAAAATTGCAAGATGCCCTAGCTCCACGATACACCTTGAAAGTGCACCCTCAAGAAGTGCGCGGGTCTTTGTTGTTTCGAGGGCAAGACTTTAAGGACGGAAAATACATTCATGTTTATCATCACGATGAACATTTCGATACCATTACCAATATCACTGGATTCCTGGGATACGGTTATTACTGTGAGAAATGTGACTATGGTTATAATAATCGAGAGCAACACAAGCATTGTGGATGGAAATGCTCAGGATGTTTGGCCTCTTCACCCTGTCTGAGCGAAGAACCAGTGCCTTGTTCAACTTGTCTGCGTACGTTTGTCAGCCCTACCTGTTACCAACAACATCTGAAAACGCAAGGTTCACAGAAGAAATGTGCTTGTCAACTCCTGAGATTGTGCCCTACGTGTGAACAAGTCATACGTACCAATAGTACCAAGGCACACGTATGTCGAGGAAAGAAAAAATGTCACATTTGTCACCACATCGTGGACTTGGAACACGAATGTTACGTGCAAAAATACCAACCCCCACCAGAGAAAGAGGACGGTCACAAGAAGAAAGGCAATTTCATCTTTTTCGATTTCGAATGCATGCAAGAGACTGGCATTCACATTCCTAATTTCTGCGTGGCTCATCGAGCGTGCGAGAAGTGCATTCAAGAACCTATCTTCAGTCATTGCCCTCACTGCAGCAAGATTCCCGGAGGGCGTGAAAAAATCTTTCGGGGACCGAACACGTTAGCCGATTTTGCCCAATGGGTCTTAGACCCCGTCGACAAGACGTGGAGCCAAGAGGACATCGAACGTTACGGAGATTGTCATCGCCATGCCACAGTGATGGCTCACAATTTCTCCGGATACGATGGACAGTTTCTTTTGAGGTACTATACGGAACAAGGCACCGAACGTCCTAAAGTGACTTTGAACGGAGCCAAAATCATTTTCATGCAAGTGGGACAAGTACAGTTTAAAGATTTGATGAGCTATTTGGCCATGCCTTTGAGTCGAATGCCTAAAACGTTTGGAATGACAGAAATGGCTAAAGGGTACTTTCCACACTTTTTCAATACGGAAGCCAATCAACACGCCGTTCTACCCCATTTACCCGAGGCTCACTATTACGACCCCGACAACATGCGTACCGAACAACGAGAAGCTTTCTACGCTTGGTACCAGGCTCACGCCTCGGACCCTTTCGACTTTCAGGAAGAAATGTTAAAGTATTGTCGTTCCGACGTGGACATTTTACGACGTTGCTGTGGAAAATTTCGAGAACTGTTCATGGAACACGGAGGGGTCGATCCTTTGAAAGAAGCTTGCACCATTGCCAAAGCGTGTTCCTTAGTGTATCGACAACGATTCATGCCTGAAAACACCGTGGCTGTCATCAGTCCTCAAACGACCCACTTTGTCAAACGTCAATACTCGGTCAAAGCCCTACGTTGGTTACATTACTTGTGCGACAAGGAAGACAAGTGGATTCAGCATGCCCGCAACGGAGGGGGCGAAAAGACCATCGGAACGTATTCGGTCGATGGCTGGGACTTAGAAAACCCCAAGATCGTGTACGAGTTTAACGGTTGCTTATTTCACGGATGTCCCGTCTGTTACCCTGACCGTGGCACTAAAAATCAGTTTTTGCAACGAACCATGGAAGACTTGTACCAGGACACTTGTCAGCGGCGCCTAAAGTTAGAACAGCAAGGATACCAAGTGGTGGAAATGTGGGAACACGAGTACGATCACCGTATGAAAACCGATCCCGAGTTTAAACGCCTCGTGGAAAGTTACCAGTTCATGGACCCGCTGAACCCGAGGGATAGTTTGTACGGAGGAAGGACCAATGCCACCTGTTTGCTGTACCAAGCCGACGAAGAGAAAGGAGAAGAAATCAAATACTTGGACGTGTGTTCGCTGTATCCCTACGTGTGCAAATATTGTCGCTTTCCCGTAGGGTACCCGCAATTGCTGACGGAACACATCGACCTGAAAAACATTCGACAATACGAAGGCTTGATCAAGTGTAAAGTTTTGCCTCCCACGAACCTATACCATCCCGTCTTACCTCACCATTGTCAAGGCAAACTGATGTTTCCCTTGTGCCGTACTTGTGCCGAAACGTGCAACCAAGACCAACCTTGCCATCACAGCCAGGAAGAACGGGCCTTGACGGGAACCTGGGTCAGCGTAGAATTGTTCAAAGCTCTGGACATGGGATACCAACTGTTAGAAGTGTACGAAATTTGCCACTTTCCCAAGACACAACAATACCACAAGGGTGACCCCACGCAGAAAGGCATTTTCGCCGACTACGTGGATGCCTTTTTGAAACTGAAGCAAGAAGCCAGCGGCTATCCTTCCTGGTGTCACACTCCCGAAGACCAAATAAAATTCAAAGAGAAATACTACGAACAAGAAGGCATCACTTTAGACCACATCGAGAAAAACGAAGGCAGGCGATCGTTTGCCAAAGTGATGTTAAATTGCTTGTGGGGTAAAATGGCACAACGACCGTGTTTACCCAAGACGGAATATTTGACAGAACCTTCCCGCTACTTCCAGATGATTCACGACAAAACCAAATACATGAAACACGTGGACGTCGTTCGAGAGAATTTGATCTTGGTCAATTACGAAGAAGATCTGGACTTTGTACAAGACGACCCTTTTGGAAATGTCATCATTGCGGCTTACGTGACAGCCCATGCTCGCTTAAAATTGTACGAAGCTTTAGAACTGTTAGGGGAACGCGTCCTGTACTTTGACACGGACAGTTGCATTTACATCCATCACCCGATTCAACATCACCCTAACATCGAAGGAGACCGTTTAGGAGCCTGGACAGACAAGCATCCCGACGACAAGATTCTAAGTTTCGTCAGTGGCGGTCCCAAAAATTACGGCTACGAATACCGTGACAAACAAGGAGAAGTGCACACGACGTGCAAAGTGAAAGGACTGACTCTGAATTATCGTACCAGTCGTGTGGTCAACTTTGGGGTATTGAAAGAAGCCTTGCAATCGGGAGAGGATGGAAACTTTAAAGTGACCACCTATCAACCGAACAAGATTGTACGTTTACCCACTCACCACATCGTCAGTCGACCCTTGGAAAAAGTCTATCAAATTGTATACCAGAAGCGAGTGCGACTTCCCAATCATTTCACCTTACCGTACGGTCACGTCGGTATTGGTCTGTATATAAAAAGGAACCCTAGGCAAGATCGATAGTTCATTGTGACTACGAAGACCGAACGAACAAGATGAATACTTTGAAAGAGGCATCGTTCCAGTTTGGGCATTGTAAAAAAGTTGTATCTTCCTCTAGTGTGACTAATATTGGATGGATAAGACCCATGCATTGCGACGGAAAATGTCCGGAAGGAAACTGCGATTGTCCATGTGGTTACCATTGTAATTGCGTAACGGAGTTTGCAGACGAGTGCGATTGTGAGCCTTGCGATGGGTACGATGCTGTACGTTGTGACCTGAGCGATGCCGTAAAGCATCATGGGAACTTTGTTCTCACTACCCCTGTCATGGAAAGTGATGCTGTGCGTGTCAAACCTGAGGGATGCGAAAGCGATGCCGCTCGTCCTCTTAGACATTTTACCGGGTTTAAAGGGGAATGTTCACCTTCACGTCTACCCCCCTACGGATGTCATCCAGCCCTGAGCAAACTCCTGTTCCTGTCACCCAACCCTCATCGAAACGAACCTGTGAAAAACGAATATTCGTTTCCTGTGCGTTTGTCGGAATACTGCGACTTTGAAAATCGTCTTCAATCGTTCAAAGGAAAATGGCCTAAATATCTGGGAGGACCGACCCCCGAAGAATTAGCCAGAGCCGGATTTTTCTACTTGGGCGAAGGAGATAAAGTCAAGTGCTTCAGTTGCGGTGTGTCACTTCACCACTGGGAACCGCAAGATTCGGCCTACGTAGAACATGCTCGATGGTCACCGAATTGTCATTACTTACCCTTAGTGGGACCGAGACATTGAAGTAACTTCTTACCATAATAATCTGTTCATGGATACTTTGCTAGAGAACATTCGTGCCTTGCCTGTGGAATTGAGAGAATGCATTTACAGAGAGCTGGTCAAAATACAAGTGAAACGTAAAGAACAATTGCGTCCGTTACGTCACCGGTGTTTGAACCACTGGTACCTTCAGGCTATACAAGGACTGATTGAGTTGAAAGTGTTCCATTGGACAGACATTGATCAACGACCTCCTGGTTATAAAAAGGAATGGTTTGGTATTGACGATTCTATCTACTACATTGTAAACGTACTGCATCGAATTCCAGAGGAAGAGTTAACGAATTACCAACATCTTTCACGCAATGTCAACTTGGTGAAAGAGGAAACTTCTGAATGAATTGTAATGTGTAAATTAGTGGTGAAACGATTTAGATTCGACAATGAATTAAAACCATGTTTGTGCAAACAGTACATTTCTTGTGTCAGACCAAGGAGGATTTAGTATGACCTATTCATGGATACTTTGCTAGAGAACATTCGTGCCTTGCCTGTGGAATTGAGAGAATGCATTTACCGAGAGCTGGTCAAAATACAAGTCAAACGTAAAGAACAATTGCATCCGATACGTCACCAGATCTTTAACCACTGGTACCTGAATGGTATAAGAGAACTGATTCGTCAGAAATTCTTTCAATGGTCAGACATTGTTCAAAACTTTGAGGTCGCTAATGATCGACATGTTCATGATTATGGTTACTTCGAGATTCACCTAGTGCAACGCATTGAGGAAGACAAGTTAAAGGATTACCAACATTTGTTACGTGGAATCTACTTAGCGGAAGAGGAAACTTCTAAACGAACTCTGACGTTTCGGTTACAGCATGCAAGATTTAGATTCCCTACTGGAGAACGAAGATCTCTGGCTAGAAAGTACGTGTATTGCATCCGAAAAAAAGAGAATATAAAAACAGGCTGCCATGCCACGGTTTATGTCACATGTCATCCAACAGATTCCGTGGAAGGAACTCAATGACCATATTCAAACCGTGGATCATTACCATCAATTATTACAAGAACTGTATCCATTCAATTTGGGACGACAAGTGGTGTGTGTCTTAGTGACTTGTTTTCTGGGATTTCGTTTACCAGACGATTCTTTGTGGACTCTTTACGATCAGTACTTACCACCTCCATGGCCTTAAATGGTCACGAAAAACTCCTTTTGCTCAAAGCCTTGCGGTTTCATCTGGATACTTCTCGACCTCAACAGGAAAAAAAGATTCGTCAACTTTTAGCTACCCAAGACGTGTATGACGATGTGTGTGTAGCTTGTGACTTACATCCCCATTGGACAGATGTCCGTGCCTGGAAAGAATGGGGTTTTGAGGCTTGGACCCAAGAAGTGGCCCAGTATGCACGAGAGTTGTTCAAGGAAAAAAGTTACTTTTCAACCCGTGTTAGTGACGGTGCCAGAAGAACCCGTCACCCAGGACAGGACTGTAGTGGACAGGCCTGAAAGACCCTTTCGGGAGGACACTTGTGTGACCTTACCCCCTATTATATAACTGGTTAGAACATTACCCAAAACATGTTGTACAGACACTTGTGTTTATTCCACGTTCATAGTTATCATGTGCCTTTTATTGTTGTACTTAAGCCTTTGGCTTTTATGTATTTTTGTCTTTCGTATTCATGTTTGAAAAAAAACATTCAATAAACGTGTTCTGAAAATGTATATAAACTCTTGTCTTGTTTGTTTTTGTGCCACAAGTGACATTTCTCACACCATGGCTACCTCTGCTGTCTCTGCTCCCTCTTCCTCTACTGTCAAAGTCATCGACGAACACTTAGATCGTGCCAGTTGGGAGGCTTTGTATCTTCGCCATCCCTTTAACATGCTCATTGCTGGACCTAGCGGTTCAGGCAAAACCGAATTCGTCAAACGTTTGATCGAACATAAACATCATTTGATCGATCGGCCACCTCAACGGATCGTGTGGTGTTACAAAGAGTGGCAATCGGCGTACAACCTCTTGCGAGAAAGTCAAGGCGATTCCATCGTGTTTGTGGAAGGCATTCCTAAAGAAGACGACGGCATCGTCTCTGACTCCCGTCAAACCCATTTGGTCATTTTCGACGACATGTTAGGAGAAGACGAAGAAGAAATTAAATTGTGGTTCACGCGCAAAGGGCATCACCGTAATGCCAGTGTCGTTTACATCACCCAAAATTTGTTTCAACAAAGTAAAGCCCATCGCACCATCAGTCTCAATGCTCATTACGTGGTCTTGTTTAAAAGCCCTCGAGATAAATCGCAAGTGCAAGTCTTAGCCAAACAGTTAGGAACGCCTTGGCTGACTCAGGCGTACGACGATGCCACTCAAACACCACACGCCTATTTACTCGTCGATTTGAAACCTACGACCCCCGAGGATTTGCGATTTCGTACCCACTTGTTTCACCACTGGTGCCAAGACGGAGGGCCTGTCCTGTACACGTCTCCGTCCTCGACTTCATTTCACTCCCCATGAAAAAATCTATAAAAACCTCAGACCCTTTTTCGTCTGTCTCACACAGTGTGAACATGACGTCCCTTCAGTCGCATCTTCCCGTCAAATTGATTCGTGCCTTGTATGGCATCAGTCGAGAAAAAGACCCACAAACACGAGCTCGTGTCTTAGAAGCTAGTCTCAAAGAAGTCTTACGATGGTTCACGGTGACGGCACGTCAATTACTCCAAGGAATCATTCAGATTCCTCATCAAACCAAACGCTTTTTCGATCGAAACAAAGTCGCATTGGTCCAACTGGCCGATCCGCGCATCGACACTCAAACCAAAAAACAAATCATTTTGAAACCTGGAGGGAGCGGTACTTTAGGAGGGGTCATCATTCGCTCACTCTTAAGATGGGATCCTAATGCCCCCAAAGTTATCCCCAAGACAAAAGTCCAACGAAGCCCCAAGAAGAAAAAGAAAAAGACCAGGTCCCCAAGAAGAATAACTTCTCCAGTGGCAGGACCCTCCTCTTACCAGACACCACCACCCCGGAAAAAGAAAAGAAGCCCCCAGAAAAAGAAACAGAGAAAAAGTCCTCAGAAAAAGAAAAGTCCACAGAAGAAAACTAGTCGCAAGAGAGGCACTTCGGCCAGGACGCAACCTTACACTCGCAAACCACGACCTGCCACAGCGGTGACTGCGTCTCCGGCAGCCTTACGTTTATCCACTTCTCCGTTGATGTCACCAGGAACTGAAGAGTACTTGGAGACGTTGATCACACCAAGAACTTCTCCGTTGATGACCCCCAAAAGAACTTCCCCAGTGGCAGGACCCTCCAATTTAGTGGCAGTGGCTGCTGCTCACAAAGTACCTTCTCCCAAAATCAAAGTTCATGAAAGATCGGGCATGTTACAAAGTTTACTGGATTTGTCCAAGCAAGAACTGGCTCGATTTAGTCCGTTACGTACCCCTGCACGACGTGTCATGCCTGTCCTCAAACTGATACGCCGTAAAGACAATCAGTGGCGACGCGTTCCAGTATAAAAAAGACCTGTGACCGAGTAGGGTATCAGTGTTTTTTAGGTGCTCCTAAAGACTCAAAGATGTCACCCTCCAGAAAACCCCAAGGAAAGAAAAGGAAAGGACTGCCACCACGTTTAGCCAGACACGGGGACCTGTTATCTGTCCTGTCCAAAGCTTCTCCACCCCTACGAAAAAAACTCATTCAAACGGCCTCCAAAGAGGTCATCGATACCGTGTGCGAATGTTGTTTGAACGTTTTGAAAGGCACGATCCCTTTGTCCAAACACCAGAAACAATGCTTAAGCAAACATCGTCACGTTCTTCGCCAAATGGTTCGAAAGAAAATTCCCATTCGTCAAAAAAAGAAGATGTTAGTGCAACGTGGAGGCATTTTGCCTCTCTTGCTAGGCCCCATTCTGAAAGGAGTCTTGAGAACCATGTTGGGAGGACTGGTGGGAGCAAGATAAAAAGGCCTTCGAAAGTCCCAAGATCTCAGAATCGACCCCTGACAACCCCATGGAAGGACGAAAACTAGCTTTAGTGCCTTACAAACGATGGATGGAATACCATCGGTGGCAAGAACAACGCACCCCGCATTTACCTCCCAATCCCAATTTGAGCGAGATGTCCCAGTTACAACACGAATTGCAGGCCTTGATGGATCGCCAAGATTTGTCCGAAACAGAAAAATCGCAAAAGTACGGTCAACTCTTGCAACGACTGCAACTCTTTCACCAGAAAGCTTTAGACGAAACAGCTCTACCCACTTTGAAAGATTTTAAGACCTTGATGAAAAGTCCAGCACCATCACCAGTACCAGCACCAGTACCACCAGTACCCGTGACCAAGACAGAAAAAGGAGAAGAAGAGGAAGGGTTTCAAACTCCACCAGAAAAAGTACGCAAGTTAACAACACCACCTACCTCCAGAATTGGATGGATTAAAAAGATGATGGCCACCCCTTCTTCCTCACAAGAGAAAAAGAAAGTGAAGACAGAAGTGAAGACAGAAGTGAAACAAGAACCGATATCCCCCGCTCAGACATCCTTCTCCTCTTCGACACCTATTGCCGGCCGCACACGCAAAGCATTGCAATCCAAGAAAGTACCCCAAGAGAAAAAGAGTAGCATCCTCCAAGAGTGGGTGTCTTATTAACACACCAACCAACACAAAAAATGGAAAAAGTCTTAGCCAGCATTTACTACGATCCCTCCCATCCTGCAGGTTACGCAGGAGTTCAAAAATTGTATCGTGCTGCCAAAACTCGACTGAAAAGTCTCCGTTTACCTCAAGTGCAACGATGGTTACAAGAACAAGCTACCTACACTTTACACAAACCCATTCGACACAAGTTTGCCAGAAGTCGCACCCGAGTGGAAGGCATCGATCATCAATGGCAAGCCGATTTAGCCGATGTCTCTCACTTGGCCAGCTACAATCGTGGTTACAAATATTTGTTTTGTGTCATCGACGTCTTTTCCAAATTTGCCTGGGTCGTACCCTTGACTTCCAAATCGAGCAGCGAGTTAGTGCGAGCCCTGCAACAGGTGTTGAAACAAAGCGGTCGTCACCCTTTTCGATGGCAAACGGACAAAGGTACCGAATTTCTGAACCAAGCTTTCCAAAAAGAATTAAAGAAACGTGACATTCATTTTTTTACCACCGAGAATCCCGAAACCAAAGCCAGCATCGTGGAACGTTTTCAACGCACTTTGAAAGAACGCATGTGGAAATATTTTACGCATCACCACACTCTGAAGTACATCGACATCTTACCGCACCTGGTGCAAGCGTACAACCAATCTTACCATCGAAGCATCGGACGTGCCCCGCAAGACGTGACTCCCGACAACGAAGTGCTGGTGTTTGAGCGTCTGTTTGGTACGTCCCCGACGAGGGCTGTCCCCAAGAAAAGTGGAGTGTTGGCCGTAGGAGATTGGGTGCGCATTGGCAAAACCAAACGCACTTTCGACAAAAGTTACTTACCTAACTGGACGACCGAATTGTTTCGCGTCACTGGACGAGTGCATGGCCGTCATCCTACCGTCTATAAATTGGAAGACATGAACGGAGAAGTGCTCAAAGGAACGTTTTATTTGCCCGAGTTACAACGTGTCACCAAAAAGAAGACGACGTGTACGACATCGAAAGCATTCTCGAACGCAGAACCCGTAAAGTGGGCAAACGACGTGTCAAAGAAGTCAAAGTACGTTGGAAAGGATATCCACCCAGTTTCGATTCTTGGATCGACGCTTCGCAAGTCATCGACTATAAAAAGAAGAAGTGACCATCATGCCCTTTCACACAGCAGACGCAGCTACGTCGACCAGTCCTTCTTCACCCAGTTCTTCTGTGCAAGATTTACAAAAACAACCCTTGTGGGTGTGGTGTGGAGAACGTGTGCCTAAAACGCAAATCGTCTTTTTCTGCCAAATCTTCGTGGTGTATTGTGTCATCGGGGCAGCCATTGCCAATTTGAGTTTGCAACAAGGAGACAAACAATTGTGGACCATTTTATTGAGCAGTTGCATCGGTTACCTGCTTCCCAATCCCTCCCTGAAATTCTCCTCGAACGGGAACGTTGTGTCCAGTGCCAGTGCCAGTCACCACTCCAACCACAATCAGAACCCCATTTTGGGCGGAGACACGCCTCTGACGTCCATTAATAACCCCTCGGACAGCCAAAGAAATTTGGAATTATGAGTCACCAAAACCAATTTTACTTAACTTTACCCAGTGACAGTTCCATGGAGGTGTTTCCCAAGAACACGTTGTGCTGTTACACGGCCAAATTACCTCAGGCCATCCAGTTAGATCACGAAGCCCATTGGGAAGTGGCTTTAGTAGAAATGATTCACCCGACCCAAGTCCTCAATGTCCTTCCCAATCAAAATGTTTTTGATGTGGAAGTTCATGACGAACAATTGCAACAGTACTTGGATACCTATGGCAAATATGACAAGAAAACCCCTGGCACAAAAAATCAAAAGTACACCATTTATCACTTGTTCATTCCCCCAGGCTATTATTTTAGTGGTCAACATTTGGTCAGCACCATTACCTCCAGGTTTAATGTCGTGTTTCTGAAAGCTTTGGAAAGTGTCAAAAAAAGTGTCACCATGGAATACCACAAAACAGCTCGTCGCTTCTTGATGAAATTTGACGGGAGTAAAATCCTGTCCATTTTATTTTGTCCTGAATTGTTTGACATGTTGGGCGGAGACATGGACATGAGAATGGCCATGATGAAGAAAAACGAATGACCCATCGTTTACAACAACGAGTCTTTTAGCAAGTTATTTCGTGCCCCGGTAGAACTGAACCAAGGACTGAATTTGATGTTTGTGTACTCCGATGTGGTGGAGTATAACGTGGTGGGACACACCTCTGTACCGTTACTACGTGTCATTCCTTTCAAAGTGGATTCTGCCATGAACGCTGACGAGGAAGGTGGAAACACTTATCACGTTCACCGCGAATTTGTCCATCCTCACTATTTGCCGGTCAGCAAGTCGTATTTGGACACGGTCAACATTGCTATAAAAGGAGATTTGGGACAAAATATTTCATTCACCAAAGGAAAAGTCACGGTGAAACTCCATTTTCGAAAACGGTTCTCTCACGACTCGTAAGTAAGTCATGTATCCAGTGTACCGAGGGGTTGCTCGACAGCGAGGACACGGTTTAGGAGACATGCTGAAATCGGCCTTTCGTGCGGTGGCTCCGGTGTTGAAACCGATGGTGACACGCGGATTGCACGCCTTGAAAGATGCGGCACTGACGCAAGGCAAAGAATTTCTCCAAAATGTCATCATCGACAAACAAAACCCTAAAGAAGCCTTCATGAGGGCAGGCAAAAATGTCTTGCTGCAAACGGGTAAAGACATTTTGGGCCGACGAGACACACCTATAAATGCCCTGCACGCTACCGAGTCAGGCATTCAGCAAGGACAAGGCAGAAAGAGACGACGAAGAAAACACCCTTTCACCAGACTTCAAGCGAGAAAGGCCAAGAAAAGAAGAACCGTTCGAGACTTAGACGTTTTCGATTATTGAGAAAGAGAAAAAAATGATGCACCGAGAGTCTTGCGCTTGTTCCAAGACGGAACTGGACCTGTTTGCCATGCCCCCTACCATGATGACCATGCAAGAATCCCAGTGGGTGGAATTTCATCCCGTCTCCTCTTTGACGGAATCAGCTCCCATCGAGTTTGAAATCAAAGGACAACCCGAAGATTACATCGATCTGAATAGCAGTTACCTGTATTTGAAAGTGAAAGTGATCAAAACGGACAACACCAATCCAGGAGGCGATGCTAGAGTAGCTCCTGTCAACAATTTCATGCATTCCTTATTTAGCGAAGTGGACTTGTACTTGAATAACAAACTGGTCAGCAGCAGCATGGATACTTACCCATATCGTGCCTACTTGGAAAATCTCTTGACGTACGGAAAAGAAGCCAAGAATACTCATCTGGATGCTTGCGTGGTATGGAAACCTGACACAGCAGGTGTAGGCACGTTTAGCGACACAGTCCTGACAGAAGATGATAATCCTCACAATGTGGGGTTTAACGACCGTCGTAAGAAAATTCTGCAAGGGCGAAGTTTAGAACTGATGGATCGTTTGCATTTGGACATGTGGTTACAAGAAAAGTATTTGCTCAACGGGGTGGATATCCGTCTGAGACTGAATCGTAGCAGTGCCACTTTCCATTTGATGGCCCATGCCAACGAATACAAAACTATCATTCAAGAAGCCCGACTTTACGTGCGTCGTGTGGAAGTGTTACCTAAAGTGGGAAACGACGTCAGTCAGACGTTGAGCAGAACGACTGCCAAGTATCCGATACGACGCGTAGAAGTGAAAACGTTCACCATTCCTGCTGGACAGCGATCTATGATCGAAGATCATCTGTTCCAAGGACAGTTACCCAAACGTTTGATTGTTGGTATCGTCAGGAATTCAGCCTTCAACGGAACCCACGATCAAAATCCTTTTGAGTTTCAACATTACAATGTGTCCAAGATCGAAGTCAGTCGCGACGGCAAGACCTTGTGTACCCGACCCTTTGAGCTCAACTTTGGTGTCGCAAAGAATTATTTGAGATCGTACTTGTCCCTGTACGAAGCCACGGGACAGTTAGGAACCAACACCAGTCACGGTATTTCGTACGACGATTATGCAGGAGGCTATGCTTTGTGGGGTTTTGATTTCACTCCAGACCAAGGCAGCGACGAGGGACATTTCCACCCTATAAAATCAGGCCAGATTCGTGTGGAACTTCAGTTTGCAAATCCACCTCCAGATCACACAGTGAACGTCATCCTGTATGCAGAATTTGACAATACCATAGAAATCAACAGTTTGAGAGAAGTCATTCTAGATTACTAGAAGTCATGGAAGACTGTTATCCCTCTTTACCTAGTGGAGAAACTTTGGACATGAAATGTGAGGAGACTGTGGAAGAAGAAGAAGTGATCATAATGAAGTCGAGATGGCCAGAACAAGAAGCCCATTTAGTCTCCTGTTTTGCCAAACACTTGGTCGATAAAATGACGGAATTGATCAAGAAAAATTGCTATGGATGTCAAAACGATCATCCCAGTCAAATTCAACACGATAAATGCCTAATGTTAAGTCAAGAAGAAAAATTGGACGAGTATCTGGACGAAGCTTGGAGTCTCATCTCGAACAAAGACGTGTTGCACCAGTGGTATAAAGACTTGCGTGAACATTCTTGTCCACCATTAACCACTCAAGAGATCCATCGTATCGAAGCTCTCCTGAATCAGAGTGAGGAAACAGAACGAATAACCGTTTATTCGTCAGACATTTTCAAGCAAAAAGTCAGGATCGAATTGACGACTTATTATTACCTGTGAAGAAGAAAACACAAAACAATGGATACCTGGGAACTTTATTACCTTTTGAACCACAGTTCGTATACGGCTTCTTGGAATCCTGTCGTCTGTGCTAAAGATGAACTCCCTCATCGCAAACCTAAAGACCATCAAGCTTACGTGATCAACACGGACGACAGTCATCTCCCAGGAACCCACTGGGTAGCCGTCTACTTTCCTCAAGAAGGATGTGTGGAATATTTCGATTCGTACGGATTGCCCCCTTTGGAAGACGATATCATCGACTTTATGAGAAGAAATGCTCAAACCACCCGATTCAATAATGTGAAATTACAAGGTACAGATTCCTTGGTGTGTGGACAGTACTGTGTGTATTTTCTGCATCATCGCAGCCTGGGCTATTCCTTAGAACATTTAGTGACTCATTTCGATCCTCGTTCTTCTGCTAGAAACGATGTGAAAGTAGATCGATGGTTTTGTGACCATTATGCTTATCTTTTGTCTCAAGCTAGGAAACGTAGTGTCCATCAATGGCCTAATGATTTCCAACAGTGGAAATCACAATTTCATTCACAACGTTGTCAGCCCTGTTTAAAGTAGATTGTCCATTGAGAAAAAATGTTTGTGATTTGAAAAAAATTGTTTGATGTTATAGTGTTGGATTATTGTTAAAAAATGTTAGAGTTGTTGTTTAGTGTTATGTGATTTTTGAATAAAAAATATTGTGTTTTGAAAAAATGCTTTTGTCTTTTGTTTAGCTATAAGAATGTTGGATTGATGCTCTTTCATTTCTTACTATCCCTCTCATGAACGTTGCGGCTCGAAAAACCGTGTGGGGGATGTTTTCCTTCACGTCCGCGCTTTGACTTTAAGAACCGGTTTGTTCCCAGTCTAACCATCCATTGTCGACTCATCCTCCTACGAAGATGTGCTCCAAACTAGCTAAGCTCAACGAAGCCTACGTGAATTTGCATAGGGTCAGACACAGTCTGATACCGAAGCCAGAAGAAATAGAGAATGTGAGAATGTTAAAAATCACTGAAGACCTGATAGAAGAGCTCTTCAGAGAAGAAATGAACAGGGAGAAAGAAGAATGGACAGAGAAGTACAGACTTCAGAGACAGCAGCAACAGCAGCAACAGCAGCAGCAACAGCAGCAACCTGAAGCTGACAGAGGCTTTGTCGATTGCCGTATCGACACCAAAGAGTTCTTCTTCTCTTTCCGAAGAAGCAGACCTATCGCCAGAAAGTCTATCCTCAGAGGACATCGCATTCTTAGAAACTAAAAAAGAATGCCATAGCAAAACAAAAAAAAAACAGCCCTTTTCAGGGCTACCCAATACTCTAGAAAAGAAATAACGATCCATTTGCCAATGTGTGTAGGTAGAGTAGTGTGAAAATAAACACTAACTCTTTTTTAAAAAAATGTCAGGGTATGTGTTTGTGTGTTTGTGTTTGTAAGTGATTAAGTAAGTTGGTATGGATAGTAGATTAAAATAATGTCTTTTTTGGTGTTTGAGGTGTATATTTGGGGTTAAATTGGATTGCTTTGCGTATGTAAATAGTCTATTGAAGTGATTTATAAAAAATTTTAAAATAGTGATGGGTAGCATAAAAAAGTGAGTGAGTGTTTCTTTTAGGTCCGCGCGTTGTTGTTGTTTTTTTTTGGTCATGATCTAGGTAAGATGAATTTTATGTTTTTAGGGGGATGTTTTCCATCACGTCCGCGCTTTCAGTAAATTGAAACTCGCTCGGCAGTCCAGCTACCCTTGTTGATTGATCAACACAAGAATGAATAGCAGAATAGTGAAACTGTTAGAACTCCAGATGCACCTGGAATATGCCAGGCGCATAGTAAACGAACTATCAGCGGAGGCTATCGTAGAAGAAGCAAGAATGAAGAAAGAAGAGGAGGAGAGAAGAGAGAGGGAAGAAGAGGAAAAGAAAAGAGAAGAGAGGATGTCGTTCAATATTCCCGAGACAGAGGATTGGGGTGTTGAAGCGAATCATCCTCCCTCTGCGCTCCCCAGAAGAAAGGTGAAAGAAGACTGGGGAAGAAGATGCGTGTGTGGCGCAAGGCCAGGAAGGTGCAACCATTAGATAGGTGCATCTGGAGTTTAAAAAAACCAACAGCCCTTTTCAGGGCTACCCAATACTCTAGAAAAGAAATAACGATCGATTTGCCAATGTGTGTAGGTAGAGTAGTGTGAAAATAAACACTAACTCTTTTTTAATAGTGAAAGTGTATGTGATTGTGTGTGTGTGTTTGTGTTTGCAAATGTTGAAGGAAGTTTGTGTTTGTAAATGGTGAAGTAAGTTTGTGTGAATAGTAGATTATGGGTTTATTTATTGATTCTTAGCGTATGTAGAGAGTATAGTTGTGGTTATATGAAATGAGAAAGTAGGGGGATGTTTTCCTTCACGTACGCGCGATGTTAGGTCATGATCTAGGTAAGATCAATTTTATGTTATTAGGGGGATGTTTTCCTTCACGTCCGCGCTTTCACTATAAGAACCCACAGTGTTCGTTGTTCAAACCATTCTGCAAAGAATAAAAAGAAGATGGCGTCAAACCAAATGGACAAAATACAAACCTTGCAAGACGTTTTAGACAACTTAGGAATAATGGAACAGATGCTAATAAGACTCGTTGAAGACCATTATTCCTATAGTCCCCATCGTGTAAAGATGGAAATTAATAACTTAAGAAAAGCAAAGGACAAGATTAGTGGTGTCATGAAAGAGATAAAGGAGGAGAAGGAGGATGAAGAGGAAAGAATAAGAATACGCAAATGGAACGAAAAAATTGAAAAATAAGAAGAAAATGAAAAGAGGAAGAAAGAAGAGGAGGAAGAGAAGAAGAAAGAAGAGGAGGAGAAGAAAAAAAAGAAAGGGAAGAAGAGTGTAGGAGATAAAATAAGAACTTGGTGGAGAAAAAGAAGAAATTAGAAGAAGAAGAAGAAGAAGAAAACCCAAAGGCCCTTTTCAGGGCCCCTATATTTCTCGAAAAGAGATAGCCTTTGAATTGCTTACCCCTTTTTTTATTTTATTTTTTATTTTATTTTTTATTTTTAAAAAAAAAAAAAATAGAGACCCTCCCTATTTCAATTTTACATAGACCCTATACAGTCCCAGGTTTTTTTTGGCCATGTTAAATTTACATAGACCCTATATTGTCCCAGGGTTTTTGGCCATGTTAATTCCCATAGACCCTATATGTTCCCACGATTTTTCTCCATGTTAAATTTACATAGACCCTATATGTTCCCAAGGGTATTTTTAATGATAAGTCCCATAGACCCTATACCATCCCCATTCACTACTCTTAGGCATCCGGGTTAATCGAAATCCCACAGAGTTCTACGACAACGTTACATAGGGCATTGCCGTAAGTGGCGCGGGACTGGCACGCAGTAATTTATTTGACGTAAGGGCATTGCTGCTCAGTCACTAT
This sequence comes from Sinohyriopsis cumingii, assembly GCA_028554795.2. Lineage (NCBI taxonomy): Eukaryota > Metazoa > Mollusca > Bivalvia > Unionida > Unionidae > Sinohyriopsis > Sinohyriopsis cumingii. The sequence continues at coordinate 145,158,601 of CM068827.1, forward strand.
CGTCACTGTATGTTCATTTTTTTCACCGATGATTAATTGTGGCGACTTAAGTGATGCTGTTTAAGCAGCCCGATCGGGAATGTACAGTCTCACCGTGAGTTCTTCCCCGCGTAAATCGAGAGTTCAGCGACAACCTCAGCTTTGCCATAGTGTTGCCGTTACACTTAAAATAAACCGGGTTAGTCGTCACGACCGAAATCCGATTACCCGGAGAAACATCCAAGAAGAATCTGTATAAAATGTACCCGTGGCTCGCTTGACAACCCAGCGATGACTGATATCTTCCCGCGATGGGGTCACACGTTAAACTAACGGCGAACGCCAACGCGATATTCACAATACAGGGGTCGATATATGGTGTCTGTCGCCGTCAGGAGAATTATTGTGTTTCAACTCGATGGTGTTGACGCGGGATCTTCCATGATGATTTTGATCAATGACACGGCAGTGGCAATCTGTTTGGCCGGTAAACAGCCGAAGGGCTCGCATTAATATTTGGTCAACTTTACTACGCACACAACCAAGACAACGCGATTTCAAGAGTGCACATGGATTCAGATGATCCCACTGGCTCCGTGATCGTGCATAACAATATTTCGAATTTCAGCCACTTTCTGCTTGCCGTGGCCACGATGAATTATACTGCAGTATTAATTTATATGAGCATTCGTGTGTTGTCAATTATGAAATATGGTAAACGTACCCGATCAATTCAAGTAAGATGGTGCGAGATACAGGCGCTTCCATGATCCCGTGTGTGTACAATCGTTAACAGATTTGTATGCCCAGGTTGATGACATCTGTGAAATTGTTGCCGAATCTCAGCGAACTAATGAGTATTTCTGGCGTTTGCTAGCGATCTCGCACCCTGGTTGAAGTTAGTGGATAGTTTGTATTTTCTGCACAGCAGCTTGCACTCCTATATGTGGCTGTGACATCTTTCTTTGTTGTGCTCGCTGCCGTGATAGTTGCACTTGTCGCGGTTTTTGTTAAGCTTTCCAGTCAGTATCTTTGCCGCCCGTACTCCCGACAACATTACTTAGTGGTTGCCTCCTATTTCGGAAATGTTATAGCATTATGAAACACGCTCTTGATCCAACATGGGTTCTAGGTGGTCTAGTGGTCTAATGCACTCGCCTTTGCCGATCACTGCCACCTCACCTTTGTAGGAGTGGGTTGGAGTTTCGGACTTGACAAATGTGGACATGTGAGAAGTAGCTTGTCAGTAGCTCCCTGGGAGTCGGAGGATCTTTTCTGGTTGATACCGGGTTCTTCCTCTACCAGTCATATTGGCCACTAACTATTGCCTATCGTGTGCTGAGAAATGTCATTACGCGTAGATTTACTTGAGTGCGGTTGTTGCTTGACGGTATCGCGAACGCGCATATATTTCTGTATGAATTATAGTCGTTGCCATGCTAATCGTTCTTTTGACTCACGCCTGAGGGTGATATTGTTTATTGTTTACCACACGCGCGTGTACACAACACGCTAAGAGTTCTGTTGGAGGTCGAATCTGTAACGTGTGCGCGGGCCACTGAGATTGACAGTATCAAATCCGTGTAGGGTGGTCTGAGCGTGCGCGAATACATTATTTAATTGGTTGTGACCCATGTCACCGCAGACAATGCAGATCCAGGAATATGTCAAGTACAAGCTAACAATTTAATCCTAACATTGATAACATGAAATTGCAAGACATATATTGCAGACAGGACCTAATTCCATTTCACTGTCGGTCCATTAAATTTCCCTTAGATGACTCTGTCCATTAACATAACATATTAAAAGTAAATTTCTTTTTTTAATCCTTATTAGTATGTCCTTCCACGTTCATAATCTTTCAAACAAGGAAAAAAAAAGAATCTCCTTCTCCCTCCCTCCCTCCCTCTCCCTCTCCCGTATTGATACATTTATTCACCACGACCTACAGTCTTTGCAAAACTCATAGAGGTTAAAATTTGCCATCTAAATCCTTCAGCAATTCATGTTAATATAAATGTGACATGAAATGCTCGTGACTGTTATTGCAAGAAATGACAGTGAATTCTAACAGTTTTTTAAATATCGCACGGTTTTAAATGTAGTAACAGTAATAATAATAATAATAATAATAATAACTTAATATTGCATCATCTATTAAAGTTACAACGCTCCCACTGCCACTAATACACACATTATATGCCTGTCTGGGTATATAAAAGCTCTTCAAGTTAACTGTCATGCAATATTTGTTTCTAATATTTTGCTTACCCTTGAATTCTCAGTCGTACATGACTTTTTGTACAGATTATCTCTAATTCAAGTGTGAAAACTTGTCGTTGTTGATTCTAGTGCTTCGCTCTTTGTCAAGGTCAATACGTGCATATACATTTCATGGCAAGATTGCGATTAGATATTTGAATTAAAGACCACGTGATCGTCTCCCCACTGATGTAAAGAAATTACACAGTTACTCAGTGAGGTAGAAGACATCAACATGCTTTTAAACACGGGAACGTATTCAAGATTTAGGTATAGATGACAGTTAATACGGTTGGTATAGTATTCGGAGGGTGGAATGTGTATATCGAGCAGTCTTTTGCAGTGACAGTTGGGGCACTTCAGTGTTATCTGTACTGAACATTATATTTTCTTATACATAGCAACACTGACTATATTGACTTCTACAATGGCGGAAGCCAAGGGTAGTGATGAACACGAAGAGTTGAACTGTCCCATTTGTTTAGAAACGTTTGAATCACCAAAGGTATTGACATGTTTACATACATTTTGTGAGAAATGTATATGTAAGCATGTTCGTAGTATGAGAGAGGAGGGCGTGCAGTTAGACAGTATCACGTGTCCCATATGTAGAAGCCCCACCCTTCCCCCGGTCACCGACCAAACCCTGGATGACTGGGCTGCCAAGCTTCCCATTAATTCTATGGTTTTGTCGAGTGTGACACTGGACCATTCCGGCAAGGATGATATAATTCACTGCCAACCATGTTTGACAGACGGTAAGAGCAACATGGCCTCGGCGTTTTGTGTCAACTGTTCGGAGTATCTCTGTAGGATATGTTACGATTGTCACAAAAAGTTCAAAATGAGCAACAGCCACACTACTACGCTTCTGTCAATGCCAGAAAATCAAAGCTCGAGTGAAACTAAAGACAGATTGTTTCGGTGTGCAAGACATACTAAAAAATATACGTATTTCTGCCAAGAAGACAAAGATCTCTGCTGCAGTAAGTGTGCCATAACAGATCACAAGCTCTGTAAAGATTTAATTTTAATCGAAGATCTATCCTCAAATGTAGCAGAAAGTCCGGAAACAAAGAGGGTATTGGAAAATGTATGTACTTTGAGACAGATGTTTTTGAGATTGCTCGAAAATAGGTTAAACAATCTTAAATCCATCAAGGAAAACAAAACAGAAATAACCCAGGCAATCAAGGACTGGAGTAAAGAAGTTAAAGACCTAACCGATAAACTGGAGACGGCATCTTTAGAGGAACTGGAGCAAGTATATAAACAAGAAGAGGTGGTTATATCAGATCAAATCGTGGAATGTAAGAGCGCCATAGCTGCCATAGAAACATCTGAGAGGATATTATTGCAAGAGAAAAAATCAAACGATGGCACAAAATTATTCATGACAACAACGAGAGTATCTCAGCAAGTTATGAAGTACTTGAAAAAATATGACGCAGTGGATGATGAATGTAGGGACATTACACTTGAATTTGAAAGGGACAGGAATTTTGAGGGAGTTTTTAAAACGTCAAGTTCATTAGGACAGGTGTTAAGTAAGGCTTCGAAACTTCCTGGATTAATCCCTGACACATCATATGAAAGAGCAATGGTGCTGTCGCCTCGCGCTCAAAAGTACTCGCTGAAAACATGGAACGCAAAACTCGAGGACGACCTTGTAACCTGTCAAATGTATTCGGGTATTTTCCTCAGTGATGATCGTATTGTGTTATGTGATAATGGAAATAAGAAACTGAAACTATTTGACCAATTGTATCATTGTGTATCATACCTGAAGATGACAGATGAACCGCGGTTTATGTGCAGCGTGGACACCGAGACTCTGGCCGTTACGACTAGTGGAAGTAAAATTGAGATTGTGTCGGTAGCCAGTACTTTAACAATTCTTCGTAGTATTTCTGTTGGCGGCCAATGCTATGGACTAGCTTTTTACCACACAAACATGATTGTAGACATATATGGTGGAAAACAAGATACATTTCTTATATACAACACAAATAAAGTAATCAAACGAATTACGGTACCTGACCACAAGAGCTCTCGTTCTGATGCACTTTGCATGAGCCCTGACGTACAGTCAATTTATTATACGGTCGAGGATAGACTGGTTACATTGGATATGGACGGAAAAGAATTAAGCACGTTTGAGAGTGATGATTTAAAAGGTGCGTGTGGAATCACTGTAGACAAAAATGGAATCCTGTATTGCTGTGGTAAAAAATCGCAAACAGTAATTCAAGTAACACCTGCAGGGAGACAACTTGGTGTGTTACTGTCAAGTGATGATAGACTCGAGAAACCTATTGGCATATGTTTGAATAAGACGAATAACGTCATACTTGTAACTGAAGAAAAGTCAGATGAAGTCAAAATGTTCAAGCTTATATAATTAGTATCTTTCACGCTTTGATTTACGCGATTCACAGATGAACCTGTTGGACGACCTGGATATGAAGGAAAACTATGTTGAAATTTATATTTAATATATCATTTAGCAGTACAACAATGGATTCTGTAAGTAATTAGGTCTTATAACGCTTTGTAATGCATGCATATGAATGACACTGGTATTTAGATGACTTGTATAAATATGACTGACCTGTAGCATAATCCATTACCTTGTATTTGTTCAAGTACTTCATGGTGTTGTACTTAATATTGTATTAATTGAAAAGTTCATAATTAATCCAAGACTTCTTGAATAAATATTGGCTTTAGATGTTTACATACCTACTTTTCAGTCTGTATGTTTTCATACATCTCAACCATAACAATCTTTATGCCTTTGGATCAGTTTGATGTTATATCTGTTTTCAGAATTGGAAATTCGTAATATTTTCATAGCATTGTTACCTATTTCATGGCGTTAATTAAGAAGCAACTACCACAAACGAGAAAAGAATAAACCTAAACATGCTTTTCTGGTTACAGCTGGTCATGACGGCCGTGATATTTAGATCGAGTATGATTATGGTTTGGCTAATTGTAGAAAGTCATGCTTAAGAAAAATGAAACCAAATCGCCCATACTAAGAAATTTTAAGTTTGCTGAGAAATTATTTTGAAAAGAACAAATTTACAATTAATGTAGAAAAATGTGTCCCTTAATAAGGCATACATGTGAGGAAGAAGTTTGTTCCAGGTCAAATACGTTTCTGTTGCTGAATGGGAGAAAAGAATTTTCTGAGGCTCAAAAGGTACTGTTTTCTAATAAATTAAAATTACAACTAATGTTAATAAAGAAGGTGTAGCCTATTTAGATAAAGCAAAATATGCAAGGGGAATAACTTACAAATGGTGGTAATCTGGGGACCAGGATATATTTGAAATAAAATGAGATTGCACCAAAACTAGTTTTCGTCTACAACATACGTTCAGAAGCATTGTTAAATTCCAAATACTGAGGTTCCGCCAGATTAACAACAATGAACAAAACTTTCATGACGCTTGTTCATTGCTTTCCGGAGGATTAGTTAGAAAAGGTTAATAATTGACAAAAAAAAACTGTCCCAATGCTTTTGTAACATACACTTTGTTTACAGGTTATGAAATAAATCTGAACATAAAGGACATTTTGGTTAGGTCCAATCTATCGAGCATCGGCAGACCTGGTGGGTTGAAGTATGTATTTAATGGTTGTAAGGTATGTGATTTTCTACTTAATTCAAACATAATAAAAATCTGAAAACATGAAATTCTAAAACACATTTCTTGTGATAACAAAATTAGGTCTTTGTAACGTATTGTTTGGACTACAAAGTAGGAGGGAGAAAGTGATTAAAAAATGCGGAACCAATTCGACGAAAGATAAAAAGAGGACAATAGAAGTACATCTGTCGGGTATCCCCATGGAGATCCCTTTAGAAGCTACTGTCAAACGCTTTGATGAGAAGCTAAAAATAAAGGTCGTGAACTCAAAAATGGATATCATCCCACTAACCCCTATCAAAAATGGAATAAGGATGTAACAGGATAGTCCTGAAAGGATGCTTGGATCGAATGACAACACAACAGAATGTGATGACAACACAACATAATGTGATGAAAGATGAAAATTTATAAAATGAATTAATAAAAATATATATATTACAAATACAGTGATTCTTTCACGATTCAAACATACGTCTCATTCAAATACTCTATCCAAACATTCACACATTGGTAAACTAAAAATGATTCATGTATTCTCATGTAAGACTAAGATTCAAATAATCTTATGTGATGAAAGCGAGATTCAAGTAATCTCATGGAATGAAAATAGAAGATTCAAATGAAAGTGAGATTCAAATAATCTCTTGGAATGAAAGAGATTCACATAATCTCATGTAATCAAAATAAAGATTCAAATAATCTTATGTAATCAAAATGACTCAATTGTACTCAGTTGAAACAAACAATTGAAACAAACACGACTCAAGTCATTTGTACAGCCGTATGATTCATACATATTTGAAAAACTTGCAAATGTGTCCACTGACAAACCACACAGCTCTCCCGAATTCTAGGGTTGGCCCTCCCTTGTACTGGCCGTACACACCCTTCATGGATCCACCATGCGTACAAGTTTACAAACTAGCGGTTTCGTCTTCGCATGGCCTTGATGGTTACATCATCTTCCATATCGACACACAGACCGTCAGCCTGAGACACCCGCACACACATGCGCACCGACAGCACACAGTTATCCTAAATTGGGTTGGCACACTTGTATTGGCCACGACGACCCTGCAAGGATCCACCATGCGCACCGACATACGTATAGACATACAGACAGCCCTAAACAGCTACAATAAAACCAAACTGGTCATGATAATAGGTTCGGAATTAATATCTATAGATATGTGCTACTAAATTAAACTCTAATAATATCAACTTGTAATTCAAAAGTTCACAACGTTTCAAATCTGCGTAGTAGTAAAGGCATCATTTCACGATACGACATTAAAAACTGAATACGCTTCACATATCAAATAAAAATGCAAATGTAACACTTACCCCTATGGCTGGAGAATGTTAACAACCTCTTAGTCCCATCCCAACATATATGGTTGGTTAAAACATAGAAGTGGCACCATGGGTTTTTTCCAACTAGTGTTGTATGCTATCTATTTCCCTGTCCACCCACCAATGCGTTATAAACGTTTGTGTCATCAAAAATAATAAATAATAAATAGAATTTATCAGGGTTACTCTTTGTTTTGTTCGTCTTACCTTAAATTTACAGCCACTAGCCCACGCTCACCCATTTCCCTAGCTGTCCCCAATCCTATCTAAAATAGCAAGATGACTTGACTGTCGCATACACAATCTCGTTCCGTTGGAAAACCAATTATATTTCAACAACGTATATATCATTATTGCCATATACAAATAAGAGAGAGAGAGAGAGAGAGAGAGAGAGAGAGAGAGAACGCAGTGACACTGTTTCATGGATTGGGCTTGATAATAAACCTCCTAGTTATGAACCTAAAACGTATACACTTGGTACAAGTCTGTGCTTTGAACCAGCATAGCATGTTGTGTGCAGGCATTTGTTCGTTCTGAATACGGTATGTGTGTAGGGTAGGTCATCAAATTATGGGTAAAAAGGAAGTGAACCATATCAGCTAAGTTGTCTGCTGCATATATATCCATGCATTACTAGTTGAATATTAGATAAGCATGTGACGAAATACAAGCAATCGTTCAAATATACGAGCGTTTCTCTGTGCACGTTCACAGGAGAACCGAAAACACTCATTTATGACTGTTATGGACAAGCTTTTATCCGCTATAGCCCGAACGAAGAATATATAAATTTAAAACTGACACTGACTAATCTGGTGTATTTGATAGGTGAGCTTTATGGATAGTGAAGATCTATCTAATTGAAAAAGATCGTACATTTTTAGCGTGTCTCAAATGTCATCACATGTAGATGCAGAAAACACATAAACATGTCCGGATGAATTTTTTTCTGACAGAATTTACAAATTCTGCAATTAGCATGCTCTTATTCACCTGACGGTTCTATATTTAAGCTTGCCTGGAAGGTTATCACAAAAAGGAGTACACATTTATTTGAACTTCTACCCTAGTATATGTTTGACATTGCAGAGACACATACACTGGTATCCGTTTTACATTGTAAAGACCCATACATTGGTATCCACGTTACATTCCAAAGACACCTACTGTGGTATCCACGTTACATTCCAAAGACACCTACTGTGGTATATATGTTACATTCCAAAGACACATACACTAGCGTCCAAGAACTGTAATGGAAATATACTATATCTTCTTCCACGTAACTGAAATCTGCTAAATTAAAGTATTCAGCCCTTTATTGGAGCAAGTTAGAACGCATCTTTCAAATTCTAAGTTAGGAGAGAGAGAAGCACAGCCTTCCAAACGGTTTACGTTAAACAATATGTTGAAAAATTAATAAAACAGAAGAATTTTTGTAAGTGACTGATGGAACAGCATATAAACTTAGTTAATATTTAGCTAATAGTACCTTCACACAAGTGAAAATTATTTTAAAGTTTGCTCGGCCAGAGAGATGGGTGAAGGAAAATAATTATCTGTTCAAATACTGTCCAAAAATTTCAAACGTATCTTGCAAGCTGTTTTTTAATCCATTCTGGAATGTGCGGATATTTAAATGCAATCCAACTATCAAGTTGGCAGGGTACACATGTAGTGCAGATTCAAATATACTTTATGCATATGCAACTGTGGATTGCATTGGCCCAGGTCTTTTATCAGGAGGATAAGGTTCAACAGCATTTTTAGAAATTACTGGTTGAACAAACATTATGGACCCTGCCAGTCCACTAACAACAGTCATATAACTGTTTGGATTTGGGTGTTGGTAAATACATAGGTAATTATGGCAAAGTAATATCAGGCATAACTGTTTGCATTTGGGTTGGGTAAATACATTGGTAATTATGGCAAAGTCATATCAGACATGACTGTATGTATTTGGGTGTGGGTAAATACACAGGTAATTACATCAGTCATACCAGGCATAACTGTTTGCATTAGGGTTGGGTAGATACATAGGTAATTATGGCAAAGTCATATCAGACATAACTGTTTGTATTTGGGTGTGGGTAAATACACAGGTTATTGCATCAGTCATATCAGGCATAACTGTTTGCATTTTGGGTGTGGATAAATACATAGGTAATTACAGCAATGTCGTATCAGGCATAACTGTTTGCATTTTTGTGTGTGAGTAAATATATAGGTAAATATGGAAAAGTCATATCAGGCATAATTGTTTGCATTTTAGGGTGTAGGTAAATACAGTGGTAATTACAGTAGCTATTTCTTACTGATATGCCTTTTATTAAAGATCAAATGTGCATCACATCAGGGATAAAAGCCATTCATTCAAGGATTTCGAGATGTTAATGGTGGTATTACTGTCATTAATTTAGCCATAATGGCCATGTGACGTTGAAGTCATAAAAATGGATTTTTGCTATAGTTAAACCAACATTAATGTTCTAAAATTATTGTTGTATAGGATGCATCAAAAAGCTGTAACTACAGTGGGATTATTAAACTTGCACTATTGCTGATACTGGAAAAGACTTGGTACTGATATTAGACAGACTATTTATAGAAATATGAAGTGTTGACATTGTGAAGCCAGCTGTTTTCTAGCTACACTATTGAAATAACAGGCAGGGAAATTTCGAGTGGGATACCAATCCTGCATGCTTATAATAACAGACAGGTATGAGCATGCATGCTTATAATACAACACAAGTATAATCCTGCATGCTTATAGTAACACACATTTATAATCCTGCATGCTTATAATAAACTTAGGTATAATCCTGCATTCTTATAATAGCACACGTGTAATCCTGCAAGCTTATAATAACACACATGTATAATCCTGCATGCTTATAATAACACACATGTTTAATACTGCATGCTTATAAAACTCCAAAAGGTATAATCCTGCACCATTAGAACAACACAAAGGTATAATCCTACATGCGTATAATAACAAATTTGTATAATCCTGCATGCTTATAAAAAACACGTGTAATCCTACATGCTTATCATACTCCAAATGTATAATCCTGCATCATTATAACAACACAAGGTATATTCCTGCATGCTTATAATAACAAACAGAATAATAAAGGTATAATCCTGCATATTAATAATAACACAGATATAATCCTACATATTAATAATAACACAGGTATAATCCTGCATATTAATAATAACACAGGTATAATCCTGCATATTAATAATAACACAGGTATAATCCTGCATATTAATAATAACACAGATATAATCCTACATATTAATAATAACACAGGTATAATCCTGCATATTAATAATAACACAGGTATAATCCTACATATTAATAATAACACAGATATAATCCTACATATTAATAATAACACAGATATTATCCTACATATTAATAATAACACAGGTATAATCCTGCATATTAATAATAACACAGGTATAATCCTGCATATTAATAATAACACAGGTTTAATCCTGCATGAATATAAAAACACACTAGTATAGTAATGCATGCTTGCATTAACATAAATTGAGTCATCTGAATTTGTAATAATATTTTTCAATTAACTGAGGTTGAATTCTTATTTTATGTTGCTAGTCTAATTCTTTTTTCTTTAGAGCTAATGCTTTATGCTATTATATATATATATATATATATATATATATATATATATATATATATATATATATATATATATATATATATATATTAATACAAAAAATAAATCAAGTTTGTCAAGTGGTCTATTCGACTTAAATTATCATTACCTCAAAAGGTAGTCACCCAGAGCAAATATTTCATCAAACATTCCCTATTTTGTATCACTGGTTTACAATATATATTGATTCTCACATAATTCTGCAAAAAAGGACACGATTTTGTTCTGCAAATCAAGAGACTACATAACTCACATTTGTATGTTGTATGGTTCTCTTCAGCGCACTTTATCTATTCTATAATACAAAATTGGAATTTGAAGTTAGTTTTAAATTTTACATTTTGTAGGAAGTTCAATATATGTGGATCTACATAGATCTATACTTTGTCTTCTGGATGTATTGACAACAAAATTCCGTGGGCATATTTACAAAAAGACTTCACATTTGTATTTTTTATCTCTGTTTATACTCCAACACTGTATTATCACGGACTCTATATTATCGCAGCAAGCAGGATTTTCCAATTTGATTTTGGACACATGCCTTTTAGTGGTTGTTTACAGATGTAAACCTGTAGCCAGTAAGGATGCAAATATCTTATAGCACAATTTTAATTCATCTAAAATGGCAATATTTTTTATAAGTTCACAATGAAAAAGAATGAACATCGCTTTTTTGTAAAGTGCATGCAATTCCGTTCATCATATACAAAACTTCAGTTTAACCTTCTATACCTGCACTGGCTTTGATTACGAAATATATTCAGCATATCGTCTGATGTTTGATGATTATAGGTCATTTGCTGATGGTGACAAACATGTCCTTACAGACCCATCAGGTGGCCTAGTGTTTAGAGAGTCTCTCTTGGACGTGGGCGGTCGTGTGTTTGAACCATGAACGAGTCATACCAAAGACTTATAAAAATGCTACTAGTAGCTGTGTCATTAGGTGCTCAGCATTAAGAGGTTAGTGTTAGGACTGGTTGGCCTGGTGGCAGGATAATGTGACTGGATTAGACACTGTGCTACATGTCTGCAGCATGGTGCCTCAGTGCTAGACATTACTATAAACTGCCACACTGCAGACATCGTAGCGATATGACTGAATAAAAAAGCTACATTAAAAATCTAAATCACACACACGCATCCTTACATGGTTAAGGTTGCAATTTCATTTTATGGTAGCCAATATGGACCACAACTGACAACATGCGGCTTATGATCGTACTTCTCGTATTAAATATGAAAACAACAACAGTTAAACCTTCTTGAAATCAGTAATAGTTCAATAATAATAATAATAATAATATTAATATTTTATATATTTATATTTGCTTGCCTACATTGCGATTAAAATTCATATAAAGTAAAATAATAATTTATTTTGTAATGTTGTTATTCCTAGATTTCTACTTAATTACATGTGTGTGTTCCATTTGAATTTTTGATGATTGGACCCTTTTGTTTATTGTTGAAATATTCTGCCAATACAAACATGGACATTCCTTCTCACAGATAAGTTGCAATTCATGATTATTATAATACGTGCGTGTTATAATACCTAAGTTAGGCAAATACTACGATAATAGAGTTGTTCCCTCATGTTACGTTAATCTGGGTCAGCTACCAAATGTTGTTTTAATTACATTTACGCGCTTCGATTGACAAAGACTTTTTTTATAGGTATAGAAAGCGGGAAAGTCATTGAAACTTTACAAATTATAAGTAAGCAGCATTTGTCAAAACAGTTTTAATATGTACCAATAAGAACATCAAGTACCGCGATAATACAGCGTTCAGGACTATTGTATAGTTTTTAAGCGAAAGTCTCTTTCGTATTTGGTATTTGAAGAATAATTTGAATTCATATTCAGTCAACAATAAAAATCTAACGATCGTTCATACATTTAAAGAAAAGAACACTTCAATTAAAAAACAACCAAAAAGAAAAGTATAGTCCACAATGGGCTTCTCGAATTCATCTTACATCATTACAATTCCAGATATCTGCCATGTAAAAATGAAGGAACCATTGAAAATCATTTATCACAAAATATCACATTATAATTACATAGCTCGCTTACAAATGGCATTCATCATCTAAACTAAATAGTAACCTGGTGTCCACACCTGAACAAATATCGCCGACAAGCGTCCCTCTATTGAGCTGCAGACGAATTCAATGTTTCTATTTACAGAATATTAATTTGAGGGAACAAGTTAACAACTTGAGAGAACGAAAAAATAATCTGAGGGAACGAATAATTATTTTGAGGGAAAGAATTGTTAATTTGAAGGAACGAAATATTAATTTGAGGGAACGAATAATAACTTGTGCGAACGAATTAGCAATTGCAGGGAACGAAATGTTAAACTGATGGAACGAATTATCATTTTGAGGGAACAAAATGCTAACTTGAGGGAACAAATTATTATTTTGAGGGAACGAAATATTAATTTGAGGGAACAACTTATTAATTTGAGGGAACGAATAATAACTTGTGCGAACGAATTAGCAATTGCAGGGAATGAAATGTTAAACTGATGAACGAATTATTATTTTGAGGGAACGAAATGCTAACTTGAGGGAACAAATTATTATTTTGAGGGAACGAAATATTAATTTGAGGGAAAGAAATGCTAACTTCAGGGAACAAATTATTAATTTGAGGGAACGAATAATAACTTGGGTGAACAAAATATTAACTTGTTCAAACGAATTAACAATTTGAGGGAACGAAATGTTAATTTTGAGGGAACGACTTATTATTTTTAGGGAATGAAATATTAATTTGAGGAAACGAAATGATAACTTGAGGGAACAAATTATTAATTTGAGGTAACGAATATTAACTTGAGGGAACAAAATAAAAACTTGTGCTAACGAATTAGGAATTTGAGGGAACGAAATATTAATTTGATGGAACGAATTATTATTTTGAGGAAACGAAATACTAGTTTGAGGGAACAAAATAATATTTTTTATCTCGTGTCCTCTCTAGGGCTCCGTATGCTCCTCTTTTGACACTCGTATTCTCATTATTCCCACGATGAAAACGAAATTATACATATGGAACGCCAGAGCTGTCTTAAGATGAGAATTTTTATTATGTGACGTGCATTAGTACTTATATGATGTGCAAACTTCTTTATATGCTGTGCTTTTGTACTTATATGATGTGCAAACTTCATTATATGCTGTGCTTTCTTCATTATATGATGTGCAAACTTCTTTGTATTATGTGCATTTGTACTTATATGATGTGCAAACTTCGTTATATGATGTGCTTTTGTACTTATATGATGTGCAAACTTCATTATATGCTGTGCTCTCTTCCTTATATGATGTGCAAACTTCTTTATATGCTGTGCTTTCTTCCTTATATGATGTGCAAACTTCTTTATATGCCGTGCTTTTGTACTTATATGATGTGCAAACTTCTTTATATGCTGTGTTTTCTTCCTTATATGATGTGCTTTCTTCTTTATATGCTGTGCTTTCTTCCTTATATGATGCACAGCATATAATGAAGTTTGTACATCATATAAAGAAGAAAGCACAGCATATAAAGAAGTTTGCACATCATATAAGTACAAAAGCACAGCATATAAAGGAAGAAAGCACAGCATATAAAGAAGTTTGCACATCATATAAGTACAAATGCACAATATATAATACAAATTCTTATCTTATGACAGCTCTGGTCTTCCATACATATGGACAACGTTCTTTTGCGTACCAAGGCCCAGTAAAGTGGAACGAATTGCCCACTGAACTTAGACACAAAGACACAGTGATATAATTCAATAGCACTCTTAAAACTCTCCACGCAGAATCAGAAGGGAAAACATTGCACCACAAAACATACGCTCGAATCAGGAAACAAAAGAACCAAAAACTACAACCCACATTGTAACAAACCATGACCACCCTGATAACACTCCAGATACAAACAAAACTGTCACCCCAAACATCCCCAAACCTAACCCACACCCCAACACAGAATTAATACAGGAAGTAATGAACCTAACAACAGGAACCCTAATGCAAGATCTCAGTAGCATAATGAGAACCCTCAAAACTATTTTCACCATACTAGCTGTTTGGACCACAAGACTAACAGATAAAGACAAGGTCAAAAATGAATAGTACAAAAAAAAAATAATAAAATCACCATCTGGCAATGGAACTGCAGAGGAATCTTTAAAAACCTATCAGAACTGCACAACAAACTGAATAATATGGCCGTAAAACCAGACGTAATCTGCCGACAGGAAACCCTCATAACACAAGAACACAAACGCCTGCCCAAACTACAAGGCTATACCCAGGGAATCTTTAAAAACAGACCCATGGGGCAGAAAAGGGGTGGACAGCAATTTTGTTAATAGATACACTAACCTACTATGAAGTAATAGAAGTACCCCCTAACCTAAACATCAATAATAGCAAAGAGATAATGTCAGCAATGATAAATATGGGAACCACAAACATTCAAGTAATAAATGCATACGACCCAGGGGGTACCTTCTGCCCTATCAACCTAATCTCACTAAAGGCAATCACTAATAACAACAACAACAATCTAATGATCTGTGGCGACTTCAACGCACACAGTGAATTATGGGGAGGTAAAAAGAAAGATCAAAGAGGGAAAATGGTTGAAAAATGGATAACTGAGAACAATCTGGTCAGCTTAAATGACGGGTCGAACACTAGATTAAACCCCGAGGATGGCACTCTCTCAGCCATAGACCTAACCATCACTACCCCAAAATTGGCTCAAATCACAAATTGGTGGGTGGATCAGGAAGATACGTTAGGAAGTGACCATTTTCCCATCACATTCAACATTCAAACAAAAACTCAATACATTCCAAAATAACCCCACCTAAATGGAGGTACCAACAGGCAGACTGGGACCAATTCCAATTACTACTAGCTAGAGTAAATCCAGATAACTTAGAAAGCCCAAGTATTGACATGTATTATGATAACATAACAGACACAATTATAGAAGCAGCTAACCTATGCATACCAAAGACAACTAATATCCAAAATAAAAACCCTGTACCATGGTGGACTAAACAGTGCACTATAGCACATAAAGACAAAAAAGGGCCTTAAATAAATATAAACGGACCAAAAATGCTATCTACTTCCAGCAATATAAAGATAAAGAAAAAGCACTAAAACAAACTATAAAAACTGCTAAAATTAATCTATGGCAAACCTTTTGCTCTAAACTGAGTCTAAAATCAAACTCAAAACAAATATGGGTCAAGATAAAAGCCATAAAAGGGAAACCAACTACCTCAGCCCCAAAAATTAAAAATGCCATAACAAATAAAGATAAGGCAGACCTCCTAGCGAAGCATTTTTCGAACATGAGTAGCAACAATAATCACACCAGAAACTTTCAAGAACACAAAAAACTAATGGAGGGAACCCAACCTCAAATGTTTCAATTCCAAGGAACAAAAGAATCTCACCTAAATAGCGACATCACAGTACATGGATGGAAGATAGCCCTACGATCCAAAAACGAAACATCCCCTGGTAAGGATCAGTTAGGTTACATTATCTACAAAAAACTACCTATCAATATAACAATAGCCATAATCAAACTCTTTAATAGGATATGGGATAAAGGCCAACTACCCACCAAATGGAAACAGGCCATAGTAATACCAATCCCCAAGTTAGGTAAAGATCCCATCAACATAAATTCGTACCGACCCATCTCCCTTACGAACAATATTTGCAAAATAATGGAGACAATAATCGCAAATAGGTTAAAACACCACCTAGAAACCAATAACCTATTCTCCATAAATCGATGTGGCTTTCGGAACAAACGGTCCACCACTGACCAACTTCTCAGATTGGAAACAGACATCAAACTCGCTTTTAACGCACATAGGAAAACCGATCGCAACCTCATAGCGGTTTTTTTAGACCTAGAAAAAGCGTTTGATCTAGTATGGACCAATGGACTAATGGCCAAATTAAACCAATTTGGAATAACTGGACGCTTGTTCAACTGGATTGGCGATTTCCTCACAGGCCGGAAAATTACCACAAGAATAGGCAACACCCTTTCGGAAGAATATTCACTTGAAAATGGAACACCGCAAGGCAGTGTAATAAGTCCCTTACTATTTAACCTAATGGTAAAGGACCTTGACTTCAATGCAGCCTCCGCAAAAATAAACTTGTCACAATTTGCAGATGATAGTGACATATGGAGGAATATAAATCCTGCCAATAACACAGTAGTTAAAGAAATCCAGCAGAGCCTAGACAACATAGGGAGATGGGCGGACAAATGGGGTTTCAAAATATCTCATGAAAAAATTGTGGCAATCATGTTCACCCCCAAACGAAATAACAACCTAGTCTATCCAAACTTCTGTATACAAAATCAATTAATCAAATACGTAACAGTAGTAAAATTCCTAGGAATGTTCTTTGACAACCACCTCACATGGAAACAGCACACTGAACAACTCACCCAGAATTGTAACAAAGATCTCAATTTACTCAGGGACATCACAGGGACTGACTGGGGATCCAACCAGGAAACCCTCCTCACGATATATAAAAGCCTAATTAGATCAAAATTGGATTACGGTTGCCAAGCAAATAACTCGGCTAAGCAACCTGTACTACAAAAACTTGACACTATCCAGAGAAAAGCCTTACTATTATGCACAGGAACACTCCCCTCAACATCATTAGAAGAACTACAAACACTAACAGGAGAACTACCCTTAAAATTACGTAGGCAAGAACTGCTCCTCCGATACTCCGTTCGATTAGATACCCACCCAGACAACCATCCCACCAAAATAGCTATAAATAAGTGTAAAGTTGTCTTCAAACCCAAAATCATACCTATCACACCAAGTGGCAAAGTAATCCTTGAACTAAGAGAAAAGATACCTCTACTAAAAAACAGGTAACAAACAATACAGACCAGAACAAATCACCATGGTTACAAAAGCCACCAAGGATTAACATTGAAGCTACCAAATTAGGCAATAAAGAAGGACAAGAAAACTTACTAAAACCTGTACTGGTAAACGAAATCAACCAAAATACCCGGACTATGTTAAAATATATACCGATGGATCAAAAACAAACAACCCACCAAGAACAGCAGCAGCAATAGTCATTCCTGAATTCAGTATACAAACGGGATCCAGATTACCTGACTATTGCTCCATTTACACCACTGAATTCTGGGTTATACTTGAATCACTACAATGGATCAAAGACAACCAAATACCTAAAGCAGTCATTATAAGCGATTCCCTAAGCGTTATCAAATCAATCAAAAATCGCAATACACACTCTAGAGAACAATTCCTCGACAGAGCATGCCAATTAATCGACGATATCACCACAGCACATCAATTAGTCGAGCTCATGTGGATACCGTCGCACATTGGAATCTCTGGCAACGAAACAGCAGACAAAGTTGCAAAAACCAAACTAGGAGATCAAAACTCTATCAAACTTAACTATAGCTCTACAGAAGCAATAAGCTTCGCACAAACATATATAGACCAAACATGGCAAGATTTTTGGAACTCCTCCACAAAAGGTAAAAAGCACTATGAAACCCCAAAAAAAAACGTAGATAGGAACATACAGCTACCTAAGGGTACCTATTTAGAACAGAAAACCATAAACAGGATAATAACTGGAAAAACTAAACTAGCAAGCAGTTTTGGAAGGTTTATAGGACCCAAACCAGCAACCATTAACTGCTTTAACTGCCACACCACCGAAGATCTACACCACGTATTCAAAATATACCCAAAATATCAACCCGCTCGGAAAATATTTATCAAAAACCAAAAAGAGATTGGATCACCACACACATACCCAGAGTTACTTATGGACTCTAATAAAAATAAACAATCAGCATATAAAAATATAAATCAATTCATAGACTCAGCAGGACTTATGAACAAAATATAATTACTATCCCCACAAAACCAAAAGACCCAGTAACTAGCTAAATAAATTTAGAAGCCACCACATAAAAACCCATAACATATCATTCAATTTTATAAAAGTATTAATAAATAATTCACTTAAGAAGCACCTATAAAAAACTAAGGAAACCGCAAAATCGGATGTCCTAGATGTCCTTAACGAACCGAGTAATCAGCTAGGATTCCGGTCCTAGATGTCCTTAACGAACCGTGTAATCGGCTAGGACTCCGGTCTCTTGCTAAATAAAGTATAAATAACATTCAATCTCTAAAAACGTTAATTAATAAATAACTTAAAGAGGTAATATCTAAACACCTCGACTAGTAATACCATAATAACCTTGAAAATCTCTCTTCATACATGATTTCTACTAAGAACCTCTATAAACAGCATAGAACATCCCCCCTCCTTTTAGAACATTTTGAAGAAGAAAAAAAAAAAAATTCGAAAAAAAAATATTAAAAAAATTGCAAGAAACACCAGGCAAACGAACAGGAAACCAGCGATGTAAAGCAAGCAGGACCGTTCCCGAGCTCTCCTTCCCACTAATGACAGCCAACCATTCAACTGTAGGGACCTTTATGGACCCCAGATTGAGGCCAAACTATCAGGGTTCCTTGAATCCATAAAAGCCTGGGGTAGGTGGCACCATCCCCTTCCCCAGGAACAACTAGCAGGCTGCGGTGCAGTCCGAAAAAAGTGGCACATGCACAATTGTGCGCACGCCACTATAATTAAACTCAACAACAAAAAAAAATCTATTTCGATTGCAATAACAGAATTAAAGACTAATAATGTTTCCTTATCTTAAATATTTTCAGCATGTTTTCTTTTTTTCTAATTTCATGGTGTTTGTTTTTTGTAATCACATTATTATATAGGTGTTGCCTGATGTAAAGCGCTTAGAGCTTTTAAAGATTAGGCGCTATACAAAGTCATTATTATTATTATTATTATTATTATTATTATTGTCATTGTATATAATTGAGAGAGAGAGAGAGAGAGAGAGAACGCAATGACACCGTTCCATGATATGGGCTTCACATTAAACAACATTCTAGTTACCAGCCTAAAACGTATACACATGTACTGGTTGTGCTTTGAACCAGCATAGTGTGTGGTGTGCAGGCATTTAGTGCTGAATACGGTATACAGATAGGTTAGGTCATCACATTACAGGACAAAGGGAAGTGAACATAATCATCATTGAAGACGCGTCGATCAACTTAGCTCAGTGTATGTACACGGAAGAACGGAAAACACTATCTTTTAGGGTTAGGCTGGAGAAGCTTGCGGAAAACGTTCATCCACTATCGAGCTTGAATAATAACTTATCAAAGGAACATTCAATCCGAGCGCCCATTCAGTCGTGAAAACCGGGGTTTCTGTTCTTTTAGCAAATAAACACAGACTAACCAGGCCTGGTCATGGATAGGATTCAGCTATGCGTTTTAGATTTTCTCGTTAGCTAATCACAGAAGAAATGTTTGCTTTTTCATGCTGTTCCTTGTGTGTGTGTATCATCGTATTCTGAAGCAATATGAATGAGGAATTCAGGCAGTTTTAGTGTGTTGTAGTTCACAAAACTGGATCAAACTATAATCCTTTCATGATCACGTGCCGTCTGCATCATTCATTCCCTTATTCTGCTCATGGCTTGGGTCTCTACAGTCTTCTTGTGTAAGACATATTAATATATGCACTTAATAAATGAAAATGATGATTCAATGGCTATAAATAAATTTTAATTAAAAAGTAGTATTAACACGAAATAGAAAAATTTTAATGACCAAATTACCGCCCCCATACGACTCAAATAATAGAACGAGTAAATTAGGACTAAAATCACCAGAACGTTTCCTAGCGTACAATTCATTTGCATTTAGATCGTTTTAAAGTATACCTTGAAGAAAAAAGAAAAAAATCTTAAAATGCACGAGCTTCCGAGTTTCCCGGCTATTCGCGTCCTGGTTTCCCACCATTGGTTCCATCCCACTCACTCCTTTCATGATTGTTTACGCCCCTCACCCCCTCCTTAAGCGATATTTCTGGATCAGCCCACGGTTGATGAAAAATCAGTCTAATCATAGTACACGTGTTATTGCTTGATCGGATCTGTTTATACTCATACAGTCAAATATATACCAAGACACCAACTCCAGGAAATTATTAAAAAGTGGCCTTTGAAGACAGGTGATTGCTTACAATAGGTTAATTTTACATAGTTTGGTAAACCTGACCGCTAAAACAAGTGATTCCTTCAAACAGGTAACCTTTACCGGGAGTTTGAAGGTATTTTAGTTGCTATCAAAATTGCTTACTATTACTTTTCCTTAAATACTGGGCATGACAAATTAATTTTTCCTTTCGATCACTTAATTTATAATCGAATGCATTATTTCGCCTATTTGTGCCGTTTTTTTATTTTACCTTGTTAGCCATTCTGGCAGTGTTTAACTCAAGAGATATAAAATACATAATGTTGAGGCCAAAAAGGTAGCACTGCTTAATATTTAAAGCTTATAGATAATTATATTGATGACGACGATGATAAGTAAATAATTATAAAGATAAACCTTATTCTTGCTCTTTCCTTTTTGTTCTTGTAGAGTGATGGAATGCAAAGCATTTATTGATCATTTTGCAAGGGATTTCTGAGTGAAAAAAAAGAAAGTGTATTCGCGGGGCTCTGATTTTTGTTGTTGTTTTATATAATGTTTTTGTCATACACGCAATATACCTTCATATAGTTCAAATGCTTGTCTATGTCACGTGACATATAGTAGTTTTCCTATGTGTTAGAGACCACGTGATCACAATGTACTAGGGTGAGACATAATCTTGACAGTACAATGGCGAGAACGATCGATATTCTAAACCACGGGCAAATGACACTGAGCTGAGCATTTGATATTTTGACTGTATTAACATATTTGCATAACGTGTTGCAACGAGTCTCCAATTCACAGTTAGCTCAAGCTGTCGTATTTCTTGTGTAATGTACATCGTCTTCACATTCACAACGAGGAAGTAATGAGTTTTACAATGGCAGAAGGTCAGGACGATATGGATAAACAGTTGAACTGCCCTATATGTTTGGAAACATTCGAATCACCGAAAGTATTGGCCTGTTTACACACATTTTGTGAGAAGTGTATTAGCAAACATGTAAGCGGTCTGAGAGAGGAAGGGACACTACTAGATATTATTTCGTGCCCCGTATGTAGAAGTCCTACCCCAGCACCTGCCTCAGACCGGACCACTGAAGACTGGTCTTCAAACCTTCCACCAAATTCCATTGTTATTGGACTTTTGGCGTCAGACCAATCCAAAAAGGATGACCCTGTTTATTGTCAACCATGTTTAACGAACGATCAGCACCAACCCTCAGTGGCTTACTGTGTCACATGTATGGAGTATCTCTGTCAAACGTGTCACGACTGTCATAAAAAATTCAAGGTGAGCAAGGGCCACACATTTACAATACACACATTGCCAACTAGTCCGAATTTAAATCCTGCTGAAAACAGTATGTACCGGTGTTCTAAACACATAAAAAAGTACAAGTATTTATGCCAACAGCACAAAGAACTTTGCTGTTGTAAATGTGCATTTGAATATCACAGACATTGCGATGGATTGTTTACCTTGGAACATTTACTGAAGGACACCAAAGAGAAGGGGCACAATCAGACAACATTGGACTATTTAGATGTACTAAAGGAGATGTTTCTAACTCTTATTAAACATAGGACAAAAACTCTTGAATCCATTCCTCAACAGAACACAGACATAACAACGACGATTAAAGACTTGACTAAATCAGTAAAAGATCATGTAGACCAGTTGGAACTGTCTACTTTACAAGAACTAGAACAAATATGTAAACAGGAAACTTTGGCTATTTCAGATGATATTGTAGAATGTAAAAGTGCTATTGCCGCAATAGAGACGTCTCAGAAAATGCTATTGGAACTTAAAAATTCCGATTAAATTGAATTATTCACGACAACGACAAAAGTATCACAACACGTACTAAACTATTTGAGAAATTATGACACACTGGAAAGGAAATCCGAAGAAATTAAAATTAAATTTCACTGCGACGAGCCCTTTGAGAAAATGATTAATTCGCTTAATAGCCTTGGTCAGTGGTCGCGTGAGACATCACCAATTCCTAGATTGTCATCTGCCTTTTCATTTGACAAATTAGCGATGCTGATTCCTTGTGCTCGACCGGATTCTATAGCTATGATCAATGCTAAATTGTCTGATGACATAACAGATTGTCATATCTATTCAGGCATTTTCCTTCACGATGGAAAAATTTTACTATCAGATGAAAAAAATAGAAAGTTAAAGCTCTTCGATAAATGTTTTCATTTTTCATGTCATTTAAATATGGTGTACGAGCCGAGACACGTTTGCGTCATTGATCAACAGAATGCAGCAGTTACTACTGGTGAAGAAAGCATAGACATTGTCGCTGTGACTAATATTCTCACGCGACTAAGGACTATTCATGTCAAGTTCAATTGTTATGGAGTAGCTTCTTGTCAGCAAAACATTATCGTAGACGTTAGTATTAACGGAAGAGACTCACTTCTTAAGTCCGATGCCTCATTTAAAATCGTTGAGAAGATTGATTCATATGACAAATTGACCCATCGTTGGAATACACACTGTGTAAACCCTGCCGGAGAAAATATCTACTACACAAACGAAAATAAAATTGTAACGATGGACAAGAAAGGTAGAAGGCTAAATACATTTGAAAGCGATAATCTGAAAAAAGCATACGGGATCACTTTGGATCGGAATGGAATTATCTACTGTTGTGGTTATGATTCGAACACCGTAGTTCTGATAACAGAAGAAGGCAGAGAACTGGGCGTATTACTTTCATCTGAACATGGGCTTAATAAGCCATTAGGAATATGTTTAAATGATAACAACAGCATGATCATGGTATTTGAAGAAGCATCTAATATAGTGAAAATATTTAGACTGCTATATCAGTGATTGTATCGAAAAAGTGAACAATTATAGTATTAATAGCTGATCATCAGGATTAAAATTCCAATATATAAAAACTTCAAATTTTTTTGCGTTATAATTGTTAATGATTACATTATCTGTATACAGTTCTAGTTTCTAAAGTTTAATCTCGCAGTTCCAAAATGTATTTTTTATAATAGGATATCTAAGCTGGTGAACTGACATCTGAATAGAAAAGAAAAAAAAAACAAGTCCAAAAGCTTTACGCAGAACAAAAACATTTCATTCAAAGCTAATAAACTAATATTGTCTCTTTTATGTCGTAGATCAAGATCATAATCCACGACGAATATTTTCTTTCGCAAGTACTTGACATTTGTAACATTGTTGAGCAAGTTTGACCTAGTTTGTACTTTGATGAGTTAAATAAGGTTATGTCTTGATTTTGTTCGAATTATGTTTGCTGCAGCATGCAATTAATAACAGAAAGGATCTTCCAGACAAAATCAGGAACAGGAACTGTAATTTAACTTATTTGCAACATTGTAAGAAATTACTTTATGATTTTTGGAAATACACCTGTTTAATAAAACTACTCAAGTAAAAACAACACGAATGCGTTATATTTATTTTCTTGATGGATCTGACATTCATCTGATGTGCGCTTTATGCGTTTTACTTTCTTGGTGGATGGCTTGAACCGGGTCATTAGTTGGCAAAGTAATGTCTCACAGAGAAAGCATCAGTTACAATTGAATGTATTTGTACGGAAGCCCATTAGTGCCAAATCGTGTCTGTAAAAAATATATATATTGCGAATAAACGCAATACTATTGCGAATAAACGCAGTAGATTGCGAATAAACGCAATACTTATTGCGAATAAACAATAAACGTAATACATTTGTGATTTAGGCAATCCTTTGCTTACATTCAACCTGAAGAAGTTTTTGAATTTCTGTCGTCAAATCGTCTGCGTCTTTAGGTGAGTATGGACGCATTATTTTTACAGTCGTAAGTGAAAATGACAAGATTATTGCTCTATTTCTTAATGTATTCAAATGAATTTCAAGTTTCGAATATTTTTTTGTGGAAATGAATGAATCTGTGGCAGGGCAACTGCCCAGGCCAAGCAAACTCCGCCACTGCGGGATGGTGGGTAGGTGGACATAGGTCAGTTGACTATGAAAAAACTAAAATAATAGTTGGGCATAATTGCATACAGCACCTCGGCCCACGTTACTATTTAGTATTCTCTTGGTACAGTGTACTATTGACATAAACATACCCGGTACTGCTACCAAATTTGATTCGTGCACATGTACTCTAGCTTAACTTGGCTTCCGGTTCTATTTAATTTCAGCAAGCGATCGAAGATGGAGCCAGAGCTAAGTGAATTTCTAAGAGGCATAGGATGCCATAATGCAATTGAAAAAATGGAGCAGGAAAAGGTATTTCAGTGCAAACTGCAACCAAATAGACATTGCGACATTATTCATATAACCCAATAAAAGCCTAGCCCTAGATCCATCAAAACGTTATTCCTATAACCCAATATAAGCCACAGGGGCTCGTATCGTTGCTTACAATCGACCGGTCGTACATGTACTATATAATAAATACTATTATATAGTACTGTACATGTATGACCGGTCGATTGTAAGCAACGATACGAGCCCCTGTGATATAAGCCTATATCCATCAAAACGTTTCTGCTTTCAATTGCATAAACGTTTTCCGAGCAAAAGCATCTTTATAAACTATTGCTTTATAATGCCAACCAATATGAACAGTAGAAATGTGGAATATTTGTAAAAATGTGTTGGAAATTTGGTTACGTTACTAGAATCGGTTAGAAACACCATGCAAAAACCATACAAATGTGATGCATGAAATTACATGTGGAAATCCAAAGCACAATTTAGAATCGGCAAGTATAATTTACTGCAGTTTTGCTTTGGCTAACCAAAAGATGTCGCTGCTTTATTCATACATGCGCTTATGCATCGTGAAAAGTATGCATTTGATAAGATATACTCAAGCAGATAATGTCATTGTACTGAGCTCCAGTATCATACAAATGCTAAGCTATTTTTTAATATTACAGATGCATGGTGGCTGAACAAGCCATCTGAGATCTTACAAGTCAAGAGCAAAACGTTACAAATATAAAAAAATTTAATGTGTAGTATAG
This sequence comes from Sinohyriopsis cumingii, assembly GCA_028554795.2. Taxonomy (NCBI): domain Eukaryota; kingdom Metazoa; phylum Mollusca; class Bivalvia; order Unionida; family Unionidae; genus Sinohyriopsis; species Sinohyriopsis cumingii. Next base: position 145,184,760 of record CM068827.1, read on the forward strand.
CATAGGAAAGAGGTGGAACTTAAAGGATAATAGTAGAATTTAAAATGGTATAATTCCTGTTTGTAAGATCTTGTATAGATATTCCAGTGAAATATATATGTTTTGTTTCCATTTTATTGACTGATATAGATAATGTATATAGTAGCAATGGTTGCCCTTCAACCAGAATTGAACTTGGCTCACGTTTCAGCAATTTATAATGAAATGCTCAACCTCAAACACATCCACAAGGCAATTTCCCTTTAGTACAGGTGAATTTAGAAATAAATCATGAGATTATAACCAGGTACCTCTCCCTTGTAATGCTGACTTAATCTGCAATAAAAAAAAAACCCACCAGAGATGTGTTATTATTATCATTAGCACATCAGATATGATATCTTGGATATCCATTATTCTTCTAGCACTGTATTAATTACATAATCCTCTGTTCTAATGAGACATTAAGTATTGCAGAACTCTGAACCCTTATTGACACAACCACAAAAGTATTCTTGAAAATATTTCACTATATTTACAGGATATTACCCTGCTTTAACATTATTGTTTGCTTCATATACCCAAGTTTAAAGACTTCTACATCTCTAACTTATGTCTATAACTGGCATATTTTATGAACATATGTTTGCATTTATTCCGAAAGGTTTACCAATAGTAATAATTTTGCCCAGTGCTGCATAACTAGGATTGTATTGATGTATCATTAAACCCTATCAATATATACATATGTATACATGCAGACTCTTTAAAAGATTTACATTGAATTATTACCCATGTTCAAATAAGCATAATTATACAACAATGCCATTACATAAAAGAAGAGGATCATAGCATTCAATTTCATCGTGCTGTTTAGGCCAGACAGTGAGCATCTGTCTGTGAAAAGGTGCCCCTGTGTTTTTTAAAATTAAAATGTACATTTAACATGAAGCTTCATATTAGCTAGAGCTTAGAAGCTGCTGGTTGTGATTGTGAGAATAATGTTGACTAGGTTTTATATCATTATTCACAATGTTTGACTTTGTTAACTTAAACATTGCGATTTGACACCAAGTTCATTCAGCCATTTGGCAGCAGGGTCATGGGCGAAATATTGCCTTATTCATGGTAGCTTATAGCTGATTGAAGAAAATCACCTACACAATACACACAACTTCTCTTCTTATCAAACTCAGGTTCTTCTATGAGACTGTACTTTAATGTTGATCTTTGTTGACATTAGTTGGTTTTTAAAATCAAAGATGTAAGAGTAATCATCTTTATATTAGAGGAAAGATATATACTAAAGGTTACAGTTTATTTACTGATAGGTGATTGGGATCAAGCCTAAATTTGGCCTGTTGGAATACTTCATTTGAACAGGAATACTATTTTCTGTCAGTTAGAGAGAATGAGGGGGGCCTGACATACTATATATATATATATATATATATATATATATATATATATATATATATATATACATGCTTGCATTCTGCCAGAGATTTATACTTGCACAATTCAATGAAAAATGATTGTGGAAGAGGGGAAATTGTTCTGTGTCCGAGTATGTCTACATATCTAGATTCCCTCCTTTGCCTGTTTGATCCTGATTTTCTGTACCATATAATGTCATGTTCTTACTAAGTTTCTTCATATTGCCATTCCCTTTTATTTCTTGTTCCAGTTGGATCTTACAGTTATCAGCTATATGAGTGTGGATGACTTGGTGCAAATGTTGCCAAAGCTTGGTGATAGAATAGCACTGAAATTATTTGTAGATGAAGAAATTAAGAAAAAACAGGAATCACAATATCAAGGGAAAGAAAGAAAAACCAAGCAAATTCAAACTTTACGTACCAAGTTGGGCATTGTGAAAACTAGTCATTGTCATGATACTGTTCCAGCAGAATTCCAGGGTAAATGTATTTGAGAGTCTTCTTTGAAGTGGAGAAAAAGAACTATGTCAAGACGTTGTAACAGAAATGCTTTTGAAGAAAGCAGGAAAGTAGAATTGGGAGGGATACATAATGGAAAGTAAGTAAGGACAGCAAAAGGAGGAGAAACTCGCAAAATTGAATTGCCAAGAAATAGCAGGAAAGAAGAAGTCTTGGATAAAGCTAAAACACTTTTTCCCCCAACCAATCATGCCCCACTGGTAGTATTGTGGATTTTGTATTTAAATTAACAGATTTTTCCAACAGAGAAATCCAAAATAAAACAGTTGAAGAATTATATGAATCCTCAAATGTACATTTGCTGAGACTTTATATGGTCACAGAGAAAAAAGATTCACTCAATACAGAAAGTCTCACTCTTCAAGATCAAATAACGATACTTTCTGAGCCACTCACTAAAGAGAACATTATAAGCGTACCAGAAACATTACATCATGGCTTAGAGTCCTATCGCAAACCACCTGTAACTTTTCTGAATAAAAATCCTAAAGCATCAAACTGAACAAGCTGAAAGTATTCTGATTACGTGTCCTTTGGATATAGCAGTACCGATACATCTTCAGTCAAAAGAAGAGTTTTCATTTGAGTCAGTGCTGAAAGTCACACCCAGTCAGTCACAGCCAGTTGCAGGGTCAATATTTGAATCTGTTGAGACCCTTAGCACCCCAAGTCATGCACTTCAAGATGCAAGTTACGCCAACATGTATGTAAATTGTACACAAAATACCATCATGCCTTCTGTTGTATTAGAGTCTATGTTAGACCAGCACAGTTCTGACAATGAAATATTGTTTTACCCAGGGGATGACCATTTTAATACCAGATCAGAACTAGATGACACATTCTTTTGACTGAGAGTGTTAAGAAAGTAATAGTTAAGAGAGGTCATGTGTCTGATAACATGATGAATTATTTTCTGGATGCCAACTTTGATCCTAGATTAAATCAATTACAGGTAGAACTTGTATCTGAAAGAGGCGAGGATGCTGAGGGTGTTTTCAGAGATGTTGTATCAGAATTCTGGGAGACCTTCTATATTAAACATACAGTTGGGTCTGACATCAAAATCCCAACAACTGTGCAGATCATGAGGAGAGAACATTGGGAGGCAGTGGCTAAGGTTCTCATATAATATTATGTGGATATAAACAGGAAGGGTACTTGCCCATTCAGCTGTCGCAAGTTTTTCTTCAGAGATGCATTGATGGAAAGGATGTCCAAGATGAGAAACTGTTGAATACTTTTCTGTCTTCTCTGCCCACTATGGATAGGGAAATCTTTGAAATGGCGCTGAATGATTTTGATAACGTGGATGAAGAAGATCTTTGTGATGTATTTTCAAGCTATGAAGCACGCGTTATGTCCATAAAAGACAACACGAGAAAGCTAGTTAGAGATATTTCTCATCATCAGATAGTGCAAAAACCTTCATTTGTAACAGAGTGCTGGTCACCATTACTTAAGTGTTATTTGAGATCATTGCTACCCAACACAGGACTTGAGGAAGTGTACAGAGATTTGCATGTGACAAACAAAAAGGTTTTGAACTTGCTTCAGTTACCAGATGATATTTCAAAAGTAGAAAAGCTCACACTTGATGCTTTGAGGCAATACATCAAAAGCTGTAGTAAAGTCAAACTAACAGCATTTTTTTGATTTTGTACTGGAAGTGATCTGATCGTTGGCAAACAAATTCAAGTTAGATTTACACCATCAATGTCTGCATTTACCCTGAGACCAATTGCCCATACATGTGGCTGTGTACTGGAGCTATCCACTAGCTATGACATCTTTCTTCTTCTTCATGAGCACTTCGATAATATTTTAGACAGCAAGATGTTAAGAATGGACATTATTTAGAAGAAACTGGAGGAAAGATAGAGTTTATTTCTTGACTGGTAAGAAGATAATCTGTAAACCACAAGAACCAAGGTATTGTCTCATCTTTTTTGTCAGAAGTGAAAATAATGGTTTCCTTTGACAGTAAAATATGGACTAAGTGGCTTAAGTAATTGGGGAGGGGATACAGATTGGATATGAAAATTAGTATTTAGAGATATCAAAAGAGTTTACAGATCTGATTAGTTGACACTTGGGTCCCTATAATTTGTCAAGAATCCATTGTATTTATCATGTGCACCACATTTTTGTACAAATTGTGTTTTCTTTTTCTTTTAATTTCTTTTCATTTTATGTGTAAGACCCAATAAGTGTAAGGAAGGACTTTACGATTCTTAAAAAGTTACAAACTTTGAATTGTTTTTGATGTCTTAGTTGTGTTGGTTATTTTATATAATATTTGATAATATTTTATTATGAACAAAGTGTTCATCCCAGCAGTTCAGGACACATATTTAATGTTTGCTATATGTATCTTCATTAGTTATTTCTTTGTTTTGCTTTTTCTCATACTAGTGTTTTTTTCTCATCATTCATGCAAGATGGGGGCCTCAGCTGGTATAGAACCATTATAAATAAGTTAATTATACAAGATGGGGGCCTCAGCTGGTATGGAACCATTATAAATAAGTTAATCATACAAGATGGGGGCCTCAGCCGGTATGGAACCATTATAAATAAGTTAATTATACAAGATGGGGGCCTCAGCTGGTATGGAACCATTATAAATAAGTTAATTATACAAGATGGGGGCCTCAGCTGGTATGGAACCATTATAAATAGGTTAATTATACAAGATGGGGGTCTCAGCTGGTATGGAACCATTATAAATAGGTTAATCATACAAGATGGGGGCCTCAGCTGGTATGGAACCATTATAAATAAGTTAATTATACAAGATGGGGGCCTCAGCTGGTATGGAACCATTATAAATAGGTTAATTATACAAGATGGGGGTCTCAGCTGGTATGGAACCATTATAAATAGGTTAATTATACAAGATGGGGGCCTCAGCTGGTATGGAACCATTATAAATAAGTTAATCATACAAGGTAAAGAGGCCTAACATATGGGAAAAGACTGGGCTTCTTGCACTCAGTTTGTAACTGGAAAATCATTGTTATTAAACATATGTAATGCTTTGTCCTGGAAATTGACTGGACCTTGTTACAGTTAGAAGAATAGATAGAATGTTTGTTTTCTCGATATTAGATTTCCATTATACACTGGTTTCATTCTTGAAATATTTGAGTGAACTTTTCAAAACATTTGCTTACTTCAACTGATTAATCTAGTGCAAGATATCACATTTAATGACATAATATGCATATCACTGCTAATGTTAAAACAACACAGACACACACACATAATGATACAGATGTCCTTATATGGTACTAATGTTAAAACACACACACAATGATGCAGATGTCCTTGTATGGTACTAATGTTAAAACACACACACACACACACACACAATGATGCAGATGTCCTTATATGGTACTAATGTTAAAACACACACACAATGATGCAGATGTCCTTGTACGGTACTGTACATGTCATGACCAACACAAAGCAGCTTATGATCGACGTGACTTTGTCATTCCAATTTCTTAGTATCTTAATACTTGGTCTCGTTATCCATTGAAATAAATAAGTAGTCTAATTTAATGCCAACACTAGTAAATGTATGACATAATGTGAACAAATAATTGAAGCTTTTTTATTCCCATTCATCTTTGAAAGGTGTTCTGTGGATATTGTGGGGCACTTTGTCTCGAATAAGAAGAATGTCATTCTTGATTTATGTTCCAAGGGTCTATGGTCCAGTTTGTTTTTAGCGGGAGGTGGGGGAGCAGGTCAAAGGTCAAATATAAGAAATTACAATGATACATTTTCATTTATTTTCTAAATAAACTTCAGATGTGTACTCACAGTAGGAAGACCCTCATATGTGTGACAGATAATACATATAACCCCTGGGTACTGTTGAGTGACGAGAATGGGTGTTGGTAGTTGTCTTGAAGTATACTGCGCAATTCAAGGGGATTTGTGAAGGCAAGCCATTGCAGTTGCTTTACATCATTTAAGAACTAAAATCAGTTAGTGTACAAGTCAAATAACTTTATTCACTTAAGTGTCATCTTTTATAAAATTAGTAAAAAAAATAATACATGCATTTTGCAATGTTGTTTTGTATGCATCACAATATGATAGTGGCGATACATTATAAGTGAGGGCCCAGAGTGGCCAAATGGTCTAAAGCGCTCTTCGTTACGGATCACTGCCATCTCACCTCTGTCTGCGTGGGTTCGAGTCTCGAATTCGGCTAATGTGGATATGTGAGAAAGCTTACCAGTAGCTTCTTGTGGGTGGGTGGTTCTTTCTGGGGTTTTCCCGGATTATTCCTCCACCATTAATACTTACCGCCATGTATAGCCTATCGTGTGCTGAAAAATGGCGTTAAACCCTACAACAACAACAAAAACAACATTATAAGTGCTTATACAAATATTAATATTGTCAGTGCATATCCATATAATAGTAGCATTAATACTTTATGTATAATACATGAACAAATGGGGATTTATCTAACTCCATCATATATTGGATTCGTGAAGTGAAAACTTAAGTGATATGTTTTAAGTCTTTTGCTGGTTCTTGGTTCTTCATTCCATGACTAACTTTATATAATGTGTCATATTTGTATGTACTACCTTTTGCAACATATTCATTGAATGAGGTAAAATTTAAATCCACAGCATTAAAAAAATGAAAGTAATAACCATAAATTGATGTGTACCCAAATGTGGGCAGTATAGACTCAGATGTGTTGCATTAAGTACCAGCATATCTGGGTCTGTACTGTTTCTAAATCGATAGATATGCACCTCTTTTTGCTACTTTGTTTAGGTATACTGTTAACTTTACTTTCATAATGATGTCGATTGTATGTAAACTTACATTTCTTTCAGTTTGTTTCATAGTGATCCAGAAGGTACAGGTTCATATCTTTTTTATTTGCACATTTATAACCCTTCTTTGTCTATAGGTAAGAAATCGGATAGAGTTTTGTCCGTGTTTTAGAAGTTTTCTTTTACAGTTTATTGTTACTTTTACTTTTTATTGGAATTTTTGATGATGAGACATATGTCAGTTCAATGTGAACTTACATTTATTTCAGTTTGTTTCATAGTGGTCCAAAAGGTGAAGGTTCATATCATTTTTTATTTACATGTTTGTAGCCTTTCTTTGCCTATAGGTAAGAAATATGATCGTTTTGTTGATGTTTAAGGAAGTTATTTTGGTGCAGTTTCATTGTTACCTTTACCTTCTGTTTGCATTTTTTATGCTGAGGCAAATCCAATCTTAAGGGACGAAAATTCATTTAAAAAATATTGAAATATTTATATGAAAAGAGAGAGTTCATCTTCAGTGATGCTTATGGCTTGTGAGTTGTGATTTTTCTTTTGTGTTAATGGCATCTACTATAAAGATATAAAATAAATTTTCACCTGGTCTTGAGTTCATTTTTTATTTAGATGTTGTACTTTTTCCTAGATTAATACACTGTTAGATGATTTATAACAAAAGAGATTTTTTCAGTACTGTTGGAATCGACATCAGTGTCACAATTATCATTAATAATTGTTAAGATTTTTGAATTTGGTCCATATATTCTAAGCTCCTGCTTATTTCCTAAACAAGCAAAGAAGAAGAGGAGCCTGTGATGAAACATTGTCACTTATGTAATCCCATATGTCTTCTCCTTGCCTGTACTGTCTTCTTACTGGAAAATATACATACATCCAGAGAAACAGTGCACCACTGTAGCAAAAATAAGTAACTGTTACTGCACTGAATGCATTTGTTTTTCGTTTATTGTCTTGGATCCATAATACCTACGTTGTACTTGAGTTCTACCTCTGTTATGAGGCCTTGAGTAGAGATTTATACCCATAATATTTTGATAGTGTTGTGTATAAAGACGTAGTTTGGTTTGTAATTGAGAAAGATTCAAGTTTGCTAGCTATATACATTAAAACCTTTCATATACTTTCAGAAATATGGAAAAGTGTTTGTGCAACTCCACAAAATTTGTCAAATTTCATATCAAATATAGTGAAGCTCAACAGACTGACTGCTAGCTTAATTCCCACGTTACCGCATGGAATTGCAAAATGACAGAGCCTTTGAAAAATGTTATTCTTTGCTTAATCAATTAGGGTGTATTAATCTGAACAGTGTGTAAGAAGAATAGTGGAACTAACATGGAACTGTAAGTGCCCAACTTCATTTTAATGGTATGAGGAGAACACTGATAAGATGCCTGTCTCTTCCATAATGATGCTAAAACTCTTGTCCATTTGCCACTATTATCCATGTCCAAGAAGGGGTAGCATTTTTGCACCCTTCCCTTGATTGTATATAGCTATATAGTTAAGACTCTGGTATTAAACTAATTAACAGAAAAGAGTGAAAACCAACAGGCTTTGCAAAATTTAACAAACAGTTTATTTCCCTTGAATACAATGTGAAAGTTTAAAAAGAACTTTGAGCATTGTCAAATAAGTTCCATATAGTTATATAAGATCTACCACAAGTATATAACGTATTTCAGACGGCTGCTTCTTCATATGGAATAAACATATACCAACAGAAGAAGTCTTCAAGGAACTTAATAACCTGTATCCAGCTATAAACTTCACAATGAATGAGAGTGAAATAAGCATTTCTTTCCTGGACATTCTCGTAAAACTATCTGGAATACATAATACTACTGAAATGTATAGTAAACCAACTGAAACACATAATTATCTCAATTTTAAATCCTATCATGCAAAACATACGAAAGTGAATATTCCTTTTAACCTTGCCTCGAGATTGATAACTGTAGGGAACAAACACATACAAAAACAAAGACTGGCAGAGTTACATCAGTATCTTCAGAAGCAAAATTACCCAGACCAAAGTATCGATCAAGGAATACTATGTCGAAAACAAATGGACCAATCAAGGGAAATATCCGTGAAAACATAAACCCATCATGAAATGGAATCCCTTTAATTACAACCTAACATCCATGGAATACAAATATCACACATGTGAACAATTACTCAAATGTGTTGATAAAATGAAAAATGTCTTGGAAACGTGGAAAATTATTAATAGTAAGAGACAATCCAAACATTTTGAACAAAATCTTACCAGAACTAAATTTTATGTCATTTAAAGAAAGGCCTGATTAACCGAATGTGGTACGAGTAGACGCAAAATTTGTTCCAGTATAACAGAAGGAAACGCATTAAAATTTTCAAATGGCAAGTTATTTAAAGTTAAAAAAGACATTAATTACAGTTCAAGAAATGTGATTTATGCATTGATATTTGTGCAGTGTGAAGCTTTTTCCATAAGTCAGACGAAAAATTACCTAAGGGAATGACAGTACATAGACATAGCGAAATGAATAGAAGAGCTCGATTTATGAAAAGTAAATAAACATACATAACTGTTCAGGAGGAAATTTCAAAGTCTTTCCCTTTATTATTAACTAATAATGATTCTTCAATTAAAGAAAAGGAACTGCATTTCATACTTACTCAACATCCACACCTTAATAGCTAGAGCTAATTATTTATAAAAATTAACATATGATTATCGGTACATTGTATTAACACACTGATACATCTTCATATCATGATGACATAATAAAATTTAACTTTTAAATTGTATGAATCATATTTGACATTGTATCAACAATACATTAATGCACGTTCATGACATTTCAACATTAAAAATGTAATTTTGTATACAAGTGTGGTATATAGATATAGTGAAGATGTTAATTTCTCCCTGTATAAACAATGATGTAATTAATATTATAATGACGTCAAATTGTTAATTTGCAAAAATGTTGTAAAGAAATGATGTATTCACCTGAAGAGCATCCATAAAGATGATGCAAAAGCGCTAGAATGAAAAAAGCATTTATATTTTTCTGATCTTCTGCTACATTAACACATATATTTATATTAAGGTTGGTTTCTCTATATCTCTTTCTTACTAACTCATATGTTACTGTATTAATAAACTTCCAAAGATCTGTGATACTATTCAACATCCCGTAGTCTATATGATGCAGTTAATGTGAAGCGACCTTGACCTTTATGGAGACTTACTGGTTGACGAAGACATGCCAAGGTTTACTAGAGGCTCTATTACATAAACGAATTCAGTCCCTCAAAGGTGTAGAACTTACTACTTTGATACAATCTTTCTATTTTCTGCAGAATATACTCTTATCAAAGTGTGTGTGTGTGTGTGTGAATGAGTGTATATATATATATATATATATATATATATATATATATATATATATATAAAGAATTTCAGGCCATAAATCCCAGGTTCCTGCCCACTGTACTTGGATGATGGTGAGGGAAGATGTCCACAACGATACTGTTATAAATGAGGCAATTAATGATACAAAGCGTTGAGACTGGCATGGTTTACCTATTTAGGTTACATTAAAATTGTCATTGCATTATTCATAAACTTCAGAAAAAGAAACGATCAAGATCATCTGCACTGTTCATGAGTACAGAGCCTTGAAAACTAGTCTACGCAGTGTTTTGTAAGTGTTGAGGGCATCCTCAGGGCTCTTCATAATTTCCAGGTTATTTTCTTCCATTAGAATCTGGAAGAGTTCGTGCAGTTCTGGGTCTAATTGCTTATTTTGGTTAAGCCAACATTCGTCTTTGCATACAATGATGGTGTCTCGATCCACATCTGTTGCGTAATTTTGTGTTCCATACAACAAGGGCATTGTGTACAGCACACACGGTCTGCCACTGGGTACATTCTGGTTTTTGCTCGGACGTATGCAATGAGTATTCCATACTGTTACAGCCTCGTCAATGTCTTCCTCTAATCGAACACACATATAAAACTGCAGTAATTTTGTTAATGGTTTAATTACTTATACATTCGTGTACTATAAGATATATAATTGTTTTATCCGCATAGTACAAATACCATGAGCGTTTTCATGTCCCTCTAATATCCATCCTCAGTGACAAAAATGCATAAATTTAGCCAAGTAGGGACATACGTACAATCGGATAGACAAAATTTGCACTCTGTGGCCCTCCTACATCAGTTGTGGGCATTAAGAACCTATTCAGTGGACGAGTAGTCATGTGAAGTAAATGATCTGTTTAGAAATTTGCATGATCTATGTATAAATGTCGTATCCCCTCGCAAGAAATTAAAGAAGCATCTGAGCGTATTAATGGTGAATAAAACGAGTAAAACAGTTGAGAGTGAAGGAGAAATGAAAGTGCAACATGAATGGAGTAAAAATTTGAAAAATCACACGATAAAAGGGGTAAAAACAAGGAGGTATTATTAGGATTTGTATTGTTCTAGGGGCATGTTCTAAATGCTATGCAAAAGTTACGAATTTTTCAGACTCAAATAAGTCATAATCAAAATATTTGGCAAATGTCTTTGATTAAGGGTTTAAATATATCTGCCCTTGCAAGATTTATGGTATATATATTTCACATCCTCCTCAGACTTCCAGCCAATATATCTATCTATCTATCTATCTATCTATAAATATAAATATATATATATATATATATATATATATATATATATATATATATATATATATATATATATATATATATATATATATATATATATATATATATATATATGTATATTAGTATGTGTTTCGGCTCTTACAAAATGTAACAAGAAGAAAGTGAAGACAGCAAGCTTTGTAAAGTTAAACAAATAATTTATCTCCCTAGAAAACCAAGGTAAAAATGAGAAAAGGAACTTACGGTTCTACGAATAAAATCCAAAAATATTCCAAGAATAATCCGAGAATTAAAAAATAAAAGTCCTAGTAATAAAAAGTCATAGTGAGTTCGAATCCCAATGAAATCCAAAATGGAAGGTCATTACATACGCTGTGGTTAGCGTCGTACTGATGTGTCAACGTTCTTTGTTGAAACACAGGAAATAATATTCCAGTTTCTTAATTCTGTGTAAATTTCAATAACTTGTCCTTGCCCAGGAATTAATTCAGAGCACTAGTTTTTCCAGGGAAAACAAACTTGTAATCCAAATAAATTAAAGTAAACAAAACAATTAGCCCCAAAACTGGTCACAACATAAAACACTTTAACTTCTCAACTGTTAAGACACTAATGAATATTCTTTCACAAAACATCAATAATAAATCTAGCTACAACGCAAAACAGATGCCCGGATGTGGGTCAGTCCTCTGGAAAAACCTAATTGATACATGTCATTTGTCACGTGCTCCAAGTATCGCCTCGATTTCACTTTATGAATCTTAGTCTTATATAATGAGAAACTTTTGTAAAGTTATCATGTCAAAAATAAGTCATCAGGACAATAATATTAATAGAACAACTATTTTTTCTTAAGTAAGGATATCATGTTTGCCCTACTTGCAGAGATGCAAGCTATGTTAATTACTTGTAAAATAGGCATGAAGATGAACTGTATAATATTCTTGTCTATCGTATCTCCTTCAAAATAGCCTGTCTCTTTCAGAAGTCCGAAGAGCTCTATCCAAAACTGACAACATTCCATACGTAACAGCCGCCAAAACGATTCTATCCGCTGGTTAGCGGTACTTGAACCAAAGATGAAAGACTGTATTAGTCAGAAAGTTATGCATTTCAGCAACATGATTATTCTCGGTTACACGCTCGCCTCTTACAGCTTTTGGGCATGCACCGAGTTGCTCAATTGCATCAATGTAATGTCCTGCGATAATGCATGGATTACTGTTTGAACTCGTTACCTTGCACAAATGATTTTCCGTGAAAATCTATCTATGCAGCCATTGATGCATAAACCGTATTGTTTCAGTTTGTCGTAAGAATCCAGATGCCAGATAAAGTTAGGCCCCTTGGCATAATAATTACTTCGTCGTAGTCTTTTTCTTCTTCTAAGTTCACACCCCTGAGGGTCTAAAAGTGGAAGCAAAACTGCAACGTCAGATCTTGAAGTTCGAAATCTTGCAAGTAAACATTTTCGATGCATCCAGCGATAACCATTTTGACAGCCAGATTTACTGACCTGCTCCGCTACGTATAAAGCTACGTTCAAAATGTTTGATGAATACTTTCTCCTATATAATCTCAATTCCATCAGCCTTCGTTCCAATGTTCTCATACTGATAACAATCCTATGATTGAATGCGAAACAGCAAATAATTTCAGAATAACTTAATCCAAGGGAAAACTACAACTTTATAAAAGCAGTAAAATCCATAACTGCATGTTGTCAAATCTCCAAAGAAGAAGCAATTTTCTGCCTTGCCATGCAAGATTTATTGCGAATATTCGCAATAAGTATTGCGTTTATTCGCAATCTATTGCGAATATTCGCAATAAGTATTGCGTTTATTCGCAATAAGTATGCGTTTATTCGCAATAGTATTGCGTTTATTCGCAATAAGTAGTGCGATTATTCGCAATATGTATTGCGTTTATTCGCAATAAGTATTTTATTAGCAATATTATTGAGTTTATTCGCAATCTATTGCGAATATTCGCAATAAGTATTGCGTTTATTCGCATTATATTTTTTTACAGACACGGTTTGGCACTAATGGACTTCCGTATATTTGATAGTTTCCAGCGAAACAGAATGCAAACAAATGCGGAATGTATTTCACTAGTAACTACATATAGTTTTCGCTGTTGTAGAGCCAAGTGGTGAAGAAATCACTTGCCAGTGTATCGTTGTATACACATCACTGTGACGGACAATGAAAATGTAGTTAATGTGAATACCTCGATTGTACGCTCTGTGGGTTAATCATTATGTATGTATACCTGCCACAAATTGTTCTACTCTTAGTCTAACAAGAATGTGTTTTCATTGCCTGACATAAACAGATTCAAAGTGTTTGATTTATAGAGATATGTTGTCTGCTACAATGATGATCAGTGATGACACAACTGTGTCAAATTTTTTGTAGGAAAGGAAAAAGTGGCAAAGAATTTCTATCCAAGGTACTAATCACCAAATGTATCTTTATGTTGACCTCCCGTAGGATGCTCTCTCCAACCGATTTCATGCGTTAATTCAATTAACGCACGAAACGCTCTATGATCATCTTCTATTTCTGCGTAATAATCGACGAAATTTTTTAACCAATCATGTGGAGATGGTGCAACAAAAGGCGGCGGTTGACCATGATCGCCACACACCACCACAGCGGTATTTTTCGTCAGCAACCAATCAAAAAACATTTTTAATGTATCCAATGACACCGTACATATCCCGTCCCAAATATTTATTTTAGGTATATATTTTTCTCCCATTCGTTCAGGAGTCCATGTATCCCCGTGCCACCGAAAGAAACTATGATACGTGCACGATTGTACTTGCCGTTGTTTCATCTCCCGTGCAAGTCTATGTGTGGGTGTCAGCACGATCATGTCTGAATGTCTAAAAACATTAATCGCTCGAGTCGTCTTGCCGCATCCACCAGGTCCATTGAGATATACTGCCTTATATCTAGTTATTGGATCACTCAACGATGGCGCTTTCGACATTTCTGACATTTTATTACACTTACGATAAAAATGTCTCATCGGAACATCTGCTGATTCTGTATAATTGTGTAATATTTCCTTTTTTATTCTCCACGAACTCCATCATTCATCATTACTTGTAAATTTCATAACAGACTCTAAATATTTACTCGAAATATGAAACGAATCTGTTGCGACTCTGACTGCGGTCTCAGGAAATCTATTAATCATCGATAATAAATCTATGGAAGCATAAGCCAACATGGAAGATCTTAGATGAGTATACTGTGGGGAGATATCATTTATGTAACTAACGATCGTACCCAATTTTGTTCCGTCGGATAAATAAACACTTTCTCGATTTACAAATATATTTCTCGCTGTTGTATCAGCGATTATAAAATCGTACTCGGCATCAACTAAAATTAATCGTGTGTGATGTCTTTTATGATCATATGCACCACCTTGAACAAATTTACCTATAATTTTTCTACCGAGATCTTTTGCGGTTTTGAGTTTAATCTCGAGAATTTTAGGAGCTTCTTTGATAATATCATCTTCGGAAACATCAGGACATTTTTCCTTAAACTCGCTAATAACTTCATCAACACTGATAGAATCTGGCATGGGCAAGCAAACTTCGGTCTGCGCGTGATATGATATAATTGCCTCACTAACCACCAACGATGTCAGTATCGCACAATCTAGCATATATCGTAATAAAACTATAGGCGCCCAACGTTTTTCACAAAAATGTCTGCCAAACCAAACATAACAAATCTTGTGAAGATTTTCCTTAAGCTCGAATGATTCAACACAAACGAATCCAGTCAGATCAAAATCAGGTAATGGTCCATTAATTGCCACTCGCGTCATCTCGTTTGTAGGGTGACCGAATCTTTTAAAGTATACAGAACAATCTCCGTATCCTAGAAAACTTCCTGGATAACATGTAACCATATCAACCGAAATAACATCGTTGTAATTATACTTGGTATTCCACAATCCGCCATGTCCGTATTCGACGCAACTTGCGCGTACATCCTCGAGTAAATCAAATCGTGTTGGTTTCCATGAATTTCTTTCTCTGGCGAAATGAGCTGCAACAGATGGAACGGTAAAGCAATTAGTTAGTAATTTGCCAGTATTTTCCGTCGAGTGCAAGCACTCTAAAAACTTATCCGCGAGATTTTTCATCTCGTCATGGAGAGATTCTGTTCGATATATTTCACCGTTTGGTCTAACAAACTGATCAAATCCACCTTCCTCATTACTTTTAAATAACCATACCGATACAGGATCGTTTTTACTTATTTCGTTGATAAAATCAAACATATCTGGGGGGGGGGGTAAAATCTAATAGTTCGATCACGTGGAAATATTGTTACTGAGCTGGTCCATGCGTGCGCGTTATGATCAATAATATTTATTGAAGCTCCTTTCGATTTATATTTTGATTCGTACAGTACTTCTCCCGTTATTGTCGCTACGGTTATTGGAAATTTTAATATTTTTCCTAACTCAGCAACATCTTTTATTGTAGCACCGGTATCCTTAACTGAATCAGCCCACGAGTTAATTTTTTTACGTCTTAAATCAGTTAATCCATTTCCACGCATTGCGTTTGTAAAGTGTTCTATTACTCGCTCGGCTACACAATTTAACCTTGAAAATTTCATGGGTGTCAGTTTATCAACGTTGGGTTTTTTATTTATCTCATAGATTCCATAAATAACCGCTGTTACAGGATACGCTCGCTCATAATACGGTTTGACAATACCCGTCAATAGACCCGGTCTGGAATTTTTACTTAATATGGCAATTTTATTATTGCCAAGGACAGGATCATATTTGTCACGGATAATCCAAATACCTGTTTCTTTTAATACAATAAATTTTACTCTGAAGAAATATTTTTGATTGCCCTCATACTCAGCGATGTAGTTAATGATAGTTGCCGCTCGCTTGTCTTCATTGTGGCGTCCTTGACAGTATTGCGTATAATCTTGAACGTTGACCATGTATGAGATGCACCATCCGTGTAAAATTCTTTCTTGGCGTCGTGAATTTTATTGATCAAACTTTTATTTTTCGGATCAACCAAATCTCGTACTGGCAAGTCTGGAGATAATCTGTCGAGGTTGAATTTATATTTAGCAGGCCTAGTTTGGGATAATCTCTCAAACTCATTCATATAATTAAAACAAATATTTAAATAAAGAAAATTATATATATACAATGTCTCAATGCAAATGGTTGATGATCGGCTCAGTAAATCGATGTAACAAATCCTGCAGAAAGGAATTTTGTTGGATGCACTTATAAAGTATACGACGAGGAAGTCTAGGACCAATACCGTGTCTGCGATGTGGTATTGGAGTGCGAGGAAAAACAGAATTATGTGGAAAGTGCGGTGGAAAACGGTTTAGAGAATTTAAAAGCTATTATGACAAAAAAATTAAAAATAGTGAAAACGCTATAAAACCCGTGGAGGATTATATATCAAGATTTCAGACAAACAATGATTTAAACAAATAATATTATTATAATGGAGCAAAATATATTTGTCCCACATCCTCTCATCAAGAATTACGAATCAGATCGTAATGGCATGATCAGACACTGTAGGTTGAGGAGACCAGTTGGTCATGTCATTAATTCTGGTTATCTAGCGTTCACATATGAGGGAGGAAAGAAAAGCTATCTCTGTCATAGATTTGTGCATGAATGTCATAATGGGATGATCAATGACGGTCTTGTTATTGATCATGTTGACGGGGATCCTCAAAACAATAATTTATCCAACCTTCGTGTTTGTCAGACAAAGCGTGAACTCTGCACGTGGTAATACTGGAAGATGTAAAACAATCGGAAAGAGGGCGGTAAATTCCACAAACACAGAAACTGGCGAAGTAATTATATTTCGTTCGATGCATTCAGCTGCGAAATACTTTGATATTCACTCATATTCAGTGCAAAAAGTAGCAGAAAATATAACCAGATCTGCTTTCTCCAAAAAATATAAGTAGAAAATCACCTTTCAGTACTGTTAACTATCATCACCACCTGGAATTATATTTATTTTTGGGGGGGTCAGAAATTGTCATTATTATACTACTTAATTTTTGACTCACGAAAGGGAGGTAATTTATGGTCATAATCATACACAACATCCAAGGTCTGTGATGCCTGGTGGAGCAAGTTGAACACACATAGACACAGACAGGTTATTCTCCCTACTGACCATAATGGTTTGTTTTGTTTTGTTGGTTTTGACAGCATCTTTAACACATAACTGGCTATATTATGCTGAGGAAATGGAAGCTATCTGCCTTTCTCAAGGTCATCATTACATCTAACCGACAGAAAACCGACATGTAAATTCCAGCCTACTGAGTGCAGAATCCAGCGTCTAGTCTGTATCGTGTGGCAATGTACTAACTCATAGGTCCACGATAGTGTTTGGAATTAAAAATCAGTGCATTTTCCTTGTTCAGTGCAGAAATATAATGCGAGATTGTGTATGTATGTGTGATTATTTATTTATCGAGTAAACTCCCTTTGACCAGTCTAGCAATTAGATGATCTAGACCGGATGTTCTATCATACATGGCGTGGTATAGTAAATAGGAAATTCCTTAATTTAGCTTTGTTTGGTGAAAATATATCATATAAACGTATTTCTTGAATTCAGAATTGTATTATTCGAAATTAGTTCCTTTTCAATGATTATTAGCTATATATTAACTTCCGAAGCATATGTTTGTAACAAGATTTGATAGCTCAATCGGTATCGTATTGGACTGTGACGCTCGCGGTCCAGGATCGAATCCCCATGGCTGACAACATGTCGGTGGTTTGCGCATAATTGCGATTTTTATAATAATTGGGATCTCCGCCAGATCCCCCCGCTCAGCAAAACTCAATCACGTATCAACCGGTGGTTGATACATATTTTCGTATCACCCACGGGCTTGATTATTGTGGGTGGGTTTTTACTGAGCGTATATGTTTGTGCCGTCCTTTATTCAATTATTCATTGTATATATTTTATTTCATACTTAATGAACTTGCTAAAAAACTCGTTTTATAATATATGTTTGTAATGTCCTTCATTCATTGTACATACCCATTTCATTGTACATACCCATTTCATTGTACATACCCATTTCATTGATACTTAATGAACATGCTAAAAAACTCGTTTCATAATATATGTTTGTGCCGTCATTCATTCATTGTATATATCCATTTCGTTGTATATATCCATTTCATTGTACATACCCATTTCATTGTACATATCCATTTCATTGTATATCTTCACCAAACACACCCTCTTGGGCCTCTAGACCGTTGTTTGACGGGTTAGGGGCTCTCATAGCGGGGTAGTGTTTCGTGTACCTGTACCTTGAACTCGCTAAAGACTCGATAGGGGGTTCAGGGATACTTTTTTTATTTTAAAGATTTACATATTATATAATGAACCATGAAGATATAAAAGACATTATTTCTGCTATTAAAAAACTAGAAGAAAACGGAATTAATATATCTGATGCACTAAATCCTGAAAAAATAATATCTGATTTTGAAACGTTAAAAGAACTTAAAAATGAAAATAAGTATGTTCTATCATCTCAATATAAGTTCATAAAGCGGATTCAGGCAGCTATGTTTCAGTCACTGGCTATGGTGAACGATGATCAAGTAAATGAATTTATTCCTCTTTCTGTTGCAATAGAAAAGATCAGGTCGGAATTATCCAGCGAATATAAAACAAAAAAAAAAACAATCAGTACCCGCATAAGATACTTAAGAAAAATTATGTCAACGGGTAACGACTGAGTAGTAGTATAATTTCCCTCACTGTATATCATATCAGAATTAATTTACATAAAAAATAAAATATTTCAGAATAATAATAAAATATTTTTTGGAAAACTGATTGATTTCTATACTTTTAAGTACCAACCACCCAATCAGAATTAGCAAACTGATTGATTTGTATACTTTTAAGTGGCAATCACCCCATCAGAATTAGCACACTAATTAATTTGTATACTTTTGAGTAGCAACCACCCCATCAGATTGATTCATAAAAAATAAAATATTTCAGAATAATAATACAATATTTTTTTGTAGTATTTTTTGGAAAACTGATTAATTTGTGTAATTTTCAGTACCAATTACCCCATCAGAATTAGCAAACTGATTGATTTGTATAATTTTCAGTACCAATTACCCCATCAGAATTAGCACACTGATTGATTTGTGTAATTTTCAGTACCAACCATTCCATCAGATTATACAAAATTGATTAATTTATCCCCTAAGTGATTATATTTATTTATTCTGAAATATTATTTTTTTAAGTTGGTCGAGTTTAATACAGGAGTGTGTATAATTTAGAATCTGATCTCTCTACAGATGATCTCGGCGGAGCTCATCTAGCTGTTCTCGCTTCCGTATTCATCAGTAACTAAATTAACGCTAAATTGCTCTGTGTTTTGAAAACACTGTTCTGATGGCGTTTTTCAAGTGTATAAAAAACAATCACGTGCTGGTACATTATATAACATTTACTGGATCAATTAAGATTTCACATACAGATTTATCACAAGCTCTTCTCCACGCATATCAGTTAAGCGATTAAGGTGGTCTGTGAGCTTAAAATTTATTCGTGTTAACATATTATTGTGACACCGCAGATACACAGGATTAGTTGGTTCTTGCACGATTAAACTTCCAGGGGGAACTTGTGGTGTAAATGTATATAGGATGTATCCTTGTTGAGCCTGATTTGATTTTCCGAGGTCTATTTGATAGCTACCATTGACTACGTCACAAACCAGATTGACCACAATCGTGCTGGTTAACGATTCCCGGAGAAACGTGCCTGCCGTCGCCGTGTGGATCATTATTATATCTAAGAACAGTTGGAAGTGGTGTTAGTTTTTTCCACGCATCGAGTATTTTAGGAAAATATTCATCAATGACATCAGTGACAGATTTTCTCCGAGCGTCCGGGTCATAATCGGGAAATTTGAACGTCGGTATATCAGATTCCTTGATTTTATATTTATCAATTAAAAACTTTTTTGGAGCAGGAGATGATTTTAAAATTATGTCTATAATTTTGTAAGTGAGTGGGTTCCAATGCTTCTGCGATATAATTCAGAATTTCTATTTGTTTGATAATTTCCCCTTGTGTCTCGTGAGATGTTATATCGAAAAGATACTCAGTGAGACGTTCACGTAGTTTATTTAGTTGATCTTTATGATCAAGATTGGAAACGTCAATAGTTCTTTCAATTTCGTGTTCATGAATATGGCCAGGGGTTTTATCTTCTGGTAAAGCTGAAAATATGTCACCACCATAACCAATTAAATCATCCAAACTATCATCCCAAGTTCGAGGTCCACGCCACCACCACCAAAGATCTCTCATTGTAACTTCGTGACGAGATCTATTTGTTGACGTAAAATCAGATTTTTTTCGGTTCTGGTGGTCCTTCATACACCGGGGGAACATCCGGCCAACCTAGTACGGATCTTATCGTGGATTGATAGATATCAACGGCATAATCAGGAGAATGTATCTCAACCGTCGAGGTCAGCGTCGGTTCATGAACGTTAATTGATATTTTTGCTTCTTTTCCGGTTATTGATTTTATTCTACGTTGAAATTCCTCATTGATTTCTTCGATCTCATAACTACCAGTGGGTATTCCAACATCTATCCAGTCAGGAGTACCATCTGGCTTGTTCTTGTTAGCAAATAGAAGCAAATTATTTGCTGGTGTACCATTAAATGATTTTGATCTGATATTTGGCCAGCTGTAATATACCCGTAATTGAGCTAATGCTATTTCTTTTACTGGAATTGCAGTAGGA
Organism: Sinohyriopsis cumingii; assembly: GCA_028554795.2. Lineage (NCBI taxonomy): Eukaryota > Metazoa > Mollusca > Bivalvia > Unionida > Unionidae > Sinohyriopsis > Sinohyriopsis cumingii. The sequence goes on from CM068827.1 coordinate 145,206,076, forward strand.
AAATTAATACTAAATTCAGGATTAGTTGAACTTACCGAGATCATCGTTATCTTTGGCGGAGTTGTGTTAGTCACGATCTGCTGGAGTAATTCTGTCATTATTAGTATTTATGTCTTTAATACCGATACTTTCGTCGTATATTTTAGTCATCATTGAAAACTCGACATCAGATATAATTCTATCACTGAGACTCGCTGATAACAACGAAGATAACTTCGAGTATGCGACCGTCGCTGTATGCAATCTTATCATGTAATCGGATAATTTTTCATTCATGCAGGTGCATATTTTTTTTTTGTGATGATATTAAGCACACCTGCAATCGTTGTTGCTGCTGAAATACAAATAGTTACGGCTGCTGGTGCCATCATTGTCACCGCTGATATAACACCTGCTCCAGCAACAACAGCGGATACTGAATAAACAATCACATCAACGATAACTAATCGTCGTCGATATTTTTGTACTTTTACTGTATATTGTTCGACTTGATCTTTTAGCGCCGCCTGCCATTCACGCGCTTGATTGTATCTGTATTATGCACCGTCCATATATTTTTATGCAGCAACCAATTAAGGTGTTTCAGCTACAAATTCCAAACACCACCAGTAAGATGTTGCGGTTAATTTCTTATCATCTGCTTCCAGGATAAATATTTCTTCGGTTCCGCTATTTAATATAACAGATACAACTCCGGAAAACCTATCCGTTGAATGACGCCATGGATACGTTGTAAATATCTCAAATCGCGCAGCACTGAACACAGACAACCTGTACACGCCAGTGACAGTTGCGGTATATTTGATGGTTTTATTTTGCTGCGACCATGTTGCGAATCCCGATGATACAGTGCATACGATGTTTGTGATATGCCCAGGAGTTATTCCAGCTGGCATTTTAATCAAATTGGTTTTATTAACGATGTCAGGAATCCCCGCTACGATGTTTTGCTGTGTTTGTTTGATCGTGTCGATGTTCGTCTTGATATCAGAAAGTTTCATGTCAACGGAGTGCGGAATGCCGAAGAATTCTTCTGTGGTTCTTTGATGGTTTCTGCGAAATCTTCCAAAAGCGCCCACGTGAACGTCATACTCGACCCGCAACGTGGATAATTTACCATCTACGGTGTCGACGTATTTTTTTGTTGCTGCATCTTCGTCGGATGTTGGATCTCTTAAAACTACTATTTTATTTCCGTTCATGCTGAGTTCACCTGTCATTGTGTCACTGGTATTTTTCACGTGATTAGCAACGCTTCTTGCAATTTCATCTCTGATGGTTGTAAATGATACATTTGAATCTCTGATTCTACCACCGTCAGTAAACACAGGAATATTATCTGTAGCTGCACCAAGTACTCGTCGAACTATATCATACCATCTGATATTGCTCGTTTTTAGTTTACCATATCGATCTTGAAAAATAACGACCTCATCTGGATCAACTCCAGCCAGGCTCATGATATCAGCGAGTTCATCTTTAGTCGCATACTTCGACAGATCAACATCGCCGGATTTTCTCTTAACGCGGGAAGATCTTCTTCCGTAAATATCAACCATTATATTTTAAGATCCAAGATCTATTTAAAACGCTTTACGCGCAACGAATCGGTTGCTTGTATAATCATGCACAACTTTATGTGGCGGTTTGGATGATTTTGATATAGCGTCGAGTACATTAATTACTTCACGGCCGCATATTGGCGGATCTGTCATTGTTTGTGTTGGTAGCGTTGAATACCAATCTTGCGCGTGGAGTGGTGCGACATACTTGATAAATTCAGCAGGTGGAGCTAACCCGTACGAATCAAAATAAACGATTCCACGTGGATCAACCGCGTATGACACCCAATGAGTACCGGGTCCTGAAGTCGAGTCTAGATTAATAATACCTGTTTCGAATTTGTTTGGTTGTTTTGGTAATTGATCTCGCATAAAAACACCTCTAAAGGCTTTTATTTTTAATCGTTTAGCAGCATCAAGTAAATCAAAATTTGATGCTGGAACATCTAACGATGGAGCCTCATACCGCTTCCCCAGCGAGATCCCGTTAATCTTAGACCGCGTCCCTTTTTTTTGCTATATCGTCCACCAGTTGCTTTCTTTAGAGCCATTGCAGCAGCTGTTCCAACAGCACCTAATGCGGCTGCTTTTGCTACGGCTGGAGCGGCAGCAGCTATTAACGCTGGAATAGACGCAAGAAGTGGAAATATACCACCCGTTTTAACCATGTCTTTGATGGCGCTCGGAGAAAGACGTAATTGAACTCCAGTTTTTGATTCTAGGGCTTTATTGAAATGTTTAATCTGATTATTTGTCAACGATAATTTGTTTGGACCACCACCCATCTGATCTCGTTTTAGTGATATTTTAGTTCCACATTTGCTGGTGGTTTTTGATTGAAGCTTTTTGAGCTGACCGGGAGTCAGAGTAACATTAACATGACTATACGACATTTTTATATAAATAATATTTTTCTGAATAATTAGAGATTTTCCACTGGTGCATCAACGACTCTCATTCGACCACTACCACCTTCAAGTAACATGGTTTTATCGCTGAGTATGACCGCGATTGCTCTATAATTAGCACCACCTGTATTCAATGTTGCTTTAAGATGTACATCAACGACAGATTGTTTTGATAGATCAAGATGTTCCAGTGAAAAATAATAAATCGGATACAAAGTTTTGAAATCATATTGTGATATTTGCAATCCAGTATCAACATTTTGATCACGTCCCATGAATGACATTAAACGATGATATGCACGTCCTATACGATTCTGTTCATAATTTAGTTGTATATTTTCTGTTGGTTCTTGTTGTCCGTTTATCCGTAAAGAAATATCTGTGATACCTACTTTATCAAATATCATATGAGAGTGAACTTGTAAGCCTAATCGATTAGTTTCCTGAAACGTAACAAAAATATGTCGCGGTGCAGAAACACCCTGTTGTGATGCTATATGCCATGTAAACTGACCGTTAAGGTTAGTTTGCATACTATCTGTGCTTGTTGTTAACCATGACAATAAGGATTTACCACCAGTGTCCATGAAAGAAATTAATTTTTGTTCTACTGCGATCGTTGAAGTCATTACCGGCGTCCATAGTGAAAGTTTAGACAATATTACTTTACCAGCATCACCAACAGGTCTCCACAGAGCATCGTTATCATCACCTTTTCGCACAAGAACAACCGTGTGTCTAGTTCCAAAAATAACCTTTCTAAAATTTCTACAAAATCCAAAAATATGCGATAGTGGAATTGCACATGAATATCTTCTATTGTCTCCTATCAACATACTTCTACGTGCTGCAAATCCCAAGTTGAAATTTTCGCTAGAACCATGAACCACTGGGGCCACATCAGCATCAGCGTTATTGGCAAAATTTCTTGGTTGTCTTATATTATAAGGATCGCTTTCAGGGTTATTGGAGTTATCTTTCAAAAACATCATTGTTGTTGTTGTTGTTGTTCTAGGGTTTAACGCCATTTTTCAGCACAATATAGGCCATATATGGCGGCCAGTATAACTAGTGGAGGAAGAACCCTGGAAAACCCAGGAAAGAACCACCGACCCACGAGAAGCTACTGGCAGGCTTTCTCACACAAACATCATTGTAGGACCTGCTGATCTTGTATAATCATCAGAATATCTTGCTAATCCTATTATTGTTGTAGCAACGTCTACATCTTTCTGAATCGATTCAATATTTGTTCCATCGATCATATAAGTGGCGCTATCAAACAGCGCCATAATCCCATTGTTTACAAAACCAACTTTTACTGCACCTCCGTAATTAGTGTCATCCGTTTTTATAATTGTACCTTCTACCTCAAGAAAAGCCTCAGCGGGTAAAAAGTATCTACTTGTATCATGAACTTGTAGTTCAATTCTTCCACGTTGATCTGGCATTCGTGCCTCATAAGAATAAAACTGATAATCACGTACCGATTCATCTTTAAGGACAGGTGCCTCCATATCAAATGCTTCATCGGATTCACGTTTAAACATTTTATTATAATTATTTTCGTCTAACACGAAAACCGTGTTTGGACACTCCACTTCCTGATATCATGCTTGAAATATTATTTCCTGATTCACTGAGTCTTTGATCTATCAAATTTGATGTTATATTTCTTTCTGCCTCTTCAGATAATTCCGCTAGTTTTTGATTTGCAGACTGATTTATTATTTTACTTACGTCTGCGGGCATAATTTCAGTACTTGCCAGTTTCACTGGTGGTTGTTGTTTTCGTCGCAATAATCGTGCTAGTCTTTCTTTGATTGCCGAAAACGCCTTACCAGCAACATTGACAATTGCTCCAGGAGCTTTTTCACGAACAATATCGATAGCTTTCATCGATATTTGTTTTGCAATAGGTGCTGCTATTGGAGCTATTCTTGTGAATAATCCCCGCACAACATCACCAAGTCCATCTCCGTAAGTAGCTCTGAAGATTGGTAATCGCGAGTTTACCGCTCTGACCTGTACAGGTTTACGATGACTATTATGTATGATCATCTTTTTTAATTTACCATTTATTTAACAACTAGTCATCAACAAGTTCATCGATAAGTTCTAGGTAAACTCCGATATCCATGATGCCGCCTTGAAATAATCGCCGACAAATATCAGCTGCTTCATTAATTGTTTCTGGTGAATTATTTCCGGCACGTTTTCCTCCTATGAGAACTTCTAACCGTGACACGTCATTGAGGATGTTATCAGGACAAATAAAATTATTTCCTTCTGATGTAGTCAGGAACCCACTTCCTACAGCGCTTGTAGGATCATCGTCAGGATCTCTTTCTTTACCCAGTGAACGTAATTTCTCCTGTTGTTTAGTTTCTATATCTCTAAATATTTCTTCTTCTTGTTTCCATTTTTCTTCTGTTTTTCGCTTCATTTCCTTTGCCATCTGCTTCCTTTTCTCTCTAGATGGTTTCAACATCAATTGCTGTTGTTCTATTTGTTGTAAAGGTGGAGGAAGTTTCTGCTGGGTGAGTTGTTCTTGTTGTTTCAGTCTCTCTCTATAAAGTCTTTTTACTTCTTCATTAATAATTTCATATTTTTGACCTCTAGCTTGTTTTTTGTTGTAATATACGCGATATATATATATATATATATATATATATATATATATATATATATATATATATATATATATATATATTTAATAAGATTATCATCATTTACTTTTTCATAATGGGGTTTTAAAATACTAGATTTATTAAATATACTATTTAATATTGCTTCGGGTAATTGTTCTTCTTTAGTATTTCTAATTTCTTCAACAACCCGTTTCCTAAATTTTGCAATCAATTCTAAGTTTTTTTCTACTAGTTCGGGTTCAGGTGCATGTTCTTTTTGCACGTCGGCAACTTCAGTACGAAGTTTTCCAATACTTTCAAGTATTTCCTCATCAACAGGTGGAGGTTGAGCCGCAGCTATATCAGTTGGAAGATCTCGTAAAATCTTCTTTGTCTGTTTAGTTCTTCTTGCTATTTTTTCAGTTTGTTCTGCTGTTTGTTTTGATACCGGAAGAAGATCTTCTTTGAAGACAGCTGTAACCTTTTCAGTAGCTGCAGTGACGGGTTTAAACAGTTTTTTAGTTTCTTCTTCGTACTCAACTTGTGCTTCTTGCTGCGCTTGTAGATTTTTTCTAAATGAGTCTCTGACAGGAAGAAATTTTTTTAATTGCTTCTAATCGTTCTCGTGCTATTTTTGCAGTATGAGATTCTGGATGTACCATTATTTTAAATATAACAATTTTTTAATTGATATCAGCAGAGAGGGTGTAAATTTAATTAAACAGATATCATTAATATAATGAACAACTGTGCGTGGTTAATTCAAGGAACAACAGATAAATGCAACAAAAGGTGTCGTGGAGAATATTGTAAAAAACATAATTATATTTTAAAGAAAAATCCTCATGCTGTTCCACGAAGTTGTGTTAGATGTAACAACGGCGTTAGAGGATTATATCAGATTTGCAAAAATTGCGGTGGAGATCGATACAGAAGTTTGATGAACTATTACAGAAAAAGAAAGAACATAAATCCAAAACCACCATCAGAACTTGAATATTACTTGAAACATAGAACAAATAAAGATGAAACAGATGAAGAGAACGCGTTGAGAAATATTCATCAAACTTGATATGGTGGTAAACATTTCTTTTGCAACATGAATAGCAGCAGAGAGGGTTCGTCTACAATCTTGTTTGGGACAAACAATAATCGTAGACGTGGTATGACCTATATGAACGAGCACGGATTTTTTTTGGTCTAACACAAGGGTTTCGCTCGGGTAATTTGGTCTGTTCACCCTCTCTGCTGCTCAAGTCGATGGTGCTACTTCACATAGCATTTATACTATTCAAATCAATAACGCACTGTCTGGTCTATAAATACTTTTCTGTATATGGTATTAACATTGACAGACACTACACAGCAGTTCTAGTTTAGAACAATATGGTTTTAAACTTAACATATTCTAGCGACTCTTATGGCATATGAATTGCTATCCTTCTTGAAAAGTTACCTTAAGTATGATAATATAAACCCACATTACCTTTTTTCTAAGGTATTAAAATGATTCTGTATAACTTAAAAAAACAAGACATGCCATGTTAGAAATTTTTGATTATGATTAATTGTACAGTATGGCAAATAGTTTGTAATTTGTTTGCTAAATTGCCATATTATTTAATGTACTGATAAATATTATAAGGCGTCAATGGTGATGCGTAAAAAAGAAATGTTAACAGATAGATAACAGTGGGTTGATGAGGAAAAACACATTGTGATTAATGCAATATCTAGCTATAGTTTGTTCCAGATGGCATCGTTAATTTGTCCCATCTGTATCCGAGTAAATTCATGAAAATGTACATAAATCCACTGCATTTATTAAAGTAAGTAAAACGCCCCATAATACAAGCATCGGCTACACTAAAATAAAACCTTTGAATGAACAATGTTATCAGTCACTTTACAGTCAGCTCAGTATTCATTAAACCGAGAAATGGTCATCTTGTGGCTGTATGTCTGATATTCCATAAAACATAAGTTGACGATATCGACGGATTATATGATGGCAGGCATGCAAATGTTTTCCCAGACGATAATATAGACTTGGAATACTATTACCAGGGTAAAACTTATTTAAATTATTATTGGTATAATGCATTTGATAGACATTTAGTCTAAACTGTAATGAAAGGGAAATAATTTATAAGAGTAATAGTAATGGGCCGATAGACTCATAAAAGCCACGCAGCATATAATTCTAATGATACAAAAAAGTGAGTCTAACTAGACGTACCGTAGTTATTCTAATAGAAAACCCCTTCTAATGAACGCACCCGCCCCCCCCCCTTTTTTTTTGTCCACCGAAAAAGAAGCTCCTACCTTATCGAGGCTTATAGATCTGTGTATATCCATTATGGTATGTCAAAATAACTAAAACGGTGCATGAGTAATCCAAAGACGCAGAAACTTAAAAATAACCTAATTTACAAACATTTCAAGTCAAAAAGTTATGTACAGTATTCAACGCCAACCAATCCCTCTGGAAACTGCACCGCTGCTGGGGCGTCTATTAGAATAACTTCGGTATTAAGAAGTTATAGTGATCTTTAAAATATGGATTTTTTACTGAACGTTGTCGTGCTGTATTGAAAGACCGGTATTGGACTCGATGCAGAAAATATGTATTTTTTAACATAGTATAGACGAGTCCAATATAATTCCAAGTTACACAGTTCACTGTATAGTGACCTTTTATTACATACCCGAAAGACCATTCAGTCTGTCTAAATGAATTCTTATTATCAATTATTAACAGGGACCTTTAATGAAATTTTTTAAATCCTACCTAGAAGAATTTCTTGTATGAAAATTCAAGAACTAAATAAACGTCGTACAAATTTGAATAACTAATATGCGGAATAGACATTGTTACTAAAGAAAGGTCTCTACAAAAAAGAATTATTTCTGTAAAGGTACAAAGCTGCAGTAAACATATAATATGAATACATTATGTTATTGATTTTAAACTGTGGACGAATACTACTTCGTACGAATTTCATGAGTCATATTAAATGTGAAACTGGACATTGTTGGCCCGTCAAAAAGAGCATTTACCAGATTTAGTGATCGTTTCTGCTTTGTTTTGAAATATTCAGGTACATGATTTTCTTTTTATTGTCTGACATCGTCACAGTTTCAATGGTGGAAAGAATTTCATTCAGTCCATTATTCATATCATTTCATTTCCTCTAACGAACTGGCGTAGTTCACGCCCATGCATCTAGATACCAGCATGATAGACATATACTTTTTTTTGTTTTGATCGTTGTACTAATTAAATATTTGTGCCTATATATTTCTAACCTGTCAGTTGCACAAATCAAATACATGAATGAATCCTATTCGTAACCTCTTAATGGTTCTTTTTCCGTCTTGAATAGTTAGTTTTTTTTCTGTATAAAAGTCTATATTGTCATGTTCTTGTCATTTTTTCTCTGAGTGAGTGTACCAGTCTAGTCAGAGCTTTGTACCAAACTTTGGATGTTGCTTTAATTTGACTTAGACTAAGAGTCTGGAGGTGTGGGCGTAAATCAATGGTTCAGCGCTATGGATTTGATTTTCCTATTCACACGCACATACACTGGCATGCGCACACCCACACCCGCTCGTCTTCGTCCCAGAAGAATGAATCAAACTTTAATACGGGTTTTGGATATAATTGTCCCCTGCTTATATTGCAGACATTCTTGACTTCATAGAAGGTTTTGTTTATACAAAATGAGCAGGTCTTATTGTTTTCAAAATTGTATCCCCTCGAAATCAACAAATACACCAACATTGCAAAAATATTGTACATCAGGACGGTGCCGGGTTTGGGTGAATTTAGCGAAGACGCTGAATGCAGTTTCATGAATTATTGGCTTATTTAGAATGTGAGGGGACGATACATGAATCTGAAATACATAAAATCCAGCAATAGCTTTATAAACATAATGTGCACTAACGTAAAAGAAAATGATCTTGTTCCTATTATACCTACATGGAACTAATCAGAACATGGAACATTAATGAATAATCAAATTAAAAAATCGATATTTGGAACTTTCGAAACAAATTACGATTGATATATAGGTCTATCACAAGCTATGATCAATGTATAGAAATCGTACACAATATGAACACGGTATGGATCTATCACCAAGGATGATCAATGTATAAAATTTATACACAAATGTATCATCGACAAGTGCGGTGCATGTACAATTTCTCACCCACTGGCGATATTGAATTGGACAGTCACAAATATAGTGATATGAATTTCTATTGACTCAAAAAAAACCAAAAAAACAACAACAAATAATGGAAAATATGATGTTATGTCTCTCATTGCGCACAGTCCACAATCACAAAATATTTCGGGGTTCCACAGTTTTTATTTCCAAGAAACAACCATGCATAGCCCGCTTCTCGAAGTTTGACGAAGGATCCCTCCAGAAACCTTTCTTTCGTGGAGGCCCGTTGGTCCTGAACCTATGACCCCTCATTGTGAGCAAACCACTACTGTCCTAGCCAAAGACTTAGGCATCCGGTTTAATCGAAATCCCACAGAGTTCTACGACAACGTTACATAGGGCATTGCCGTAGGTGGCGCGGGACTGGCACGCACTAATTTATTAGACGTAAGGGCATTGCTGTTCAGTTACTATCGTCACTGTATATTCATTGTTGTCACCGATGATTAATTGTGGCGACTTAAGTGATGCTGTTTAAGCAGCCCGATCGGGAATGTACAGTCTCACAGTGAGTTCTTCCCCGCGTAAATCGAGAGTTCAGCGACAACCTCAGCTTTGCCATAGTGTTGCCGTTACACTTAAAATAAACCGGGTTAGTCGTCACGACCGAAATCAGATTACCCAGAGAAACATCCAAGGAGAATCTGTATAAAATGTACCCGTGGCTCGCTTGACAACCCAGCGATGACTGATATCTTCTCGCGATGGGGTCACACGTTAAACTAACGACGAACGCCATCGCGATATTCACAATACAGGGGTCGATATGACGTCTGTCGCCGTCAGGAGAATTATTGTGCTTTAACTCGATGGTGTTGACGCGGAATCTTCCAGCATGATTTTGACCAATGACACGGCAGTGGCAATCTGTTTGGCGGATAAACAGCCGACGGGCTAGCTTTAATATTTGGTCAACTTTATTACGCACACAACTAAGACAACGCGATTTCAAGAGTGCGCATGGATTCAGATGATCCCACTGGTAAGGTGATCGTGCATAACAATATTATTTCGAATTTCGGCCACTTTCTGCTTGCCGTGGCCACGATGAATTATACTGCAGTATTAATTTATATGAGCAATCGTGAGTTGTCAATTATGAACTATGGTAAACCTGCCCGATCAATTCAAGTAAGATGGCGCGAGATACAGGCACTTCCATGATCCCGTGTGTGTACAATCGTTAACAGATTTGCATGTCCAGGTTGATGACCTCTGTGGAATTGTTGCCGAATCTCAGCGAACTAATGAGTATTTATGGGGTTTGCTAGCGATCTCGCACCCTGGTTGAAGTTAGTGGATAGTTTGTATTTTCTGCACAGCAGCTTGCTCTCCTTTATGTGGCGATGACAACTTTATTTGTTCCGCTCGCTGGCGTAATAGTTGCACTTGTCGTGCTAGTTGTTAAGCCTTCCAGTCAGTATCTTGGCCGCTCGTACTCAGACAACATCACTTAGTGGTTGCCTCCTATCTCGGAAATATTATAGCATTATGAAACACGCTCTTGATCAAAGATGGGCCGCAGGTGGCCTTGTGGTCTAATGCACTCGTCTTTGCCGATCACTGCCACCTCAACTTTGTCGGAGTAGGTTCGAGTTTCGGACTTAGCAAATGTGGGCATGTGAGAAGTAGCTTGTCATTAGCTCCCTGTGAGTCGGAAGTTCTTTCCTGGTTTATACCGGGCTCTTCCTCTACCAGTTATATTGGCCACTATCTATTGCCTATCGTGTGCTGAAAAATGTCATTACGCGTGGATTTACTTGATTGCGGTTGTTGCTTGCGGTATCGCGAACGCGCATATATTTCTGCATGAATTATAGTCGTTGCCATGCTAATCGTTCTTTTGACTCACGCCTGAGGGTTGTATTGTTTATTGTTTACCACATGCGCGTGTACAAAACACTCTAAAAGTTCTGGTGGAGGCCAAATCTGTAACGTGTGCGTGGGCCACTGAGATTGACAGTATCAAATGCGTGTAGGGTGGTCTGAGCGTGCGCGAATACATTATTGAATTGGTTGTGACCCATGTCACCGCAGACAATGCAGATCCAGAAATATGTTAAGTACAAGCTAACAATGTAATCCTAACATTGATAGCATATGAAATTGCAGGACATGTATTGCAGAAAGGACCTAATTCCATTTCACTGTCGGTCCATTAAATTTCCCTTAGAAGACATAACATATTAAAAGTAAATTTCTTTTTTAATCCTTCTTCTTATTTTGTCCTTCCATGTGCATAATTTTTCAAACAAGGAGACAAAAGAAAAGATCCCTCTCTCTCTCTCTCTCTCTCTCTCTCTCTTTCTCTCTCTCTCTATATATGTTTAATTACGTCATTAAATAATATAAGGTTTCATATTTCTGCCGGGCAACAACATTAACAGCAGTTAAAGTAATACAGTATTGATACATTTATTCACCACGACCTACACAATACTCACATTAGAGTAACTTCTCGTAGAGGTTAAAATTTGCCATCTTAATCCCTCAGCAATTCATGTTAATATAAATATGACATGAAATGCTAGCGACTGTTATTGCAAGAAATGACAAGTAGTGAATTCTATTATTTTTTAATTATCGCACGCTTTCAAATGTAGTAGTATTAGCAAAGACATCAATAATAATAATAATAATAATTACTAAATATTGCAACATCTATGAAGGTCACAACGCTGCCACTGCCACTAATACTCACATGTTATGCCTGCCAGGTTCTATACAAGCTCTTCAAGTTAACTATCATGAAAAATTTGTATCTTTTTACATATTTTGGTTGGTATGACTCGGCCGGAATTCGAACCCTCGATCTCCCGCATTCGAGGCGGACGCTCTAACCACTTAGGCCATCGGAGCGGTCAGTTGGTGAGAGGGACAGACGTGTTTGAAAATGAGTCAGACAAAATTAAGCATTTATGAGTATTCTACCATGACACAGGACATTTGTGTGATTATAAATCCACCATAAATTAGTTCACGCTATTCATCAGACTTAAACTCTTCAAAGCTTTCTTTAAATTACTGTTTTGTGTAATAATTTCTACAATTTACCCCAAGTAATCCATGGTGCATCAATTACTCTTATATCCCAGAACCTGAAAACAAAATCTGTGCCAACATTCTTTTACAATATTTTCTCACTGGAGGTTTAATATGGTATCCCTTTTGTGCCTGACGATAGCTGTTTTTATACATGTGTTTATTTTATTCGTAAAACTTATAATGTGAATCAGATATTATTATTCATCTATTTCTGCTTTGTCTTTTTTGTTCTTTAACGTTCAGACCAACTTGTCCTCTGTCACTTGATAATTATACTCTGAAGTGAATACATTTCCTCTTGAAAATCTACATCCTTAGTGTTATCATTTCGTTTATTTCCTGTAATAAAAATCCTTCGTATTTTCCATATCCTGTTATGGCTGTATCTGTACACAATCCTGTCATTTTATTGATATTATGGCCAGAATATTTTGTTGGAGGAAGAACCACAGAAAACCACAATAAGAAGGATTGGGTCGGTAGCTTTTGAAAAGCAATCTCACATACCCACCTCAGCCGAGCCGAGACTTGATCCTAAGGGGAGAGAGGCGAAATGTCACTAATTTCTACAGGCTCGCGTATTAGACCAACTTGCAATCCGGGACACCGAAAGTGGTCGTCTAAAGAATTACTCTCTTAAATTTACCGTCGAAAATTTCTATCTTGTGAGTCGTTAGAACTCTATTTATTTGGATATACTATCACTGATAAACTACTGCTGTACCATAATAGGAGATCACATCAATTTATGATTTATCCAGAACTGATAAACTCCAGAATGAAACCGCTCAAATTCTGAAATGTCCTATTTCGGCACCTTAGAACGTTTCATCTGATGTCACAATGACTACCACTACAAAAACGTATTCTAAGGAATCTGTCCCCGATTATATTTCTTACTTAACCGAAATAAGTGAGTGCAATACTTAGCTAAATCTCAGATCTACAACTATAAATGAGCCCCATATTCCGAGTTCTAGAAACAAAGATTTTCAGAAGCTATTTTGCTACATCAGCACCCATCTTCTCTCTAATCTTGTTGATAAATAATCCAAATTACCTTGATTCATTTAAACTTCATTGAAATAATTTTCTTGTCCTGCTGGAATGATATAAGAAAGTTTCAGAATATACCGAATTGTATCGTTGTATCAGGAGATAATATGTGTAACGTTCATTCTGTATATGTAAATATGACAACTGGCACCTATACACCTGTGTACAATACATTTCAAATCCATGTACTTCTTGACCACTATAGTTACACATATTAATCCATTATAAATTTGTTTTGCGTACCTGTGCTAGTACACTTCAGTGTGTGTAGGTCACTTTGTTTTATACCATAAATGTGTTAATATATTAAGGACTACGTGGTAGATGTTTTATCCTTGCTAAATTATTATTATTGAGAATCCCGTTCTAGCGGCAAGTTGATACGTTGGGTAGCAGGCGATTTTGTACGTGTGGAACAACTTCTTGCAAAATTGGAAAATTAGATTAAGATGCAGAATTTTTTTAAGGTATACATTTCCATCTTCTTTATAATGTATTTATGTTTATGATTCTGAAAGATACATAGTAAATTGGATTTTCTGGGTTACAGGTTCAAGAAGCTCATAGGTCTTCATGTTGACATTTACCGTAGAAGTCACATTTTCATGTGAATTTCGAGTCGAAATGTGGGATATTAATGTGTACTTTATGAATATCACTTTTCTTAATTAAAGTACGATCGTTCTTTCTTGATACAAAATGGAGTTTTGACCCACAAAAGCACGTGATCCAATGTTTACAGAAATGACGTATCGTTGCGCAGAATTACTCAATGCGCAATATATATATATATATATATATATATATATATATATATATATATATATATATATATATATATATATTATTACGAATCTATGCTCTTACAAAAAGTCATAGGAAAAATCGAAGACAACAAGCTTTGTAAAATTTAACAAATAATTTATTTTCGTAGAATATCAAGTGAAAAATGAGAAAAAAAAGATCTTACCATTTTACGAATCAAATCCAAAAATAATCCAAGAATTAAAAAATAGAAGTCCTAGTAATAAAAAGTCCTGAATAAAACTGAGTTCGAATTCCGATGAAAACCAAAATGGAAGACGATGACGTTTTATGTAACCTGCGAAGTGTTGTTGTGTCAAAATTTTCTTGTTGAATTATAAGAAATATTATTCCAGTTTTTGAATTCTTTATAAATTTCGGTAAATGCCCTTCGCCAAGAATTAATATAATTAATTTAGAGCGCTAGTATTTCCAGGAAAAAGAATCACTTTTCTTCAAAATAATTTGAAGAAAATAAACTAATTTGCCCAAAACAGGACACAACATAATACAACTACTTTTCAGAGTTAAGGCACGATTGACTATTCTTTCTCAAAACATTAGTAATAAGTCTAACTAAGACGCAAAACGGATGTCCGGATGGGTGTCAACCTTCTAGAAATCGAAATTTTTTACATGATGCATATCACGTCGTCCAGGAATGACCTTGACTTAACATGATAATTCTTACTCTGAGAAAGAATTAAAAAAACATAAAGTAAAGAAAAGTCGTTCACTAAAACTATCACTGGTTCTGAATCAAGGTCAGAAACTAGATACAGTGTTTATAAACAAACAGTCAGTTCAAACAGAACTGAACCGAATTTCGGGACAATGTCAAATCCAGTAGATAAAATTTACATTACAATAGCATGCAAAGGAATAAAATAAAAAAATTATAATATCATAGGCAAGTTCTACTGTAGACATTAAACAGGCCCTGGGTAAATGCCTTTTGGCTATTAACGTTGAATAATTCTTTTTTCTTTTGTTTCTTTTCTTACTCTCTATTAAGAATATTCTACGATATTTTTTAATGTATTGTTTCCTCTTTATGCAGTTTATTTATTTGCTCAACACATTCCAGCTTACTTAAAACACATGTTCAAGACAGAGTAATCTATCGCACAAAGGTTAATTTAAAGATTTAAGTAAAATAATATTTAACAAATGTTGCTGTTGTTGTTTTGGGTGTAACGCCATTTTTCAGCGCTGGATAGGCTATACATGGGTGCCGTAATACTGGTGGAGGAAGAACCTTGAAAAGCCCCAGAATGAACCACCGACCCACTAGAAGCTGCTGGCAAGCTTTCTCACACATCCACTTTGAACCCATACGGACAAAGTTGGGATGGCAGTGATCGACCGGGACACCCCATTTAACAATGTAAAACGGTTTAATATACTTCATACGCTACTATTTTAAATTAAGTTACGGTTATCCATCTGTTATTTATTTTCGGATTTGCTTATACAATGTACTAATTAAAAAGTTAATTAGCTTAAAGATGTGACAGCTATTGTTTCTGAGTTTGGTGTATTTTTTTCTCTTCTTTCTACACACGAGCAAAAGTTTAGGTCTATATCGTAAATATAAAGCTGACCTAAATATTGTAACGGTTCTTTGCCGTTAAGTACTTTATTTCTCTATCATTTTTTATATATATATACGACAACCCTAGGCACCACTGACACTTTATTTGGTAAAGACGCCTTATGCAATAAACGTGATTTAAAGCACGACAGAGTCAGACTTTCGTATGCATACTACACATATTTATTCAAGATGTAAGATCCAAACACATTATATAGCAATTATAATGGATATGCAGCAATCACGTAGATTCCCCGAATCGCGTTGCAATGATGAAAATTAATACTTTGGCATCAGGTCTAGCATTAGGGTATCCTTCCCACTCCGTTGACCTTTATCCTTGCTTGCAGTCACTGGTACACAGGGGAAAATATCACCAACTTTCTTTATCTATGCGACTTGATTCCTACTTAGCTTATTATTACTTACTGGCTGTGAAAAAAAGAGGGGTGGGTTACTATTGAGAAGATTGTCTTTATTCATATAATACGCAATCTTCAGAAGAAAACGACTTTTATCACTTAGGATTGAAGTAGATAATGTTGACTTGAATCATGGGGCTGCAGTAGATCAAGGGAGACAACTTATCATGGGACTGTCTCGACAGAAAAAATTGTTTCCCTTAGACGGCGTCCGAACTGACGACTACTTGAAGTTGAATGTGGTGGTGGTGGGATTATGTTTGCCCGACGAACGCATGTACGTTCATCAGATCGAGAGTTTTAGTCTAAGAAAGTGTGATATTTGAAGATAGATATATACATTCAATGATCACACATACATTTATAGAATTGAATACGTGTGATAGGAGGAGATAATTATTTTCATCCAATAATCACACAACGTATACTTGTAAAAGCGTAGTATGTGAAGAGAAAAGAAGCTCGTTCAATGACCACGTACAATTAATATTAGCAAAAGTGTGATATGTGAAGAGAAATTGGACTCATTCAATAACCACACACGATTAATTAGAACGGGGCGACATGCGGTGAGAAAATGTCACCAATGATCACCTAAACGAAGTTTTCTAACTGCAATTTGTCCTGACGTCAAGGCGAACTCTTTTTTACATTTACACAACTGGGATTTGCAAACAAATCTTCTCAAAGAACAGTAACTAACTGCCACATATATAAATATTTCAAACTCTTGAAAATGGATCCTAGATGAAATATATGAAGTGAAGAAATTGTTATTTTAGAATACTAAGAGATTTTTAGTTCTACTTTAAATACTGAAATTACAGTATTAGCTATGTGCATCTTAAAATCCTTTAACATACGAAATTGTTAATGCATTAAATATAATTGCAAAATAAATATTAAATAAAGTTATATAAGTAACTAAAATAAAGTAAAGTAGACACCCATGTCTTGCTATATTGACTCTTAAACCGGACTGTTATATACTGCTGTACATACCCAACGAATTTGTTTGGATGGTCTCTTGTCTCCTTGCTTGCACACCGGCGTTCTGGGGTTCTGGCTCTCGATTCGAAATTTCCCGGTCCTTAAATACCATAGAGTTGGAAATTTGCTGAAAACAGTTGAAAGTTGGAATACTGTTAAAAAAGCGTTGGATGTTGGAGAAGTTGAAAAATTGTTGGAAAATCCCAACTAGTTTTGAGACTATAAATCTACGCACAAATAATGATTATTTCCAACCAAAAGGATATATTTGTTGAAATTATCGTAAAAAAAATACTTTATTGAAAATTTATCAAAAATCCATCGCTGAACCGTAATTTGGTAACTCCTGTCGCTCACCGTACGGGTATACTATTTGTCTGCGTGGGTTCGAGTCTCGGATTCGGCCAATGTGGATATGTGAGAAAGCTTGCCAGTAGCTTCTCGTGGGTCGGTGGTTCTTTCTGGGGTTTTCCACGTGTTGAAAAATGGCATTAAACCCTACAACAACAACAACGGGTGTACTATACTGGACTCACCTTGCGTATGCTCAGTGAATTATAAACAGCAATGGCAGCGATCTACGAAAGCTACATGTGATGAATCAAATGAAGCCCAGTATTTTATATAAGGATCGATGACATCTATTAAATATCATCTCATGTAATCCAATATTATCTCCTCAAATCTATAAAACTTCTCTTTATCATGCCAAATATGCAAAGGCATCCTATGAAATCGTCAGTAGGTCAACGTATATCTCTACACATAGTATATGCACCGTGATCAGCTGATAGTTCCAGCGACCATTATATCTGTATTGATAATTATTTTCTTCCTATTTGAAAAATGCACTTGCTGAATAACAAACATCAGTTGTGTTATGTAGTAATTCTGGTGGTTTTATGTGTCGTTGATTATAGTGTTTCCCGAACTTTCATCGATTAGTGTAAAGACTATAAAACTCCGACTGTTAGAATATGATAAACTTTACTTGTGATGCATTAGCTATTTTAAATGTACTTTAAATGAGTATAGTTACAAGTAATGTACAGTACGAGTCTTACAAACCAAAGGCTACTCTCTCAGGCGTAGGAAGTTAAATTTGTTTGACCGAACAACAAATTATCCCGAGAGGATCTGATGTTCGTACAAGGAACTTTTTACTTCTTCCACTTGTAGGACATTTTTATAGCTAGATTTGTACATGTACATAACCTGTACATCGGGTTCCCTCGCAAAACTGTCGGAAAGATGTTATCCTTCAATATCTGTTTTCTGAGTAATTAGACATTATTATTTATAGGTGGTTAACATTTGGGAGTAATATAATTGTTATTTAAACCGTTGATGATTTTACAGTGAATTAAGAAGACAATAATAATAATAATTATAATAATAATAATAATAATATGCGTATATATATATATATATATATATATATATATATATATATATATATATATATATATATATAATACGGCTCAAACTTAACTTGTGGTTTACAAGAGACATGAGGGACATGCGCAGGAGACTAAGGTGCCTGAACTTCATGTGCTCATTCAAGGACGCTGGTACTGCGCTAACATGTTACATGTATCATTATTCCGTAATTTATGGTGTGTTCAGAATTAAAAATGTCACAAATAGAGTATGGTCTTAGTGTTTGAAACTAGTAAGATCTAAAAAAAAATGACAGCATTTTATTATTCATATTGCATGGCAGGTATAAGCACTCATCATTCTGGAAAAATAAATTGGAGAGTAGATCACTAAAATTTCGAATAATTGGAAAACTCCATTTGTCCACATAGAATTACAAAGATGACATCTAATGATGTGTTAAATATAAATGTGTGCTTGTGATAATTATGTAATGACTGGATTTTGTTTCTAAAACATTAATGAGAATAAAAGTAGAAAAATGCGTAAATCAAAAACTATCCGCACAATATGTACTAGTCCTGAGAGTCTATGTAAACCCTTGAACGATCGTAAATCTCTTTTGAAACTTCTAGTATTCAAACTAGTAACGAATCGGTAGATATACGCCAGCTTTGGGAAGGGACTATTGCACAAAACCCTCCATAATTATTTCCTGAATTGTACTTTAAAAAAAGAACATTAAAAACTTAGATGACTTCTAATAGCCGACCGGGCAAATACAATATAGCAGAAAAGAGAGAAACATACTATGTTAGGTATCGAAATAGATTTTTAGTCAAGTGAGATAATGGTATATTACAAACAGGTGATTAGTTTAGGTAAGTGATAAGGTACATGTCTATGCGACAGAATCCACACTCACTATATATAATACACTAGGGATTAAGATACCGGAAAATAACAGTAGGCATTCAGAAGGTGATCGTTATCTGCAGGTAATCTATATAGGAAAGTTCAAGATGAATACAAACTGAAAGCTGTACCCGCTATGATGGACCCCTCCGACCCCGGAGGAGAGCTTCCGGGAACAAAAGTTGTCATTGTAATGACACATCATATTTATGATTGTTGTCTTCTTTATCAGTGTCGTCGGAGTTCAGATTACCCAGAGAAGAGGCTGACTGACGTACACGCACTTGCAGAATCACGATAAAGAAACATAACTGATTCCTAGACATCCGTAGAAATAATAATAATAATAATAATAATATAGCGACATCATTTCAGCAACAACCTTAACTATATAATAGTAATAACAACAACTATGTTTACAAAGTGCAGTTCTTTGTGTAATTAACTTAGTAAAGCGATATTCAGGTTAAATTTTACAACAGCAGCTCAGTTCTGTGTGTGTGCTGTCAACGCTGCATAAACTATTGATAACTTACAACTGTGCTTATTTTATTCACTTGATTAGAATGCTTACAATTTGTTCTCATCTACCCGATAATCGCTAGCTGTGTTGCGACCCAGGTGGCGTTATTGTATATATGATATACCATGTTCGTATGCCTTTGACTGAATCAAGTACAGCGATGTCTATACATGTCTATTAATAAATAGACTGATATGGCTGAACAACTGGCATGGCATTTAGCATGGCCACAAAGCTAACAGAGAGAAAACGTACAGAAGAGTCTCTGTTAATGAAGGATATAGCAGTGCAATACGTGAGGGTGAGAAAACACTGTCTTTTATTTTCATTAAGTTATTGATTTCTGCAGTGGAAGAAGTTCGGCAGAACCACAACTCATGTCCAATTTGTTCCACGACGTATGAACCACGTAAAGTGATGACGTGTTGAGACACATTTTGATACAACCAGATATACAAGCATTCTGAACCTTACAACCGTGTTTATTCGATTACACTTTGCAAGAAAGTTGAACGTTCTGACATATTTAGTGTTTGCATGTTGTCCTCATTTACGTGACAAGAGTGTATTTCGACATAGGTTTTTCAGATCACGTGACCTTCCTGTATACAGGGTATGAAGTTCTATGCCTCGAGATCATAGAGGTGTAATGGATCTACACATTTGCGCTTAAATACAGACGCGTACCGTAGGCCTAGTAATATGTATTCCATTTAGGTCGCAAATTTACCACACAACATGTTGAACAGTAGCTGCCAAGGAACAATAAAACAATTGGTTGTGTGATTTTGAAAACCCAAGGATTTATTGTCTTCAACATTATATATAAACAAGGAAGTTAGTGATTTCAACAATGGAAGAAACGAAACACACAACAAACAATCAGCTGATTTGTCCAATTTGTTTAGAAACTTACGAGTCGCCTAAAGTGCTGACGTGTTTACACACATTTTGTGAGAAATGTATATGCAAACATGTACGTGGTATTAGAGAGGAAGAGACACTGATCGACACAGTTGCGTGTCCTGTTTGTAGAAGTGAGATACCTGCTACTGCTATTGACCAGACTCCGGATGACTGGGCTGCAAAACTTCCCACAAATTCAACGGTTTTGGCACTTCTGACTTCGAAGTGGCATGATCCAGTTTATTGTGAACCATGTTCAAAGGACGGTAAGCCTAATATATCAGTGGCGTACTGTGTCACATGCACAGAATATCTTTGTCATACTTGCTACAACTGTCATAAAAACTTTAAGATGAGCAATGACCACACGTTCACTGTCAATACACTGCCTGAGAATCCGAATGCAAATGAAGCTGATGATAGAATCTACCGGTGCTCAAGTCATAAAAAGAGTTTCACCTGTTATTGCTCAGATCACAAAGAACTTTGCTGCTACAAATGTGCGATCAGTGTGCATAGATCTTGCGCAGAGTTGGCTAGTGTCGAGGATCTAGCTAAAGATATCAAAGAAAGAGAAGACCCGAAGCAAATATCTGAAAATTTAGAGGCTGTAAAAGAGTTATTTCAAATCTTGCTTGAAAGCAGGTCAAAATGTCTGAAATCCATTGAAAACCAGAAAACAGAGATAACAAAGTCTCTCAAAGAATGGAGAAATGCAATGAATGATCAAATAGGCAAGGTAGAGGCGGATGCACTACAGAAATTAGACCAAGTCTGTAAACAAGAAGCAATAATTGTCTCTGATCATATCACAGAAATTAAGACCTCCATTGCTGCAATAGAAACTTCTCATAGGATGTTAAATGAAGGCATCAAATCTGCTGATGTCACAAAAGTATTCATGACAGTAAGAGGAATATCAAAACACGTACAGAAGTATTTACAAAGGTGTGACGTGATTGAAAAAGATTCGGAGGAGGTTCAAATTGAATTTCGATATGACAAGAGACCTAAAGATTTTGTTCAAGAGTGGAGTTCATTAGGGGACGTGCAGAGGAAGAAGTCCAAACTTCCAAAATTATCATCGGGCTCATCGTTCGAGTCATCACATTTTAGTGCCAAAGCATCTGGTGATCTGGCAGTGTGTAATATATGTTCAGGCGTTTTTCTTCCTGATGATAAACTTGTACTATCGGACTGGGAAAATAAAAAAGTAAAGCTGTTTGATAGAAAGACAAATTTCCTGGATCAGTTAAAAATGGAAGATGTTCCACGGCACATTTGTAGAGTAGATCACCAAACTGTCGCTGTCAGTATTGGTAAAGGTGTAATCCTTTTCTCAGTAAGTTATACCTTAAAACGACTAAGGAAAATTGATACCAATCAAGGTTGCTTTGGAATAGCTACTTGCCAGGAAACCATTATAATAGATCAATATGATGGAATGAAGGACTCGTTAATTACATTTGATACTTCATACAAGACTATTAATACAATTGGAATTTCAAAGCTAGACTCTTTGAATACCCACTGTATCAGTCCAGACGGACAGAGACTCTATTATACAACTGACAATAAAATTGTAACAATAAACATGAAGGGACAACAGTTGAATACATTTGAATGCAACGATCTGAAAGCTGCACGCGGGATCACAGTGGACAAGACAGGGATTATCTACTGTTGTGGTTATCAATCCAACACTGTGGTGCAGGTTACTCCAGAGGGGAGACAACTTGCTGTGCTACTTTCACGGAATTGTGGACTTACAAATCCAGTAGGGATATGTTTGAACGACAAGAATAACACGATTCTTGTATTTGAACAAACCTCCGACTATGTCAAAGTATTTAGACTGAAGTGATTATTAATGCTTTGGTTTATCATGCAGGTATTATTGATATGTATATTGTGTATGTGTTTAACTTTAGTCCACGATTGTAGATTGTAATGATCATTTGTTAAGAAAAGATATTGCATATCTAAATTTGTCCATAATTGTAGATTATATTTTAAGATAATAATCACTTGTATGCTATAAATCGGTAGCGATATATAAATAGGTTGTTTAATACGGCTTTAGTTCTAAACCCAGCCTTAATAGTGAACCTTATTTAGCTTGGGGTAAAGTTCCATTGGTATGACTTAGTATCGCAGCATAAGTCTTATAGGGAGATATTACGACTCGGTGTATCAAGACAAAATGCATTGCAACATTGAATCGTAATAGAGTGGTAGAAATTTACACAAGGAGGAAGATGTGAACAATGTTTGATTTATATTCCTGCTTCTATTACCGTTTTTATTTTATTTTCAGGTGCATTAGTATTTAATGTTGCGTTCAGATTTAATTTGAGAGGAATCACGTGTTAAAAATTATTTCTTGGAAATATAAAGTGCTCATATAACTTTGGACTGAAGAATATTTTTGAGATTATTGTGAAGTCATCGAAAGACGTTTTGGACAATGCAGTTATGACACATCAAGACTGTTTGTACTTTAGTACATTCAGGGCTATTGCTACATGAAACTATTTAAGACCTGGAATTATTCCGAACACTGTATTCGTTTGGACTTGTTATAGAAAGTTTATGATCATTTTGGATTGTTTTTGACGATATTGTAGGATCCTCTTAAATTTTCACACAGAGGTTTATTTGTAAATTTATTTCTTTAAAAATAACTTGTAGATTTTGCATTTCTCTGTTACATATTTTAAGACAATCGAGTCTGACCGCTCCGGTGTCCTAGTGGTTAGAACGTCCGCCTCGGATGCGGCTTCGATCCCCGGCCGAGTCATACCAAATACTTAAAAAAATGGTACTAACAGCCGCCTCGCATGGCGCTCAGTATTGAGAGGTTAGTGTTTGGACTGGTCGGCCTGGTATCAGGATCATGTGACTGGGTGGGATATCATGCTGCATGTCTGCGGCATGATGCCCCAGTGCTAGACATCACTCTAAACCGCCAAACTGCAGACAACGTAGCGATATGACTGAAATTTTTTTAAAGCTACGTTAAAAATCCAAATCTCACACACTCACACACACAATCGGATCTTTTTTATACTTGATGAAACAAATTGCCATATAAAAATTACAAATTTAGGATACCATTCAACTCTTAAATTAAACAATGATAGGTATGATACTAATGTTCAGGTGATAAATATCCAAGCCATAAAATATTGATGTGTACCTTTTGATAGCATTCTTTTCGCTTTAACATTCAGAAGTGCTGTGACTTGAAAATACCGCATCCCCTAACATAGGCCAAATAAAACTACAAACAATAACAAACAATCAAACAGGAAACAATTGCAACTAAATCATTCAATATATATAGCATTTGATTAAGTTTATTCCAATACAAGATATAAATCAAATTGAAGATCATTCCTTTTTTCTTACTGTTACGTATATTTGATTTAATTTAATTGTTTGTAAGTTTTAAAATCTTTTTAGTTTTTTTAATTTCATTACATGTCAAAATAATGTTTTGTTTGCTAGGAATTTGATATTTTCTAGAAAATTCAGTTTGACCTGAGTCTTTTCATCAATACCTAATATTAGAAACACTGATTCTCATTTTGACTTAGTTCTTGGTCGTGATTGGGGGTCAAGTAAACAACTGTTGTATTCTTAGAGTAAAATGCTTTGTTTTTATCACAATCATGCTGGGGCTGTATGATTTTTTATATGTAAACATGATCACGTGACCCTCTATTTCGCAATTAAGGTATTTCCGAAATTGCGCATTAATTAGTTTTAATAGTGATGATTAGAGATCTCTCAGTTTGGGCTTAAAATATTTGATATCAAATTGTTCTTTTGTTGTGTCAGTTTCGAGTTATATGTTAATTTTTCTTCAGACCATTTGGACTCAAAAGATTAGATCGTTTCTCTGGAAATATTTTGAGTGCTGATGCAGAATTATTGAACAAATTTTATTAATTCAAACACCGGATTATTTCTTGTGTTTCTACAAGGAACTAGACTTCAACACAGTACAGTTTACATCATACGTCATCGCCTTCCATCTTGGATTTTTCGTCGGGACTCGAACTTGAAATCATTAGAACATTTTATTAGTGGGACTTCTAGAATTTTATTCATGGATTATTCTTGGATTATTTTAGGATTTGATTCTTAAAACCGTAAGTTCTGTTTTTCTTTCATTTTTACAGTATATTTCCAGGGAAATAAATTATTTCTTAAATTTTTCAAAACTTGTTTTCACTCTTGTGTTGCTGTTTATTCGAGCCTAAACACGTAACATAAGACTTACTAATAAATTGATTGTATATGCAATATATATTTTCTTTACGCCAGACTTATTTCCTGATTCTCGCTCTCATACACTTAACATTTTCTGCAAGTCAAATATTATTATGAGCAATACATTTTGCAAATGAGGTAAAACAACACAGCACAGATCATTGTAATTATCTATTTTCTTATAATCATGTTTCGCCAATATATGCTCGGATACCTCATGTATGTATGTATGTTATGCATGCATGCATGTATATTTATGCATTAATGTATATGCATACACGTATGCATGCATGTATGTATGTATGTATGTATGTATGTATGTATATATATATATATATATATATATATATATATATATATATATATATATATATATATATATATATATATATGTGTGTGTGTATATGTAAGCATGTGTATATATTTACATGCATGTGTATATGTATGCATGTATGTATGTGTGTATGTATGTATGTATGTATGTATGTATGTATGTATGTATGTATGTATGTATGTATGTGTTTTGATTGAAGATCGAATGGTAGATGGATTGAATTGTTTATAGATTTCATTTAATACCTATTTTCATAACTTTAATTGTTAAATTCTTCACAGTGGTTGGTTAAAAACAATTTTTTGTCAACATCGGGATTAGAATTACATAATGCGTACTACGAGGATATAAAAGAATACTATTTGTGTTCACATTTAGCTGGATAATTTTACATCAACATTCAATTTAAATTTGTTTACCTTTAATCAGCACATTGTTGGATAGAGAAAAAAACCCAAAACATTTTCGTCATTATGAATATCAAAGTGTACAAACGTTCACATTTTTGATTGGTATTGCGTTTACTCTTACAGTTATTACAATTGTAATCAATGTGAATGTTTTTTGTTGTAGGGATTAACGCCATTTTCAGCAGAAGATAGGCTATACATGGCGGCCAGTATAAATGGTGGAGAAGAACCCGGGAAAACCCCGGAAGGAACCACCGACCCGCGAGAAGCTACTGGCAAGCTTTCTCGCATACCAACATTGGCCGAACCCGAGACTCGAACCCACGCAGAGAGGTGAAATGGCAGTGATCCGTAACGGTGAGCGCTTTAGACCACTCTACCACTCGAGGCCCCTCTCAATGTGAAAGTCTTTTCAGCTTGCTGAAATAGTGATACAGATAACTAGAGCGATAGGAAACTTAGTTTTTACAACATATTGTAACGGCCAAGCTAGGTCCTGACAATAGTATCTTCGAGTATCGCACCAGGGATGAGTATGCTTCTTATCTGCTGACTAAGGAGGGGGAGAATGGAGTAAACTCGAACTCTTGCCAGCCGCCGGCATGATACTCCCTATTTTCGCTATCACAAAAACACGTAGACTATACCAGCTAACTATTAATCGACAAGTAAACAAAACACAGGATCCTAGAAAATAGTAATGTCAACTCATT
The DNA here is from genome assembly GCA_028554795.2 of Sinohyriopsis cumingii. NCBI lineage: Eukaryota > Metazoa > Mollusca > Bivalvia > Unionida > Unionidae > Sinohyriopsis > Sinohyriopsis cumingii. The sequence continues at coordinate 145,232,784 of CM068827.1, forward strand.
TGAGCAATTCACTGCTAATGCACTGATTTATAATTTTAAAAAAAATCCAGACCGAATTGGACGGCTTGTATGAATAGTGTTTACCGTATATATGCATGCATACACCACTCCATAAATGCAGGTTATTACAATATTGATAACCAGACCAGTGTAAACACCTTTATCTCTGGTGACTTACTTTCAAACAAGACGATTTTTCATCCCGTCATTTAAACACAATTTACCTTTCTGGAGAGAAATATGATTTTTTAATCAGTGTTCATCTTCAGCTTATGAAGATGATATGTAATACAATTAAAGTTTAAGTTTGGATGAAAATGGATAATCAAAATAGTGTAAAAACGTTTACCTTTCATGACATACTTTGAAATACAAAAAGTTTGTTGTTTCCGTTGTTCAAGCATATGCCTGTGGGGTTTTCTAATGCATGTTCACGTGACAACACGTCGAGTTGTCCTTCTAAATTAAACAGAACATTAATGGACTGTTGACCGCAGCAGTATATTCCATTCTTATCTACAGTGATTGCTACTACGTCTTTGAGTTCATCTACTTCAAATGTTTCCAACGTTCCATCGTTCATATCCATGGTAATAATTTTGTCTCTAACTGCACAATGAATCTTTTGTCCAGCTGAGCTCAGAAATTTGCCTCCTGATACCGCTTTCGTATGACTGAATCATTTTGGTAACTTCATATGATGCATTATATGTTAGTATCATATCTGCACCGGTATAAACAATTAGGTTTTGCTGATAGGAGGCGAGTCCATAGCAGGCCTCAATGTAATCGATGCTCTTTTCTTGCTACACACTGTCAGTCACCGACACTAAGTGTATTTTGCTTCCAGCAGCAATGGCCACAGTACTACGGTCAAGAATGCAAATGTTACTTCTGATATACAAATCTAAATGCGATAAAAAATGAAAACGTTTGTCCAAAAGCTTAATCTTCCAGTTCCCGTCATCATACAGTGCATATTTTTTTATCAGGAGCACATGCACCATAAGTAATGCTTTTTTGTCTGTCTGCGTGTGGTTCGAGTCTAGGATTCGGCCAGTGTAGATATGTGAGAAAGCTTACCAGTAGCTTCTCGTGGGTCGGTAGTTCTTCCCGGGGTTTTCCCGGGTTCTTCCTCCACCATTAATAGTGGCCGCCATGCATAGCCTATCGTGTACTGAAAAATGGCGTTAAACCCCACAACAACAACAACATGCTTTTTTGTCACCGAGGTTTCAACATTGAGTAACCACTGAATTCAGTTAATACGTGATGGCATCATAAAGATCCCTTCAAATCGATAGGCATGTGCCAACTTTTGGATTGTATACACTTTACTTGATACTTAACCTAGTGAGCATTCATTTTGGACCATTTGCAGATTCTGGTTCCGCTGAAATTTAATTTTGATTTCGTTGGATCTACGTTCAATCATGTCATACTGCTGTAGGTACTTCAGAAGTTGTGATTCTTTGGTCATTGTCATTGTCACAAACATTTTGCACTTGTCCTGGGACTTTTTGGATTTGACTAACTTTTTTGATTCGACTAGCATTGCTTGAGAAGTTTCGATAGCTGCATTGGAACTTTTACATTCCACAACTTGATCAGAGATTATAATCATTTCATTTTTGCATATCTGCTCTAGTTCTTGCATTGTAGTGGTCTCAAATTTGGCCACTTGCCCTTTTATATAACTAGACCAATCCTTAATTGACTTTTAATATCCAACTTTTCCTGTTGAACGGTTTCAAGCGTTTTCTCCCTGTTCTTGGTCAATAAAAGAAACAGCTTTTTCAGAACATCCAAGTTTTGAAGTGCTTGCTTGACGTTGTCTTGCATATCTGTCACATCAGTGAGTCGATCTTCTACAGTCACTAATTCTTCACACTTTCGACGACCCTGCAGAGCATATTTGATGCAGCAGAGCTCACTGTGTTCTGAACAGAAATAAGTAAATTTTTTGTTATGTGTTTGGCATTTATACATAGTGTCTTCCACTGAATCCGAAATTTGGTGTTCCTGCACTGCGGGAATTGTGATTTGAGACCCCTGCTCATCTTGAATCTATTGTGATAGTTGTTTTACGTAAGGATTTCTTCATCAGGTTTTATGTGAAGAATTGCTTCGTAAACTCTAAGTCAATCCGTTTCTCAATTTCGAGAGAGAGAGAGAAGAAAGGAAGGAAGTTCAAGTCATTTGATGTAGTGTCACTCGATGATGAAGACGTGACTACATTCTTGGGGAATTGAAGGTACTCGGGATCGAACTGCAAAAGACAAAGCCTGTTTGAGCTTCTGGCCAGCAAAAACTTTATTGAAATACTCAACATATAAACTTACATTTCAATATCAAACTACAACACGCTCAATTTTCGGATATAAGAAATACATATAAAAGTACTATATTCTTTCACTTACCAACATCACACTTGTATAATAACTGCCGTTTTAGAATGTAATGCAAATAATTAAATATCGAATAAATTCACGATAGCAAAAGAATCTAAAATTCAATATTTCGGACTAATACCGTAATTGAAATATATTTTACTGAATTCTAAAATGTCAGCATATTAAACTTTATTATTTAAAGAGTATTTTATTTCTAAATTAACTATTACTGAGTATGAAGTTGGTAGCGAACGTTGCTTTTACTATAATCAATAATATAATTATAAGTAAATATAAGTTCTTCAAACAGTTAAACTTTCTAATACATTAGGTTAAATAATAGTAAAGAAATATTAAAATGATCTCATGTTTAAACATACTGATGTTAGGTTAACATCTTTGCACTAAAAATTCTTATAACACTAAAGAGTCTTATACTATGAAAAATTGTACATAGACGGTTATCTTACCTGCAAAGACAAAGCCTGTTTGAGCTGGCCAGCAAAACTGGTGTCGGCCCGTGGCTGGGGTTTTTATACCAGTTTTCTTAAGACAACGCCAAATATGGCGCGTTCTTTAGCTCTCTGCGTTGGCCAGAATCTCAAAGCGAGGCTTCATAGTCTCTTACAGATTATTGTCTAGGTCTATGTACATTATTACGTAAGTACTTCTGCAAGATCAGCACATTTGCCCTCCATAGGAATCTTTGGAATCTGTCTAGTTCGCTATTTTTATAACCTGATGAATGTACTCTTTTTATGCTGAGTCTGAGATACAAGTAATGTTTTTTTATAAGACGGTTCGTACTTGATCATAATAGCGTAATCATTGTTGAATAGTAGTATATAATTGTAACATGAATAAATGGATTAAATCTCAATATATTTTAGTAGAAGATTACTTCCAATATGATTTATCAAATTACTTCTAATACAATTTAATCAAAACGTACTCTTAATACAATTTAGAGGAATTTTCAATCTTGTTACTTGTACTAAAAAATTCTGTCCTAATAGTTGCAACAGGTTTGACAGAGATACTCGGAACACGTGACGCAGAATGCCACAGATGTGCCGTTCTTCGAGACTTGCGCATGGTTTGCAATACATTGCAATATTCACATCTGCCCGATTTGATGCAGAAGGTGATGGTACAACTAAATTATTAGGAAGTTTGTCGGCCCATTCCTCCGGGTTCTCCATTGTGTGAGTTGGGATAATGCTCCTACACAAGGGGCATGAGATTGTGGCAGGCTGTGTCCCGTTCCTAATAAGATCGCTCGCATGTTTACATATGCAATTCTCACAAAATGTGTGCATGCATGGATGGATTCAGGAGATTTGAACGTTTCCAAACATATGGGACAACACAGCTTTTTCATTGTACTGTCCTGTGCGTCTGACATTGTACAATCAATTCTTGCTAGAGATATTGTCCACACTGTACTTGGGAGGTGTGCAAATGCACAGGGATTCTATTAAAATAACGTTTGAATATATGATCTCACTGAACATTTTATCACATAAACGCATCCCATAGCTTGCCTGAATTAGTATATGGTTCACTGTGTATATCATGTGTCGTGTGTCAATGCTCTGTGTGCCCAGGATAAAATAATAAACAGCCAGTCTATTGTTGGCTCAAGGGCTGGAGTGATATATGTTTGTTCAAGGTTGCACCTTAAGAGGCATGCTGGGACATGAAGCGTAACGTACACAAACTTTTTCGTGAAGCAAGTTTTGTTTTCTTCCCGAGTTTCTCGAGTTTTAAGGAATGACTGAGCGATGATCCAATTAATCGCGATATTTGCTGTCTTGTCATCTATGTTCACTGAAGTTATTTAAATACTGTATTCAACCATGAAACACACACTAAGTAGAATACTCTGATATGCATTCCCTTCTCCAGCCTCCTCTCAAAACAAAAAACAAAATAAATAAATAAATAAATAAATAAATAAATAAATAAATAAATAAAGTATCCACACAAAATTTACGATTTGTAATATACAGTACAGTACTTTGCCTAACAAAGGTTTGGTTGGGGTCAGTCGGGGTGTATACTCATATTTGTGTACTATATGCTGGTCAGCGACCATACTGTCGTACTCCCAAACTTGCGTTAAATATATAATAAAATCAATACTAGTGACAACATAATATATACACCCACAAAACCGAACGAAAATATCAACAATCCTAAACTATACTGAATCTCTTTTGGATTGCTAATACACCAGTACGAACTTTATAAAAGCACGAATATGGAATACCATTAGCTCGTGCTTAACCCGTTCCTATGTTTGGATAATACACTACTCCGATGTAATTAGAATACTGCCTGGTTAATTATTAATATACTACAATGACATGATTAGAATAACACATCTGTATTAATTTACCTGGTTTTATCAATAGCAATATGAATAGCATTTTCCAAGCGATCTAAAATGTACAATTATCCATTCAGCGGCAAGAGATAAAAACGACACAATGGGTATATATATATATATATATATATATATATATATATATATATATATATATATATATATATATATATATATATATATATATATATTATTCCTGATGTTGTATGATAAATAGCTTGATAATATTTATACAACAGAGTTGAAATTTCAGTAAATATATTTATATGTAATACTTGTTGTTGGTTTTCTTTGAAATTTGCTCGTTGGAAAATGAGCAAAATAAGCATTCTTTATTATATATTTGACAAAAGTATTACCACGTGCAAGGGGTATATACTTTTCAGTTCCAGGTAATTGTTATTTTCTGGTGTATCACCAAATACGCAAAGGTCTTTCACATAATCTACTACGTTAGATTAGACATACCATACACTTTACATCGATTTCGATGAAAATGTTTACAATGTTTCCAGGAAAAGTGTTTTGATTACAACTAAACATTCAAGTTGTCGGTAGCCACACCCAAGCTGAATGTATCTGGTACCTGGTACTATATAAAACAAGTAAACAACAACTAGTTTGTCAAACCGCTTAAAGCCAGAGTTCTACGTATCGCAATGTCAAAGAAATACTAAAGGTGAAATATAGTTATTTTTATTTTTGCCATTTAAATAGCTTTTATACATAATGTTTGTAATAATACCTTCTAGAGTATAAATAAATATATAATAAAGTATATCATACATTGAGTTGATTTCAACTTGCTTTGGTTCATTCTACACACTGAGCTTTTTAAAATTTTTTTTTATTCGAACCCAATCATTTACGGTAGAACAATTCCTCAGTAAATTTGGTTGTAACAGCAGCGGTGACTTAGTGGTCACTTTGCCAGACTTGCGACCGAAAATGTGCGAGTTCGATTCCTACCATCAGACCAATCTGGGTCAGCTACTTTGGTGTGTCATTTGGGCAAGGCACATTACTCTGTTTGTTCCGACAGGAAATAACCTACTTGTGTTGCCTTGCCGTAGAGCACCAAAGCAAACGAAAACATTTAGTTTTACTAATTAATTACTCTTTGTATTTTCTTCGTACAATGATGTGGGAGATAGCATTGGCCGCATACAATAAAATTCCGTAGCGATCATAATTATATATTTAATTAAAATTAATTCAGAAACATTCGACTGACATATTTATATGGTGGTTCGTGTTTAGGCTCTAATAAACAGTAACAAGAAAAGAGAGAAGACATCAAGCTTTGTAAAATTTAACAAATAATTTATTCCCCCTTGAAAAACAAGGTAAAAATGAAGAAAAAAAAATGAATTACGGTTTTACGAACCAAATCCAAAAATAATCCAAGAATAATCCAAGAATTAAAAACTAAACGTTCTAGTAATAAAATGTTCTATCAAATCTAAGTTCAAGTCCCGACCAAATCCTAAATGGAAGGCGATGACGTATACTATAACCAGTATAGTTCTAATGTGTTTTCAGTTCTTTGTTGCACCACAGAAAATCATCCGGTGTTTGAACTCCGAATAAAATTTCAATACATGCCTTTGTCCAAGAATTCTGTATGAGCGCTCAAATATTTCAGGGAAAAAGAATTAATAATTCCATAAAATAAAATTTCAACTCAAATGGTTACAACAAAACTCCTTTCAGTGTCAAAGGTAAAACGCCCAACTGACTAAATTCTCTATAGACAAAGGTTATAAACTAACTTGAGACGCAAAATAAATTCCCGGAAGAGGGTCAACCCTCCGTTTAAACCAGAATTTCGAGAACATCGTATAAGCTATTTACGTCTAAAGTCACGTAATCCCTTTCAGTCTCGATTTTTCTTATCAGTCAAACATTAAGAATGAATATAATAAAAGTTGTTTACTTGATTCTCAATCAAGGCCAGGAACTAGGTCAGCTTTTAGATACAAAGTTCCATTATTAGGTGCTTACGACTGAACATTCAGGTCAAACTAATTTCTGGAAAATATCAAATTCCAGTAAACAATTCATTACTTTAACATGTAATGTAATAAGAAAAATAATTTAAAACTTACAAACAGACAATTAAATTAAATCAAATGTGCATAACAATGTATGTATGTATAATATATATATATATATATATATATATATATATATATATATATATATATATATATATATATATATATATATATATATATATATATATATATATATATATATATTGGAAATTCAACGAATACAGTTCATACATGTTTCGTCTTTGCAAATGTTATATAGAGTGTGATCATTCCAGTCTTACTATATACCTGGGCGTAAGGTTGACGACCTTCGTGGACCCTCAAGCTAACCTGGTTGTGCAAGAGCCTGGTTGGGTTTTAACTGAATTATACAAGTCAAGTAATAAAAAGAATATAGATCACTCTTTTTAAGGTTACGTATACCTTTCCCTACAAAGTATATATAAAAAAAACAACAAACAAAAACCAACACACAAGTGGTTTGCATTAAATAATGCTCAACAGGACACAAATTGTGTCTGCAAATGGAATACACTCCAGCCCAGTTGATCTATATTGTGATGTTCCACAGGGGCCTGTTCTTGGACCGGTTCTCTTCATTCTATACACTCAGGTGTTCTCAAGTGTCATAGATCATCATCCAGTGTCTCACCAATTGTACGCTGATGACACCCATATATACAAATCTAGCCACCCAACTGAAGTTGAGGCTACCATCGAAAGTGTGGAGAGGTGCATTTCTGACATGAAATCATGGCTGATATGTAACAAGCTGCAGATGAATGCTGATAAAACTGAGACCATTCTGATCACAACACAAAGTCTTTCTCATTCACATCCTTTACCGCAAACAATAAATATCAGCAACACCAACATTAAATTCACACAATCAGTACAAAACCTAGGTGTTACTCTGGACAGTACTCTCACATTGCATCAGCATGTCATGAACATATGCAATGCTGCATATCTTTAGGTGAAACGCATCAGCTCCAATCACAAATATCTTTCAGTTGATGCCACTAAAACACTAGTGTGTTCATTACTACTTTCAAGACTGGACTATTGTAACTCAATTCTGTCTGGTTCATCTCAATATCTACTCCCGAAACTTCAAAAGGTTCAAAACACAGCTGCTCGGATAATACTTAGAGTACCACAATCAGAGCACACCTCTCCGCTGATCTGTACCCTGCACTGGCTATCCATTTGATCCAGAATCAAACACAAAATTTGTTCTCTGTGCTACGTTTCACTATTGGACTCTAGTCCAACATACCTATCCGACATCACCTATGTGTACACACCAGCAAGATACTTACGCTCCTCTTCTGACACTCGTATACTCATTATTCCTTCTATGAAAATAAAATCATATGGACAGCGTTCTATTGCATACCAGGGCCCAGCAACGTGGAATGAATTGCCCACTGAACTTAGACACAAAGACACAGTGATCACATTCAAGTGTGCTCTCAAAACTCACTTATTTCGACTGCAAGAACAAACTTACAGACCTAATAATGTTTCCTACCTTAAATATCCTCAGCATTTTGTCTATGTTTTCTAAGTTCATGGTGTTTGTGTTTGTAATCATATCATTATATATGTTTTTTTATCTTATATGTGTTGTCTAATGTTGTAAAGCGCTTATAGCTTCTAAAGATTAGACGCTATATAAAGTCCTCATTATTATTATTGGAATTTATTCGTAACATTCTTAACTTTTGGAATTGTGATAGAACATTTAGGCTTATTTGGGATTTAATTCACAGTTCCTCATAAAGTTTATCTTTTGAAATTGGAGAAATAATTCATTTGTTAATTTTAATAAACTTGTTGGTTTTACTTCTTCTGTTACGTAGGCTAAGACAATAGACTCGTAACCGTCTTACAGATCCAACAGAATCTACAAAAGTAATGGTATTTTTGTCATTAGTTTTTTCCTCCACTTTTTTCCTTATCAAGGAACACAAACCTGTATAGGTAAAACGATAGATGCTCATATATTAGAGGTAAAAAAGTAATTATGATTCTCCTTCATATTTAAATTTTCCAAGCTATCTGCAACAAAATTGTACATGTCCTTATAGGTTACTGCATTTGTATGGGAACATATGAACGAATTTATCGGATGGAATACTGCACGACCTTGGGAATACAGTATATCCATCCGACTAAACGAGTTAATATTTTCCCATACAAATGCAGTAACCTTTTTTATTATACGCTCAGTTTCGTATTCTACCTAATGCTTAATTATATTAACAAAATACACTACAAGAAACAGAGTAACTGAATGTATGCCGTATTCCAAACTACATACACAAGCGCAGATGTATCATTACACAACAACAACATTATTACTGCGCACATTACTCTGCCCAGATGAATTTGACCTTAGTCGCGCGCGAGACATAAGCTTCGACGAAAATGGCTTTTCATGTTAAAATTGAAATTTGGGGTCATATTGTGAATGAATGCGCATTGCAACAACTTTTCCATTTGATCTCAAATTAATAGATTTTGGTATTTTTGTCGATTCTACGAAATTTCGTGATCATGGACTGGATTTATATATGACAATTCCACATGAAATACATCGGATTGAAGAAGCGAGGGAGAAGCGTGTCAACATCTGCAGATGTGTTTCTGTTTCTGTCATTGAATGTTTGAAATCATAATGTGAGAAAAATATGAAGTCTTTCATTTGCAATTATCAAAAAGACGCTATGGAATTTAACGCTTATTTCAGTTTGAGTACAGTAAGGAGGATGTAATTGCACTTATATTCGAAATTACAGTACAGTTTCGAAATGTGTGATCAAAACTGAGGACCTATGACATGGCTCATGTAATTCTGTTTTTCAGAACTAAGAAAGTACATTTTGAGGAAATTCAGGATGTAAAACTGTAAGTATTATTTTTTTGCCATTCTTATTACCAGCTAAAGAAGGCAGTTATGTCTTGTCACTTGCATGCTATTTGTAAGGACCCTTTCTGGCGTCTACTGTATACCTAGCCTAAATCCGAAACACTGTATCAAAAAAGTTAACGCGTACTGTGCCAAAGCAGCTGGTATGTGGCAGTCCACAAAACATCTGCTTTACTTCATTCAGAAACAAATTTTATCAACCAAAACGTAAAGCGCCTACTACGCGAGTGTGCATGATTTGTTTACAAATAAAAAGTGCTAGCGTCTGCGTCCATTGTATGTTTACAGTAGAAAGTAGTTCCTTTATGAGTGAAATATGAAGTCAAGCGCGAGTTCAGTATTGTAAAATATTGAACGATTTTGACAATGAAAATTTAATGGAGAAAAACATTGAGCATATGATAAAGTTTATAGAGGGTCCCGGACGTCATCGATTAAAGCCATCTCACTTTTGTCCGCGTGGGTTCGCGTTCCGGGCTCGGCTAGTATTGTATATGAGATCGCGTGCAAGTAGCTTCTTGTACGTCGGTGATTCTTACCGGGGTTTTCCGGAATTCTTCCTCCACTAGTTTATGCGACGCGCTGAAAAATGGCGTTAAATCAAAACCAATAACAATCACCAAAGCTTAGGGGCGTTCAAATAACTCTAATTAAAATTAAATGAATTAATATTATATGAAAAAGTACACCGATTTACAGTACTACTATTTTCTCACCCATGCGATAGAGAAATCTTTTTGTGCTAACCTTACTTTTCCTATCTCAGTCTGGTAATCCCAGTCCTGTTGTCTCAGTCATCGTGTCCACGCGCTAAGAACTACTTTTAATAAGAAACCCTTGCTGTATTCTGCTGTTAAAAAATCATCAATAAAACAACGGATATGAAACAAAAAGAAAGTCATAAAGCAACTTAAGGTCTCTCCATCTTTGATAACACCATACAAATATTTTGAGAAACACACACACACACACACACACACACACACACGTACTCAACTCAAGCTATTTGATCATGTTCTTGAAAGACAGGCAGCACACATCACTGGTCATACAAATCTAAACTCTCAAGTGCCACTGCAAAGCCAGCAGAAACCAGAAATCTGTTATGTCAAACTGGTTTTTTCAAAACTTTGACGAAGACCCACAATCCTCCGCTCCCCAGCTGAATCAAACACAGTGTGATTGCAAATTAAAACTCCCGTACTAACCAAACATGGTGGCTTATTCATCAGCCCACATGCTATTCCACAAGAAGATTTCGATTTTGCATATAATTACACAATGATATATACTCTTGCCATATTTCCAGGACAGAAAATTTAAATTTCCCAAAAATAATCAGGATTTAAAAATTACCTGATGTTACTACACACTTTATTAGAACTGTACCCAGTATGCAAATTTTATTGCACATTATCGTACCATATAACGTTTTCGAAATTAGAACTCATGAATGTTAAAATTAACCGTATCAAATATATTGTTATTGTTAATTTCATATGATGTCCATAGACTAAATGCAATATTGCAATAATATGAAATGTTTTTATGGTTTTATTTTCTCATGCGTATAAGTTGTGTTCTTAGGGTCGACAGGTCATCCTTTGCCCTCATAACATTTTCGTCTTTTAGTTAATTCTCTTCATCCTGTCTGGGACACAAGGCTGCAACTATTTTCCGTCATTTAGGTAGGTCTTGAGCAATGGCCGCTGCCTCGCCCAGGGAAAGTCCAATCTTTTCCAGCTCTGTCATTATGGACTTTGTAGTCTGAAATAAAGAATTCTTATCTTATCTTATCTTATCTTATTACTGTCCCTCCCCTGGTTATCTTTGGCCGTCCACATTTACGTTTACCAGCGGGTGTCCATATTCGTCTTAATGCGCAGTATTTGGAAAAGAAAATAATTTCGCTCGAGACGCTCATTTCGCAATATTGTCAACACATAATTATTACTTTTTCCCTTGATCTTTTTTCTTTTTCGAAGGGTGCATATATACCTAGATTCTACTTAGATAATTATTCAGATTTTTATGCAAGAGTACAAATGTGATAAACTTTATATAAATTGAGAAGCAATAATAGTACCTGATAAATACTATGTTTTTAATCTGCTAACTAAATCGCAAGGGTGCAGGGTTATTTTATTTTAGTTAGGAGAAATACTGGGCGAGAAAAATAGTCTATGTCGGTGCTTGTATCAAGACAGGGAAATCCCAGTCACCGGTTTATATTATTTGTCTCCCCACGAGGCATATGCAAACAATATAACCCTTGACGGGGATTTTCTTGACTCGGTCCAAGCCCAAACATTATGTTAATCACTTGTACCGTACTACAGGCACAATGTTTGTCACTGGTACTGATTCTCTGATGAAGACCATTAGTGACTTATTCGACACAGCATTTAACATAGATGAGCCGGTCCCTAAAGATAACTCAGTGCGTGATTATCAATTTTATTCCTATGATGCAAAAACCCCAAATCAACGAGGGAGTATCGAACTTCAAGTTCATGATACAAGTAGATATTTTCTGCTTTGTGAGGCGTTTATTGAAGTACAAGGTAAACTTGTAAGGGCGGATAATAATAACTACGGTGTCAATGACCGAGTTGGTTTTGTCAACAACGGGATCATGGCAATGTTTAATAGCGCCATCTACATGATTGATGGAAAAAATATCGAATCGATTCAGAATGATGTCGATATTGCTACAACAGTAATTGGTCTAGCGAGATACTCTGACGACTTTATAAAATCAGCTGGACCATCAATGATGTTTGCTAAAGATATTACCGACAACGCTGATCATATTCAGTATATCAAGTTGCGAACACCACGAATTACTGCATCTGATGTACAACCAGTTGATTTTGAACATGAATAAAGACCAGCTGATGTTTTTGATATTATAAAAAATACTAGCGCGACTTACAACTTAGGATTGGCAACACGCCGAGTAATGTTGTCAGGAGATAATAAAAAATTTTCATGTGCAATTCCACTAACCCACATCTTTGGATTTTGCAGGGATGTTAGAAAGGTCATCTTTGGAGCTAAACACACGGTTGTGCTTTACAGAAAAAACGACGACAATGATGCGATTTGGCGAAGAGCTGGCCATGTCGGCAAAGTAGAAATAACGAAACTCTCACTGTGGATGCCGGTATTAACTCCATCAGTCACGGAAGAGCCACGATTACTTTCTTTTATGAATCAAGGTAGTAAATTATTGCTATCGTGGTTAACAGTAACCAAAGACGCCATCCAAAGTTCCGTCAGAGATATATTTACTTGGCATATAGCATCACAACAAGGTGTTTCTGCGCCACGACATATTTTTATTGCGTTGCAGGATATGCGTCAGGTGAATAATCAGGAATGGTCTCATATGATATTTGAAAAATTTGACGTTACCGAGGTTTCGCTGAGAATAAACGGACAACAAAAACCATTCGAAGATATATCATTGAGTTTTACAGATAATCATGTGGCGCGCGCATATCATCGCTGGCTGCCGTTTTTGGCGCGTAACATGAATATAGATACTGGGACGAAAATATCACAGCTTGATTTTACAAATCTGTATCCGATTTATTACTTTCCGCTGGAGCATCTTAATTTATCCAAGCAGTCTGTTGTTGATATACACTTCCGAGCTCGCGTAGGTGCATTACCAATTACCGCGGTTGGTCCGCCAATTGTTCATGGTCCTTACAGAGCAATTGCTGTTATACTCAGTAATAAGGCAATGTTACTTGAAGGTATCACTGGCCGAATGAGACTCGTTGATGCACCAGTAGAAAACATGTAGACAATTAGATCAATCGCGTTTATTATAAAATGTCATATAGTCACGTTAATGTCACTCTGACTTCTGGTCAGATAAAGAAATTACAATCGAAAAACGCAAAAGTATGTGGGGCGGCGATAACACTAAAAAACGATCAAATTGTTAATGGTGGTCCAAACAAGTTATCGCTGACTAAAACCCAACTAAAACATTTCAGTAAAGCAAAACAAGCAAAAACCGGAGTTCAACTTGATTTCGCTCCAAAACCCATCAAGGATATGGTTAAAACCGGTGGTATATTTCCACTTCTTGCAGCAATACCAGCTCTGATAGCTGCTGCTGCCCCAGCTGTCGCTAAAGCAGCCGCGTTGGGAGCTGTTGGAACAGCTGCCAGAATGGCATTAAAGAAAGCAACTGGAAAAGGATACAAAAAAAGGACGGGTCTAAGACTTCCAGGAACTCCGCCTTCATGGTACCCAAAACGGTTCTGATAAAACACAAAGTGTTTTCACCGATGTCAAATTTTGATTTGCTCGATGCTGCTAAACAATTAAATATAAAAAATTTCAAAGGCGTCTTTATGCGAGATCAATTACCACAACAACCGAATAATTCAGAAACCGGAATTATTAATCTCGATAACAGTGATGGTCCAGGAACTCAGTGGGTTGCTTACGCGATCGATCCACGTGGAATTATTTATTTCATTTCGTATGGGTTAGCACCGCCAGTCGAATTTCTAAAATATACAAAAGACATCCCATCGAAAGTCTGGTATTCAACGCTACCAACACAAACACTAACCGATCCTCCGATATGTGGTCGTGAAGTTTTAAATGTCCTCGATGCGATATCAAAATCAAAATCATAAAGTCGTGCACGAGTATACGGCGGGTCGATTTAAACAATCCTTAAGAGAATAATGGTAGATATCTACGGAAGATCTCTCATCGAAGCAAAGATAAAAAAACGTGGTGATGTAGATTTATCAAAATATGCGACCAAAGATGAAATCTATAATCTTTTATCGTTATCCGGGATAGACCCAGATGAAGTTGTTATTTTTCAATACCGATACTGAAAACTAAAAACCAGTAATATCAAATTAAATGACATAATTATCAGGGTTCTTGGAGCGGTCCCGGATAACACTCCTGTGTTTAATGACAGCGGAAAAGCCAGGGATTAAAGTGTATCGCTCACAACCATCAGAGACGAGATAAAAAAGATGTAGCGAATGCCTAAAAAATTACCGGTGACACAATGACAGGCGAACTCAACATGAACGGGAACAAAATAGTTGTTTTAAGAGATCCAACATCCGACGAAGATGCTGCAGCGAAAAAAAACGTAGATATCAACTACAGCGCCATTGAGCATAAAATATCCACGTTGCAGAGCGAGCATAACGATCACGTAAATGTGTTTTCAAGATTTCGTAGAAACTCTCAAAATAGCCTGGACACAGTCAGAAAAACACTTGAGGATGTTATAAGTGGAATTCCTGAGATAGTTAATAAAAATAATCTGATTAAAATTCCATCTGGAGTTGTCCCTGTGCAAATTAAAAACATTGTATACACGATATCATCCGGAAAAGCAACATGGAGTCCGGAAAATAATAATATCAAATATATCGCAACAGTCACTGGTGTGCACAGATTGTCTGTGTTTTCCAAGGAGGATTTTTACAACATATCCCTGGCAACATTCTACCGACATGTTTTCCGGGGTTGTCACTGTAATATTAAATAAAGAAGCCAAATAAATATTTATACTGGAAGCCGTCGACAATACTTTAAACTCAGCACTTTACTGGTGGTGTTTGGAATTCGTAGCTGAAACATCTGAATTGGTTACTGCGTAAGATAATAAATGACGTCCTTAACAGCATCAACAACAACATTGGATGCGCAACAATATATATACGATCAAGTACGCGAATGGCAATCAGAGTTAAAAACCCTCATCGACAAATATAACCTAAAAGTAAAAAAAATATAAACGACGAGCAGTCATCCTGGATGCGTTAGTGTACTCGGTATCCGCGTTAGTTGCATCCACCGGAGTAGTATTATCAGCACTAACACCAGTAGCAATCGTAGTAACAATCGTCTCTTCATCAACTGCCATCGCAGGGTTTTTTAATATAATCGCGAAAAAAATATCCTCGTGCACGAGCACAAAATAGCACGACTACGTCATACAACTAAACACAGCCACAGCCGCATACTCAAAATTATCGTCGTTGATATCATCAAGCATCGATGATACAACAATATCAGATTCCGAATTCGCGTTAATGGTTAAGATATACGAAGACTGCACTCGCTATTTAAAAACAACCAAGACAGATATTGACAGAATTACTTCATCGAGCTCTGCTCGACATAGTCGAAAATACAAGCCCCAAGAGAATTTCAATGATAACGGTAAGTTCAACTAACCCTGAATTTAGTATTAATTTTCCAACTGCAATTCTCGTGAAAGAAATCGTACTAGAACAATTACGAGTATACCTCAGTTGGCCCAATATCAGATCAAAATCGTTCGGTGGATTACCAGCAAATAATTCGTTCGTGTTTGCACATAAAAAATAAACCCGATGGTACTCCCGACTGAAACGTCATTAGGATACCAACCCGGGTCTTATCAAATCGAAGAAATCAATGAGGAATTGCAGCGTCGGATAAAAAATATAACAGGAAAAGAATCCAAGATAGCAATAACTGTTCATGAACCAACCCTGTCTTCTACGATCGAAATAAGCACCCCAGACTACGCCGTGGATATATATCAGAGTTCGATTAGAACAGTGTTAGGATGGCCTGAAATCCCACCACTAACACCACCGATACCACCAGAACCGAAAAAGTCTGATTACGTCACGGACAATAAGTCATACCACGGATTTCAACCATTATACGAGGTTTTTTCTTTTACATTCTTTACAACTGGGAACGTTAGGTAGTATATTTCAATTTCGCGGTTCTGGTTTCCAATGGTTCTTTGCTTATGAACACGATCGACAGGGAAGAAAACAATATATCAATATTACCCTGAATGTGATCGATCGATATTTTATGGTTGCTGATCAGAATCGTCAAACACAACGGCGGTGACTACGGCAAAGTTTTCAGGAGCATCTTTTCGATATAACAAGTTCACGCAGCGAAATCATTAAATAAATTGAGATATTAAATCAGATTATATTCGATGTGGAATATTTTAACCAGCGATTAATTCAGGCGATAATTGATCATGTTGACAGCGATAAAAATAATTCCAACGACAATTTTTAGCTGCATACTCTCTAACAGAAGCTACGCTGCAGAATTTAAAATTTCCCGGGTATAATGCCCCCGAACAAAAAAAAATCAGTCAGCGATCTCATTGATGAGTTTTTTCCGATATACTTGCTGCATGGAGAAAAACACTACCACCAGCAACTATTCTCCGGCACAACAATGACCCCGAAGGGACAGGCCGACATGTATCCCCGGAAATCGTAAATATAACCCTGTGGTTGCGGTCAACCTTGTGTTTGATGTAATCGATGGCAGCTACAGCACGGACATGACATTATCAAATCAAGCCCAGCAGGGATTTGTTCTTTATTCATTCACCCCGAAAGACCCACCTGGATATGTGATTGTGCAAGAGCCGATCAATCAGGTTTATCTGCAATGCTATAATCCACTGTTATGAAGAATAAATTTCAAACTAACAGACCAATCTAACCACCTTCTGGATTTAAGAAATGAAATTCTATATATTAATCTACTTGTGAAATCCTAAAGATTTCCAATCTTCAAGATCTCACTCAAAATAAAATCCTGACAGACAGGGTGTTTTACTATCGCTCAGAATTGTAAGAAATTAATTTTTTTACTGAAAAACTGTCAAATTTCTCAATTCTGCAGGGTAATATGCTTTCAAAATCATGAAAATCGTCCGATTTTGCTACGCTGAAGGGTAATATGCTTTCAAAATCATGAAAATCGTCCGATTTTGCTACGCTGAAGGGTTAATATGCTTTCAAAATCATGAAAATCGTCCGATTTTGCTACGCTGCAGCGTAATATGCCTGTCAAAATCATGAAAATCGACCGAAATTCACAAGCAAGTATAATAATTTTATATTTTGTGCACGAGCAACAGTAAATATTTTATTTATATATATTTTGTGCACATCGTCCGATTTTGCTACGCTGAAGGGTAATATGCCTGTCAAAATCATGAAAATCGTCTGATTTTGCTACGCGGAAAGGTAATATACCTGTCAAAATCATGAAAATCGTCCGATTTTGCTACGCGGAAGGGTAATATGCCTGTCAGAGTCATGAAAAATCAGTATTTTCCGCGCAAAATAAAATTTCTTATAACAAAAAAAAAACTGTTGACATCTGACAGGGATTTTTTTTTACTGAAAAATCGTCCGATTTGTTAATTCCGCAGGGTAATATGCCTGTCAAAGTCATGAAAATCGACCGATTTCTCAATTCGGAGGGGTTAATATGCTTTCAAAATCATGAAAATTGTCAGATTGTACTACGCTGCAGGGTAATATGCCTGTCAGAATCATGAAAATCGTCCGATTTTGTTAATTCTGCACAAATTCAGTATTTAAAAAAATATATGTGAAGAATTTTATTCCTGACAGACTTTGATTTCTAATTAATCAAACGAGTATCATATATGTACCATCACGTGAAGGTTTTTATTCACGACAAGCAAGCACTTGAAAAATACATCAAGGAGGTGTTTACGCAGTCCCCGGTCAGCACAGTTGATTTAGTTATTGATATATTCGGTAATGAAGACTTTTTATTAACGCAGGGACAGTTAGATGAACTGCGGCAAAAACGTATTTGTGTGATCACATGTGACAGAGATCAGATTTTAAATTACTCGCATTCCTGCATTACATTTAGTCAGCTTAAGGAAATATTATTTAACCCTGCGGATCCAGATCCAGATGCAGATGACACAAGTAAAAATAACTTATCAGATTGATTGATGCAGGTCAGATTAATGTGGGTAAAAAAAATGTGGGTAAAAATATTTTTTTTTCTGTCAGTACGAGACTTCAACTTTCAATTTCATTAACACGTACTTGACTTCATTTCCCAGTAATTTCATCAAGGCGATCTAACTCACGATTTGATATAATTTTTCTCAACTGTCTTGCACGCGTATTAATTACCTTCCTGGCTTCGTATTCTTCGGATAACGCTGATCTAATTTTTTCGATTGCAAGGGAGAGGGGGACAAATTCATCTAGTTGCTGTTCTTGTATTGTAGCTAGTGATTTATACAACGCTGTTTGGATTCTCTTTATAAATTTATACTGAGCGGGTAAAATATACCGACCCTCCAATTTAGCTTCATATAGTGCTTCAAAATCAGACATGATTTTTTCAGGATTTAATTCATCAGATATATTAATTTTGTTTTCTTGTAATTGTTTAATAGCAACAATTAATTGATTGATATTTTCGTAGTTCATATTTATATAATTATATATTTAAAAGAAAAAAAATCCATTAAAAGAAAAAAATCCATTTATGTGAACTCGTAGGTTGTCTTATAACATCTTAGCAAGTCCAGAAATGGTTTACACTATTGACCGTGCCCCCTCCAAATTGCCCTTCTAACATTTTGGCAGGTTTGACGGTGAGTGTTGGACACTATTGACCTTTTTTTTTTTGGGGGGGGGGGCACCAGACAGATGCCCCCCCCCCTTCCTAATTACATAAATTATTTATGTGTTTTTGTATTCCCCCAGATATGTTGTAATGTATTATTTCATCGTTTTTGTAACGTGAATTTAGGAGTTCGGGTATTTATTCAATCCCTAGTGTATCTATAGAGGAGTATCTCCGAGAGTGATTTAGATTATCCTCTCGGTTAAACTTCCTCTTTTTCGTTTTCTCTGTGACCTTGCTAGGGTCTCCTACATCCCATGTTTGTTATATGTTTGTGATATGGGTTATGTATGCTATAATGTGTTTTTGTTGGGATAGCTTGTTGGATCAAATTCTTGTAGTGCATAAGTTTTCCTATTATATTCCGTATTTATATACAACGGAAATTCTTTTCATACGTTTTGAATGTTGAAGAACGGTGATGTCCCCTTATTTTTTGAATCTTATTGATTCTTATGTATGTGTTAAATCACCTTTCTTAATAAGATTAGGCTGAGCTCCATGAAGGGTTCACATTTTTTTTTAATTGTTATGCTTCTCCCCCATGGAACAGGTCTATCTTTTAATTAGAAATATCTCAAAAATGGTTCAATCGTAGAAAAAAAAAAAATTTAAATTGATTTGAGTTGCAAACCAAAATTCTGATTTTATACATTTTCTTTTTTAAATTTAAGTTTAAAATCCAATTTCATATTCACATAGCTTTTTTGTTGATGTTAGTGATAGAAAAGATAGAAATTCAGTTAAAATTTATTTTTCAAGAGGGGTTCCTTTCCCGATTCTGCCATGGGCCTGTTCACTTCGCGTAGCGCCATGTGACATAGCCCCATGGCATCATTATTTGTACTTTCCCTCTTGAGGTATTCCCTAAGTTAAAATTTAATTGGGCCACACTTCTTAATATTATTAACAATAAAACTTGTAATTTTATATAAAGTTGCTTTGCTAAAATCACCATCAAGATATAATATACATTGCGGTTTAAATTTACTCTTTAAGTTTATTTCATCAATTATTTTTTTCCTATCAACTTCTGTTTTCTTACAATTTAACATGACGTGTTTTTTATTGTACATGCCTATTTTACACAGCGGACATTTACGCGGTACTCCGACCATGTGCCGTCTGGCTGCAAGACGGTGAGTGTTGGACACTATTGACCGCGCCCCCCTCCAAATTGTTTTATAACATTTTGGCAGGTTTGGCGGTTAGTGCAAAGTAAAAGGCAGACATACGGGCTTATATTCTACGCTAGGAAACTAAAAAATAGCTCATATGGTGGGCGTGATGTTTCGTATTTCTTATCTTAAATAAAATCGCGGAAAAAATGCAGATGAACCAAGAAACCAAACGAATTCAGTAACATAAGTATATTGTATATGAAAATAAAATGTAAATAAACGATTACACCTACCGTTATTGATAAAAGTCATTAATTTTTGTCACCTCTCAAGGGAAGTAACTGCAGATATTTACTTCCGTGTTAGGTAGCACGGAGAACTGTTTATCTGTTGTAGTGTGTTTCCGTGTTAGGCAGCACGAGAACCGTTTACTTGTTTAGACCATTCATTACAATTAACTGTTGACTTTTGGTTGTTGAAAAATAATACTTGAAATTAGTTCTACTTTCCCCGCAGAGAATAATGACATGTGTTACGCAATTTTCTGAAAGACATGTGGAGGGAACTAATTGCATGACACCTGCTTAACAGAGTTATCTCCCTTAAATGTATATAAAAACCCTTGGATTGATCTAACAATAATGAAAAACAATTTTTTGATTATGGTTTTTGGACAGGGCGGATTTATATAAATTTTCTGCGACTTTTCGTATTGAAGATACACAGATATCAAAATACTTGCTAGCTGCATGCATCGAATGAAAATTTTTGTTTCGTTTTTCTTTAGATTTATAGATACAACGGTTTTGGCGCTTTTATCGTGACGTCCAGTGTTTTCAGATGTACAATTTTCACGTTGTGTCACAACTCTCAGATTGGATAAAGAATTATTAAATTTATTTTTATCTATATGATCAATCACAAGACCGTCTTCGATCACTCCGTTAAATACCTCAAACACAAAACGGTGACAGAGATATTTTTTCTTCCCTGTACCAAATTGGAGATGGCCAGCATTAGTAACAAAACCAACTGATTTTTTCAACCTGCAATTTCTAATTTCACCATTACGTGATCCTTCGTAATTCTTGATGATGGGGTGTCGGACAAATTCCTGGCTCATTTTATATAACAATGTCATTTGTCTAATTTATATTTATCTCAAATCTTAGCTATATAATCGCGCTCACATTTCAACGCATCATTTTTTTTTTTTTTATAATATCGCTTAACTTCACGGTATCTTTTTCCCCCGCAACCCGCGCATAACTTTGTTTTACCCCTGACCCCAATACCACATTGCAGACATGGTATTGGTCCTGAACCCCCCACCCCTTCGGATGCTTTGGGAATGTTCTCCACAGAATTCTTTTCTGCATGATTTGTTACAGTCACAGATCCTATCTTTAGCCACTTGCAATGTTTCATAATATATATATATATATATATATATATATATATATATATATATATATATATATATATATATATATATATATATATATATATGTATAGTATGTACGCTGTATCAATGATATACCACGAGATGTATACATTTTTCATTAAAAGGAAACGAGGCTTGCCCGAGTTTCCTTTTAATAAAAAATGTATACAACGAGTGGTATATCATTGATACATCGTACATACTATACACATATTTTATTTATACCACATCAAAGTTTTCATTTTATATGGGAGATAAAACTGACGGCCACAAACAGCGCACTTTAGGGGAGTGAACTCTTCACAACCCCTGGCATGTATGTACGCTCGAAAAAGAAGTTCCGTAGTTATTCATAATTTCCTGTACACTTCATTCATATTAATTTATATATGTTTCCTTTAGCAATATTAATGAAGTGAAAACACAAGGCTGATAGTTAACATTCAAAATATTTTTAATAATGTGCATGCAAACATTGAATTTGCAGCGTTCGCTGTCATGAACAGGAACAGTGCGGCCATTTGCATCGATAGGAACCGTACGATTCGAGCCGGAAATGTCAAAATAATGAAGGAACAATAGGTAATTAAACAATTTAACCGTAACCACATTCATTGATATCGTTTATGTCCATATTTCGCTATTTCTACTGACTGTCACTGTCACTTTCAATAATTCTCCTACGTTTCTGCTGTGTGGGCCCTGTTTGAGAATTCGCCTGTTGAAAGTTGACCCAGTTAGGGATCTCGTTCATGTTTTCCGTTAGGTTCATAACAAATATATTTTGTACGGTGATGTTTGATCCGTACAATGGGTTGCTGATAATCTTATTCTGCTGAATATTACACGTTTGGGAACTTGATTTACTGCAGTCTGCAGCTGTGCAGCTGGAAATTTCTTTGTTGTGGGGGTGGGGGTTAACATCATCATTACTTGGGTGTCCGGTGTTGCTCAGGTCATTGGAGTACGTCTGTTGTTGTTTTTCACTAATGTTTGAGTAGCTATTTATAGACTGCACGTTTCTGTGGCCAGAAATTTGCATGATATCAGTTGGGGGAATGATTTTGTCTCTTAACTTCTGAATTAAGTACTTGCTTCTATTTGCGTTTGTTAATTTCTTTCTTTCTGTAATATTTGTCTTCTATTTCATTTTTTTCATGATGCATCCAAGTTTGTTAATTCCAACGACTTGTTTCCTAAACCATTTTGGGTTTGTCGCTGAGATTGGCATAGTGTTGGGCGCAATATAGAAAGGATATTCACGTTGACAAAAGTCTGCTGGTCTTAGCTCAGCATACCGTTTGTAAATAGCAAGTGGATCTCTCTTTGTTGTTTTTGGTTTTCATACATCTTAGGATTAATATCCCTGATGTCCTTGACATTGTCGCCTGTTCTTGATTTTGTCTGCCTTTTATTGAGTTCAAGATATGCGAGGCCATTCACATCTTTCTTTAATGTAACATCCCCCCATTTCAGATTGTAATGTTCAGTCACTCCCCTCAAACCAAAATGTACAGAGTTGTTAAACCACAATGTGTTAACAATGGCTTCAGGTGTTTCCATCCCCATTAGTTTTTTTTACTATACAAGGCATTTATTTCTTCATGTGATCGGTTGACGCCGATTGGGTTTATTTCCTTTTCCTTTAGATTTTAAATCTTTTTGCTTAGCCTGAATAGCTTCCCTTGTTAATGCAAAATTTGTGTCCGTTCCTCTCATGATTGTACTTGCATATTTCTTGATTTTAAGGTGGGGATCAATGGAGCTGATGATGCTTCTTAAGCTGTTTGGTTCAAACTCAGATCCATCTTTTCTCCTAACACTGAGTGTAAAACAAGCCAGGTGCTGATCCAATTCAGATGGGTTTATCTTGACTAACTTTCTGAATTCATTTTTTGACTGCAAGAATTCTTTCACTAACCTTACATCAAAATATCTTTTTTAAAGTGTTTGCATTCTGCTTACTTTCTATAAATTTCAGTATATCATCAGGCTCATGGTGTACAAATCTGTCTTCCCTAACACAATGATCATTTTCATTTACAAATGTCTCAGCCATGTCTCTATCAAACTCTCCAATTAACTCACAGTTTAGTAGATTAAATGTTGCTTCTTGATCTTGCTCCTGATCTGATGTCATTGTTTTCTATTTTCCACAGAGTTGCAGTGTTTGATTTTTGCCAGAGGGAGAGACTTGAAACAGCAGTGGTGACAGAGATGACAGCAGACAACACAGGGTGGAGCTCAATAATATTTATTTCCTGAATTGAGTATTGTTGTTTTTTTTTATATATAAAATTGTTAGTTTCTATAAAATATTTTACAAGAAAACCATTATCTTGTTATTTTTACCTTTTTAAATGTAATATTACAAGAAATTCATATCCTTGTTTAGAGAGTATAATAGCTATAAAAACATCTTCATTGTGCGTATTCATACGCCATGGGCAAATCACAATTTGGTATACCAATACTATTGGTATATCAAGTTGCTTTATACCAACACTTCAAAGGCCATGTTATTTTTAATGGATGTGGTATATATATATATATATATATATATATATATATATATATATATATATATATATATATATAATATTTCTTATTTAAATGTTTGTCTTAAATTTAATATGGAGTAGTTTGAGAGATTATCTGCAATCAAACCCCGGAAAACTTCTAGATTTGATCTTGACAGACTAACCCCTGATTTGCGAAGGCGAGCACTGACTGATCTGTTTGATATTATCAGAGATGCCAAAAACGAATTTCGTAATGATGGAGCATCTCACATGTGGTCCACATTCAAAATTATACGCAACATTGACGAAGTCAATGTCGACGAAGTCATTGATGCTAAAATGAACGATACACGAGCGAAAACAATCATCGATTACCTCAATCAGAAATATTTTTTCAGAGTAAAGTTTATTGTGCGCTCGGATGATGATACTTGGATTATCCGTGACAAACGTGACCCTGTCCTTGCTGGTGGAAAAACCGCTCTGTTAAGTAAAGATTCCAAACCAGGAGTGCTGACTGGGATTGACAGACCATATTACGCTCGAGCGTATCCTTTAACAGCGGTCATTTATGGAATCTATCCGATAAAAAATCCCAACATTAATGATCTTACCCCGATGAGATTTTCAAAGCTGAATTGTGTAGCCGAGCGAGTAATAGAACATTTTACAAATACGAAGCGTGGAAACGGTTTAACTGATCTGCGACGTGAAAAAATAAACAAATGGGCTGAATCGGTTAAGGATACATGAGCGTCAATAAACGATGTTGCCGAGTTAGAAAAGGCATTAAGATTCCCCGTAACCGTAGCAACGATAACAGGGGAAGTATTATACAAATCAAAATATAATCGGAACGGAGCTCCAATAAATATCATTGATCACAACGCTCATGCTTGGACTAGTGCACTCACAATATTTCCACGAAATCGTGTTGTGAGATATTACTCGTCAGAGAGTTTTTGGGGTGGAATATTTGATGCTATCAGCCGAATAAGCAAAAACGACCCTGTGTCATTGTGGTTGTTTAAAAGTTCCGAAGAAGGCGAGTATGATCAATTTGTAAGACCTAACGGCGAATTATATCGTAAAGAATCTCTCCACGAATAAATGAGAAAACTCGCACAGAAAATATTCAGAAAATACTGAGCAATTATTAACTAATTGTTATACGATTCCATCAGTTGCTGCCCACGCTGCTCGAGAAAGAAATTCATGGAGACCAACACACGCTGAGCTCCTTGAAGATGTCCACAATAGTTGTATCTAATACGGACAAGGCGGTTAGTGGAACACCAAGTATAATATCGGTGAGATGATTTCCGTGGACATGACGCGTGTTATCCGGGAAGTTTTCTTGGGATGGGTGAGTGTGCCGGATATTTTGCGAGATTTGGTCATCCTTGTCATGAGATGGTAAGAGTATCAATTAATGGTCCATTACCCGATTTTTCCCTGACAGGATTTGCTCGTGTAACGTCGTTTGAATTCACTATGAATCTTCATCCGTGCTGTTATGTTTGGTTTGGCAGACATTTTTCGGAGAAACGTTGGGCGCCAATAGTGTTATTACGATATATGATCGACAGTAAAATATTGATATCGTTGACGGTCAGTGAAGCAATTATATCGTACCGAAAACAGACTTCGGTTTGGTTACCAACACCAGAGCGTATCAGTCTCGAAGAATGCAAACAGGAATATCCGGACCTACCCGTGGATGTCATTGTTAATATTCTTAAGATTAAACTCAACAACAATGTAAAAACAGCAAAGGATCTCGGTAGAAGAATAATCGGTAAATTTACTCAGGGTGGTACATATGATCATAAACGACATCACTCGCAATTGATTATGGATGATGCTGAATTAGATTTTATAATTAAAGATGCCACTGCGAGAGAGATATTTTGTAATCGGGAAGACGCTTACTTGTCTGACGGAACAAAGTTGGGTACAATTGTTCGTTACATCAATGGAGAACCGCCTCAGTACACCCATTTAAGATCTTCAATGCTCGATTATGTTGCTATAAATTTACTATCGATGATAAATAGATTTCCTGACACTGCAGTTAGAGTTGCTACGGATTCATTTTATATCGATAAAAAATATTCAGAATTACTGGCTCGTTTCACAAGCAATGATGAAACATGGGGTTCATGGAGAATAAAAAAGGAAATGTTACATTGTTATTGTGAATCCACTGATGTTGCGGTTAAAGATAGTTATTGTAAATCAGAATTATCAGAAATGTCGAGTGCACCAACTGTGTATGATCCAGTATCCAGACACAAAACCGTTTATTTGAACGGAGCGGGAGTTCTGGTAATACAACTCGAGTAATCGAATTATTTCGTGGAAAATCGGATATGATTGTACTAACACCTACACACAGACTTGCCAGGGAGATGAAACAACGAGGAGTCAATTCTAGTACTTATCACAGCTTTCTCAAATACAGCGGTGGTGTGTGGACTTCAGATCGAATGGGGGAGAAATATATTCCAAAGGTTATTTTCTGGGATGAAATATGTACGGTACCGTTAGAAACCTTAAAAATATTTCTCGATTGGTTATTAACAAAAAATACAGCTGTGATAATGTGCGGCGATCACGGTCAACCACCTCTGTTTCTTGGACTATCTCCACACGATTGGTTGAAGAATTTTGTTGATTATTATTCGGAGATAACTGATGATCACAGATCTCTCGATGCAGAATTAAAGGAATTTAAGAAATTAATCAGACTACAACATAATAAAATTCAGTGTGAAATTATGCGCGAGGTGATTTCAGAAACTTCTTTGAATGACTTTTGGAAAACGTGGAGACCAAACGATTTGATAGTGGCAAGTAGAAAGATGGTCAGAGACACACTTCAACGGCAGTTATGTCAATTACACAAAGAGAAATTTCCAACATTGCCAGTGCCATTGTGTTATAGACCAGCTGATACCCGGTTACAGAATATCGACGTTGATATACCAGGACAGACCGAGAAACAGAATTTAGTATAAATGATACGGTTGCAGTTGATGTCAATGTTGTTGAAGATGCACTAAAAATGAACAAATCCCCGTGGACGCTAGGATACGCAATGACAATACATTCATCTCAAGGACTAACTATCTATGATACAGTTGTTTGGATCGTTGATGATCGAAACGAGTGGTCAAACTTAATTTACTTGGCTGTGTCCAGAGTCAGAAGAATGTCTCAACTGCCAAGGATTATCTTGGAAGAGTCAATGGCTGATGAAATTAATAATGAAAACAACAGTGATATAATCAGAAAAAAATTAGCCGGTTACAAACAAAGTGACAAAAAAAATAATCGCGATTTTGACCTTGATGTTGAATTTATCATGACACTGAAACAATAGCAGAATAATCACTGTGCGAGGTGTAATTGTGTAATGTTGTGGAAGTATTCGAATAAACACCCAAGACAATTCACCGTAGATAGAAAAGATAATCGTCTTGGTCATGAATTGAAAGGAAAAATCTTGAGAGAATGATGTTCAGGGCAGGTGCCGGCACTTGATGTATAGGGCGCGTCTCGTTTTTCTCAAGATATTCTTCTAGTAGTTTTATGTGTCCCAATGTCTTGCGTTTGGTATTCATATTTTTTTGCTCTAAAACAAAATTTGTGACAAATTGTTCGTCCACTTCTGTAAATCTACTCTCTTTGACCGTTTCAGTGTTTTGTAGTTCCACTCCTGATTTTGTTATTTTCTCCGACGAAAGTTGGTTCGGTTTCAGAGACACATTTATTTCATTTGTTTCCCAGTCATCAAAAGGAAAGGAAAGATCATCTGACTCATGCAGTCGTGAATTTTCTGAAATTAGTAGTTCATGTTTTGCATAATTTGCGAAATTTCCATCGTCCAAAAAGCGTACTGTATACATGGAACAGGCACCCAGTGGGTGGTAAACATTTACAAATTTTGGTCTCCTACCTTTAAGAGTCAATATGTTTCCTAGTTTGTAGTCCTTTTTCTTTTTGTCTTATCTTTATCGTTTTCTTTCTAGATCTTCTTGTTGTAAGGTTTTTTTTTTCTCTCTACTCCAAAATATTATTTTGTTAAATGTCCCAAAATGTTAGCGTTTGTTTGATCCGAAAATAACTCCATCAGACCAAGCATAAGACAACTATGGTTACGTCCCTTGATAAAGTAGTCTGTGGCGCGTGGACACCTTGACTGAAACGATTGGTCTGAGATGACTAGACTGAGACAGGAAACGTAAGATTAGCAAGACAAGCAGATTTCTCTGTCGCATGGGTGAGAAAAGATTGTATTATTGTTGTACTGGTTGTCATTAACCTGCTGTAGTACAGCAAAATGAATTATATATATATATATATATATATATATATATATATATATATATATATATATATATGAGAGAGAGAGAGGTTTGCCTCTGGAATCAGTGACTTGGGATGGAAAGAAAAGTCCTAAAACAGAGTAAATTAAATTCTCCTCTTTCACTCTTGCTGTAAGCCGCAAAGTTACTTTTCTATTGCAAAATACCACTTTTTAATTGCTAAATCAATTAACTATTGTAGTAATGGTATGGATGTGATTCAAGATATATCCCAACACGGTATGTTACTTTGCAAATCTGACAGCGGTTGCTAGGATACACACTTTGTATTGGCACACTATGTCATCTTTTATGTTTGTTATAGCTTACACCGTGTTTAATTACTGCTTACAAGATGTTTGTTTATGGCTGTTAGCATAATAAATTCAACAGAAATGTCAACCGAAATCGATAATTCCAAAAACAATAGGCCTCAGTATGTTTGGGATCATACAGACCTAATAATACTGCTAAATCCTTTAGTCTGTCTTTTTGTATGTTCTTCATTATTCAATGTATGTTCATCATCATTCAAACCTTCCCCTTCCTCATCAAAATACGGCGTGTATTTCGTAAATGTATAAATACGCGGAACAGTTTGTTTTATAGGTGTTATAGATTTCCGAATTCCAAGGATATGTTTGTCAAAATTTTTAAAATCAGAGTTCATCTTTGATCAGGAAAATGGGCCGAATTAAGGATACATATCAAATTACACAGAATTTAATTAATACTAATATCAATTAAGATCAAATTAACACATATCCCAATTTAAGAAACGCCGAATGAACATTTTAAAGATTTTCGACGGATGAACATTTTAAAGATTTTGCTGCTTATGTATTTTCAATGGAAATGAAATCACAAATACAGAGAAATTGTGGTCATAATGGTGTTTCAAAGTTTGCCAAAAATACGTTTAAAAAATGGTACATGTTATAGCGTGTCACAGTATACAAGGTTCCAGACATATTTACATCCAGAGAATTATACCACACTCGCTCTAACATAGAATAATCGCAAAGGATTTTTGTTGTTGTAGGGTCTAACGCCATTTTTCAGTACACGATTGGCTATACATGGCGGCCAGTATTAATGGTGGAGGGAGAACCAGGGAAAACCCCGGAAAGAACCACCGACCCACGAGAAACTACTGGCAAGCTTTCTCACATACCCTGTACCGCTCCGGTGGTCTAGTGGTTAGAGCGTCCGCCTCGGATGCGGGAGGTCGTGGGTTCGATCCCCGGCCGAGTCATACCAAAGACTTACAAAAATGGTACTAATAGCTGCCTCGCTTGACGCTCAGCATTAAGAGGTTAGTGTTAGGACTGGTCGGCCCGGTGTCAGGATAATGTGACTGGGTGGGACATCGTGCTACATGTCTGCGTCATGATGCCCCAGTGCTAGACATCACTATAAATTGCCACATAGCAGACATCGTAGCGATATGACTGAAAAATTGTTAAAGCTACGTTAAAAATCCAAATCACATCACATCACATTCTCACATACCCACATTGGCCGAATCCGAGACTCGAACCCACGCAGACAGAGGTGAGATGGCAGTGATCCGTAACGGAGAGTGCTTTAGACCACAAGTCAACACGTTAACATATCAATTTCTATGAATATGTTTAGTTCAAACAAACCCATGATATTCTTGCGCTGTATTCTCTTTAATTTCCTTGACTGTGACCGTGCTAATTTACTCTACCCCGCTTTCTTGAACTTTTGTTTTGTTATTACTTGTAACATTTTTATCACTGTTCTTTTAATCGATTGTCCAGTGGGGGTTATGACAAAGGTTACGTCTGTCAGAATATGAGCAATATACTGCGCATATCTCGTTACAAATACAAATTATGGTATCAGTCCATGGACATAAGGCAGGTGGGGCGAAACCTATAAAATTGATTCCATTATTTGACAACTGTGTTTTAAATATTAACTTATATTAGTAAATAAAATTACAGTTGTTAGGGAAGATTGTAAACATATGCCAGTCTCCCAACTGACAGAAAGTTATCCAACCCAAAATATGTGTTATGCGGTAGAATATTTCCAAAGAGTTAATGTTTTTATTATATGAATTTATTTCAACTCTGAATAAAAGTCTATGTAAATATCCGGTCACACATACATTAAATCTGAATTTATTCATCCACTTATCATCCTTCCACACGAGTGTCCAACAACTGGAATGCTTAGTAGTGGAACTGACACACTTTTCGCTGAAACAATTATTCTAAACATTCTCATTCATCGAATTTGATGTACAGTGTAAGGCACGTCTAACCTAAGGGGAGTGAATCATGTGACATATTACTCTCCATTAGTTCTATCAGAGATCCACGGTTGAAAGATTTATATTGTCAAAATGTAGGTCACGATTTGTTACGGAAGCCTCACGTGACCACAAAAAACGTATAGTCATCTTCGTCCAGTGGGCGGGTTATGAGTCACGTGGTTGCAATTTAAATATCTACTATAAACAAAAATGGCGGACACACGTGCGAGTCAAAAACGTAAAGGTCGCCCGCGCTTGTCGCTTTCCGAGAAGAAACGTCGAAAAACTGTCTTTGTAATATGCCCAAAATAGATGTGATCGGCTGATCAATATTTCACTCGGTGACTGCATTGTGTGTATTGTATGTTGGGGTGGAATATATTATTTATTTTGTATAACAGCGTGCTCATAAAGGTCATTTTGTACACCTGTCAATTATCTTCGTGAGACAGGTTTTTTTTTAAAATTCGGCGTGGGAACTTAGATACATTTACAAGCGTTATCATTATTTATATAATATCTATCCCTCTCTCTCTCTCTCACACACACACCCTTAGGTTAATTTGACATGCACATTACTTGCATAAAAGTTTAATAACCTTATCATGTAAACGTGATGGAACAAATAATAAGATTTTATTGTACATCTTTCAACTACTAGTAAATCTATTATAAAGCACTGTATTGACTACAATTACAAAAAGGATCTCTAGTCATGATAGGAAAGGATGTTGTAGTGCTACCAGAATATATGGCTGGCAGATTGTTATCAGTTAAAGGTCTGAGCTGCAGTCAAGTTAGTTTTATTGATGTGAATTTTTTTTAGATCTATTATTATGTATTCTTGCTCAAATGAAGTATTTCAGTTCTAAGTGTTTAACACAGTGCACAAAGAAACAGATTTAAAACATAACTTATAATACAAATGAATATTTAATTCATATTTTAAGTTACAAAGAATATAGCAAAAGATGAACCCCACGCATACAGAACCGATGGCCAGTACATTTTTATGCTTCACATCAACACCTGGCCAAGTACTTTTGCAACATACTGAGAGAATGAAGACACCTTCAGTATCTAAAGTATTTGCTATTGAATCAGGAAGGTAAAAATGACAAGTTTCTTGCAGATTTTTTTTGTGTTTGGGTGGGGGTTGTCTTACAATTGTCATTCTGCTGAAAACAATGATGTAACAAATGCAATGCTGATAAAGGACATTATTATAACTGCCAGCAGGTTGAGTTCCCACTTCATGCTTTTCTTAGTTTGAGTTCGAAAAAAACCTTGAATTTCGCTTTCTCAGAAGTGGGGTTGGGTATTTCAACTGTGCCACTTGATGCATAGAAAAAGGCATAATTTGAACTGTCATTGTTTTGGTTATGCAAAAAAGTTCCAGTATACTGTGCTGGCTAACCCAATAATCACAGCTGTTTTTTTTTCCCACTCAATACTTAGAGGACCAGTGATTGTATATTGAAATTGTGTCTACATGCCTCATATGCTTTCTTTATGCCGTTTCCCATTTATACATGTATCTATGTCCCACATGCAGTTCTTGCTAACACCCTCTTCCCATGTATCCACTTAACTCATGATGAATGCACATAAGACATATTTAATTTAAAAACAAAATACTGAGATAACATTTGAAGTTTGTTTTTGTAAACCACTGGCAGTTCATTAGAACTTTATTCATTAAGACTAGTGATATAACTTATTTGGGATTTAATTTACAGTACTGTAAGTTCTTTTTAAATTTCATTTTTTATTCCTGGAAATTAAATGACTTGTTGGTTTTCACTCTTTACTGTTATGATATAAATCAAGTTGTCTTATCAATATGGGGTCACCATGACAAAAGAGACCAGCTTTAGGTGCTAAAGGTATTGATTGTGGCATTCTTTCAGAGTATCTTGAGGAGTGTCCTAAATCACATCACCAATACACATGAGTAGATCCTCTCACATGGCCAAGGCATTAATAAATGTCTTCATGAACCTTACCTGGAGAATGAAGAGCTGACAAAGCCTTGGCTTGATGAAGATGATCCCAAGAAGAAAGCCAAAGTGCTGGAAACCTTGGCACAGGTGCTCTTGGACCAAAGGTTCCTAAACAGTGGAGTATTACTTAAATTTCAGGTATGCCATTTCAGGATTGCAACAACTGCATGGCATTTAAAAGAAAAATGTGAAGAACACTTTAAATATTTTTATTCTCAACTAAATAATAAATTACTGTATATATTTACCATTTGAAGATCTGAATAAGTTAGAATTCATAAGATGTGTGCACATGATACATGTATGGTGACTCTCCTTCTCAAGTCTTTGGTAATTTCAGGTATAATACATGCACATCAGGTATAAACAATTCCATGACACTCTATCAATAAACACTTCAGTAAAGATTTTATGTATGCAAAAATTACCAACAGTAATGATTATTTAATAATTGTATTAATCTGTTAGCAGATTACAAATAACACATGTTACAAGATACATGTTTTTGATAATTGGAGAAGCACTGCTGAGCTTGAAGTTTTTCATCAGCAGGTCATGATGTACAGTGCCAAGAGATTTTCATACATCCCTCCTGTGTACAGGATTAGGAATGAGCTAGCTGCTTTGGATCACAATATCTATAGTGGCTGAGGTGTAATGAGAAACAAAGAAGGGGAGATAGTGTAAGCTTGTTTCACTACAGGACATTAGAAATAATTTTATATATTGAATGTGCATTATGATCCCTGCCTGGAGATCAGACGAATGGAGTATTATTCACATGTACAAGTCATGAAAACTTTGTATTAGATACAAGTCATTTTGCAACAATCGGCACACATTTATATTTGTGGTAAGGAATCTTAATATTTTCATGCATACATATCTTGTAATTAGTATTGTTATCATTCTAGTGGATATTTATTTTGATTTGAGCAATGCAAGTCTAATAATTAGATCCAGTGATATGTATAGCACTTTCCCAGGGGACTGACACACTTTATTAAGGATATATGGGGTTTATGGAATATCCTCAGGACGTTTGGGGTAGATGCTGTCATCATGATGATTACTAGCTAATACCTGTTCATGAAAACATGTTGCTTTCTGACGGAATGGGCAAAAATGCATCCTGTCTCACATAGTATTTTGTGGATACAAATAAGAACAAAAACAACCCCTCAACAACTCCTTCTTGGGAACTGATCATGAGGCTCTAATATTGGGTAAAAAGGTAATATGGGTTAGCATGGGGATGCTTGTCACACATGTTAAGAAAATAAAATTTTCTTTAAAACAGGCATCAATGTTGCAACAAAAAAAGCGGCAGATGGTTCATCTACCCTTGCAAGGAAAAGAAAACATCCCCACATCAGGGAGCTTATAAAGAAAGCCCTTACCTGTCAACTTGAGGGAAAGCAGGGTATGCAGAGGAGAAGAGAACTAAAGGAAGATGATCCCAGCAGAATTTGTAGAAACCTGGCACCTCAAGAACCACCATCAACTCTAGTTTTGGTGTGGTGAAGGAGATCTCTCGATTTTAATTATGTAAAATATGAAACAGTGTCTGATATATGGAGGTGTCAGCTAAGGCAGGTTACACTTTATATAATATCCTGAAATATCAGCAGTTGAAAATAAAATAATGTATAATATTGTATCTGCAGTTGCTGAAAACATTTTATATTGATTATTTATGATCTTCGTGCCCACATTGTTTATAGGTAGAAATAAACTGGTGTTAAAAAAAATCTGAAAGCATTATTGTTTGATGCAATATTATGTGCATTTATAAGAAAACAGTGAATAAAATCAATTGTATTCATTTATATACAAACTCATACATGCAAGAAAGTGTTTAAGTTCATGCAAGCCTAGAGGGGATGAAGCCAGTGTATTGTCCATCTGGATATTTGTCATGTATCTGCCAGAAACAGCAAGAGGGAATTACATGTCTCTGTCCAGACCCCAACCTTCCATGTTGCCGCAGTATGATCTGCCTATAGGTAGCATGACTGTTGGCACTCATCAAGTCAACTTTATTGTTGAGGACAAGAACATTTTGTCTGTACATCCTGGACAAGGCAAGTACATCCTCATCAAGGATTAGATCTTGAAAAATCTGAAAAATTATTCCAATTGTATTATGCTATTTCTAAAATGTAAAAAAATATATTTTAAGAAATAATAGGAACATGTGCTTATTCAAATGTTATTCATCTTCGATCAGCAAGTTCCACTGTGAAATACACGTGGATCAAAACTGCACATGGTTTTTATTTTGACATGAACACTGAGAGTTCCATCGCAACAAAAACTGATAGTTTATGTTAAGATGGACAGCTCAAAGTTTTTGGGGAGCATTTCTAGAAGTCAGAGACTCATGCATTGGGATTAAATAGGAATGGCTGATTGCAGCTTAGATTTGTTTAGTATAGTGAGATACCCACATTGAAATCAGGTAATGAAAAGAATCTACTCGATGAGTATCAGTTGTAAATTAAAACAAAGTCCTTATCATTTGCATGCATGTCTGTTTTTGGACGGCTTACAATTTTAAAATTCTTTCACAGTGGTTGCAAAGAAATAACATTTACAACAATCATGTTTGTACATCAATTATCAATCTTTGAGAGTCCACCTTGGAAATGGAATTCATTGTAAATGTTGTATTGTAAGAGTAACTATCAAAGTTTTAATTATGTTTGTAAATTGGTGCAGTATTTTGATTTTATTGGTACAAAGTGCAAGTTGTACATTCATAGGCATGTGCTACACATATCCTGTATACAGAAAGAGGTTTTCTGTAATGTAGCCAACATACCTGTCAAGTTATTCATACCTTTTGTGATATACATTTTGTACATAAAAAAATTAAGCTTTGGCATTAACACACTCAAGGAATGTATAAAAGTTATTGAAAGAATTAAAGAAATTTCAAAATTGCTGTTGAATCGAGTAAATCTGTTATACAGAAATCATTTGCAGTAATCACCAGTTCAAAGGTGGAAACATTGAATGCCAAGCAGACTGGGCGATTAAAATTCTTACCCCAAAATGTTAGATCAGATATGAAGAAAAAAAGGTTTCTTGCAAGCCTTCATGTCAGTCTTAATTCTGGATAAATAAAACAATTTAGGATTATTAAGTCCTTATGTTTATCATGATATTGCATATATAGTATTATCTTAACATTTTGGGGCTTTAGAAATACACATTAAGGCATGCATCATATTTAAAACAGAAGAATAAAAGTGTAGTATTTATTTCACAAGACTTAAATGGCTATATGAATTCTGTACATGTCTAATTTTTAAAAAAAAACTGCAATCTAGTCAGGTCTAATTGCTGAACTCCAAAGTAAGATTGCATAGACTTTTTGTTACCAATTTGTATTTAAAAAAAATAAAACTAATAAATGTATTACTGAAGTTGGTTTATTAATTAAATTGAAAAAAGAGCAAGTTGACCTTAATAGTATTGATTGTTTGTATGCCACTAGCGTAGATCACTAATACCTATATATGAAATGATTTTAGCTAATCTACCTTTAGGCCCTCATACAAAGGAATTTATCTATTTTAAGTGTATCTCTGAAGCCACTGTATATATTGGTTTGGAAGAAGGAAATAGAGTTGGCATTTCTAATGTCAACTGGAATACTATTCCAGAGCAAAGTTCCAGAGTACTGGAAACATTTTTTGAATAATTCCTTATTTGGTTTGGGAATTTTATACTGTTTGGTAGACATGGATCACAGTTGTGGAGTATTACCAGGTAGCCTATACTTGAATAGTGATTGTAAATATTCAGGAGCACTATTATTGGATATCATGTACATTAATTTGGCTTTTCTCAACCGGATTCAGTCTTTAATAGGTAATAATTTTAACTTACCAGCTAAAAGTTTCCTTGCTTACTTTCTGGATTGATATAGCCTGAATGTACTTGTTTTAAGATGTGCCAGCTTTGCTATGATTTTATCATTTGAATTATTCCACACTGTGTTACAGTAGTCTAAATAGGGTTGTATGTAACTGTTATAAAATAGTTTTCTGTACCTTATCCTACTGAAAAGCCATAAACTTGAATTAACTTTTTTACTGACATGTTCAGTCCATGATAGGTTATTATCTACCAAAACACCAAGTAGTCTATCATGACAAACCATTTGCAAATTTGTATCCTTCCATGTCATAGTTCATCACTACCAAGATTTGTTCTTTTTTGCTATGTTGAGATAAGTAATATTTTAGTTATTCAACGTTTTACCACTATGCCATTGCATGTGCACCAGTTGTCCAGTTTGTTTAGGGCATCCTGTAAATAAATTTATAGTTTGTGCTTTGTGTTTTGGATGTCTGACAATGTTGTGTCATCTGCATAGAGATCTGTTGATGAAATTGAGTCCCTTAGTAAAAAGTGGTAGGCCATTAATAAATAGTATCAATAGTAATGGACCTAAAATTGAACCTTTTGGTACTCCATATCTAATTGTTCCACGTTCCGACAGAACATTATTTATATAAACATGTTGTGTTGTCTCACTTAAGTTTGAAGTAAACCATCTAATTGTGCTTTCATCACATTGGTTGATTTTCAGTTTCTTAAAAGAATTTCATGTACACCAACCCATAAACTTTCCTGAAATCTACAAATAGAGATCCTATTATTCAACTTTGATCAAGTGGTTGAAGCCATTTATCAGTTAGAGAGATCAAGTCAGTCTCACATGAATGTTTCTGTCTAAAGCCTGATTGAATAGGGTGTAACAGCAACTGTTTCATTAAATATGACATGAACGAGTCATGGACATGTTTTTCAATCAATTTTGACAAGTTTTGGTTGTATTGAAATTGGCTGGTAGTTATCAGCATCATTCTTAGAACCAGATTTGTGCATAGGCATTACTTTTGCAGTTTTCCATATTTTGGGGACAGATGAGGTTGCAATATTTAAATTGATTATGAATGTTATGCTATCTGAAATAGCTGAGGCAGAAGTTTTAATGAGTGGTGGACCAATCTGATTAAGTCCTGATTAAGTTTACTGAGACATTTTTTAGCAGTTTTTTTTATACCTGTGGGATAGAGAAACATACCTCCTTAGGGATTTTTCAGTTCATTATAGTTGTTTTCTATCACTGGTTCTTTTAACTTAGTGGTAACTTTAGTGAAAAAAAATCACTCAAAACATTTGCAATGTCAGTGTCATCAGTGACTTTTGTGTCATTTACCAGAAATGAGTGAATTTTATTTGTCTGATCTTTGTGTGTTACCCCAATGAGTTCACTGAAGACTTTCCAATGGAGTTTGTGTTGCTCTTTGTGTTTTCAAGCACTGATTGATAAAAAGTTTTTTTAGCCTTTTCAATCATACTTGTTAAGTTATTTCCCCATACTTGATATTGTGCATGGTTTCCCATAGCCTTCAATTGGTCTTGTGTCTTCATAGTATCTAGAATTTCAGTAGTAAATCAGTTAGGTTGGATTTCATACTTTACTCAATGTACTTTTAGTGGTGCATGCTTAGAGACTACATTCATAAATCAGTCCACATCCTTAGAGCTTCACATATGTCATCAAAATTTTGGATAATATTCCATGGAACTTTATATAGGTCATCTTGAAATTGTTATTTACTTCAATTTTGGAAAGATCTGTAAGTGATAGTTTTGTGTGTATGTTTCCTATTTCTGTTGCAATTAACCTTTGTTGTCAAAAAAGTAGGATAGTGGTCACTAAGACCAACATTTGCTACATTAACATAATCCACATTGTTTGGTAGGTTGGTATAAATGTGATCAATAAGAGTGCTTGATATTTCTGTTACACTTGTGGGCTCATTTACCAGCTGGACTAGGCCTAATGATTCAAAAAATTCTATCCAGTTACTCCTTATTTGAGTATTGAGTAGGTCCTTATTTACACTGCTGAGTATATATGTTTCTTTCTCCTGTGCATGCACATTTTCTATTTGTTTCAAAGAGTTATTATTTCAAATTGCTTTGGAGGAAGGTGACCTATAAATGAAACCAACTAGGAATGATTCTGCATTATTTTGAGAAATTTCCACCCAAATATTCTCAATTTCATGTGACCCCAAGTCAGGTCGCCTTTCTGCATTTGCATCTTGTAATGTATACAAGACCCCACCCCCACTCCCCGCTGTCTCTCTGTTCCTGCATAATGGTTTATTGTAGCCTTGACAGTGAAATAGATTATCATTGTGGCTAGCATTTAATTTGTTTTCAGTGAGTCCTAAAACATGTATATTATTTTCCTTGGAAGACAACATTAACTTAATCTGTTCTATTTTTTCCACTATACCTTGTACATTTAAGTGACCCATGTTAAAACCTTTTGTATTTAGTTTCATATCAATTATATGTATTTCATCATGCAATGGGGTACTCTATGAGATTGTCTCCATAATACTTTTACCATTTTGGTATTATATAAGGTGGCCATATAAATGAGGTGGCCTCTGTATTTTCTATGGTATCTGTGCATAGTCTTCCATAATCAAATCATATTGGGGTGGGGTGTTGAGTAGCAACAAAAAGTAAAGCAGTTTAAACATACATTGTTTGGTAAAATAACTAATCCTTTAATACAAGTATGCATTTTCTAAGTTGTGCAAAACACTACTGACATAGATATTAGAGTCTTTGCCAAGTTACTTAGTACCAAACATTTTTCAGTATCTATCAATAATTGTTTTGCAAGATATAAATAAACAGTTACCCTCATTCTTGTCTGCCTTGTCTGAACTATGTGCAGAGCTTGGTCAGCTCAGATTTTAGGCTGCACAGCATGTCTTCCTCCTCTCCCCCATCTGGTTTTTCAACTTCTTGCTCCATGCCTCATCCTTCCTCTCCCTCTTCCTCTTAAAGGTCGTTCTAGAATTAAGCTTGAAAGTGAGCTGATTTAAGTCTATCTAATGAATTTTAATATGTAAATGTATTTCATAATTTGAAAACTAATATATTGATGATTACTTATCAAACTTATAGGAATATAGTGCTAACTTTGGATCAGAAATTAATACGTGAGAGGTTGTGATTTGATGGAAGTTTTTTTGGGCTGGACCAGGTCAAGTGTTGGGTGGGGTGGGGATCCAAAATTTAAAAAGGGCCCCTACTTTCCTCGAATGGGTACCAAAGCAAAGTCTATGTGTCTATTTACTCAGTGTGCACAATACCCAATAAACATGTGCAAGAATAAAGCTGTGGTCAAACTTCAGCTGAAAAGTGACTGTACGTTTGTGTGTGTGTACTTTTTTATGATCTGGCCATGAGTTTTCAACCTGGATTCCATATTCTAGTCGCAGATTTAAAAGAAAGAAGCTTATTTAAAACCTTGTGTATGTAAAGTATTAACTTGGAGAAGCACACAAATTCTTTTCCGCTTTGTTTGAAACGTCAGAAAGATGGGTGTTAGGGGTCCACTGGTGACAATCTGGTTAGAATTTATAAATAGATTAATGAAAATGCTCAATTTTGAGCATTTTTAAATATCCGTGATGCTTTTCATTTATAAAATTGAGTGGTGGGGACGTGAGGGAGTACGAATTCTACTGGGCAAGAAATAAAGTGAGTACCTGTGGGTTTTTGCAATACTGTACAGAGCACGTCGATTTAAATTATTCTCGTACCACAAAAACTTTGAAATAACACTGTAAAAGTAGTTCTACATACATTTCATTGTTTCCTCTCAAAATTAAAATTAGAAAGGAAAAGGATAAGAAGAAAAGAACGAGATCAGAAGAAGATCGTACTCACCGTTGTTGACATTTTGGGCGGTCTCGTAGCGTGGTTGTGTTTTACGTCATCATCTTCTGTGTTTACAATGTGGCCTATAATTATGCAAATTTCGGTCACCGGAATTATGTGTGTTATTCATTCGGGATCTGCCGATCACTGCCGAGCGGGAT
Source organism: Sinohyriopsis cumingii (assembly GCA_028554795.2). Classification (NCBI taxonomy): domain Eukaryota; kingdom Metazoa; phylum Mollusca; class Bivalvia; order Unionida; family Unionidae; genus Sinohyriopsis; species Sinohyriopsis cumingii. The sequence continues at coordinate 145,273,740 of CM068827.1, forward strand.
TTCAACATGGAGACGATAGATTCGTTACTCTACGTACGAAGATTTCAGAGAGCTCGTATTTCATAACGAGAACCCCTACGTACTTGATATTACCCCATAAATGCCTTTTAAATAGTATTTAATCAGTTGATATACATAAATGTCCCAACATTTTTGCAAGAAAATTCACCCTCAGCTGCACTATTGTGCCTTTAAATGAATTAGGTTATTAATGGCACTGTCGATAAAAATTATCTGAAAGAAAATAGTCATTTGAAAAATATCATGATTTAATTTATACCGCCGTGGTAGAGGAATTCCTGAAGATTATTTGAAATTTTATGTAAATAAAAAATACTTGCGATTAGAAACGTTTCATGTATTAATTTATTCACATATTTAACATATATTTTGTACCAATCTTGGCATTAAAAGGTAAATCACTGAATAAAAGCTACGTAATATAAAGAATGCAAGTTGATAACAAATGCTGAGAATTATCTTTGCAAAGTAATACCTTTGTTTACATTTACATTCCCCTGAAAGTTTCTATAATTAGATGTTAAAGCCAAAATCTTAATATTAAGGGAGGTAGATACAAATTGTTAATGCTTGTGAAGGTATTTTTGTAAATTCTGTTTAATTTTTTTTTAACCAATAATTTGCAACGAGTAATAAGCACGTCTTAAAAGCTTTACTAAGATTTTAGAGAAAACAAATATTAAGATAAACGTTGCTGTGCCCAACCGTCTTTAGGAAAATTATATAGCTTGATTTCATCTCAAAGACAACTGCTTATGTATAACTTATCCTCTAATTCATAACCTGCCTTACTAGCTACAGTAACATCCAAGACACCGACTGCCATTACCATCCTTTCCTGTTTACTGTTTAATATACTTTACGCCTTTCATCTTTGTTCTCCATTCAGTAAATAAAGTTGGGGTCATTCCTGGCGAGCATACACATACTGCACAATATACTGGGAAATGTTGACTTACTGCCACAAAAAAGCGTGTCCATATTGGTTCGGAATATAATTTATATGAATTTCGACTGTATGCTCTATGACCCATATCGATAGTTAATATGATCTTTATTGTTATCTACAATACACGGAGGGTTTGGATCTTTGCTCGGGCAACGTGGGTATGTGAGGAAGCTGACGAATAGCTTCCCGTGGGTCGGTGGTTCTTTACAGGGTTTTCCAGGGTTCTTCCCCAACCAGATATACTGGCCAAGATGTGCTGAAATATCGTTAAGTCCACAAAAGCGATCAAACAAGCAAAGAAACAATGCACTGAAAAGAACATTGATGATACTGGCTGGTACGGTATTTATTTTAATGTATAACCTTTCATCAACCACTAAAGTAATGCAATATAACCGATAATGTCATACAAGTCCATGATGCATTAACCTTGTTTAGCCGTAATGCAATTCAGAACGACAATGTAATAACTTGTATATTAATTTTGTTTCACATATTATTATATGCTCATTTTTCCCCCCGTTAACTTTACATTGTCAGAATCGTTCAATATTCCCCGATACTGAACGCGCGCGACAATACACATATAGCATTCACGTGAAGAAAAGAACTATTTTCTATTGTAAACAAACAATGACGCAGACGCCAGCACTTTTGATTTGTAAACAAATCATATACCCTCGCGTAAGAGGCTCCTTACGTTGTGGTTGTTTAAATTTGTTTCTGAATAAACTAAAACATGTTCCGTGGACTGCAAAAACCCCCCAGCTGTTTTGGCACATTCCGCGTTGATACAATGTTACGGATTTAGGCTAGCTAGATTATATAAAAGACGGAAGATTAGGTCCTTACAAATAATATACAAGTGACAAGACATATACTGTCTTCTTTATCTGGTGATAAGAATGGCAAAATAAAATATACTTACAGTTTTACATCCTGAATTTCCTCAAAATGTTTTTTCTTTATTCATCAAATCCGAAGTACATGAGCAATGTCATAGGTTTTCAATCTGGATTACACATTTCGAAATTGTGCTGTAATTTCGATGATAAGTGCAATTGCATCCTCCTTACTGCACTCAAAATGAAATAAGCATTACATTACATAGCGTCTTTTTGATAATTGCAATTGAAAGACTTTATATTTTTCCCACGTTATGATTTCAAACATTCAATGACAGAAACAGAAACACATTTGCAGACGTAAACACGCTTCTCCCGCGCCACTTCAATCCGATGTATTTCATGTATAATTTGCACAGATGAATCCAGTCCAAAATCACAAACTTTCGTCGAATCGAAACAAAACACTAAAATATATTCATTCCAGATCAAACGGAAAAGTTGTTGCAATGCGCATTCATTCACAGTATGACTGCAAATTTCAATTTTAACTAGACACGTCATTTCTTTCGAAAGTTATGTCGAGCGCGCGACTAAGTTCAAATTTATCTAGGCGGAGTTATGTGCGCATTAATAATGATGCCATTGCGTAATGACAAATCTGCGCTTGTGTATTTAGCTTGGAATACGGCATTCATTCATTTGCGTTGTTTCTTTTAGTGTATTTTGTTTATATAATTAAACCTTAGGTAGAATAAAAAATGAGCATATAATAAAAAGGTTACTGCATTTGTATGGGAAGATATGAACTCGTTTTGTCGGAAGGATATACTGCGCTCACAAGTTCGTGCAGTATTCCATCCCAAAACTCGTTCATATTTTCCCATATAAATGCAGTAACCTATAAATGTGACATCACTGACTAACATTACACATCAATTCTATATTAGAACAGTATGACTCTGAACGCGATAATTTCAGCCGACTAGTATCAAATGTAAGTTGCTGCGTTTCTTGAAAACATACATTTGATATAATGATATTAAATCAATAAAACATGTTAAAGATATTTATGTATCAAAGTTTTATAAATGATAGCAAACCAAGTTTGCATGCAAGGTTATTTTTATGTTTACAGTGTGTCAATACTGTGTACTTTGTATGACAGAGTGCGTTTTCATGACAACCCGGGAAAATAAAAATTGTCACACGGGATGCGCAGAAAAAAGAAGTGTTATACTTAAACACAGTTATAAGAAACATAAAACGGTTTTTTTCATTAACACAAATCATTTGTAGCATGTACAACCATTCCAAGGAACAAGGGTATTTAACTCATTAATATGCATTTGCAAATAAATATTTAGTAATATAATGTTTTTATTCGCTTTGTTCAAAAGATTGCATAATACTGGGACATCTACTATGCCGAGCGAAAATTACTTTCAAGAACGTTTGAAGTCCAACGATCGTATTATTTTCTGTCTGCATCTTGGTCTCCGCATTTGCTCTCTCTCTCTGAACTTTCCTCCAAGAAATAATAAAAGAACAATTTAGGGACTGAGTATTATGTTACGAGTCTTTGCTCATAAAATAAGTAAAACAAAATGGTGAAAAGCAACAAGCTAAGTAAAATTCAACAAATAATTTATTTCCCTAGAACACAAAGTGAAAAAAAAAAAGAACAAGAATTTACGATATTTCGAATTAAATAACAAAATAAACAAAGAATTGCAGACACAAGGTATAATAATTTAAAGTCCTGAATACAATTTACTATAAGTCCAAATTTAACACAAAGTTTTATCTATTGATGTGTCTATCGTAACCTGTAAAAAGCTGACGAGTCTACAGTCCTTTGTTGAATCACAGTAATATAATTCCAAGGTTGAATTCACATAAATTCCAGGGAATGTCTTTGTCGAAGAATATTACCAAAGCACTTTTTAATTTCCAGAGAAAATAATCACTTGATTTCAATGATTTGAAGAAATAATTTCCAGCCCGAAATGAAATACTTGACATAACATATAATACAACTTGATTGTGCTAGATGTTAAAGCACGAATGAATGTTCCCTTCCGTGACAAGATTGTATAGACCTCAACTTGACCTCAGGTCACAATTAGCATTTTCTAAACAATATTACCTAATGGAAAATAAACTTCTAGAATGACCTTAATGTTTACAAAATAAAATATTAGTTATTATTAGAAACCTATTACTAATAAAAACAATTTAGAACCTGGACTATGTCAGGTAGACCAGGTCAATTCCAATAACCTTGACCTAGACTCAAATAAACATATTTACTTCTATTAATAATGATTCTGATATTAAGCCCATACAAACAGAGAATATGTTAGCTATGTATCAGTTGTTTACAGAATAAAATTAAAACAAGATCAATTCGGATTAAGTAGAAAATGAATTCAATTTTGGGCAAGGTCCAGTCCAACATACAATATTACATTACAATGACATATAACGAAATAATAATTTATAAAAAATACCACCCTAACAAACAACCAATGGAAATTAAATATACAAAACATTTTTTGACTTGATAAAATAAGATAATAGCTCCCACATATAGAATTATAGTTGTCAGTTTCTATAATGTCATAAAGATTCAGAATAACTTAGGATTCAGTCAAAGCTTACTCTCAAACTTAGCAAACATTACTATTCGGGTCTTGTTCACAAAAATATATTCACAGAGAGAGAGAGAGAGAGAGAGAGAGAGAATAGCTATTTCAAACAGTATAGGTTTTGTTGTAGCATTTATTGTACAAATGTGTTATCTTCAATTGACACCATGCGTAGAACATATTCATGTTTTAAACCAGGATTGATACAACTAACAGATTATATTTTTGAGAAATTTTCAGAATATTTTTATTTTCGTGATCTTCGTATATATCAAAATCATATGTGCTAAATAGTTATATACATGACATAAGCATGCACTTTTGGATACAATAATGAACATGTAAATTTCTATGTAATACTTTTCTTGCGAGAAGGTTCTTAACTCTTTACCTTTCACAGTATCACAAAATACAAGAGAAACCACATTTTGCTTATTGGATGTGGTGACAATATTAGAGATGGTTAAATGTGTTAAGAATAACATATTCTGAGTCAGAGGGTAAGACATGCAATAAAAGTGATTAGTTTATTGCCTAATTTACGACAGCTTTTTGTAGCACACACTGTACGTATCCTGTCTATGTCACCAATGATGCCTATGATCAAACCATTTACGTCATTATCCCTTCCATTCCCATCCCCACATACACGCACATTACTTTTCGGACTTGTGAATTTTGTCCTTTGAGTTGAACTTTGGATCTCTCTTTGAACATCAAAGTAATGCGTTTTACTTGGAAATGATTATTTCATGGTGTCATGACTTAGACAGGCTGATATGACACCTTTTATTGTAATGCCATGGATTAATTTATTATAATGCCATGTAATCTTCAGTGTCTGTTGTAAATGTGTCTTATTATAACAAACTCCTTATTTAATTAAGTGAAAGAACAACACAAGTACATATATAATTATATCATGTTCTGATTTTTAATGTTATAATGTTCACTTTAATGTGAAAGAGGATTCATATTAATATAACAGTCTTAATTGTAATATGACAGGAGTTTTCATATCAGTGACAATCATCGTTTTAATCTGACAGAGTTTTCGATCTATTCAGACCATCCTTATACTTCCACTTACTCTGAGGTGAACATGCGTCCAAAACAAACGTTAGAAAACTAATCCAGGTAATCAGTATGCTATACACATATATAAAATATCTGACAATGAAGCAACAATTGTTTACACATGGACATTTCAATTAGTCTTTGAAAATAAAGCAAGATGTAAAAGTTTTATTAATGTAGCATAAATCCAGAGAAGGTTGGATAATACCAGCCTTGGGCTGAGTTAGAAAATACGCCAGTTCCAGATAGAACGCCTATCCATACTGTGTCTGACGCATTTAAACTAAATAAGGCTGAGTTGCTTCCCATCTGGAAACCAGGAGAAAGAGCATTCGCTATATGGACTTTGTATTCCCCATTAACTACAATGCCCGTAATTAGGTCAGAACTGGAGATATCATTCCTGCAAGCAGTAGTCCAAGTGAAAAAATAGGCCCCTTTGATTGGAGCTGTAAATATTCCAGTGATTGCTGCATATCCATTCCCCTCATTTGTGACAATTCTGTCGAAAACAACCTTTTGGTTAATTCCCAAGCGTGTTAAAGATGTGCCTCGATAAGCCATAAAAGCAGCTGTTTGAAGTGAGATTGGTCGTGCGACTGCAAAGAAGACGAAAAATACAAATTAACACGTGCTTAGTGGTTTATATGGGTTCCCCGGTAAATCATTTTTTGCCAACGGTAAATCAAATTGGCAAACCCTCCAACAGAAAACTACCATACGTCTCACAAAATTAGTGTCGGCACTAGCTAGAATAATGTATATAGATCCACCTTGTAATTCGATCGATACAAAGATGCTATAATTCGCATATATTTGTCATTAGGTATGGTGGCATTAAATAACAATGATAATTTGAAGCATTAATTATCAGTGGAAATTACAGACGCAAGCACATTAAATAAAACTTATTCAATTGGTAGACTAATGGGAAATGCACAGTTTAGTTTATTGAGAGGCCAAAATGATGTCCCACTGCTGATTGTCAATCTTAAATTTGTGCTAAAATGGCGATATTGTGCCAGACATATCATTCAGCCTCGATGTATCTCATTTAAACAATCTGGAATGGTTTTTATTAGGGCTGCAAACGGACTCTTCAATAAATAGTACACAATATATTTTTTCACAGCTAGAACGTTGATTAACAATATCCTGACTGTTTTCACGCTGTAAAGAATTATTGAGGATCATGCACTAACCGCAAGGGCATGTTATTATCCTCAATTTCATCGTGTAAGGTTTCTGAACTGGTTAGAAAGAAAGGTTAATGTTATTTGGATACGGTCATTTGTCAAATCTTTATAATTTATGGAACATATAGCCCGATATAGAATTAAAGGCAAAATGAAATGACGTAAATATTTTAATTGAAACATTACATTATTATCGTCGCATGTTCCGCTCAATACGACGTACTGACAGGACAGAATCATAAGGAACTATCAAAGATTTAGAATAAGGACGCAAATTTAAGCAAGAATTTGAGATGAATGAGCAACGATTATCTTTTTTTGTTGAAAATATCAATTAGATGTGACCCATTGTATAAGATGAATAATGTATAAATGACATGAATATATGTCTTGACCATGAAATAAAATAAATTATAATCCTGCACATGGCAATATTTACCGTCTGTCCAAGATTGTACACTTTTCTTTTGGTGCCAACAGTTAGCAACAAAAGCCCCTTTGTCGGAAATAATACAATTGGAGCGCATGTAAGTATGATGTAATGGAAATGAGAAACACAGTAAACCTGGAGATAATATCCGTGTAATTATGTTTTCTGTTTGCCAGATGTAGCAGCTTCAATGATTATCGAAGCTGTATGGTACAGAACGTCAGTCTACACTAGTGCATTCTGTATTTTCGCATATGTGAAATCGTCATAGGTGATGTTTGCGAATACGCCTATTTAAAATAGTGTTTTTACATCTGTGTTTAAAATAATTAATAACTAATACTTACTTTCCCTGGTTTGTTCTACTATTCTAGTAAGACTTGCGACCTTTAGCATGAGAATTTCCACATCATTTTCCAGCAGAATACGTTTCTCTTTTTCTTCCTCTAGACGTAGCTTGACTGCGCCAACATCACTACATGTCATTCCATTCAGGATGCTGAGGCAGCGGTGAACAAGAAGCAGCAGGAAAACACACATAATATTCATTGTAATACTAGATGGAATAATGTCTTACTATACAATGTTTCTTTCCAAGGTTTCAAAACATAAGTCTTATCTATACCGCCTGCTGCTGTAATTCCTTTGCATGTGAATCTCTATGCTTTATAGCACGCATACACAAATGCAAAGACTGGGTTGCTATAGGATGAATTATATTATTAAATAGAAACCCCAAACCCCCAGCTGTGTTGACCTAACCTTCTGGTATATATAATGCAAACATTATATAGTATGGGATCATAAATCATGACACACACAAGTATACAGCAAAGTATTGAAATACGCACCCATTCACACATTCAAGTAGACCCTTCCAAAAAGACTGGTTGCTACGTATTCTTGCTAATAAACTACCACATCTACAAAAAGCAATACGTTGTTCAAATCTACCGCAACCAGGTGCAGCCATGATAATGTATCGTACTGGGAATTCACCACCACTGAAAATTTAATGTTTATGCTTCGTACTCATAAGATTCAATGGTATCATTAGTTATTAAGGCAGAGTATAGACGATGATCCTGAACGATTCAGTAGGGATGATGTGAAAGAAATAAAACAGTTGTACATTTCAGTGTACTACGATCGTTAAGGTCTGAGCTTCCAAACGTGTAGCACATAGCGTATAAAATATATGATGCACTGATTCATTTTAAATCCCAACTTTCTATATTATACTGTCTCGTCCTTGCACTATCGTGATTTAGAAACATTACTGCTAAAAATGTAGGTCACAAAATATTACATTTCAAGTACTGAAAAAGCACCAAACAGAATTAAACGAATAAATGCAAGATGTCAACGTTGTAGAGATTGTCATTTTTGACATAGATTGGAAGATAGAAAGCGTCTTTCCGATGTAAGCAATTGACTTTGTAAATTTATGTGCGTATGCCAAGTACTATTGACCATAGAGATTTCCATGATAGGTTTAGAACAAAAATGCAAACAAAAACGGACCAGGAACAAGCAGGATGTATTCAGAACACGAGATAAAGGATGATTGGAACAACTGGCGAATATACCGAGCCAAAGATAACCAAGCAAATCGATGAAGGATCCTGATTCGGATATTGCATCTGTGTTTGTCTACGCTATACCGTTTAATGAATACCTAAAAGTATTAATTTCAATGAGTTTACCATGGCAACAAAAATCTTGGCATCAAGGGGCAATGTGCATTGGTTTATATGATTGGATGGGACAAGATTTTAATCAAAGCTATTTCGGATGCAAATTAACATATATAGACTGATAATGATGATATTTCGATTTTAAATATGAAACGAGATATCACATAATATTTCGAAGATATTTAGATTTTACAATTGCATTTAATGACATAAGCGCCAATAACGCCGATTTTATGATGATCTAACAATGTTAAGGATGAAAGATTAAATGGCGTACTTTTTATGTAGATAATGTACAAATTTGTATTTGTCGAAATTTGCAGACTTTGTAATCATTGCAAGGCCAGACTGCAGCAAATAGTCAAACACAGAGAAGTTATACATAAAACAGCATATGATTTGTCATTATACGAAGTGACTATTTTTTAACAATCGGGAATTGAAAAATTGGCAAACATCCTAAGTCATTAAAGTGTAAAATGATCTAGGACATTATGAAAATTATGCAAATTGCCTAAAACAAAAACTCCTTTTTAGCCGGAGTTTGCGTGGACTCGTTGACAACACTTAGAAAGAGAAACAAATGTCAAACATAATGTATTCTCTGGAGGATTTTACACAGTAAAATGATTAAGAAAACAGTATTTAAGACATGCTCACTATGATGCAGTTGATTGCACAAATATTAATATTCAATTGATGGAGCAAATTAAACGTGTCGAAATTAAGTACCCCTAACGCCTAAAAAATACAGCATGATGATTGAGAAGTATTCGGAATATGAGAGACAACATTGTACGAAATATCAGGAGAAAAAAGTTCATAATGTCGTCTACAATGAATACAGTATCCTAGTAAGGTAATACAAAACATGACAGTCAAAATAAATAGAAACAAAATTGAAGTCTATGAAGTTAATTAACACAAAAGTGACCAACATCATTTGATTAAGGATATATTACATTTATCAGTTAGTTCTTGTACGTAAACTACAAAATTAAATGGTAGAATCTAAAGGAACAATAGTTAAACAATATTAAAAAATCATAAGAACAACACAATGTAACATTCTAACGATGCAAATAATGCGTCCATTGCATGCGCTTAATCAAGTTTTACCACAGAGGAAATGAAATGATTGTGATAAAAAAATAGCAATAAAATTACACGAATTTGGAAAGATGTAAGTTGAGAATCAAAGTATTTGCACAATATAAAAACAATTTCATGTATGATGTACAAATGGCATTGTTCAACACTTTCATAGAGTCTTGCCCTGCAAGTCATCTCTATAATTTATTTGGATAGACACTTTAGAAAATTTACAACATTAATGAAGTTTACGAGATTAACTTATTGGTTTGAAAAATAAAGATTTATTCACATGGAGACCACGTATTTGAAAAATACACCTTTACATCGATAACTATATGATAAGATACCTATCACAGCATGACGCCATACTTGAAGCTAAACTCGTCACTGTGATAGGTAGCAACGGATTTAGAATGTCTCTAATTTAATATACAAACATGTTCAAGAGATAGCAAAATCGTTATACAAATTTAACATTAACTTCCAGAGTAGAGAGCTGGTGTCTGAATGCAAGAAGGATCCTTGCCAGGTTATAACGCATTCAAATAAAATAACGGCAGCATGGATTTAAAACAATTTAATTTGATCTGCAACAGCGTCAAAAGTTCAAGACATTATATATTGTGATACCTCAAGGGAAAGAAGAAAACGAATTATTTCAGTTATAATGAGCCGGAAAAATACATTACTACGCAATACATCTTTTTTGTGTTACCTGTTTTCAAACATAGATATACTTATGGCTGAGGTATTGTTGCTACTTGAAGAAAACTGCCAGCTGATGAAATGAATTTTATGATAGGCGAAGTATATTTAACAGGCTGCAATTATAAACTTTTTAAGGTATATTTAAGCAGACGGATACACATCAGAACATATATTGCATCGTTTGTTTTCATACTATTATACACTAAGTAGTAATGGAGCTATTGTTATAACAGTAAGATCATAACAAATATGGAAGGATTATCATTAAAATTCCACAATAAATGTACTACTTCATGCATAATTGTACTTATAGTATTTAAGGTGCCTTTCTATTTTCATAGCAATGTGATATGGTGCTAAAAATACGTAGTGTCGACATATACAATAATAATATGTAGAGATCCAGTGACTCCTTTAATGCGGATAAGCAATGCTTGACACGAGAAAAACGTGTCGAGGAACACAAAGTAGAACAAAGAGCAAAAGTTACGGAAAGAAGAAGTACTTTGCTGACGACTCGCTAAATTTTGTTTCTCTTGTGCCGATGCGAAATACATCAATCGATACAACCAATACATCGAGATGGGCAGAGAGATTTAAATTTAAGTACTGTCAAAATATATAATGCTATAAATATTACCAGACCAGTAAGTCTAAGAAGACAATTAGCGAATACAAAATTATAATTTTTTACATCAGCTTTTTACAAGGTGCCCCTCTCTTATAACTGGCTATTACTTTCAATGTAAATGACTCGTCTATGAGTTCCTGGCTTCCTGTTTTATCATCTACGAAATACTATTTTTACCAGTCAAGAGATTTTTCATATGTAAAAGGAATTGTTTTACATATGAAAACTAAAAGCTTTACATATACATAAAAATTCTTATTTTCACACATAAAAATAATTTGCTCGTATATAAAATTCTTTATTCCTACACATAAACTCGCGTTTTACTCATGTGAAATAAATAATCTATATTGCATATATCACAAGAAGGGTAGATTTTCACATAATAAAGTCTTGTTTGTGTGTGAAATGCTTACGATAGTGAAATAAATGTCTTGCCTGCGTGCGTGCGTACATATCTATCTATCTATCTATCCACATGCATGCATGCATGCATCCATTTATCCATGCATGCATACATAGACGCATACATACATACATACATATATGTGTATATATATGTGTATGTATGTATGTATGTATGTATGTATGTATGTATGTATGTGTATATATATATGTGTGTGTGTATTATGTATGTATATATATATATATGTGTGTATGTGTGTGTATGCATATATATGTGTACATGTGTATGTATGTGTATATATATATGTGTATGTATATATATGTGTGTATATGTGTATGTGTTTGTATATATATGTATATCTATGTATATATATATATGTATGTGTGTATATGTGTGTATGTATGTATGTATATATATATGTATATATATGCATATATATATGTATATGTGTATGTATATATATATATGTATATATATATGCATATATAGATGTATATGTGTATGTATGTATATATATGTATGTATGTATATATATATATATATATATATATATATATATATATATATATATATATATGTGTGTGTGTGTGTGTGTGTGTGTGTGTGTGTATGTGTGTGTGTGTGTGTGTGTGTTTATGTGTTTGTTTATGTATATTTCCTAGAGATTTCTATATGGTTTTCTTTATTTATATATCTCATTTTGTAAATGCATTAGTTGACGATGTATAATATATCATGCTTGCGTTCTCGTCTATACTGTGTCTCATAATCTTATGATACGTATAATATATATCTTAGTAACCTGATATAATCTTTGTTGAAGAGGTAATTAAGTCATTTAGACAGTCAGTCATAGATAAATGCATGCATGCACGCATACGCACAAGCAAGTATATATATGCATAAATACATGTGTCATATGAAAAGAACTACATAAAGAATTACAATGTTCGTTGCTATCTCGAACTTAATGTTAAGCACATAACAATATAGACGTATCAACTTTTCGAAATATTATCATCATCAAGCAACTTTTAAAAGATCAGTGCCATGCTCAGCCAAATGATTGCAGATTTGCATAATTGCAGGTATTGAGATATTTCGTTTTGTCAATACGGTAGCTGACACAGTATTACTATTGTATTTTTGTCACTTTTCTGTTCTCTTTTATGACCATGTATTATCCTGAATTTGATTAATCTGATGTAATCTCTGTTGAAGAGGAAATAAAGTCAGTCAGTTATTCAGTCAGTCATACACGTGTTTTTCTGCGCTGTGTATTTTCGGTGATATGCCTATTTACGCCACATCAACAGGAGCGGATACTTTTAGTGCTGATGCAATTGGAATAAAGTCCATACCCCAAGGGGAGAATCGGTAGGAAAATCATCAACTGTGCAGACCTAACAGTGTTTGTTTCTCCCACTGGTTTGTTTGTATGCATATCATAAAAGTGAAAATGTAAAAGCGGTGAGAATGCCTTTGAATTTGTGCATGGGATTCCTAGATTTTTTACGCAGTTTTAACAATTTTAGTCATATCTCTACGATGTCTGCAATGTGGCAGTTTATAGTGATGTTTAGCACTTGGGCGTCAGGCCGCAGACTTGTAGCATCATGTGCCGCCCGTCACGTTATCTTGCCATCAGGCTGTCCAGTCCTTTTTTGTATCCCAGTGAATCACGAAATCAAACTGGATTTCCCTCATTTTAATTGGTCTAGATGGAGCTCAGGTTACATATAGACTAGATTAATTGATGACACAATCGGACGATCTACAACTTCAATGAAAGCATTGACTCAATAATAATAATAATAATAATAAATATAACAACAACAAGGCTGCATTTTATCTAATCAAATTCCTCTACCAATATTCATGTTAAGTGTACAATGCGGAAAAATGCGGAAATCATAAACATCAGTATACGATTTAGATTACAAGAAACTTACAACGAAAAGAACACTGGTCAGTGGAAAAATTAAAAGCATTGTGTTATACACATTGCACAGCAGGTAAGGGCACTTAACATTTTGGAAAGTAGATGTGAGTGTACATCACCAATATTGCAAACTGATTTAGTTTGGGTAACTTCCTTCGTCTACAAAGATTTTAAGAAGATGACGTCTAATGACGTGCTAAATATAAAGCGTGCTTATCATAATAATGTAGTAATCGGATTGTATTTCTATAATATCAATAAAATTAAAAGCGGAAAAGTGCGGAAATCATAAAAATTAGTATACGTTTTGTTCGAGTCCTTAGACTCTGCAGATACGTTATAGATCGTACATCTTTCTTTAAACTTATAATATTCAAACTTGTTATGGCTCGGTAGTTATTGGCCAGCTTTGGGAAGACACTATTGCACCAAACCCTCCATACTTACTTCCGAATTGTATTTACAAAACCTCAAACCATTAAACACTTAATGACTTCTAATAGCTGGACAGGCAGAATAAAGATAGCATGAAAGAAAGCAATACACTAATTTAGGTCAGGTGAGGTAATGTTTTAGAAAGAACAGTCGATTAGTTTAGATAAGTGATAAGGTAGATGTTCATCCTCCAGAATGCCTAGTCGCTATACATAATACACGACGGACCAAGGTACCGAAATATAACTGTAGGCATTCAGGCGGTGGTCGCTATATGCTGGTAACCTATATAGGAACGTTCACGATTAATACAAAATGATAATCTATATGGGCAAACTTTATTCTCATTAATGTTATAAATTTATCTCATTATCATTATTACCAGAAGTCGTCGTCATTTTTAAAATCTCTTAATTTTAAAAATGTTTTAACATTTTCTCCCACCCTAGGTAAGAGACCTTCCGGGAAGTCGTCATTGTAATAGAATTATATTAATGAAACATCAAACCAGTTATGACTGTTGTGCTCTTAATAAGGTTACCTGGAGAACAGACTGATTGACAAACACTCACTGTCAGACACACGATAAACATAACTGGTATCTAAACAACCGCATAAATGCTATAATAATAATAATAATAATAATATAGCGGCATCATCTTCAGCAGCAACAATAAATAGTAATAACACAAATATGTTTACAAAGCGCAGTTCTTTGTGCATTTAACTCAAACACTGTGCCGATATTCAAATTAAATATCACAAGAACAGTGCAGTTTTGTTTCTTTGCTGTCAATGCTGCAACAAATATTGATAACTGACAATCATGTTTATCCGATTACGCTTTATTAGAATGTTTACATTGTGTTCTTATCAGCGTGACAAATGTGTCTCGATAGCTGTGTAGCGGACCACGTGACCTTATTGTGTGTGTGTGTGTATATATATATATATATATATATGTCACGTTTTGTATGCCTTCGACAGAATAGGGGTGTAATTGATATCTATACATACTCATTCAAGAATAGACTGGTACACCTGAGTAATTTGCACACTTAGAATGGGCACAACATTAACACCGAGAGAAAATGTATAGAGAATCCTTTGTCTGCGAGGGATATAGCAGTGTAATACGCGAGGGTGAGAACACATTGTTTTTTTTCTAGCAGTATACGACAATGAGGAGCTTATTGATTTTTGCAACACAAGAAGCTTGGCAGAACGACAACCAATCAACATAGCTGTGAAATATGTTTAGCAACTTATGAACTACCTAAATTGCGTACGTGTTTAAACACAGTTTGTTACAAGTATAGACAAGCACTGTATAAATTATAACCGTGTTTATTTGATTACTCTTTGCAAAAATGTTTGAAGTTATGCCATTGTAGTGTTTACATTTACGTGACAAGGGCGTGTTTCGATATCTGTTTTGCAGAATACATGACCTTACTCTATAAAGGGTACGACGTTTTATACCTCGAGATCATAATTAAGGTGTAATGGATCTAAACGCATGCACTTAAGTACAGACGAATAATGTATACGTAGCTATGTGTATTCTATTTTGAAGGATTACAGAGTTATCAAGTGCAGATAACATAAAACAGACTCGACCAGACAGTAATGGAGCAGTTTAACACCTGACTATTAAACACTAGGTATTCTTTGTATCGTCATTACATAGCAACGAGGAAGTGTTTGATTTCCACCATGGAAGAAGTTCGGCACGTGACAAACAATCAACTAATTTGTCCGATTTGTTTAGAAACGTATGAGTCGCCTAAAGTGCTGACGTGTTTACACACATTTTGTGAGAAGTGTATATGCAAACATGTACGTGGTATTAGAAGAGAAGAGACACAGTCCGACAAAATTGCGTGTCCTGTTTGTAGAAGTGAGATACCTGCTACTGCTATTGACCAAAACCTAGACGACTGGGCCGCCAAGCTTCCCACAAATTCAACGGTTTTGTCAATTCTGACTTCGGGGTGGCCTGGGAGACAAGACCCAGTGTATTGTGAACCGTGTTCAAAGGACGGTAGGCGTCATATGTCCTTGGCGTACTGTGCCACGTGCACAGAATATCTTTGTGATGCTTGCTACAATTGTCATAAAAACTTTAAGATGAGCAAAGACCATATTTTTACCGTAAATACATTGCCTGAGAATCCGAATGCAAATGAAACTGACGATATAATCTACCGGTGCTCAAGTCATAATAAAAGATTCACTTATTTTTGCTCACATCACAAAGAACTTTGCTGTTGCAAATGTGCGATAAATGTGCATAGACCTTGCGTAGAGTTGGCTAATGTCGAGGATCTAGCTAAAGATATCAAAGAGAGGAATGACCCTAAGCAAATATCGGACAATTTAGAGGCTGTAAAAGAGCTTTTCCATATTTTACTAGAAAACAGGTCAAATTGCCTGAAATCCATTGAATACCAGAAAACAGAGATAGCAAAGTCTCTCAAAGACTGGCGAATTGCAGTGAATGGTCATATAGAGAAGATTGAAGCAGATGCATTACATAAATTAGACCAGGTTTGTAAACTAGAAACGATTGTTGTTTTTGATCAGATTACAGAATGTAAGAGCTCCATTGCTGCAATAGAAACGTCTCACACGATGCTCAATGTAGGCGTCAACTCTGCCGATGACACAAAAATATTCATGACAACAAGGAGAATATCAAAACACGTTCAGAAGTATTTAGAAAGGTATGACGTGATTGAAAATGATTCGGATGAGGTTCAAATTGAATTTCGATATAACAAGACACCTGAAGATTTTGTCCAAGCCTGGAGTTCAATAGGGGAAGTGGATAGCAAGAGGTGCAGAATTCCAAAATTGTCATCAAGCACATCATTAGAGTCAGCAAGTTTGAGTGTCAAAGTTACAGGTGATAAAAATGTTTGTAATATATCGTCAGGCATTTTTCTTCCTGATGAGAAACTTGTACTATTGGACACAAGTAATGAAAAACTAAAGCTGTTTGATAACAAATCAAATTGCCTGGATCAGTTGAAAGTCGAACCCTCTCCTAGGTACATTTGTAGAGTAGATCACCGAACTGTAGCTGTCACTGTTCATAAAAGTGTAAGCCTTTTCTGTGTGGGCAGTACGTTGACACATCTAAAGACCATTGATGTCGGTAAAAGGTGCGATAGCATAGCTTCCCACCAGGAAAACATTTTAGTAGATTCATTTGAAAAAGACAAAGACTCGTTAGTCACTCTTGATAATTCATACAGTACTGTTAATACAGTTAAGCTGGCAGATTCGCTGAGTACTAAGAATACCCACTGTATCAGCCCAGACGGGAAAATATTCTGTTACACAATTGATAATAAAATTGTAACTATGAACATGAAGGGGCAACAGTTTAATACATTTGAAAGCAACGATCTTAGATCTGCATACGGAATCACTATGGACAAGAAGGGGATTATCTACTTTTGTGGTTATGAATCAAACACAGTGGTGCAGGTTACACCGGAAGTGAAACAACTATGTGTGTTACTTTCACAAGATTGTGGGCTTATAAAACCGGTTGGGATATGTTTGAATGACAAAAACAACAAGATTCTTTTGTTTGAAGAAGACTCCGACTATGTCAAAGTATTTAGACTGACATAGTTATTAATGACTTGGTTTATCGTTCAGGTAGTTCAGATTGATAATGTAAGAAGACAAACGTATTTATTCTGCTACGTGACAAACGGGTTTATTTAAATTAGAAAACGTAGCACATTATTTTATATAAAATGGAATGCATTCAACGAAATTATGAATGTTGTAAAGAAGCAGAATTTTAACTCTTAAGTTATACATTAATAATTATGCTGATAAATATCCGATGAAAGAATGATTACAAGCTATGTTGATATAGAAGTGCAATAACGTGAAAATGCCTCTTGCCGTAAACGAAAATTAGTAAAGCATGCAGTATTTAAACAATATTATGGTGCGTTTTCCTCTGGGTGATGTAAAAATGAAGACTACTTACAAATTAAATCAGATAAAAGATTAGAAGATAGCGTAATTTTCTTAAAGCTAGCCAGTATGTGGAATATAGAGAGGATATTTGACTGAACGAGTGAATAACGGATATATTTCATAGAATGGGTGAAGACTCAGTATTTCGTCCAGTGGCGAAACAATTTTTATTTTTATTTATGCCATATACGTATTGGTAAAAATATGTATAACAGTCTGAAGTATCAGATTTCCAGCGCAATAATGTCGGCGTTTCACCGTTTATCTTCTGATGTGTTCTGTGTATATTTGCACAGAAAATGCCAGTCATAATATAACTTTCCTTTCAAATTAATGGTAAAACGGCATACACAAAACGAAGAATAAAAGTTATATGCACATTGTGGGTTTTTAACTTGGTTCACCAGCAATACCAAGGAGCCACGCTTGCCACCAGACCAAACTAGCATAAAAGTGTTACTATAATCGCTTGGTCAACATCATTTGAAGACAGTGAAAAAATATTTCTAGCGTTTTACTTAGTGTAACATCAAAAGTATTTCTCTTGGAAAATCCAGTAAATCAAGCCATTTACAAAAAGATAGGTTTTATGTTATATTTATTATATGTATTTGCCTTTCATTTACTTAGCAGTTTATGCTAACCAAGCGAGAAGTATCCTTAACAATACAATTTGAAACCAAGCTTTAAGAAACTCCAACAAGATAATATTTGCAAATTCATTGCATATTAATATATAATACCGGTTGTTTAAGCAATAGGTGTTACTTTTTTGTGAAATTGATAAAAAACATTTTTAAGTAATGATTATTAAGTTTATTGCGTTTCTCGAAGATCAATATGTCCTTGCAACAGTAGCGACGTGAGGGTGGATGAGGATAGATTGAAATGGGATAATTTATCCCAGGTGCCAGACGAAGGGGGCACCGTAGGGAGCATTTTTGGTTTTTATTGTCTTTTTCAGCTGAAATTGTTATAGCTTGTCAGTCTCACTTAGTGTAATGTGGGTAATGCTTCACTAAGCGTATATATATATATATATATATATATATATATATATATATATATATATATATATGTATGTATACACACACACATAGGAGGGAGCGTAGAGATGTGGCAACTGACATCAAAACTGTTATCTGTAGTAAAGTAGTTGTGCCACTAAAGGGCATTGCCCGCGGCGGCTCCAAGCTTCACGCCCCCATTGCCTAATGGAACATTATATAAATGCGCCGAAAAAAACATAATGACAAAGTCAAGTACGTGACCACTTTTTTGACGGAGTTTATGCAAGAAGTATGTTCCAGTATCATTTGGATTTAATGTGGCGCTATGATTTCAAAATGAAAGTGCCACGTGTTGCAATAAATCATCCGTACTACCCTGCATGGTAATGTTTAGATCCGACGTCCTCTTTTCTTGACCCAGTTAAATACATGGCCGACATTTTAAAAGTCCGTTGCTAAAAATAATTTTCCTCTGGTAACTTTGTGATGACAATACAGATGCAGAGCGTACAACAATCTGAAATGCATAGACATTGGTTAAACTATTATCAAACTTTAGAGCAACAATTAATACTTTATTTAAGCCCCGTAAATGCACCACGTTGATATACACTATAATTATGCTAATATTTCTCACATGAATGCCTGCTTGTCGGCATATATGTACAGATGCATTTTATATCTGCATGTATGAATAACTGTATGCATGTATGTTTTAATTCATTCAATCATACACCAAATTTGTTCAAACATTCACCTGTTTCTCTAATTATTTATAAATCTTTTGGTCAATGCATCACACTATATACACACACACACACACACACACACATATATATATATATATATATATATATATATATATATATATATATATATATATATATATATATATAATTTATAAGTCTATTGGTCAATGCCGCACAATATATATAATACACTTAGTCTGTTTGCTTTCTTTCTCTTTAGTGAACCATATGTTATTCGAAACGTATCATCCAATTTTCGCTCCTTCTAACATTGTAATGTAATGGGCAGTTAACTGTATGTGGTATGATTTGAATGGACCCGAAAATTGTCTTAAAATTGCTTGTTCTGTATTTGGTCAAGCACCTGTTTTCCGAACGATTGTCAAGACGCGCTTTTAAAGCACAAATATGTATGAAAAAGCGTGTAGCATTGATTATTCTATATAAAGTTCAGCTTCACCAGCGCATTGTACAGAGTTTAACAACATTGCTATATCATAGGTTTCATTTGAGTAAAGCGGATGCATGCATAACGTGGCAAGTTTGACAAACTTCATTATTTATCCGATGTATCTACATTTGTAGGAATTTTACAATATGGCTTGAAAAGTGATGTTCCATACATCTACCTAAGATGAAAATATACATTTTTGTTGGGAATTTCATTAAACTGTAAATCGCAATATATGGTGGTTATTCGTATTCGATTTTTTTCATCTGCATGCAATGAAGCGAAACATTACCATCACTGCAGTTACATAATAAAGGTATCAAATTTTACTGCAGTCATATATTTACCATACTGTGTAAGATATTCTCATTGACTCTAAATATTAGTGTCAATTTCTCATTTAAAATATTGTATGGTATCAAACATGGCTTACCATGTCTCTCACACTGAATCAGGTATCAGATAAAACAGTTGGCAAGGCTCATGCTGGGTCCAGATGAGGACAATTAGACTTTAGTTGGTTGCAAATTCTTCCAGCACAATCAAAACTTATAGCTGATATCAATTAATTTATCACAACCCTAAGATTTCTCTTAGCGTAATTATCTGAAGAAGCAGAAAGAAATATAACTGCAAATTTAATGGTGGGAAGTGGTCTTCATGTCAGACAAAAATAATTTAGATCACCATTTGGAAAATTAGCAATTATAATAAAATGTTCAAGCGTATGTCCGACCCAGCATTTGACATGGATGCACCGGTCCTCAAAGATGAATCAGTACGTGATTATCAGTTTTATTCCTATGACGCAAGACATCCAAATCAGCGGGAGAGAATTGAATTACAGGTTCAGGATACAAGTAGATATTTCTTGCCCGCTGAGGCGTTTATTGAAGTAGAAGGTGAACTTGTAACGAATTTTGCGGCTAATACGCCATATGATGCCAATTTGCGAGTTGGTTTTGTCAACAACGGGATCATGGCGCTGTTTGATAGCGCCACATATATGATTGATGGAAAAAATATTGAATCAATTCAGAAGGATGTCGATATTGCTACAACAATAATTGGTCAAGCGAGATATTCTGATGATTACACAAGATCAGCCGGTCCAACAATGATGTTTGCTAAGGATATTACCAACAACTCTGATCATGTTCAATATATTAAATTACGGACACCAGTAGGTACTGCATCTGATCCATAACCAGTTGCTGATGGTCCTGAATATGCGGCCAGACCAGGTGCTGCTTTTGATATTATAACAAGTGTTAATGCAACTTACAACTTAGGCTTTGCAACACGCCCAGCAGCGTTGTCAGGAGATAATAGAAGTTTTTCGTGTGCGATTCCATTGTCTCACATCTTTGGATTTTGCAGAAATGTTAGAAAGGTCATCTTTGGAGCTAAACACACAGTTGTGCTCGTAAGAAAAGGTGATGATAATGATGCAATCTGGCGAGGTGTTGGTGTTGCTGATGCTGATAAAGTAAATATATCGAAACTTTCATTGTGGATGCCATTAATGATTCCATCTATTGCTGAAGAACAAAAATTACTCTCTTTTACAGATCAAGGTGGTAAATCATTGCTATCATGGTTAACAGTAACCACAGATGCTGCTCAAGGTAATGCTAATGGTTTATTTACATGGAATATAGCATCACAGCAAGGTGTTTCTGCGCCACGACATATTTTTATTGCGCTGCAAAATAATGATCGGACGAATAGTCAAAAACGTTCACATATGATATTTGACAAACTTGGAGTTGATGAAGTTTCCTTGCGGATAAATGGACATCAAGAACCAGCTGAAGATATATTGTTAAATTTTGGTCAAAATCACGTAGCGCGTGCATATCATCGTTTGATGTCATTTATGGGACGTGATCGAAACGTGGGCTGCAAATATCACAGTTAAATTTTATAAATCTGTATCCGATTTATTACTTTTCGCTGGAGCATCTTGATTTATCCAAGCAATCTGTCGTTGATATACACTTTCGAGCTCGTGTTACTGACCTGCCAGTTGGTGCCGCCTACAGAGCAATCGCGGTTATACTCAGTGACAAAGCGATGTTACTTGAAGGTGGTAGTGGACGAATGAGGGTTATTGATGTACCAGTGGAAAATCTTTAATCATGTTATTTAAAAACACGAGTATTATCATAAAATGCCATATCATCACGTTAGTGTCAGTCTGACTCCTGGTCAGATTAAAAACCTTCAGTCAAATTCAGCAAAAAACTGCGGAATGAAATTATCACTAAAGCGAGATCAGATCACGGGCGGTCAAAATAAATTATCATTATCAGAACGTCAACTTAAACATTTCAACAGCGCTAACCAATCAAAGACACGCGTCAAACGTAATCTCTCTGCGGGTGCGGTTAAAGACTCAATTAAAACAGGCGGTTTTTTCCACTTCTCGCGGCTATTCCAGCATTAATTGTCGCAGCGGCACGTGCCGTAGCAAAAGCAGCCGCATTAGGTGCTGTTGGAACCGCTGCTGGAATGGCTCTAAAGAAAGCAACAGGGCGAGGATTAAAAAAGGGAGGGAAGAGGTCTGAGGTTTCCAGGATCACTTCGTTAATTATTGCAGCATTAAATTTTGATTTACTTGATGCTGTTAAACAACTAAAAATAAAAAGCTTCAGAGGTGTTTTTATGCGAGATCAATTGCCGGACCGACCAAACAGCGCTGAAACAGGTATTATTAATCTCGATGATAATTCAGGACCTGGTACTCATTGGACCGCATACGCAATTGATCCACGTGGAATCGTTTATTTTGATTCGTACGGGTTAGCTCCACCTCGTGAGTTTATCAAGTATGTCGCGCCACTTCACGCAGCGGTTTGGTATTCAACGCTACCAAAACCAACAATGACGGATCCGCCAATTTGCGGCAGTGAAGTAATTAATGTACTCGACGCTATATCAAAGTCCTCCGCGGCACCTCATAAAGTCGTGCATGATTATACAAGTAACCGCTTCGTTTTGAACAGATCTTAAATTATAATGGTTGATATCTACGGAAGATCATCTACCAGTAAAAAAAAATCCGACATTGATTTGTCGAAGTACGCGACTAAAGATGAACTCGCTGATATTATGAACCTGGCTGGAGTTGACCGAGATGAAGTTGTTTTTTTTCAGGACCGATACGGAAAACTAAAAATGAGCAATATCAAATGGAATGATATAGTTCGACGAGTACTCGGTGCGGTCACGGATAATATTCCTGTGTTTACTGACGGCGGTAGAATCAGGGACTCAAGTATATCGTTTATAACCATCAGAGATGAAATTACAAAAAGTGTTGCTAATCGTGTAAGAAACACTGGCGACACAATGACAGGTGAACTCAGCATGAACGGAAACAAGATAGTAGTTTTAAGAGATCCAACATCCGACGAAGATGCCGCAACAAAAAAATATGCAGACGTTAACTACAATACCGTTGACGGTAAATTATCCACGTTGCGGGCCGAGTATGATGTGCACGTAGGCGCTTTTGGAAGATTTCGAAGAAATTTTCAAAAAACAGATGAATCCATATATAAATTCTTCGGCACTCCGCACGCCGTTGACATAAAACTTTCTGATATCAAAACTAACCTAGACACAACTAAGAAAACACTAGAAGATGTCGTAAGTGGAATTCCTGATATCGTTAACAAAATTAGTCTGATTAAAATTTCATCCGGAATAACTCCCGGGCATATTACCAATATCGTATACACGGTTTGATCTGGATTCGCAACATGGTCACAGCAAAATAAAACTATTAAATATACCTCAACAGTCACTGGCGTGTACAGGCTGTCTGTGTTCAGTGCTGAAAAATTCGAGATTTTTACAACGTACCCATGGCGTCATTCCACCGACAAGTCTTCTGAAGTTGTGTCTATCATATTAAATAGCGGAAACGAAGAAATGTTTATTCTGGAAGCAGCTGATAAGAAATTAACCGCAACATCTTTCTGGTGGTGTCTAGAATTTGTAGCTGAAACACCTCAATTGTTTACTGCATGAAATATAATGAGTACCTCAGCATCGCAACATTACAGGTACAATCAAGCACGTGAATGGCAAACGAACTTAAAAAATCGAGTTGAACAATATACGGTAAAATAAAGAAATATCGACGACGACTAGTTATCGTTGACGTAAACGTTTATTCAGTAGCCGCTGTTGTTGTGTCCACCGGCGTATTATTATCAAGGATAACAATGATGGCGCCAGTAGCCGTAACAATCTGTATTTCAGCTACAACATCAATTACAGGTGTACTCAATATCATTGCAAAAAAGATAAGTACTTGCACGAATAAAAAATTATCCGATTACATGATAAAGTTGCACACGGCGACGGTAGCATACTCGAAGTTAGCTTCGTTGTTATCAACAGGTCTTAATGATGGAATTATATCTGATTTCGAGTTTACAGAAATGATTAAAATATACAACTGTGCTGATATTAAAGGCACAAATATATTAAATAATGACATCACTAGAGCTACTCCAGCAGATCGTGACAAACACAACTCCGCTGAAAACAGCGATGATCTCAGTAAGTTCGACTAATCCTGAATTTAACGTTAGTTTTCCAACTGCGATTTCAGCAAAAGAAATCGCAATGGCAGAATTACGAGTATATTACAGTTGGCCAAATATCAGATCGAAATCATTTAATGGTACACCAGCAAATAATACCCACTGGCAGTTATGACATTGAAGAGATTAATGAAGAATTTGCGCGTAGAATAAAATCAATAACCGGAAAAGAAGCATAAATAGCAATTAACGTTCATGAGCCGACGCTATCTTCTGCGGTTGAGATACATTCTCCTGATTATGCCGTTGATATTTATCAATCATCGATAAGATCAGTACTAGGTTGGCCTGATATTGCGCCAGAATATCAGGGACCACCATAACCACGTCGGGATGATTTTACAATAAATAAAAAGAAATTTATAATAACTCCAAAATATCGAGGCAAATACCCGTGGAGACAGACTGGAATTATCCTAATTACTGTTGCTCCTGATGGTGAACATCTTCCTGAAATAATAGAACATTTGTATACCTATGATGATAAAACGAATCGAATCACCGATGAAGGATTTATTCAGTCATTTTCCGGTCCTGTTCATTCTGAATTTAGACAATCAATCAACAAACTACGAAATTTCTTTTCTGACATCACAAAATACTACAGTGATGATGTGAAACAACAAATCGTTGAGACGATAAAACATCTAAATCAGGTTATATCAGATCTTAGATACGCCAATAAAACTATCATTTGGAATATATTTTACCACGGTGATGCTGATCATTATACAAAACCACTTACAACAACGACCCCTAAACGGTTGTTTCTCAATCATTACAAAATAACTGAACAACAATTACCAACATTTGTAATACCAGGGATTAATGCTGAGAGACTAGTAAAATCACTGAACGATATTATCAGTGAGAACTTTCCTAAAATCATCGAATCATGGAGAAAAATAGCCACACCTCCGCTTGTTCTCAGACATGATAATGATCCATATGGCGGAGGCAGACATATTTCACCAAGAATCGTTAATATAACATCAACAATCGCGGTTAATCTCGTTTGTGATGTGATCGATGGCAGCTATCAAATAGATCTTGGAAAGTCGAATCAGGCTCAACAAGAATACATTTTATACACGTTCACACCACAAGTTTCCCCTGGGTATTTGATCGTACAAGTACCAACCAATCCTATTTATCTGCGGTGTCATAATAATATGTTAACACGAATAAATTTTAAGTTCACAGACCACCTCGGACGCTTAATTGACCTGCGGGGAGAGGAATTGATTGTGAATCTATATGTGAAATCTTAATGATTTTTCAGAAATATTTTATTTATTCTAAAATATTTTATTTATTCAAAAATATTTTATTCAGGAATATTTTATTTATTCAGATATTGATGGTTGGTTTGGTACAAAATCGATCGGTTTGTTAATTCTAATGGAGTGGTTGGTACTCAAAATCATGTAAATCAATCAGTTTGTTCATTTTGATGGAGTAAATGATACTTAAAATTGTGCAAATCAATCAGTTTGTTGATTTTGATGGGGTGGTTGGTACTTAAAATTGTGCAAATCAATCAGATTGCTTTGATGGGGTAAACGGTACTTAAAATTGTGCAAAATTAATCGGTGCTGGAATAATTATTATAATCTGAAATATTTTATTATGAAATAATTATTATAATCTGAAATATTTTATTTATTCAGAAATTGATAGGGTGGTTGGTACTTAAAATTGTGCAAATCAATCAGATTGTTTGTTTTGATGTGGTGGTTGGTACTTAAAATTGTGCAAAACAATCAGATTGTTTGATTTTGCTAGGGTGGTTGGTACTTAAAATTGTGTAAATTGCAATAATTATTATAATCTGAAATATTTTATTCTGAAATAATTATTATAATCTGAAATATTTTATTCAGAAATATTTTATTTATTCAGAAATTGATGGGTAAATAATACTCAAAATTGTGCAAATCAATCAGATTGTTAATTTTGACGGGTAAAATGGTACTCAAAAGTGTGCAAATCAATCAGATTCTTGATTTTGATGGGGTGGTTGGTACTTAAAATTGTGCAAATTGTAATAATTATTATAATCTGAAATATTTTATTCAGAAATATTTGATTATTGATGGGGTGTTTGGTACTCAAAATCATATAAATCAACCAGTTTGCTAATTCTGATGGGGTGGTTTGCTGAAATTAATAACTGGACTGAATACCAAACAGCAATTGCTTGCTCCCTACAAATAACATGCATTTGACAAGGCATAAAAATGTCTTCTTTAGCTGGTAATAAGAATGACAAAAAATATACTTACAGCTTTACATCCTGAATTTCCTCAAAATGTATTTTCTTAGTTCTGCAAATCCGAATTATACGAGGCATGTCATTGGTTGGTACTCAAAATTGTGCAAATTACAATAATTATTATAATCTGAAATATTCTGAAATATTTTATTTATTCAGAAATTGATGGGGTAAATTGTACTTAAAATCATGTAAATCAATCAGTTTCTTAATTCTGATGGGGTGGTTGATACTCAAAATCATATAAATCAATCAGTTTGTTAATTCTGATGGGGTGGTTGGTACTCAAAATTATATAAATCAATCAGTTTGTTAATTCTGATGGGGTGGTTGGTACTGAAAATCATATAAATCAATCAGTTTTGCAATAATTATTATAATTATTATAATCTGAAATATTTTATTTATTCAGAAATTGACGGGGGTGAATTCGCCAACATTTTTATCATCGATGATAAAAATTATCAATGGCGAAAGTGCAAATCGATCCTTATTCAGAACTATTTTGAAATATTTTTTAATTATGATATGTAGTTTATTATTCTATTTTTTAATATCATTGATATTAAGAAAACAAAATAAACTCCCAGATTGCCATCGCATTCTAGGATACAAAAGGTCAGCACAAACCAGAACTCGTAGCTTGCCATCGCATTCTACGAGTTCAGTGGGCACACGAAACCACAACCCCCTATGAGAGCCCCTAACCCGTCAAACAACGGCCTAGAGGATGTATTTGGTGAGCAGCCCAGAACTCGTAGCTTGCCACCGCATTCTACGAGTTTAAGGGCATAATTCCCCATATAAACTCCTAGATTGCTATCGCATTCTAGTAAGTTTAGAGGATACATATAAACCCCATAACTCCTAGTCTGCCACCGCAGCCTAGCAAGTTCAAAGATACATATAAAGACAGTACAACCCAATAACTCCTAGTCTGCCACTGCAGCCTAGCAAGCTTAGAGGCGGCCCCATAACTTCTAGATTGCCACCGCAGCCTAGCAAGTTTAGAGGCAAAACACAACATTAAACCCCATAACTTCTAGATTGCCACCGCAGCCTAGCAAGTTTAGAGGCGGCCCCATAACTCCTAGTCTGCCACCGCACACTAGCAAGTTTAGAGGCAACAACACAACGTATGAGGCCAGTATATATAGTGGAGGAACAAGGAAAAAACCATAATTGGGGAATATTTCTGGGGTTTTTCCGCATCATCAAAATGATAAATGTATCCGGGAAAACCCATAATTGGGGAGTTTTTCCGCATCATCAAAATGATAAATGTATCCGGGAAACCCCACAATTGGGGAGTTTTTACGCATCATCAAAATGATATGTATCTCTGCAACGGATCTAATATTATACAATGTAACTGCAGTTTTTTTTCTGTTTGTAAGTTAGAAACCATAAATATCCTTGTACGAGTATTAATTACGACGTAGATGGTTAACTGACATGCATGAATACATCGCAAATTTGAAATAGATGTATTACAGCAATTTTCCGCTTACATTCGTAAACACCGTCAAAGGGAAGTAACTCAATTGCATGAGTATGCTCAACGAAGCTATTCCTCTTCTTCAGGTAAGTAGTATCTATTAAATAAATAGTTAATAAATATAATTCGAGGTAATTCCATCATTGACTTTTACACAATTGCGTGCAGAATTCTGGCTTTGCGTGATAGCTTGAAGGTTGTGCAGGGAATTGTTCTGAGGATCTCCGTCAATATGATCGATCACAAGAAAATCTTTAATCACCCCAAAGAAACATTCGAATACGAAACGATGACCAAGATACATATTATTTCCAGCGCTGAACCTTAGATAACCAGAATTACTAACAACACCAACTGGTTTTTTAACCTACAATTTCTAACTACACCATTACAATTTGATTCACAATTCTTGATGATAGGATGCTTCACAAACTCTTTAATACTTTGCTCCATTTATATAATAATAGTATTTGTTTAAATGATAATTTGTCTGAGAATTTATTTAAGTAATCGTCTTCACGTTTTATAGATCTGTCGCTGTCATTATTTTTTTTATCATAATATCTTTTAAGTTCCCTGTATCGCTTACCACCACAACGAGCACATAACTGTGTCTTCCCCCGGTCTCCAACACCACATCGCAGGCACGGTATTGGTCCTAAACTACCATTACGAACACATTGTGAATGTTGTCCGCAAAATTCGTTTTTACAGGATTTATTACAGCAAGTCAATGAACCGATCATCAACCATTTGCATCGAGACATTATGTATAATTTTTTTCATTGAAATACTTGTTTGAAATATAATATGAGCGAGTTCGATAGATTGTCCCGAATCAAGCCCTGGAGCGCAGATAAATTTAATCTCGACAGAATATCTCCCGACCTACCGATGCGAGATCTGGTTGATCCGAAAAATAAAAGCTTGATTAATAAAATTCACGGCGCCAAGAAAGAATTTCACACAGATGGTGCATCTCATGTATGGTCAACGTTCAAGATCATACGCAACGGTGTCATCGACGCTACGATGAATGACGAACGAGCAGCAACTATCATTAACTACATTGATAATCCCAAATATCTTTTCAGAATAAAATTTGTCGTGCTAACAGAAACAGGTAATTGGATTATCCATGACAAATATGATCCTGTACTCAAGGGTGAAAAAACTGTCGTACTAAGTAAAGATTCTAAACCAGGTCTATTGACTGGCATTGACAAATTTTATTATGAGCGAGCGTATCGTGTGACCGCGATTATTTATGGAATCTATGTGATAAGTGAAAAACCCAACGTTGATAAACTGGCGCCGATAAAATTTTGAAAAATGAACTGTGTGGCTGAACGAGTAACGGAACATTTTACAGTTTCGACTCGTGGAAACGGCTTAACGGATAAAAGACGTACAATAATAATCACGTGGGGAGAAATGGTTAAAGATACCGGGGCGTCAATCAAAGATGTGGCTGAACTAGGGAAAAAACTAAAGTTCCCAATAACTGAAGCGACGATAACAGGAGAAATATTGTTCGAATGAAAATATAAATCAAAAGGTGCTTCGATCGAAATTATTGATCATAACGCGCAGTAACAGTGTTTCCACGAAATCGAACTGTTAAATGCTATCGCGGAGATATGTTTGCTTTTATTAACGAAATAAGTAAAGACGATCCTGTGTCAGTATGGTTATTTCAGAGTTCTAACGACGAATCATGCGTTGAAGAAAAAAATAAATTTGATCAGTTTTTATGACCTAATGGCGTTATTTATCGAAAAGATCTTCTTCACGAGAAAATGAAAAATCTTGTACTGCAATATACTGATGATACTAACGAACTATTGAGAAACTGTTTGACTGTTCCGTCAGTTGCGGATGATTTTGCTACAAAGAAAAATTCGTGGAAACCAACTAGATTTGATTTTCTCAATGATATAATATCCAGCTGTGTCGAATACGGACACGGTGGATTATGGAATACTAAATACGATCACAGAATGTTATTTCGGTTGATATGGTTGCGTGTTATCCCGGAAGTTTTCTCGGGTACGGAGATTGTTCTGTGTACTTTGTGCGATTCGGTCATCCGACGCATGAAATGACACGAGTATCGATAAATGGATGATTACCGGATTTTGACCTGACTGGATTCACTTGTGTCGAGTCATTCGAGTTTGCTATGGGACTTCATCCAATTTGTTATATTTGGTTTGGAAAACATTTTTCAGATAAAATGTGGGTACCAATAGTACTGTTATGGTATATGCTTGATTGTGCGATGTTAATATCGTTGACGATCAGCGAAGCGATTATATCATATCGGAAACAAACCGAAGTTTGGTTACCACAACAAAAACAGTATTCTGATGACGAAAACCCGGATAAAACAGATTACGAGAATACAATTACGAAAGATCTTGTCAGAAAAATAATTGGCAAGTTCACTCTAGTAGGATCATACGATCATAAACGACATTGTGCAAGATTGATCATGGACGATGCTGATTTAGATTTTATAATCGCTGATACAACGAAGAAAAACACGTTTATAAGTCCAGAAATAGCTTTCTTGTCAAATGGAACTAAACTAGGCACGATGGTGAGCTACATGGACGGTGAGTCACCTCAGTATACTCATTTAAGATCATCTATGCTCGCGTACGTTTCAATAAATCTGTTATCGATGATAAATAAGGTTTCTAAGTTTGCGGTCAGAGTTGCCACGGACTCGTTTTATATCAATAAAGAATATTCAGGATTGCTAGAACAACTACATATCGATACTTGTGCACAGTGGGGTTCGTGGAGAATAAAAAAAGAAAACATACTCGATTATTCCGAATCCGCTGATGTTATGATTAAAGATATTTATTGTAAAAAATATCAAACATTAAAGCTATCTTCTGCACCATCGGTGTACGATCCAATAACCAGAAATAAAACGGTTTATCTAAACGGACCTGGTGGTTCTGGTAAGACGACTCGATCAATCGAATTATTTCAGAATTCGGATATGATCGTTTTAACTCCTACACATAGACTCACGCGAGAGATGAAACAATGAGGAGTACAGTCGTGTACCTATCACAGCTTCTTCCGATGGAAGGTTGATGCATGGACTTCTTCAAGGATAGGTGAGAAATGTATTCCGAGGATTTTCGTCCGGGATGAAATATGTACAGTACCGTTAGAAACATTTAAAACGTTTCTTGATTGGCTATTAAAAAAAATACTGCTGTGATAATGTGTGGCGATCACGGTCAACCACCACCTTTTGTTGGACCATCTCTACATGATTGGCTGAAATATTTTGTTGATCACTTCGAAGAAGTGACTGATGATCATAGAGCACCTGATCCAGAGTTAAAGGAGTTTAAAAAATTAATCAGACGGCGACCAAATAAAATTCAATGTGAAGTAATGCGTGAAGTGATTTCAGAAACACCCATGAACGACTTTTTGCGTGCGTGGAGACCAAACGATTTGATAGTTGCAAGTAGAAAGATAGTCAGAGACACTTCAACAGCGGTTGTTTCAGTTACAACGAGAATAGTTTCCAACGTTGCTAGTTCCGTTTTGTTATCGACCAGCAGATACACGACGACAAAATATTGACGTTGATATACCAGGACAGATGGAGAAACAGAATTTAGTGTTGAATGATATTGTCGCAGTTGATGTCAATGTTGTTGAAGATGCGCTAAAAACAAATAAATCCCCGTGGACGCTAGGATACGCGATGACGATTTATTCATCTCAAGGATTAACTATCTCTGATACAGTTGTTTGGATCGTCGATGATCGTATCGAGTGGGCAAATTTGGTTTACCTCGCAGTGTCTCGAGTCAGACGAATATCTCAACTACGAAGGATTATCCTGGACGAGTCAGTGATCAATGATGATGATGTTGTCGGTGACATAATAAGAAAAAAATTAGCTGGTTATAAACAGTGTGATAAAAAAAATAAACGCGACTTTGATCTTGACGCTGAATTTATTAATACGCTGAAACAGCAGCAGAATAATCATTGTGTGAGTTGTAATTGTATAATGTTATGGCGGTATCTGAAAAATGATCCAAGACAATTTACCGTAGATAGGAAAGATAACCATCTTGGCCATACACGAGAAAACACGATGTTGACCTGTCTTGAATGTAATCGACGTAGGGGTGCTAGTTAAGTGATTGCGGTGGTAATTGTGTATCTTCAGGAATCACCTGCAATTGTTCACGTGTAAAACCACGTTGAGGAGCAGTTGAATCTAGTCTGAAGATTGCTGGTCTACCAGTGGATCTTGTTATGTTATATATCTTGTGTGTCGTAATACTCCAAATAGGATCAGTCGCTCTTTTTTACCACCTTCAAGTTCACCTCGTTCATATAAATATCTTACGGTCACATTACCTAATACTGGCCGTGTTGAAAAATCACGTCGTTGTACGGGTATATGTTTTTTTGTGACTGCGCTAATAGGTTTCATGTTGGTCGTTCGAGTAATCTCATTATTTAACGCGGCTATCACACTTTGTAATCTTGCAACCCATTCGCGATATCTTTTATCTTGAATGAATTCCTTCGCGTATTGATATCCAAATAACCGCTCAGCAAGTGTCCGATTAAATCGTTCAACAATTGCCTGATCACGATGAATTGCAGTGTGTCCTCGTCGTATTTTGACATTATGTTGCTTCATCAACGATGATACTGGGCCAAGAAATTCTTTGCCAGGATCAACCTGTAATAGTTGTGGCCACCGTAATGGTCCTCTACTTCAGATGATGGTTTCGTTGATAATGGTTCCGCTTCTTTATATCTACTTGCAACGTCAATGACAGTTAACGCGTATTTGTATGTTATTTGACGTCTACGTACTTTAATCGTATCATAAGGTACAAAGAGAATATCTGCTTGATGAACTTCATTAGGAACACTAACATCGAAATACGCGTACTGAATTCGTTTCGGTGATCGTAGGTAAATTTGCCATATTGCTTGTTTGGATAACCACGCTTTAGCAGTAGAATGTTTAACCGCTGCTGCATCAGCGAGTTTACTAATTGCTGCTTTACCCCTCCAATATCCCCTTGGACTATAATAAATTGATTCCATTTATAATTAATTACCAGCCCCTGATACGAGTTTACCTTTCATCGCAGATTTTACTAACCAATTAGCTAATGATTCTCTGATATTTTTATTTTTTATGGAATCTAGCGAATGAATCAACTTCACATCTGCAATATGCCTATGTTGTAGATTTTTATTTTTATAAGCCACATCATGAACGTGACATGCTTTATCAATATCATTTATGGGATACTCACCTGGTTTTGGTTGATCCTGATTGTCAAGCCTGATATCAAGTCGAGTACCAGGACCACAATAATTATATCCTGGTAGATGTTTTTCTCTAGGGTATTTAGCCCATGGGGTTCCTGGGAAATTTGACATTAATTTAGCAATATCACCACCATCTTTTCTCGGTAAAAAAGAAAACTTTTTTTCTGTTACATACTGCACACCTTCCACCATATGCTTTTCTCGCATTTTTTGTTGTAACCGTAGATAGATCATTAGTTGGAGTTTTAACTCTACAACGTAAACAATATAGATTCATATTATTTATATATGGATATAATTGATTTCTCAGCGACACGAAAACAAGAGCCAGTTAAACACCATCCTGCGTTGCCAAATTCTATCAGAATGATAATAATAGGTCCATCTGGATCGGGTAAGACGCAGTTATTACTTAATCTGATAATGAGATGGTTAAAGTGGGATACGTTATATTTGGTAGCACCATCAGTTGATGATCAAAGATGTTATGACGTACTTAAAGATTTCAATGAAAACGCAAGATTACTGGACGAAGATAAGGATGTTATATAGTTTATATTCGATACTGATGAAGCGCCGAGCGTTGATGTTTTAGACGGATTTATTAATAATTTAGTTGTATACGATGATGTGATGCTGGACAAACAATCAAATCCTGCCAGAATTTTTTTCACGTGGCAGACATAAAAACACTGACGTGATTTATGTTACTCAGCGATACACACATATACCAAAAGTGATCAGAGATAACTGTGATATTTTAGTTATGTTTAATGGAGTTGATACGCATACGTTGCGAAATATTCATCAAACTTCGTGTAGCGGTGACATGGATATAATTAAATTCAGAATTTTTTTTTCACAAGCACAATCAACCCAGCACGGGTTTATAACAATAAATTTACCTGATCCTAGAACAAGATATCGTATTGGACTTGATAAATTTGTTGGATAAATTGAAAGCAGCAGAGGGGGCGGGACCTCCGGTATGTAAACACAACTCTCGGTCAGGTTAGTAGTGATCTAATTTTTTTTTATTTCGGAAGAAGTTTATATTTTAAGCAAATGAGCTTTCAGACAAGTGGTCTGTTCGCCCCCTCTGCTGCTAATCCAGTGTGAAATATCTTATTAATTTTACTCTCAAGTGATATCTCGAAGCTAATTAGACTAAGGCTTACACTACTGTTACCAAACTTCACGGTAAACATATTTGAAGCACTTAACTCAGGTATCGCTGTTAATGTATTCACTTGGGATAAAGGCTTTTATCTGCTTGCACCTTAGTCAGATGGACAACATGGGCGAATCCCGCTTGATTTGTTGCTGCTAAGTGAAATACTAAAATTCAGAATCGTTATCGCACTGCTTATGGATAAGGAATCTTCCTTATCCGCTTAACCGACACAGCAAGCATCACGGTAAGAAATATTCATGCAGATGTTGCATGCATGTGTTAAACACTCAGCAACTGCGAACCAACCACGAGCGTTGCTGTGGTGGGATTATTAAAAAAGGCAGTGGACAATAATGCAGAAACCCTGTAAAAACACCCTAAAATTCACTGCAGTACAACAAAAGACGTAAGCGTCTTAATTCATATGTGTTGAGTTTGAATGTCTCAACGTTTCAGTAGAAATCTCCGCTTTGAAAGATGTGAACGCGTCTAGTTCCATTTCCAACAAGGAAAAGAGGATACCAACCAGCATGCAGATTTTGTTATATAGCTGTGAGGTGTGTGACGTTCAAACCTGAACACCAGTGTTGCATCGTTGTAGTGATTCAGCTGAGGTTATTCTTAAATAGCTTGAAGTTGCATCGAAATCAGTTCGACAACAGCTCTATATCCCACAGTCATGATTATGACCGCTGATAACATTCCTGATTTTGCTGCAGCCACACATTGCTGGATCCGTGAAGAAATTTTTACCTCCACGAATAAAACGTATGTGACAATGATCACATCGCTGACGCGTTCAGAGGTGCTGCACACAACGCATGCAATATACAGTTGAGAATGTGCCCAAACAAAGCAAAAGATCTTAATAGTATTTCATAACTCGCGTAGGTATAATGACCACTTAATAATACAAGTATTAGCCACGGTATCGAAATCGCCGATAAGCGTTATCCCCAACAACAGAAAAAATACATAATGTTTAGACTCGGACAATTACAGTTCATCGATTCATTACAGTTTATGAATTCGGCCTTGGACACGTTAGTGAACAGCTCACGGCGAAGAACTTTGCAGTCACTCCTAGGTATTGTCTCCAACAAGCTAGCGCCCCAAATATGGACTTCCTGACGAGAAAAGATGTATCCATACGAGTACATGAGTAACTGGGTTTGCCGAACCTCAGTTGCCACAGATCGAAGCGTTTTATAAGTCCTTGGATCGTGAAGGTATCTCAGAAATGATCACGAGCACGCAAACAAAGTTTCGGCCGCATTCGAATGCAAAACCATGGGTGACTATGAACAACTACGGCAAATCTTCGAAAACGAATCTTCATAGATCCTGACTTTGATAGTGACCAAGACAAAATTTCAAGGCTTATCGCTCATCCGGCCTTTGAATCCATAAATATCTTTGATGGTGGACTTGTCACCAATACAGTAAAATATGCAAAAATCAAGGTCACAAAACTAATCTACGTTGGTCGTCCGTGTTAGAGTCGTCGAAATTGCTGATGTACGAGTCTTCCTATGACAAAATCAAACCGTTGTGCCAGGATTGGGTAAAGATTTTGTTCACCGACACTGACTCGCTGCTGATGCGCATCACAAGTAATGATGTGTACTATTACATGGCACAACCATGTTTGGTCAATAAGTTTGATACCAGCGATTATCCAAAATAACATCTGTTGTTTAGTAACAACAATAAAGAATGTTGGTAAGTTCAAAGAAGAATGCCCGGCTAAACCAGTCGAAGAGTAAATGGGACGTTGACCTAAGCTGTATTCAATTGAAGTTGGACTACATGCTTCTGTAAAAAGAGAGCGAAATGAGTTGTAAGCGTAATCGTACAAAAGGATCTCAAACATGAACTCCACGTGGAATGTCTTAGAGACCAAAGTGAATTCGCACTCAAGACAAATATGATGCGGTGTCAGAAACATCGCATGCATGATTACAGATGCACTAATGTGAGTTTGTCATTTCTTGATATCAAGCGATGGATACTCCCAGACCGAATCACCGCCTACTAGTTTGGCCGTCATGCTATTGTGAATCAACTTACTGTTAACAGGTCAAACTGAGGAAATAGTGCAACAAAATAGATCCTTGTGGCAGTTCTGTATATGCTTTAGTGATTTGCAATTCTTTTCGGATAAATGATAGGCTGGGAGGCTTTACCTCATATGAATGAAGTCCACCCGTCGACGGTCCAAAGCAATAACGTTTTGCTTTTCTTCAAGTATCAATCCGTTCCGAAATCATAAATACATCTATGTATTGTACCCTTTTAGTGGCATGACGTTGTCGAAATTCTCACTCTTCTTGTGAAGACAGATACCGAACAAACTTGTTTCAGTGTGGTTGCAACGGTGTCGGCTGTGAAAATATGTTTTCAGTAAGTGTGACAGTCGTTTCTTGAACCACATTAGCTGATTTTAATCCAATCGTACGTGTGATTTCATTGGTTAGTGCTGCTATGATTATGTGAAAGTCGTGATACCCATTCGTAAGACCTGACACTCGAGAGGCTACTTCCCTCCATCCGAGATCTGATCAACAATCCCTACGCGTATTGTTGCTCGAAAAACCATTCCACGAGTGTGCAATTACATCGTTCTACAAGCGTTTGGTAACGATGAATGATTACATGTCCAACTCGAACACGTACTCGATATTTGGTCAGAAACGCAGAAAATGATCCGATAAATTCTATACCAGGGTCCACTTGTAACAGCTGTAGCCATATTAATGGCGAACGTTTATAGATACCTTCAAGTGCATCTGTGACATTGGCCATAATCTTTTGACGTCTACGGCTCAGCTTCTTATTACCCGCTGGGAACACCAACAGTTGTTAGCACTTACGTGTAGGTGTGTAATCGGCCTTGTCGATCACGTACAGGGTCATATGCAGAAACAACAAAGCAGCCTGAAGAACCTCACTTTATATTTGGACATAAAACTAACCATGTGAGATCTTGTTTGGTACTTGTGGGTAATGTTTCTCCAAAGCTTCTTTGGGCAACAATGTTCGAGCAATCCCACGAGTGACCTTTACCGCGGTTGCTTACTTTTCCTAGGCGGCTTCTCCTCTGCAGTACCACTCGGACTGTAGAAAGTTTCTGATAATGTCTGGCGTTTTGTGTTCATTGTTTGTTTGCATTAATATTACTTTAAATGAGTGGAATTTCGCCCACGAGAGGCATACCTTCCAGTGACTGGAGTTTGTCCACCGGGTACAAACTTGGCCTTCATTCCTCCTTTGATGATCCACCTTACGCTTTGTTCTCCGAGTGTTGAATTAATTGGAATCGGATTCAGAGCAAGGTCATCTCGGTTGAATGTAGCATCAACACATGGGATTCAAAATGTTATAGCAGTCCGCAAAAAGTCAAATATATGTTACATTCGCGACTAATAATATAACATCCATACAAAATGTGAAAGGTATTTATGCATCTAAGTTTTATAAATAATCGCATTTGCTCTCATTCGGAAATTTCCCCCCAAAAAGAACAAAATAACATGTTATGCACTATATATTTATAAAACAGATAAAATAAGGTAAGACTTCTTAAATGTTGAATTATTATTCACAATTATTATAAGATCATAATTATTCGGGATAAACATTTTGGGGACTCGGCCCAAATAGAGTTTCAAACTTAGCGAAACTTATAGTACAGGTTTTATTCACACAAAATTATGATCACACAAACACAAAGTTAAACAGAGAGACTAATATCACTCTGTATAGGATATACATAGTCTTTCTTGTAGAACTTGTAAGACTCATTTGGCACCAAGCATATAAAATAATCATGATTTTTAAACCATTATTTATACAACTAACTGATTATATTACTGAAACATTTTCAGAATATTTATATTTTCCTGAGTACCGTATGTTGATATAATAGAAACATAAGTACTAAATATTTGAATACATGACCTTATCATGCACATTTTGGTAAAATAAAGAAGATGTAAATAGTAGGTAATACTATTCTTGCGAGAAGGTTCTTGACACTTTCGTACTCACAGCATCTCAAAATACAAGAAAAACGACATTTTTTACATTGGATGTGGGGACAATATTAGAGATGGTTAAATGTGTGAAGAATACAATTTCTGAGTGGGAGGGTAAGACATCCAATAAAAGCAATTAGTATAATGCCTAAATTAGGGCAGCATTTTGCAAAATACGGTGCATGTTTCCTGTCTATGTCACCAATAAGGCCATGACCAAAACATTTAGTCAATAGCTCTTCCATTCCCATCATCACAAATACAGTTTTGCGGGACTTGTGAACGTTGTTCTTTGATTTTAACTTTGGATCTCTCTTTGAACATGCATCCCAATCAAACGTTATACAACTAATTCCAATTATCCTGGAGGTAATCAGCATGCTACAAACGAATATAGAAGATTTGGCAGTTACACAGTACATGCTTAACACATGGACATTAGACTAGTCTTTGAAATTGAAGCAAAAGGAAAAAGTGTTATGAATGTAACATAAATCCGGAGAAGGTTGGATAATACCAGCCTTGGGCTGAATTCCAAAACAGTTCCGTTCCATATTGAACTCCTATCCATCCT
This sequence comes from Sinohyriopsis cumingii, assembly GCA_028554795.2. Classification (NCBI taxonomy): domain Eukaryota; kingdom Metazoa; phylum Mollusca; class Bivalvia; order Unionida; family Unionidae; genus Sinohyriopsis; species Sinohyriopsis cumingii. The sequence continues at coordinate 145,313,561 of CM068827.1, forward strand.
GTGTTGGACGCTTTTAAACGAAATATAGCTGAGTTGCTTTCCATATGGAACATGCAGAAAGAGAGTTCGCCATATGGACTTTGTATTCCCCTTTAACTACAATGCTCGTAACCAGTTCAGAATTGCAGGCAGACTTCATATTAGCAGTAGTCCAAGTGAAGGAATATGTCCCGTTGATCAAAGCAGTAAATATTCCTGTGATTGCTGAATATCCATTCCCCTCATTTGTGACAATTCTGTCGAAAAACAAGTTTTTGGTTAATTCCTAAGCTAGTTAAAGATGTGCCTCGACAGACCATAAATGCAACGATTTGAGCTGAGATAGGCCGTGCGACTGGAAAGAAAACAAAAATACAAATTAACATACGCTTATGTGTTTTGATGGGTTCCCAGTAAAACATTTTGTGCCACGGTAAATCAAATTGGCAAACTTTTCAACCAAGTATACTTCCCACAAAATTAGTGTCGGCAATAGCTAGATTATTGTCTATAGATCTTCCTTGTAATTCGATCGATACTTATATTCTATCATGCACATATATTTGTCATTAGATATGGCGGCAGTTAATAATAATGATAATTTAAATCATTAATGACCAGTGGCAATTACAGACGCAAGCAAATGAATTAAAACTTATTCATATGGTACACCATTGGGAAATGCAAGGTTTGTTTTATTCGCTGGCCCAATATGATGTCTTACTGCTGATTGTCAATTTTACATCTCTGCTACAATTGTGCTATTTTGCGAAACATAGCATTCAGCCTCGATGTAACGCATTTAAATGACCTTGTAGGGTTGTTATTCTGGCTCCAAATGGGACAGCCCCATAAATATTGCACAATATTTAAAAAAAATCTAGAACGTTTAATAACAAGTAACATACAATGCATTTCGATTGGAAATCCGAATTATCTGTCAATATTGGGGAAAGGTGACGTAAACTCTTTCGTTGAAATATTACATCATTAGTTTCGCATGTTCCGCTCAGTACGATATACTAACGTAGGATAGCATCAGTAAGGAACTATCAACGATTTAGAATAAAAGCGCACATTTACGTGAGTATTTGAAATGAATAAGGAATAAAGCAGACAGATCAATCATATGTGACCTCCTTGACTTAAATTAGTTTGTCATCCCGTTCACAATCCCCATTCCAAGCCTATGGTATACCTTTATTGGCAAAAATGTAACTCGTGATCAAGCGTGTAATGTAGAGATTCTGCCACATCATAAGTTACAATTCACTGCTGAATTTTTTCAAAACTCACTTTGCTTATTAACAGGAAAAATTAAGGTAAGTAATCTCGACGTATCACGTTCAGCTTCTTAAACATAAGAAAAGAAGCCCAAGTCAACGTTAATATGTTGCTCTGAAGATAAGCGGAATATGAAATATCGGGTGTGTTCACCAGTACGTGGATAGATTGTGTGTGTGTGTGTGTGTGTAAAGGATGCACATATATCATCAGTGCTTCTGATATAGAAAAATATCTTAACTTTGTTTGCATCTTAGTTTTTGTACCCTTTAAATTCTCTTATTCATTCTATTTTAATGGATCATCTAAAGTAAACGTATTGATCTTCCCCCTCACCTTTTATTCATACCTCCATCGTTCCCACTTCTATCTTTCATTGATGGATATCTCCTCCACGGCGTTTAGATGTCCCACAATCATATAACCATTTCTCGTATGTGTTATCTTCTCGTGCGACAAGTGGCTGGCTTTTGAGAGACACATATGAATGCCAGGAACTGATCCAGTGATTTGTCTTGATAATTGCAATTTTGAACGTTTCAGTTTGCTGATGTGCTGAAACAACAAAGAAGGAGCCAATACAAAAGAAGAGTTGTTTGGTGTTTAAAAATAACGTGTTTTAGAAATATTTTTCACCGTGGGTGAATATTGGGGCATCCTGCGTCCTTGATTTGATATGGTTAATGAAACTGGTGTGGTTCAGTACGGTTGACTGGTTCTACACAACGCTTAAAACAAAAGCCACCTTATACGCAAGTCTAGTGATATATGCATGTAAACAAAACTATGTGCACGATAAAATGTAGTCATATGGGGGATACAACTAGACAATGAACCTACAACAGACATGACTGTCGAGTTGTAATATATATATATATATATATATATATATATATATATATATATATATATATATATATATATATATATATATACAAGTTCAACGCATGAGACAATAGAAACATAAAATCATTAAATATTAATACTGTAATACCACATTTAATTGATGTCAATAAATAATTAATATATTCATACGGTTAGGTTTCAACTTACATCTGTTCAAATTTAGAAAATGTTCTGTGGTAGGCAGTAGTATAACACTGTGCAGTAGGCCTACAATATGAATATGTCTACAGTTACAGTTCTAATGAAGTATGTAGTAACATTAGGGTATTTCTAATTCATGACTTTCTTGGAAATTTTTATTTTCTGTCCTGGAAATATGGCAAGAGTTGCTATCACTAGTTCAATGATGCGCTACATGGAAATCGTTTTGTGGAATATAACGTGCTGATAAATGTGCTACACTGATTGGTAAATATAGACGTTTACACTTGCAATCTCATTGCTTTATTTGATTCGACTGTGGCGGATTGTGAGTGTTCGACAAAGTTAGAAGAAACCAGTTTGACATAACACATTTCTGATTTCTGCTGTCCTTGCAATAACACTTGATCTGGATTGGTTTTGTGTAGCTAGTTATGTGTTTGCCTGTGTTTTTGGAGTATCAAATAGCTCGGCTTGTGTGTGTGTGTGCGTGTGTGTGAAATTGCTTTGCATGGTGTTTTCAAAGTTGGAGACACCTTAAGTTGTCTTGTGAGGGTATTTCTTTTATTATATATCTTTTGTTGTTGTTGTTTTTTGTTGATTTTATAACATTTCCGTCAGGCACAGCAGAAGCCAGCAAAAGTTGTTCCGAGCGCGTGCACACCATAACAGAGACGACAGGTCTGAGATAACCAGACTGGGATAGAAATGTAAGGTTAGCAAACCATACAGATTTCTCGGTTGCATGGGTGAGACTGTTGTGTCCCAAGAATATTCCTAGTGCTGATTACTTTACATGTATAGAAAACATGATCATGATCAGATACACTCCTGCAATAATAAACTGGTTACAGGGATGCATGGCACGTCAGTGGATAACACATGTAACTCCGTCATTTCAACCCTTGATCAAGGCTGTTTCGATCTCTTTGTATCTTTGTTTTAGCTTCGTTAATGCTGCAATGCGTAAATAGTACTCATCAATACACCGGTTTGGAAAACAAACATAAATGGGCTTTTGTCAAGTCCGTCCGTCTCTTTGTTTGTCTTTTATCCTGCACATATTTAGGTATATAAAAAGCCTCTTTACATATTTTCTCCAAGCTGTATGCAGTTCTTGTCCGTCTCCTATTTAAAACTCTCTTTCCGATTGCTACTCCAAGATACACAAATGTCGTTTTTGGACCACTCACGCTTTTCTCTTTCTCTTGACAAATTGAGAATGCTTACTACAGTAAGGTTGAAAGACTTCCAAACACGTCAGGGTCAACTCAGATCTTGTCTGGGGGTTCCGAAATTTCAAAAGGGCCCTGACTTTCCCGGATAGGGCATTAGAGCAAAAGTCGATGTGTCTATTTACCTAAAGTGTGCACAGTACCTAATAAACATACACAAGGAAAAAAAGGTCAATTTTCAAATGACAGGTGAATGTATCTTTGTGTGTGTAAGTTCTTGTTACAGCCTGGAGCGTCCAGACATCACAGAACCATCCCAACCATCCACCACCCCCGATCCGGCCCTGCACGGATCTATGAGAGTCGGATATATAAAGCCATACTTTATTATGGGACTTATGTTTATATGCAGATGAACTGTGCGTTTATAAATTAATATGTGAATTTTGACGATGCACGCTAAAGTTTGATTTCTAAGGTTGCCCATCACATTGTTTCAATATAAATATATTATTGTATTGTAGTTTCAGAGAACATATATGACATTCTGATTGCTCGAATCAGACAAACTTGACTTTTTTACGTGTTACACGTACACCATTTTCCCAGGTTCAGCCACGGTGTTCTAGGTAGAGACTATTAGATATAATTTGTGCAGTTTATGTTATCGTAGTCATTTGTCGCCTTTAGATGACAAATATCGTGCATTTTTCATTTGTAAAGTTTATCAAGATCTAAAAGAAAAATATTAAGGTAAACCTTCATATAACAGTCCGTCTTTAGAAAAAAAAAACATGTATGAATTTTACGTCAAAGCGGGATTCTTTTATGTCAAAGCATAATGCTTTTTGGATTCATAGAACTGCATTATTTATATACAATTTGCTGTGCTACAAGAAAATAATACAGTATTTAATATAATACAATAGGTATTTGTGCGCTACAGATGATATTTGTTGTCTTTCTATATATTATTGTATCATGGCCATTGACTTTCTTTACTGTTTAAAGAATCTCGGATCATTTTCACAGGAGTGCATACAGAACAACATATTTCACTATCAAAATAATTAAAACAACTGTATCTATCTTCTGATTGCGGTGAAAGACGTTGCTGTTGCTGATGAGAACAATATAAATTTGGAATATTAAATAACAAATAATAAATGTGAAAACATCTCTTATCAAATTTAACCCAAACTAAAATTATGGTTAAAAGCCAACCATAGCACAGTTCCTAGGATTAAATATTAAAAGGAGAGCCCCGGTATCCCAGTAGTTAGCGTGCGTGTTCGAATCATAAAAGTTGAATCAGCCAGAATCTTTAGTTCTGGTGTGTCAGTGGCAATACACTGTACTTCAAATGCTTTGCACGAGATAACCTGCATGTGTTGTTGTGCCTTAAATCACCGAACAAACGAAAAAGGAAAAACCAAAAAACAAACGCAAGAGGATCGTGTGGGTCATAGATCGCTGATATCTGGATTACAGCCAAATGCAAGATATGCATAAAACTGCTTTCTGTCAAAATAACTCGACAGTTTGCTGACTACGGATGAGAAACAAAGACGGTACTAGTAGTTAATCTATTACCGATATCTACTTCCATATATGATAAAAGATTGGATCGATATTTGAAGAAAAAAAAACCACAATACTTTTCAATAGTATACTTCAGTTACGGCTTGTTATATAAATAATTTTGTTTTATGGGAAGATATAGGCTGTTGTATTTCGCTTTTATTTTATTACCTGCAATACCCGGTGTTGAAACCTTCTAATCATAAGATTCTGAAATTTATTTATCAGTTATTGGCTGTATTTATGCTTTCTTTGTCTGTTATATATATATATGCCGGATCCATTATGTTATTGATAATAAAGTAATAAAGGTAAGAACAATAAATGTACGGAAAAAGAAACGAAAATGTCAAATAACAGTACAGATGCATGGTTGAACGAGCTTAGAAACGGTTTCATTCCATGTTTTACGGTACAGTAACACAACGTATTTAGTGCTGAAGCAATTGAAGTAAAATTCCCTGCACGAGGATGCCCCAATGTTACCGATATATCTTGATAGATAATCAGATAAAGTAGATATGGACGTTCACTTAATAAATACATACTGATAAAAACTGAAATCAGTTTCATATTTTATGCATACAATAACGATAAAGAGAAACGCAAACAACATAGGTTATCAATGAACATATTATCAGACATGCAAAGAACCGAATTCGAGTTAAAATGATAAGTGACGAGTACGTGCACAAATACATGCAAACCCTACCGATTAGGAACTGTGGGCTAGGCACAATACGTCCTTTCATGTATCGTAAAAGTCTATTAATGCAGGCAGTAATCTCAGTGTCTCAGTCGTTATCGTACGTGATCAAATCGTACCGTTAGATCAGCTCGAGCCTGGTACAGTGGCGCCTCCATTGGCAAGCATTTTACTGCAGTTGCGTTGGCACTATATAACTTATTTTTCTGTCACGTAAAACACTACTGCAATAAACATCACCAGGCCTTTATATTACATAGATTAATTGTGTATTGATTGCAAATAAATGGAATGGAGGAGGGATGTGTGAGCGGATGAATATACAAATTAACACATTTGATTCACATTTATTAACCTTTATATTTCATAGTATATTCACTTGTTGGTAAATGTCATGAAATAGAGTCTATTTCGTGATTATATAATTCGTGCTATACAAGAATATAAAAATAAGCACTCGAGTTCCCTTTATGTGGATCGATTTCAGATCAATATTCAATAACAACAGTAATGACGATTTAATTGGTACATATATTGTTGGATAGAAAGAATATTCACGCCATTAGAAACTGAAACTGATTACAAAAGCTTATATAATATTGCCTGGTATTGCGCCTACTTTTAAATTTGTTACACACATAATGCTAAGAGGATGATATGCATTTAGACTGAAGGTAAATTTGTAACAAAGGTGTAAAATCAAACTAGTATAAAAATCTTAATCGCCGATGAGTTACTTTTAAACACGAGAAGACTAATGTTCTTTTTTGATTCCAACACATGCCTAAAGGGGTCTTTAATCCATGTTCACGTGACAATGACACATCGAGTTGTCGTCCTTCTGGACCAAACAGAACAACATTGTTTGGCTTTTGACCACAGCAGTAGATGATGCCATTCTTATCTACAGTGAATGCAACCACGTCTTTAAGTTCATCACTTTCAAATGTTTCCACATTTTCTCCGTTCATATCCATTGTAACAATTTTATTTTGCTCTGTATAATGAATCCTTTGTCCCTCTGGATTGACAGAAATAGCTTTTCGACACCGCTGTCGAAGGAATGAATTATGTTGTAGACTTCGTATTAAGTATCCATGTAAGTATCGTATTTCCACTGACACATCCAATCAGGTTTTGTTGATAGGAAGTGATTCCAAAACAGTTCTTTTCGACATCAATACTTCTTACTTGCTTCAGGCTGTTGGTCAAGGACACCACAACTATATATAGGCTGACAAAAACGGCGCGCGAGTAGAAGTAGCAACGGTCCTTTCGCCCAAAATGCAGATGAACATTGGAATATAAGCTAAATTTAACTTTAATTGTGATACAGAACGAAAATATTTATCAAATATCTTAAACTTCCTATTTTCCTTATCAGACAGTAAGATTCTTTTATCAGAAAGAGATACACCCGAATTAATGTCACATACGTTTTCATCACCTGGAATTTTAGCATCGAAAGTAACTGTTGAAATTAATTGAACACGTGGTGATATCATGAAGGCCCCCTCAACTGAAAACCCAAGAGACAACTTAGGGATCCTAGACTTTTCACATGACACTCAATTTGATGAGCTTAGTGTTTGAAAAATTTCTTCCAAATTCCCATTCCTCTGTAATCCAGTTTTAATCACTTTTGATCTATTTTCAACCCTATCATGCTTTTGAAGGTACTTCAGAAGTTGCTGTGATACGTTGGTCAGTGTCACAAATATTTTGTTTATGTTGCCTGATTTTGCGGATCCGACTAGATTTTGAGACGTTTCAGTGGCTGCAATAGCTCTTTTACATTCTACAACTTGGTCTGAGATTATAATTTTTTCTTCTTTGCATATCTGCCCTAGTTCGTTAATTCTAATAGTCTTAAGTTTATTCACTTGCTTTTTATACAACTAGACCAATCTTTAATTGACTAAATAACATCCTACTCTTGCTGTTGAATTATTTCAAGGGTTTTCATCCTGTTATAAATCAACACAACAAATATCTTTCTCACAACATCTAAGTTTTGTGGTACTTGCTTGAAGTCTTGTCCGTCTGACACATCCTTTACTTCCTCTTCTGCAAGCAACAACTCTTTACATTGTCTGTGATCGATGAGGGCACATTTCATACAGCAAAGTTCCATGCGTTCTGAACAGAAGTAATCTACATTTCGTTATTTGCTTGGCATCTATACATAGCTTCGAGCACTGAATTCGAAATTTGGTGTTCCGTCACTGTGATCGTATGATTAGTGACAGTTGTAACAGATTTGACAGAGATACTCTGAACATGTGACGCAGAATGCCACATAAATATGCCGTTTTCCAAACGTTACAAATGGTTCACAAAACACAGAAACATCATTGTCAGTCCAATTTGATGCTGAACATGAGATTATAACTGAATTGTCAGCAAGTCATTCGGGTTTTCACTTTTCGCGTGACTCCTGCATACAGGGCACGAAATTGTAACCACCTGTGACCCCTCCTCACTTAGATCACTCGCTTAGATCACTCGCATGCTTACAAATACATTTCTCACAAAATGTGTGCATATATGGCAGGAATTTAGGAGAACTGAACGCGTCCAAACGCTTCCAAACATATGGTGCAATTCATTTGTTTGATTTTACTGTTCTGAACTTCTGCCATTGTAAATCTGATCACCTCCTGCTAGCGATACTGTCCAAACGTTACCTAGTGGCTATCGTAATACAGGTGAATGGTGTATAGGTTGGTGTATATAAAGTTTGTATCGTTACGTTGTTGTCCATATAATCGATTCACTGAATCCCGCAAAGGCTTATATCCTGAGTAAAATAAGGTTGAATACATCATCGTCTTGAACATTTTATCACTCTAAATCCATCGATTATCTTGAGTGAAGTGTAATATGGTTCAATATATACATGCATCTACTACTGTGTTGTGTGCACGAGTATAGATAGATACCACCGGTGGCCAGGTAACAAGTGTAGTCAGTAAATCCATTGTTGACTCGAGACGTGGAAGGACGTACTATTGCGAGAAGCATATCTGGATATCAATTGGACAATTCTCAACGTCGTTGTTTCTCGAGTTTACGGAAATGGCCGAGCGATCTTCCGATTAGGTGGGTTATTTGTCGCCTTGTCTGCAATCGTCACTCAAGTTATTTAAATGTTAGAATAATCTTCGCAAGCAGACATCACACGGTAACTAGAATTTTAAAAAAATACGTCCAACGCTGAAAATAAAATGAAAACAGTAAACAAATAAACACCGTTTAAATATATCGCCTATTTACAATCTGTATTGTACTGTATAAGATATTGCCTACAGGAGGTGGGGTTTGGTGGCGTGGATGGAGGTGTACTTTTATATTTTGGTGCTATATATGCTCATCGTAAAACAAAATCCCTCCCCCACCTCCAAAAATAAAATTATAAAATAATGTTAAACAGATAAGAAAGCAACTATACTGCCAACATAAAGTTATGCAACCGTGCACCAGAACAAAAGTGCAAACAAGACAAAAACTACACTTCACAATGGTGTTAGAAGGAAGTATCATAGCCTCTTTCCAAAAACCGGTTCTTGGTCGGCATACTGTACTACACTGATGTAAACATAATGATGTAATATTAATGATGCTTTTCAAATGATTTAAAATTTTAAAAAATTAACCTTCATCAACGACAATGACAGAACTATCAATGCGAAATCTTAATGTTTTTGTGCGATATATATTGGTATATCAAACTGTGATCCGGCCATAGCGCAATAATACGCATTTATAAATATTCTCGAGACCGTGCGCAGTTGATTCTAGATTAATGATCAATTTCTACATATCAATCATTAGTGAGGAATGAAAATAACGATAACAAATATTAATAATCGTCGTTTTCTAAATGAATTTAAGATGGTGTACATTTTGATCACAATCCTGTCTGCTTTCTACGCAAAAATGTGGAGTGAGAGAGAAAACGAATTTGGTCTGGATTTAAACCTTGAAATAGAAACTACACCAAGTAACATACAATAATATGGTTTGTCGTAACGATATATGTGCACTTTCCTTGGGATCAATCTACAGTGTTTATCAATTATACAAATGTTGCAATCCATGTCGACATTATACGGTAAAGGATTTTCGTTTAAGTCAAACCAACCAAAGGATGAGAGAGAGAGAGAGAGAGAGAGAGAGAGAGAGAGAGAGTTGATGGTCGGTGGTACTGTTACTAATGCAGAAAAACAATACAATATTTGTGTTACATCTTGTTGGTTTGTCATTTCGCTTAGTTTGTATTCCACCTTAATTTCCTTGCGCCGGTACGTAAATGGCTAAGCGTTCATGTGAATGGCGTAGATAACCATGTGTTTATAGCGCACTACTTCGATCATGAAACCCATCTCGCAATATAGGGTTTGTGAATGTCATTGGACATTATTTTTCCGCACTAAAATAACAAACACTAGAGTCAATGTTCTACATATCAACGAATTTAACGGAGCCTGTGCTATTTGTCCAAAATTGAGTTCAGTCCTTTTTTATATCTCATTTCCTTTTGTTATTTTTTTAAAAATTTCATTTATGTAAACATGTTGATTTGGGTCAGGGTTTTGGAGAAACCAAAATGACTTTTATAGGCTATTATGTTTTAAATAAACAAGGCTTATTAAATCATGCTAGAAAGTTATTTCCATTAGGTTATGGTTGCATTTCGAAAATTTGTGACCTGAGATGAAACAAAGAACTGTATTATCTTGTAACTGTCAGAATTATATCAGTCGTGCTTTAACACCTAGCACTTTACGTTGTGTTATATTGTGACCAGTTTGGGCTGAATTGGTATTTTCTCCAAATTATGGCATTCAAGTGAGTATTGTCTCTGGAAATATAAAAGTGCTCTGATAAAATTCTTGGATAAAGACATTCATTGGAATTTATACTGAATTCAAACTTGGAATAATATTTATGTGATTGAACAAGAGACTGTTGACACATCAGGGCTTCGCAGACTATAACATACACGTCATCACCTTCAATTTTAAATCTCATCGGGTCTTGAACTCAGTTTCATTCAGGAGTTTTTATTACTAGAACTTGCGTTCTAATTCTTGAATTATTTTTGGATTTAATTCGTAAAACCGTAAGTTTTATTTTCTAATTTTTCACTTTGTATTCTAGTGAAATACATTATTTATTAAATTTTAAAAAGCTTGTAGTCTTCACTCGTTTCTGTTACTTATTTCAAAAGCATAGACTCGTAACAGTATGAAAACTGGTAACTGTCGCATTATCCGTTACTCAACATGTATCGGATTACATAGTCATTGGAACACTCTCAGCGCATTAAATATTTAAAGAGGTTACAGTTTAAGTTGACTTTTCCTCGCGTATTCAGCCGACTATAAATGTCATGGATTTTATGTGACAAGCTAGTCTTACAACAGAAACAATAACTATTGTGTTATAGCATGGTTGCAACATTGCACTCTTCCAATGCAGTAATACAAGTTTTATCAATAATAATAATAATAATAATAATAGGTTACTGAATTAGTATGGGAAAATATGAACGAGTTTTTGGCTGGAATACTGCACGACCTTGGGAGTGAAGTATGTCCATCCGACAAAACGAGTTCATATTTTCCCATACAAATGCAGTAACCTTTTTATTATATGCCCATTTTCTTATTCTACCTAATGCTTAATTATATTAACAACATACACTACAAGAAACAAAGTTACTGAATGTATGCTGTATTCCAAACTGAATACACAAACGCAGATTCATCATTACACAACAACAACATTATTACTGCGCACATAACTCCGCCCAGATAAATTTGAACTTAATCGCGCTAGGCGTAAGTTTCGAAAGAAAATTTGGAGTCATATTGTGAATGAATGCCCATTGCAATAACTTCTCTATTTGATCTGGAATGAATGGATTTTGGTATTTGTGTCGATTCAACGAATTTTCGTCATTATGGACTGTATTTATATCTGAGAATTCCACATGAAATACATCGGATTGAAGAAGCGATGGAGAATCGTGTTGATATATGCAACTGTGTTTCTGTTTCTGTCAATGAATGTTTGAAATAATTATGTGGGGAAAACATAAAGTCTTTCAATTGCAGTTATCAAAATGACGCTATAGAATATAGTGCTTATTTCATTTTGCGTGCAGTAAGGAGGATGTAATTGTACTTATATTCGAAATACATGTACAATTTCGAAATTTGTAATCAAGAATTGAGAACCTATGACATGGCTCATATAATTCGGATTGCAGAACTAAGAAAGTACATTTTGAGGAAATTCAGGATGTAAAACTGTATGTATATTTTTTGCCATTCTTATTACCAGTTAAAGAAGACAGTTTATTCCTTGTCACTTATATATTATTTGTAAGGACCCTTTCTGGCGTCTACTGTATAGCTATCCTAAATCCGAAACATTGTATCAAAAATATTTATACAACCAAAACGTAAAACGCCTACTACGCGAGTGTGCATGATTTGTTTACAAATCAAAAATGCAAGCGTCTGCGTCCATTGTTTTTTTACAATAGTAAGTAGTTCCTTTATGAGTGCAATATGAAGTTGACTCGAGTTCAGTATCGTAAAATATTGAACGATTCTGACAATGCAAAGTTAACGGAGAAAGTAAATGAGCATATAATAATAATAATAATAATAATAATAATAATAATAATTGTTGTTGTTGTTGTTGTGGGGTTTAACGCCATTTTGCAGCACATGATAGGCTATACATGGCGGCCAGTATTAATGGTGGAGGAAGAACCAGAGAAAACCCCGGAAAGAACCACTGACCCACGAGAAGCTACTGGCAAGCTTTCTCACATACCCACATTGGCTGAATCTTAGACTCGAACCGCCGCAGACAGAGGTGAGATGGCAGTGATCCGCTTTAGACCACTCGGCCACTCGGGGCCCCAATAATAATAATAATAATAATAATATTAATAATAGCCACATCCATTATAGCTAACACTTATGAAATCGTACTAACACCACGATTGCATCTATTGCACACAACATTTTGCACTTGTTTCAAGGCATGTCCTCTTCAGGATCAATGTCGCTATTCAGATTAATTGTCATAAAATCATTATTTATTTTACGTTTATTCTTCATCGTATTCAACAACCACATCAATAATAGTAATAATAATAATAATAATAATACTGACAGCAACGACCATAATAGCAATGAAATGATACTAATACGACAACTGCGTCTATTGCATATGACACTTTACAGTTGTTTGAATACAAAACTTCCCAGGATCTATATCGCTACTCAGATTATTTGCATTACAATAATATGCTTTTGTTACCCTCCATTCTAGACGTAGAGGTTATCATAATCCCAAATGTAAAATTAATCATGTTCGATTGTGGTAATGTGATTTATATCAAGGTCAATGCTTGTATATTGATTTCGTACACATTAATTTTCATTTTGCTTGAATGAGCCGTAACTCAGCTGTATCACGTGATCATCTCAGGCGAGTAAGGTCAGGTAATTTATCAGCTGACATAGTATGATAAAATAATATTATACCAAGATGGCGGATCCTATGTAGCGAACGGTCTTGGTTCAGACGGAGGGAGCAATTCAGAGTTATCTGACATTGTGGATTTTTTCAACATCGCACTAAGGAAGCCATTGGTTGATATAATGGCAGAAGGTCCTGGTGGTGAACACAGACAATTGATCTGCCCCATTTGCTTGGAGCCTTTCGAATCGCCCAAGGTATTGACATGTTTACACACATTTTGTGAGAAGTGTATATGTAAGCATGCATATGGTTTGAGTGAACAAGGGAAGCATTCTGACACTATAGCGTGCCCCGTGTGTAGAAGTCCCACCGCTGCTCCCACCAAGAACCAGACCCCGGATGACTGGGCAACCAAACTCCCAAACAATTCCATCGCTTTGTCCCGTTTGGCATCAGAGCAGTCAGTGAAGGATGACTCAGTTTATTGTCAGCCATGTGTATCCGATGGACAACAACAAATTTCCATCGCTTTCTGTGTTACCTGTACGGAATATATGTGCGAGGCTTGTTACAAGTGTCACAAGAAATTTAAGGCAACAAAGAACCACACTATCACTTTACAATATATACGAGAATGTCATAGCTTGAGAGAAAGTGCAAACAGATGGTTCAGGTGTTCGAAGCATATGAAAAAATATACATACTATTGCTCTGAGGACAAAGAGCTTTGTTGCTACAAATGTGCCACAACAGATCACAGAAACTGCACAAGTTTATTTCTAATCGAAACTGGAGCGAACCATTTTAAGGATATCCCGGCAACAAAGGATTTATTGGAAAATTTAGTTGTATTGAGAAAGATGTTTTTGATATCCATTGAAAATAGGTCAAAAAACCTTGAATCCGTTCAGCAACAAAAGCAAGAAATAATCACCGGAATAGACGAGTGGACAATTGCAATGAAAGATATAATAACAAAACTACAGATTGCTGCATTAGAAGACTTAGATCAAGTATGTAAACAAGAGACGGTGTTAATATCCGACCAAATAGTGGAATGCAAGAGCGCCATTGCCGCCATAGATTTATCTGAAAGAATGTTAATGGAAGGAACAAATTTAGGCGATGAAACAAAAATATTTATAACAAATAGAAGATTGTCGCAACAAGTAAAAAATTATGTATTCAAATATGAGGCCACCGTAAATAAATTTAGTGACATAAAAATTAAATTTAAGCGTGACAAAAACTTGGATGGATTAGTTCAAAATTTAAATTCACTGGGTCAAGTGTTGAGTAAAGCCTCAAAACTCCCTGGGCTATATTCTGAAAATTCATTTGAAAGAGCAATGATGCTGCTGCCGCGAGCTCAAGTGGAAGCCATGGTCAATTTCAGCGCTAAAGTACCTGACGATGAAACAACGTGCAGCATCTCGTCTGGCATATTTCTTTCTGATGATCGCTTTATTGTGTGTGATCAGGGGAATAAGAAATTGAAACTCTTTGATAAATGCTTTCACTGTGTGTCCTACATGAAGATGACAGATACGCCTAGGCATATGTGCAGTGTGGACAACCAGACTGTGGCAGTGACCACATCTGGACTGAGTATAGTGATTGCGGCTGTAACCAACACCCTGACAAAAGTTAGGAATATATATGTGGGTGGAGAGTGCTATGGCATAGCTTCTAATCAACAAAACACATTCGTAAACACATATGTGAATAAACAAGATTCGCTACTTATATATGACAAGTCATTTAAACGTATAAAAAAATATAATTTACCTTACCCGATGAGCAATATTGACAATACACTCTGTGCCAGTGCGGACGGGCAAACTATCTACTACACAACCGGGGATAAAATTGTTACCATGGACAAAGATGGAAGAATGTTGAATACATTTGAGAGCAATGATCTCGAACATGCACTAGGAATTACAGTCGACACCAATGGCATCGTTTACTGCTGCGGTAAACGGTCGCAAACTGTGATACAGGCTACATCAGACGGAAAGCAGCTCAATGTGTTACTATCACGTGATCAAGGACTTAATCCTGTTGGTATATGCTTAAGTGAGAAGAATAACATGATGCTTGTATTTGTCGGACAAACAGATGAGCTCACATTGGTAAGATTGATATAACATGGTAATCATGTTTCTAATTATTCAGGTTACTCTGCAGAATGTATTTTCTAGATTTCATCTTTTCACGTTATGTATATTTAATTTGCATTGTTTGTAAGTATTTTCTAATTTTTCTGTTATTTCACAATATGCTATAATATGCTATATAAAGTGATAGTTTGTCCAAAATCAAGTTCATTGTGTACCTGACCTAATTCATTGAATTTTTTAAATCTGTAAAGAGCTAATATTATCTAAATTTTTCTCTGTGAGTAGGGTTTAATATTAGGATAATTATTAATAGAAGGAAACATATTTATATTGGTCTGAGTGAGTGACATTGTGTTTTCCATGTTCCTTAATATAACTGTAGCAAGTGTAACTGTAGCAAGTGCAACTAAGAGTTTATTTTGTAAATACGTGGAACCTTCTAGAATGAAATTTTCCGTTAGGAAATAGTTTTATTTAGAAATTGCTAATTGTGACCTAGGTCAGGTAGACGGGTATACAATTTTGTTACTGGAAAATCAACTAAATTAGTGTTTGTTTCCATTATTTCACTTTTGGGTGGAATTTACTTATTCAAATATTTTAATTTAGTTATTTAATTCAAGTTATTCTTCTATGGAAATACAAAGTACTAAAACATTACATTTTCAAAAAAAAAAATGAAGACGACATAGTGAAATTCAAGCAAGGATATACATGTTTGGTTTTTATTATTGTATATGCAACAAAAGACAGTTGACACAACACTATGCACGCGTCAACACTTCCGGCACTGGACTTACTTTGGAATATGTCTTAAGCTTATTCAGAACTTTAATCGTTAGGACGTGTGTTCGACAATTTAGGATTGTTTGGGATTTAATTCGCAATACAGTAAGTTTTTTATGTTTTCAATCTGTATTCTCAGGAAATAAATTGCTGTATGTTTTATATTAATCTTTTAAGACCACTGAGCTATAATAAAGTCATCGGTTGTGTTATTTCAATCAGGACCCAATTTGTATTCGACCGAGCATAGATTTGTTTCCTGTGTGCTTATCTTTCTCATAATATAGCTCAAGTTTACAGATAGGTACAAGCCTTACACTTTATTACTTAACAAATGTTTAAAGTTCGAAAAATTAAATCACAAAGAGTAAAAGATTTTCATTTGATCCAAATATAGTTGATCGTTTCGCACAACTTGTTGTTTGCTACTTCCTTTTTACAACGATGAATTCGTATAGATGCGTCATGTCAACAGAATTTAGTATGAATGCATTCGCCCAAACATTCACCATATCACACGCCTACATGAATCAAGCTTTTTATTCACATGAAAACAGTGATGCCACTCTAACTTGTTACTTGTCTTTGTACCATGGCATATTGGTAACGTCTAAATGTCTAGCCAATCACTCATCATTCATTTGGTTCAATTATATGTTCAGTTATTTTCCCGTTTATCATAATTTTTACTATCAATTTACTGTTTACTAGATTTTTACGCTGATTAAGCCTTTTTTAATTAATGTTTCGCATACCCTATGGAGCAAAAGCATTAAATTTGGTTGTGTTCACGTCCTTGTTTTCTTTTCATTTTTCATTCTGTATCTAAACGAAAACCGTATTGGAACAAAAGAAACAAAACTTAATTCTACAAACGTTCATTCACGTCATGCACCCGCTATCTGTCTCTCTGTCTGTCTGTCCGTCTCACACACATGCACTAACAAAAGCATAAAAATACGATTTCACAAATCCCCATTCTCACACATAATAGATGAAAATGAGAGTACTGCATATCAACACTTGAATCAGACGCTAAGTACTTCTTTAATTGACATCGTTATGACTAATACAAACAAACAAAACTCTTGAATACACAACTGAAAATAAGTTATTTAGTGCAATTTATGTATCGCAGCGTATTTATATTTATGAATTATTTCAGCCATCTTGAATTCCTCCACCGTATCGGCCATTTACCGGCCTCGTGTGCGGAGCATTATGGAGGTCACAGGCTGTGTGTGTGCGTGCGTATGTGTGTGATTTGGATTTTTTACATAGCTTTAACTATTTGTGAGTCATATCACTACGATGTCTGCAGCGTGGCAGTTTATAGTGATGTCTGTCACTGGGGCATCATGCCGCAGATATTTAGCATCATGTGCGTACACATTATTCTGACATCAAGCCTACCAGTCCTAACAATAACCTCTTATTGCTGATCGTCTAGCGAGGCAGCTGTTAGTACCATTTGTATGTCTTTGGTATGACTCAGCCGAGTTTCGAACCAACGACCTACCGCATCCGGAGCGGACGCTCTAACCAGTTAAGCCACCGGAGCCGTCTAAACGTTCGGCCCAAAATTTTCAGTTACATGTACTACCTTCCCCACACTTCCACTAGCATCTCCGTCGTTAAACAGAAGGGTTCCTTGCTTATTCTTGTACATCTTTTAATACATTTCTTATGACGAAGGAGAGGGCTGGCATGCTATAGTGAGTTTAGCACTATTTTTCAACACGTAATAGGCTGTATATGGCAGCCAGTATTTGTGGTGGACGAAAAATTGTGAAAAACCCCGAGATGAACGACCGACCTAAGGTAAGCTACTGGCAGGCTTTCTCAAATACCTACATTGGCCGAGCCCGAGATTCGTCTCAATCAAATATGTGTGAGATGCAATGAGCGCCTTAGAAAACTCGGACACCTATGGACAGAGGCGGTGTTAGGAGTACGCGGTACCTAGGGCCGACCAAGACTGCGCGGGGCCAGAGTATCGGTATCTCGATTGGTATGCTTCTGTAAACACTGATTATTTCTAGACTAGATCAACTTTCGCGATTTTTCATTATTCATTTAAAAAAAATCCGGAGATAAGAGCTTGACAAACTCATAAGGACGACCTTAAGCCTGAAGCGCGGGGCCCCCTCAAGAGCGGGGCCTGGGGCGGTCACCCCACTTGCCACTCCTAAACGCCGTTCATGCCTGTGGACCCAATATGGAGAGGAAGATGCATGTTACCAATATCTATATATATAACTGTCTGTCCCTTCGCATACACGCATACAGACAGACAAACAAGCATACTATAGGAATTATCATAGTTTTATATTTAAATCGGTCAGCTAAAAATAATGGTACGAAAACTAATGGAGACGATAAAGACGTGGAATCACTTAGACCGCATATTTGTCTATGTGTGAGTGTGTGTGTGTGTGTGTGTGTGTGAGAGAGAGAGAGAGAGAGAGAGAGAGAGAGAGAGAGAATCCCTTGATTGACTTTGTTAATAAAAATTTGTATTTACTTGCTATAAGCGTAAATTTATTCACCAATATGAGGGTTATACCAGCAGAATGATGTAGCAAATACTTTTGGTATATAGCAGGCCATATATAAATATGTAATAAAGTCATCGAAAGTAGCTATTTTAATTTTACTGCCTGTAACGAAATTGCCATATTGTGGGATTAGCATTTTAAAGTTATAGAAACGTAGACAATGATACGTTAAATCAATGGTCCCTTCGTGCAGAGAAGCTTGTGGAAAACTTTCATCTGCTGAGGCCCTTAGCAGGACGGAGATTTAATGTTTGCTACCGTAAAATGTATCAAGCTAGCAAGTGTAAGTAAAGCAGCTGAACTTCATTGTACATTTTTGGGGAAGAATTAAAAAAAAAGACCCGACTAGCACCTCTAAAAACAACTATGGAAAGAGTTATACAAAACCTTCAGTCAACGAATGTCAAATGTAATAAGAATCATGTGACATTTTGTACCAATAAGCAGCAAATACCAGGCCATATACAAATATGCATGGGTGTCATCGAATGAAGCCAGCTGTATATTTAGGTAAGAGCCTTTGATGATAAGAGCCGCAAAATATGTTGTACCCTTAAGCACGCTGCATTGACGTGAACAGTTCAAACAATGTATTGGACTACCAAGGATGAGATGATCGACTGGATCTATTAGATCTACTCTTCTTATTTGAAAATGTTCAAAAACCAGTATTTACATATTCGCTTTAATATTTCTCTCCATATCAAAATTTATAAAGGACTCAATACCACTTAACTTTCATATTAACCTTGTTAATTCTTATCAACAGACAGTATGCAGAAAATCACAAATTATATCATCAGTACCAGACTGTACATTCATGAATGCTAGCCGCCCATTTTACTTTGCTGATGCTATTCAGTATCGGCTGGTTAACTTAGAACTGTATCAGTACTAGCCATAATGTTTAGGAAATTAAAGCCTAGAATAAAGTTCTGGCGTCGTTATGGTATATTTGTATAGAAAAGTGAGTGAGTGAAATATAAATATAGATTTTTAATTCCATTTGTGCAGTAGCATGGAGTTCAAACATTTATTGTAATATTCAAATATTTTGTAAATACGGTAGTTTTCATAATTTCTTGCTAATTTTCTCTGCTTTTTTTCATTTCTTAAAATTGTATGTTTAATTTGCACAACCGTGCAAACAGACTCAATTGTGGCAGTACATACATTTGCGTATTAGAAACAAAATTGTCAGAAATATTACAGGGATTAAAAACGCATTGTAAGCGTACGTATACGTCGATTACAATCAGTTCTCACGATTGTCTCCCTCTCTCCCCTTGCCGCATGGGCTGTCTATTTTTATATTTAAAACACCAAACCTATGTTCAATTTAATTCCATTTACCATGTGACAAATGAGCAATTATGGAAACGTTTAAAAATTGGGATCATTGTGACGACATAATTGTAACGTGAAAAAATTATGTTTGAAATAATAAGAAAGTGAATTTGTTTTATCACATGCATTTTGCAATGGCTCGATGGGAGAGGAAAGAAAAAAGATAGAACTGGAAGAGCGAGAAACACATCTATTTTTTAACAGAAGTCGTTTTATTTTCGGCTGATTTAATTAGTGCAAGATCGTTATCCTGAGAGGATCCTCAACCACTGATACTGCAAAATATGTGAATGTGGAATGTACAACATATCTATTGGGATAAAACACTTTTAAAGTTTAGGAAAAGAACATATACATGTAAGTGTATTTAAGTCTTAATTGAAAAGAAACCTTATTAGAAAACCTGTGATGTTTACATATATTTGACAACAACATTTTCATAGAGGTTTCTCTTTTTTTTTTCTCCATAAAGTTTCCGTAGTTATCAAGGGGCTATCAAGACAAATGTAACACCTCTTGAGTTAAGTGACTCATTGCAGAGGCTTGTTATGATAATTACTGCTGAGGTGTGG
This sequence comes from Sinohyriopsis cumingii, assembly GCA_028554795.2. Classification (NCBI taxonomy): domain Eukaryota; kingdom Metazoa; phylum Mollusca; class Bivalvia; order Unionida; family Unionidae; genus Sinohyriopsis; species Sinohyriopsis cumingii. The sequence continues at coordinate 145,334,228 of CM068827.1, forward strand.
ATGAAATAACATTACGATTCTGTGATCTAAACAAAGTAACAGAAAAGAGCAACAACACCCCCCCCCCCCCAAGGTTTGTAAAATTCAACCAATAATTCATTTACCTGTAATATAAAGTTAAAATCTAAAAGGTAATTTCAGTATTGTGAGTTAAATCCCAAATTGTTTTAAAGTTATATCACAACTCCAAAGATATACAGTATTCCGAATGAATTCACGTCGTGGTCCGAATGATATCCGACATTGACCGTGTTGACGTACCCGTAGTCTGGAATAGTTTTGATGTGCTAAGTCTTGATGTATTATTGTAGTATAATCCAAAATGTACTTGAATAAATTCCCAAAAGATAAATGAATACGTTGTAATTCCCATGTAAAATTTACAAAAAAAAAAATATAAAATGACACAGTCCTCCTTCTCCACAACCAATATATCCAGTATTAGTGATATTTCTGTGCTTCAAAAAGGTTAACATAAAAACAGGTTAAACATAACAAACTTCTGTCACAAAATCAGTACCTATCAGATTTTGAACGTTTATGCTGTTCTTTATATACAGTAGAAGTTATTATATATTTAAAAAAAGAAACATGAGCCCCCTGTCCACGTAAGACAGATTTCCTGTATGCAGAGAATAGTAATATCAGATTTTCATTGCGAATTATGGAAAGCGTTCATTATAGAAAGGTGCTCTTTAAATAGAGATGTTATTCGAGTCAGGCTCCATTGTTTACTTATTGACTTTTAAGAAACATGGCGTAATATACTATTCTGATAAGTGAGACTCCCAAATCTATGTTGATAATGATGGGTGAGTTGTTGGTCTCACCTGTTGATTAAAATGTACTATTAAGCTGCATGCCAATTTTCCGGAACACGTCCGAGTACAGTTTAGACGTTTTCCGGTATTTGACAACAGCCTATCTAGCACGAAATTTAAAATGGCCACATTACATGGGGTTGTATTATTCCACGTGGTGTTACAAGTCCCCAAATGAAGGATTTAATCCGGAAATATTATGTACAAATCGCCAGAAGGACCGTTCATGGGACGATACCTCAAGAGACGAGATAAATATGGGTAAGGGTCTAAATATACACAGATATGTTACGGACAGGTTTATCTGCAAACAAATACTCGATTTTATTAATGAGTGCTATCAGACCCATAAATAGTTCAACAGTATCAACACCGTTTTGGGGGTCTGATTTATCGGACTATTATTACAAAAAAGTGAATTTGAAATGTTCAGTGTATCGAGATGTAAATCGGTGGTAAAACTGATTTTATGCCCTTTAAAACAAGTTTTTCTACAATTTTATTTCGCTTGGAAAAATTATAATACTGTAGTAAGTGTATTATTCTTTTTTTTTCTTTTCACAAAGTAATTTGAAAACATTGACTATATTCAAACAATAACACGATTTCATATAAGTAACACTACGTCTACTAAGAACCTCACACAAATTATTATAACTTCAATGCCAATTTCACTGTCCATAGGAAATAAATTCTTTCTTGTAAACAAAACTTTTTCATGTTTGAAAATAAGGCTGTATCAAATGTATGATTAATTGTTTTCATTAATCAAAAGAAGCACAAATCTATTTAAACATTTTGTTTCTAGTGAAACAAAGGAAACCCTAATCTTCCTTCATCAGATTTATATTATAGCTATACACTTCACATAGTACAAAATAGTTCCACAGATAATTTGCTTTCTCTGATAAACTATTTGTAAAAATGAAAATCTTCCCCCATTTAAATGTTATAATTAGTGACCGGTTCTCAACTGCCATGGAAACATTTTTTTTTTGTTTCTAAAAAATAAAATAACTTAATCTCGAATAAAATGTCCTTGATATTCGGACATGCGCAGTCAAACAAACATTAGGAATGATAAATTTTCCACCAACCTTCCGCAGACTAGAGTCTCCAGAAAAATTATCATTTCAACGTGCAATTTACAAAAAGCAAATGTTCGCCCCCCATTAGATAATATCCGTTTACGGATGGCAAGTAACGTAGGTATGCCGTAACACCGTCCTTGGATGTTTTGTGGATGTATTAGTTTCTTTGCAGCACACACTGTAACAAGTGAACATACGTCTTTTGGCACAGTGAACTGGCCATTTTTCATTTATATGGTGCTTATCAACTTATATCGTAAACACTGGACTACTAGAGAATCATCCGAGAGAACTTCAGGATCCACGGATTTTGAGTTCGACATTATCGTATAAGAGAGTACACACAGTCAAAGTCCTAGCTAAATGAACAGTCTATCACACAGGGTTAATAAAACCAAGATGTCGTAACGTTTATTTTAATTTCTTTTCCGCCTTTATATCAGCCTGAACTCCTTTCCTCACTTCCTGGATTGCCTTAATCTCACTTGTCCCAACCTCGTCTTGTTGGATATGTTGTACACACCACCCTCACTTTCAGTGTGCTCACAATGGATACCTGGACAAGTTTGATTACAAAGTTAGGTATTAAAATGCAGTCAAATCTATCTTAAACAGACACCTGTGGGAAGTAGAACACGTCATCTTTGAAGAGAAATAAATTCTACAATAATTTGCTTTGCGTCACGTAAAAGAGATCCACGAGCAAATGGCATTTTAAGACAAGTGATTGCTTACTATATGCGACCTTAAAAGAACACGTACATTGTTTATTCGTATAAAATAATCACTCATGTCCCCGAAACACAGTGGTATTCTTTCTTTTCGTCAACATATCTTGACTGACTGACTGAGTCCCTCTCTCTCTCCCAAAATTGCACTAACATCTAGGCTGAAGATTGAACTTGGCACAGATGTCACTGAGATGGTTGGCGGCTGCAGGTTTCGACACCTCGATATGAACACTGGGTCAGAGAGATGTGCCCAGGTTTGTGGGACAGAAAGTCAGGTATCCATAGCCGTCCTTCTTGGCAAAAGTTAACTTCTTGTCGAATTGATTGATAGCCTTCAATAAAAATCATTTTTACGTTTTGTAAAGTGCCTGCTCCCCGTCCAGCCCTTCAGGCCCCCCCCCCCCGACTCCTTTCTTCTCGGATTCCAATATTCTAAAATCGACCATGTACTTCATTATATCACTATTAGAGTTAAAGAACAATTGTCTTTTCTCTTCTTTTCAGAACGCCAACGCACATGATTCGATCTTTTTATTGTTTGAAATTCTAAACTTTAATTTTTATTTCTATCACCAAGAGAAAATGGAGTAATGGGGATCATCGATAATTGTCATCATTGTTTTAAACAAAAATATCCCTCGTCATGTCCAGGTAGAAATCTTATCTATAAGATACAAAAGCAGAGGCATTTTATAAAGGTGTGTGCATTTTCAATACAACTCTTCTACCGTTTTTCTATTGACCTCATGACGTATCTTAATTTCAGTGTTCCATCGTTAATAATAAAACGAAGAAACTTGGAATCTTCTGGCTACACCAGTAAACCAACAATAATATCGTCTACCTCATGCCTTTGGAATTCCTGAATGGAATAATTTTTCTTTTTTCGAAAATTATCAAAAATAGTCTGAGGTTGGTTTATTTATCAGTTCAAATCATCGTCACCATTATAGTCACCTACATTAACCAATCACTTGTAAATCTCGGCCAAGTTTCCTCCTAGCTGCATGGGGATGAACCTGAGATGGTCCTCCTCGCTGATCAAGGCCAAGAATCTCTTGCTGAGATTGTAGAAAATACCTCTGCCCTCTTGCCAAAACCTGAAACCGCCAGCATCCCCCAGGAATCTAAAATAATAATAATAATAATAATAATAATAACATCAACAACATTTTCCAGACTGTAGGGGTACTTATACCTTTTAATGACAGTCATTCATTGTAAATTGTTAGAGTACTTTCGACAGCTGTAATGATAGCCAACTACTGTAAACTGTTATAATACTTATAAACTGTAACAACAGCTAATCACAGTACAGTATTAGGGTACTTATAAATTATAATGACCGCCAATCACTTTAAACTGTTAAGAAAAAGGACATCCAACTTCCACGTGTCCACATAATGAAATTTTGTTAAAATTTAACGAATTATAGTAATTTTGTATAAAACGCTGGAATAATATGTAGCCACAGTGAATAAGAGAACTACTAAGTTTGTTACGTGCTTTGTTTTTGATTTTCTGTTTAACTTTCAAACTATCTTAAAAGGGAAGCAATCTTGCATTTCAAATAACAAGGCAACTTAATAACATCTTGGGTTTTAGGTGAGTGTATGTTCTTGTGTGCAATAGTGTGTGTTTGTGTGTGTGTGCGCGCGTGCGTGCGTGTGTGTGTGTGTGTGTGTGTGTGTGTGAGAGAGAGAGAAGAAAACAATTGTATATTCAAAGCACGATGCAATACAAGTTAAGGTAATCTCTGTACGTCAGGTCAGGTGGTGACGTCCGGGAACATGTTAAACCCTGACAACTTATGTTTATAAAAGAAGAATGAATAAAGCTGAAGTTTCAAGGGTATTAAGACATATAAAGTCTAAAAGAAGATTACATGGAGCATTGCGCAAATAAAATTTAAAGGGAAATGTTCGACTGATAAAGAAAGCATCCGCTTGACATTGAATTGTGGCGACACTATTAAATCCCTTTACATCTGGACAGTTTTGATCCTCATATACACACAGGAAATCTCTATCCATCCAGTGGTACAGTACTCCCAACAAACAGAGACAGACATACTGTACCTTCCCAAGAAGATAAGGGGTAGGGTCGTATTAAATGCAGAATACAGTGTTTAGGCTGAGAAAAGAAACATCCTCCTTACAGTTTAAGAAGACCCGTTGCAAGAAAAGGAAAGCAAAAAGGCTTACTGAGATATGACTGTAAAGAAACAAAATCTATGTACAGAGGGAAGGCGACCCATGGACAGTTGTTACAAACACAGCATACCAGTGCTGACACACCGTACCTAGAAGTGGCAAGAATTGATTGCAGTGAAGGTGGTGACGAAGTGTATACTGATATCAACTCAAGATCTTAAGATGAGAATAGTTGAACAATATCAAGGAGTCTCTTCGAAACAAAAGCTTTATTCACCTGATCAGTGTTTGCAGTGGGCTAGTCAAAAGTGAACAAAATAATGAAGTCCACCGCCCCGTCCCAAATTGTCTTTATGGAGTATAGAATTATCAACTGATTCTTTTCTGAGTCTCTTTCATGATTTTCTCTCACTGGCTACCTTTCCGTGATGTAGTGGAAAATCAAATATGTGAAATTTGTTTTTTTTCTTCTCTGTTTCATTAAAGATATGATAATGCTAAAAATCCCAAAGAACTTGTCGTCATTCTTAAATAAGAAGTGATCATATAGAAGCTGTGTTTGGTCTTCTTTGGACATAGTTTGCAGATAATAATATTTACCCTTCAGTTCCCCTTCTAATGTGTTCAAATCATCTATTGTCTTTTTCTCCATATCCTTGCGATCCTAGAAAGGACAATGGGAAAATTCTTTGAAAGCCAATATACAAGTTTAAAGTAGTCCAGGTTTCTCATGTCTTGAATGTATTTCTTTCTTAGCTTTTGATTTTTACGTTAGAGTATCCAGTATGTAAGATGTAGATGACCACCTGAGAATTGTGTGCCAATATTGGGATATTATCTTAAATTAATAGTTCTTATTTATTGTAAAGGTGTCCAATTAAGACTAGAAACTGACCATAAGTATGAATAATATGTAATAGTAAACGTATCAAAATATTTTGCCAAACGTTTCTGTAGTCACGACAGATTCATGTTTATCAATACTGAGATCAAATACGCCCCTGGAAGTTACACATTAGCGAATAGTGCAAAGCTTTAACTTAATTAAACATATCACTGCACGAAGAGTCAATTTAATCATTGTCTATCATGTCATATGTTGACAGTGAATGCACCAGACAGCCATTGGTGTCACCCGTCTAAAATAGTTCACACTTCATATTTCGGTTTTGTGAAAACACAGTATGTAACATAATGCTAATTAATAATACTTAACTCTTACAACACTAAACTGAGGTGTTTAGACTTAACTCTTACGACACCAAAATGAGATGCTTTCACTTAACTCTTACAACACTAAATTGAGATGTTTTGACTCAACTCTTACAATACTAAACTGAGGTGTTTTGACTTAACTCTAACTACACTAAACTGATGTGTTTGACTTAACTCTTACAACACTAAACTGGAGTGTTGTACTTAACTCGTACAATACTAAACTGAGGTGTTTTGACTCAACTCTTACAACACTAAACTGGGGTGTTTTGACTTAACTCTTACAACACTAAAGTGATGTGTTTTGACTTAACTCTTACAACACTAAACTGGGGCGTTTGGACGTAACCTTTACAACACTAAACTGAGGTGTTTCGACTTAAATTTAACGACACTAAATTGAGGTGTTTTGACATAACTCTTACAACACTAAACTGAGGTGTTTAAACTTAACTCTTACTGCAACAAACTGAGTTGTTTTGACTTAACTATTACAACACTAAACTAAGGTGTTTTGACGTAACTCTTACTGCAACAAACTGAGTCATTTTGACTTAACTATTACAACACTAATCTGAGGTGTTTTGACTTAACTCTTATAACACTAAACTGAGGTGTTTTGACAATTCTACACTAAACTGAGTCATTTTGATTTAACTCTTACAACACTAAAATGGGGTGATTTTACTTAATTCGTACAATACTAAACTGAGGTGTTTTGACTCAACTATTTCAACCCTAATCTGGGGTGTTTTGACTTAACTCTTACAACACTAAACTGGGGTGTTTTGACTTAACTCTTACAGCACTAAAATGAGGTGTTTGACTTAACTCTAAAATACTAAACTGGGTTGTTTTGACATAACTGTTACAACACTAAGATGAGGTGTTTTGGACTGGTGTGTAAAGAATAGGGCATAGAGTGCTGCTGATGGCATATCATTTTATTTGCTTATGCAGCAAAGTTGATCTATACTCTCCCCGACAATGCATACTAGTGATAACGTTGATGCATCGCCAGTATTAATTTTTGACACGCTTTTTAAACGTTTTTGCGATCGAAACTACAATGGAGCTCAAACTTAAAAACCTCCAAAATCAGATACAATATGGGGGTTGTAGTTGTGTAAATGATCGTTTAAGGAGGGGAACTCAAACTTAAAAAAAGCATGAGAGATTCATCACTCGTATTTTATTCTGGAAAAGTTACGGAACATATCTCTGGGGTGTGATTGTTTTTATTCATCTATTTATAATCATACGCCTTATCCAACAATCTTTCTTCAGCCCACGAAAGAAATACTGACATTATTGCAACATTACTTTGTGTACTTACCTAAGAACTCTTTATGCTTGGCGGGAAGGAATAGCCGTCATGACTTCTGCCAACTCGAACACAGGTAGAAATGATCATTTCTCCTTTAGGGTCAAGGTCATCGAAGTAAAGTTTATTGATATCACCAAAATTTGATTTGGGATGGTTCAGACCACTTACCTGTAATAAAAGGAAGAAAATATTACACCAAAGATACATTAAACACACACACACACACACACACACACACACACACACACACACACCACCACCACCACCACCCGTGGCCTAAGTGGTTAGAGCGTCCGACTCGGATGCGGGAGGTCGCGGGTTCGAATTTCTAGGTGTACTTTAATTGTTGGATGAGTCGTCATTTAAAAACTGTAACTAAACTGGGATGGTTAAGCTTACAATATAGCTGACACACCGTTAAAGACAGTATGCTAAAATCAGAGAGCTTGTTGATAGAAACAGGAAGTACTGACAATGAAGCCTACAGTTTACTAGCTTAAGTTCTGATATAATAGGCAGGTAAATTTTGATATGGATACCAACACAGGGGCATACTATTTATAGGAAAGGGTCAATAAACATAAAACACACTTGCTCAACAAACGAGAATATATTTAGTGGATTAGAGTTTTTCAAACACAAAAACAGTTGATGTTTTGAAAATTTGGATGCACAGTCTTACAAAGGAATATATGTACAGAATACATTAGTATATGCTAGCAAGTAACCATAAAAATGGTATGGTTAGTTTTCCTTGTTTCTTTTTAAAATCCGAAACTTTTCCGAAAAATTGATTTGGTCCGAATATCTTTCACAACATACCATTTGGCCATTACGTTGGCATACACGATACTTGTCAAACATGTGATTAAAAGAATCATAATAATAGGTATACATGTAATACTGAACATTAATCTGAGATAATACAGCTGTTTTGTAACATAAGACAATTAAAATTAATTTTAAGTATTTATTCATGATAAATGAAAACATGCTGTTAATATCATTTAATTTCAAACAAGATTGCTCAATAATTTACGTACATGCCTTGCTGACAGAAACTACCGAAATACCGGTACAGTGGAAAAGTACACTGGTACGTAGCACCGAAAGAAAAAATAACGTGGTAACATAGAAAGGACACACAACAAAGTTCGATTAGATTATGGGTGCATATTCATATTTTGTGCATTTTTATCCAGCTAAAGGAAAACCCATTTACCAGTTGGTTAAAGTCTTAAGCTAAAATATCATAAATTATTTAAATTGAGAGAAAAAAGTTGACACAACTCAGTATTTAAATCACTCTGAAGGTACAATAAGACCTTCTGGCTTAGACACATAAACTTTTCATCAGTACCCCAAAACTTACCTCTGCTGGCGATAATGTATGCAAAGGCTTAGATGCGATGAAAGACACACACACACATCTACCTACCTACCTTCATATATACCTACCTACCTACCTACTTACCTACCTACCTACATACATACATACATACATACATACACGTTTGGAAGTAAAAGTGGAGAAGGAAGAGAAGAAGGTTACCATTACAATATTTTGTCAGCCGGAATTATTAGAAACGAATATCTAGGGCAGTAAATGCCTGTGTAGACCTGATCTGCTGATATTAGGCGTAATATAAATCGGGCATGGTTACAACATATTTGTGTTCACAAAGAGAATCAAATATAAATACCACAGGCACGGTGACTTTGTAGATTAATAGAAGCACTCTAAATAATTGAATTCAATATCAGAATTACTTTTAGGTTAACAATTGTATAATTAGAATTTATAATTTAATGACCGCATTTAAATGATTTTTATAAACAATTTACAGCAAAGTATTTACAGACTTTTTAAATTGGAGTGACCATTATTTGGAGACAGTGAGCGGGTAGAGAGAGAGAGAGAGAGAGAGAGAGAGAGAGAGAGAGAGAGCAAGTGTAAAGGTTTCAATGCATGCATTATATTCGTGCATAGAAACATGGTTATGTTTTAAATCAGGACTAATGCATCGATTTTTCAGTCCTTTTATCGCACTTTCGTTTTTGGCGCAATGTATATAAGTTTTTTTTTCACTTAATGCAAACACTCTTATCCAAGGGAATTTACCTATCTTAGTGCATTACGTTAGTGCTGATCAAATTCAGGCGATACTCATATGGGAATGTGTACATTCCAGAAAATGGTGGATAATTTTAGCGGTTACATCGTCACATCAGTGTTCTCCATCTTACAACATGAGTCTACATTTCGAATGATCAATGATATGTTATGACTCAGAAACCTTACTTAAAATAAATAGATAATTAAAATATATACTCACTGGAGGACAATGGACACTGGTCTATTGACCAAAAAAATGTTCACTGCCTTTGACCAACATATTGCGCAACCGGCACATTATCTGACCAACACTCAGGGCCGGCGCTACCATATAGGCAAACTAGGCAGCCGCCTAGGGCGCTGATTTCAGGGGCGCATTTCTCCAAAAATAAACAAATAAATTTCAGTTTTATTGAGGGTCATTTATTTATCCTGGTTTATTTCATACAGGGACAAATAATCGGGTAGATTCAGTCTGACCGAAACACCGAAATATGTTTGGGGGGGGGGGACGTCAGAATCTAACCTTGCCTAAGGCGCCAGATAGTCTGGCGCCGACCCTGCCAACACTAGAAGTAAAATGCATTTGTTTTGACTGAAGGAACGTCCATGCATGAAAGATTCTTGACTATCGAGGCAACCAGAGACCAAAGTAAAATATATGTTTTACGCACTAGTGTGGGTAGGATAACGTGTTTGTAATAATCCATTAGGGACCAGAGAGAGAGAGAGAGAGAGAGAGAGAGAGAGATTCAGTACTTTGCAATACTCTAGCATTTACTGAAATCAAAGTTTATTCTATGAATGGATTTGATTATTTAATATTTCCACAAAACAATTTTACATTGAGAGTTAGGCACGTCTAATTGCTATGCTTATTTAGTTACAAATTAAATGGAAATATAAATACAACTTTTTATGGTGCTATTGTTTTGAGGCGAGCTAAACACATGTTCTTCAGTAAGATATTAGCAAGAAATAAATGAATTTGCGAGAAAATAACCAGGTAAAGGAATGAATTTAGAACGATCCTGTCCAAAACTGCCCCCCCCAATATACCGTCCAAAACTGCCCCCCATATATATATATATATATATATATATATATATATATATATATATATATATATATATATATATATATATATACATGTGTGTGTGTGTGTGTGTGTGTTTGGGTGTAGAGAAAGATTTCTTAAATATGTATTAACCACACTTTTGATATGTAATCTGGTAAGGAAGATAAATGACAAATAAGTACTGGAATACTCAAAATTATATACTTGCTTGAAACTGAGAATTTCACAATAGACTTTATAATGTCAACTTTGTCCTTCAAATATTTTATTATATTCTGGGCAAGGATAAAGAATATTGACTTCCGGGTACAATTTTCAACTATTCTCTGTCTACTGGACAAAGACGTTTTTCCAAAATGTTTTACGTTATGGGCCCTGGAACACGGTGTAAGAGCTATGGTGTTGTGGGCGAAGTTGAGGGTTGAAAGTAAGGAAGGCGGTAATACAAAGAAAATAAACATTGCTGGCATTGAATGGATCCATGCAAGAGGTGCTAACCTATGATAAATATTATGAGATATGCTGACAATGAACAGTGTTTAAACGGACATCTGCTTGATGATATTAAATTAAAATGAACGTATACAAACAATAATAGCTGGCATCTACATGCAGTTCATGTTAAACAGTTTTTTAAAATTCTATCTGAGAATACATACAGTACATAAAGATTACATCAACTACCTATTTTGTAAGTTAAACCATCTCATGAAAACAATATGTGCATCAGATTTATTTAGGGTATTGTTTCATTATTGCATAGTTGGTTCTTGTATGATTTATTATAACTGTCTATATTGAATGGTTTCACAAAATAGATTGGGTAGTGAAAACGAAATTACAGAGGTCCCTTAGGAAGGAACGAAAACATCCGTCTTTCGTGAACATGTATTCTGTACAAAGAGGATTCAAACGAGTTAATCATGTGTTTCATTAATAAGTATAGGCAAGTGCCCTTTATGTAAAGGTGCCTGATACAACAGATTGTATACATGTTTAATGTAATAAAATACAACCATTTTTAAAACTTACATACAAATTTGTGCACATAGTTTTTATGTGACATATCTGGACGTTTTGCGTCTAGTTGCTGGTATATATTCACATATATTTAACATTAATATGATAGGTGCGTATATATGTTTCATGTGCCAAATTTCGCCCACATTGAACATACGCCTTACAGGGAGTGTAAATTCTCGCCATTTGGACTTGTTGCAATTAACATATTTAAACCTTCTAATAATTAATCACTGCGTCAAAGACTCACTCTTTAGTTCCAGGAAAGACAGAAACTTATAAGTATAATAATCCATGCTGTATTTATATGTAAGCGCTTATTAACATACCAGCCATGATGTAATGCTATAGACTTTGTGTGGGTGGAGAAGAATTATTTCATAATAGATACATTAATGGAGGGATGGATCAGCGTCTTTTCGCAACATGATTCAGCAAGAACAGTTAAAATAACATCTTTACTTGTAGAGAGTAGGGCTACGACAGCTGCATCGAACTGGTTAAATTAATTCTATAAATATATTAAAGATATACTCCAAATTTATTTGAAATAGTGAGTGGCAAATTAAATAGCACAACTAGTGAAGACTACTCGTTTGCTGGACAGCCAGAACAAACAAAATATTTCTAGGGACACGTATACTCCACCACAGTTCATCCGAGGATTTCGACGCAGAACCTAACCAAGTTTTTGACGAACAGGTGGACAAGGGTAACTCTATATACTACCACTACTATCATGGACTGCATATGCAACGTCTTTTCTACTACAATTGTTGGTAATTAGAATATGACATTGCAAAACTTTGACATATAAAACTTTTGATAATGATTCTTATGTCAGTGCCGTATCTACACGTACAATATAATTCATGAGATATTCCTTTCTCTCTCGATCACGGTAATTGGTTCCTGTACACAGGTCTTAGCAAACAGTCTTCGCAAATTTCACTTGGAGTCATCATAATCAATCATCAATTTGCAGAAAATGAAAAATGACTGAGGGAAAGACTTTGGTTATCTGAGTGTGTATCAATAATATCATGTAACTGTTCCTACACTATTCAAAGTAGAGGCTTGAAATTAAAATACGTTTGGGGGTAGTCTAATGATGTACACAATAACTTGTGGTCCATGCCATGTTAGTAGAGGTGGGACAGATGTTTGGATACCATTGCATAGACTTAATAGGAAATGTCTGGTGATTTATTAAACTTAGAATTCTCCATTATGGCACAGAGGACAATGTTTTTTCAAATAACTGCTAAAATGTATATCAATGCATTCTAAATGATGATAGCTAATGCTGGGAAATCGAACTATACTGTCTCTAATGTTGGTGTTAAACATTTTAGTAGTGTAGTAGAGCTGATATACACAACAATGTCTAACAACAAAATTAGAAACAAACGGTAATGTTGCAATACCAGATTTAGGTTGTATCGTGTTTTAAATATTGTGTGAGCCCTGATATGAGAAGTGTGTAATCTTTGACCAACGAATATCTCATCATCTCCAAGCTCAGTATTCAGATTTTGCCTATTCAGATGACCACATGGCAAAAACGTGAACAGAAGCTGAATGTCTTCAAACTGAAATAAGAGAATGTGATACAGACATCTGTCGAATAATTGTGTAGCCAACTGGATACAGTTGGTATAAACTCTGATAATTCTGAGAAAAATTGGGGATACTTCAGAAACTCTGTGTACGCAACTGAATTCAAAGCCCACGGTTCCACCATATGCAAACCTCAAGATTGGTTTGATAAGAATGATGTTGCCTTATATAACCGTATGAATGAGAAATACTGGCTACAGAAGGCCTTCTTAGTAGAAAGCAATTTATCATCTAATAAGTCAGCATTCAACACCATCAAGAGGACTATCAGATGCAAAGTCAGATAATCGCAAGACTTATGGCTGAGCAATACAGTAGAGAGATTCAATGGTACACATACAGGAATGACCTTAATAACTTCTACGAAGTTTTGATTATTTATTTTATTTTATACTATATTAGAATAACTACCACTGACGTACAAATGCTTTTTAAAGTCAATAAGATGTGCAACGTAAACTAGAACGATTCATCCATATACTTAGAAAGGGTATATTGGTAAGTACTTTAATGCATTAAATATATCTTGCGTCCAAACATGATGTACCACCTTTCGAACGTGTGTTTGAGAGAGAGAGAGAGAGAGAGAGAGAGAGACAGAGAGAGAGAGAGAGAGAGAGATGGAATAATAGCTAAGAAATGGACAAGATAAAATCGTGTCATTATAGATGGGTAAAATGCATACAATTTCTCTCTCAGACAAATTTTTACATACTGACTTTGAACAAGAAAATATATGCATGTAAAACGAAACACTACACAAATGCTATTTTGAGACTCGGACACATGTGTTTTCATGTGGTTGATGCTGGGCTTGCTGTTATTAGTTGACGTTTGTATTATAGGGGTGGGATGATAGCTAATTACTTGAGTACAATGAAAATAAGGTCATTTGTGGGCACATTTGTTACTCGTCTTAGGATCATTTATTGTTATTATTGTATTTTTCATTGGGGTGTTGGCTAAGTTGTTGGTTTTTGAAAATAAAATGAAAATAGGATTGTTATGGCATTGCCATTATTGCTCACGTCAATATTTGATATAGGTGTCTAGCTGTATCGAATACCAGTTCTAATAAGCTATAATCCTTCACTCGAAAATGAAACTGATAAAACTATGTATAGATGTATCTTTTTCCAGTTAGTCTAACTAAGCTATACTTACTTATAATAGAAATTATAATTTATAAGCCTGGACGTTTCAGGTAATGAAATTATAAAATAAGTATAAAATAAATCGTGACAGAAAGAGATAGTTTGAGAACGTCTGTAAAGAGAGGGACACATCTTAAGCAAATTGTTCAGTCCAATTAAAGAGAATGTCTTCTCTCTTTGTCTTGTACTTAGTTTGCTTTCTTTTCTGTAAAAACATTTAGGCCATCTTCTTTTGAATTCCTACTAAGCATATTGTAAGGTTTGTAATAGTTCAGTCACTCGTAGTACTTAACGACGCAAAAAATCTCCCTCCCCAGCTATCGCGAACCATTCGATTATATTTTCCAGTCAACTCAGGTTAATCGATCGATTCATATTTTCAGCACCTTTACTAGTCCAGAATTAAAAGAACATTTTCGTGCAAATTTCTCAGAATAACCGTAAATAAATGCATTCAGTTTTTACAGAATGTTCATTAATTGACAGTACATTCAAGCTCTCTATATTATGCTTTCATATAACACGAGAGTTTCGTGATACAATGAACTTAAATATGATAATTTAAGCCTATATGTTTACATAAACGAAGCTTGAATCACTTTCCAATACGCGAACTAGATTTTGAATATTCATTTAGATATTTTTGACAAGAAGGAAATACATATTATTGTTCTAGTTTCCCTTTATTTCTGCTTGAACCCTCGTAACAATTTAAACTCTAAAGAAACATTCACGTCCCTGCATGTGCCCTACAATGAAAAAGTCTCAAGAACAATTCAGCAAGATGTAATTGTTCTAAATTTACGTCACAGTCAAAACAGCTATATATAAAGGTCAGGAAACTGTATGTGTTTAAGTTCTGAAGCTGAAATCGATTTTGTGTAAGTTCGGTTTTTAAAATCATATACATTGTGGAGTGTCTTGTCATCACTGCTGCATCGGGAACGATATCATCGGGTGCAAAGTTCAGAAACATGTTATCTGTTTCTTAGACCGTTTTGTTGAAGATCGCTTTACCCAGAATTCAGCACTTTTTGGCAGTTAACATACTCATTTGAAGTTTAAATGTTGCAGACTTAGTTACTGTCCCTTCAGTATATGCTTACAGCTTTGTTGAAGCTATACAGAATATCTGGTTTATGGTAGAAACCATCTGGTGATGTTAAAACATCCATATAGGCATAAATGGTTCGCCACTTTACAGCCTTCTTTTGTCCCAAATATTCGTACAAATTTCAGAAACTATGTTGATCTTATAATACCATGGAAAATGAATCAACATTTTGAAGAAAAAAAACTTAAAATTGCAACTGAGTTTTAAAATTATTTCATATGACGTCATGGGCATGCGATCATGATGTCACATTTGGCTATAAAATACATTAAAAAAAATTAAGGTGTCTATATAGGGCAACCACATTTACATTTTTGAAGAATAAAAAGCTATGCGTAAATAAGCTTTAACTAGAAAATCGCTTTGGTTGCTGCATGTGGACCATGTGAAAACGATATAATTTGAGTGTCTCAACATTCAAGGTTACCTTGCATCGCTACAACGGTCAATTATTAATTACATCTGAAACTGAAGTATCTGCCACAAAGAACTCATGTAACTTGTAGATATATTGTATAATAAACTTTATTACAATACATATGGTAAGGTGAAACCATGAAATAAACATTTAATTTTGTTCGTATGTTCGTCATAAACCTCAAAATCCATCGCATTTCCGCATCTTCGAAAGATTTCACAAACTATTAGAGCATTTGAAAACATGTATTTTTTAAAATTTTTATAAAAGACACATATTTAAGACCTTTTAGCAAATAAGCAAATTTCAAAGGTTAATGAAGAAAACCATGAAGACAAACCGTATTTTTGTTTGCCCCTAATGTCCCTCTCCATATGGGTAATCCTATTCCAGTACAAAGTATCACAACTGCATTGTTTTCCTTTTATTGTTTAAAACAATAATTGACGTTCAAATTTCGCCTGTCGTTTGTATTATTTTTATTTGTTTTCTGATCGTGATTTGTGACATTCTTAACAATGAAAGGAGAGTATATTAAATATAGAAGAGACGCATGAAGAAAGTGGACCCACAGCAACAACAGCAACTACAACAACAACAAGCAGTCTACCTATTATTTTACTGTGTCTAAAATATAATGGGCAGATGATAAAAATCATTATACAGTTAATACTAATCTATATCTTTCCTATTGGATGAATTGCTGCTGTTGACAACTTCATAGTATCTTCTGCAGAAGAGTGGATTTCGATCTTGCTGACAATAAAACAGAACATCCCCAAAACTCAAATGCAGTAGGTGTTGAAAAAGTATTTATTGAACAAAGAAATTATATTGCTGTGTTCTGAAGTTTACTCGTAATGCCAAGACATGTATGAAATATACTTTTTAAAAGGAAACAAAATTAGGACATAATTCATCATATACAAAAGAAACCCACACAGCTACAAGCTATGTATGTATTATTTATCATTCCATTGGGTCCTGATGTTGATTAGTACAAATATTTTGCCCATGGTCATTCGTCCGAGGGTTTGTGTGTGTGTGTGTGTGTGTGTGAGAGAGAGAGAGAGAGAGAGAGAGAGAGAGAAGCATTGAGACCGACATATACAAAAGTAAAAACTAGAGGTCACGAGGCTCTTTAAAATCTATCCTCGGTATCTTTCCCGGTTTTCAGTTGCTGAATTTGGACTCTTATGTAAGTGTTTTTTTTTGTATCTACAACTTAAATATAACTGAGTGTTCCATATATGTTTGTGGATCGTTAATCAGGCGAGACGGTGTAGCATAGTAGTTTCATTTTTTCCAAATTTTTCAAATCAAATTATAAATTAGAAGTTCAAGTGCAGGCCTCACGACTGGTGGAAAGGTCTCCATGTCCTTGAGTAAACACCTTCTTTTAAAACGTCCCGATGGCATTGGTCTGTTTGTGTGTGTATGGGTGTGTATGTGCGCGCGCACAGCCGGACACATACAAATGTGAGTGTGTGTGTGTGTGTGTGTGTGTGTGAGAGAGAGAGAGAGAGAGCTAGCTGGTGTGTTAAATTTTCACATCGGCAATGTTGACGAGGTTCCAGTTGTATTGTTCATTTTAACATGAATATACAACTGGCGTACGTCTTTTCAAGGTTTATTTCGATGTGCACATGGTTATAAGAAGAACAATGTTACCATGTCAACTGAAAATTCAATGCCATGTGACCTAGTTTTTTTGAAGCAAACGGGTTTTGAGACCACAAATGTAATAAAGATAAAGTGATATATATATATATATATATATATATATATATATATATATATATATATATATATATATATATATATATATATATATATATATGTATGTATGTATGTATGCATTTGTATATATATATGCATTTATAATGCAACATCTTTAATATCGAGATCATTTAATATACAATTTGAAAACTCCGGAGATATAAATGTAATAATATGGCAAAATGTCTACAAAAACGAAAGCTAGAGGCATGTTCTGATTATATTAATGTTACGTATATCTGATTTAATTCATATTTATTTCAATTTAATTGATTGCCAGTTTTAAATATTTTATTCTATATTATGCTGTTATAATGGAAATTATCCACTGGAGATGATATTTTTGGCAGAAAATTGATTGACCTGAATCATTCTTTTCATAAACACCAGGTGTTGGTCTAGATGCTGAACTTGGTTCAAAATTAGTAAACACGGTTCTATTTTATTTTAAAATGATTGGCTTTTGTCAAGGTGATGATGGGGCTTTGGGTTAAAGATGTAAACAACTTTTTTGTTTTTTATTTCTTAGAGAAAATTATTGGTCTAATCAAGGCCAAATTCTTTGTACGTGATATAAACATTTTCACATGACCCCCTCTGATTTCGCAACTTGGGGGAATTTCGAAACTGCGACCTATGATACAATATAACCTTTGTTTTAGAGATCTCTCAGTTTTTGGGCTTTTACCCTTGGTATCAAGTTGTTTTCTTTGTTGTTGCCAGAGTTTGAGTTAATCGTCTTCAGATCATTTGAATTTCAAAAGGATTAATTCTTTATTCTCTGGAAATACTCTGAGGAGTGCTCAAACAGAAATTCTGGAAAGACATTGGTTACAAATTTAATTTGGATTTCCATCACCGGAGTGCCATTATTTGTATTTCTACAATGAACTGTAGATAAGCACAGTACTGCCTACATCATACGTCATCGTCATCGATCTTGGATTTTCCGTCAGGATTCGAACTTGAAATTATTAGAACATTTATTACTAGGACGTTTGCAATTTAATTCGTAGATTATTCTTAGATTATATTTGGATTTGGTTCTTGAAACCGTAAGTTCTTCTCCTTTTTTCATTTTTACAGAATTTTCCAGAAAAAAAATTATTTGTTAAATTTTAAAAAGCTTGTTGTTTTTAATCTTTCTCTGTTACTGTTTATTCGAGCCTAAACACGTAACAATTAACCACTGACTATATCGGATCTCAATGGATAAATAGCATCAGTTATAATTTGGGCTGATACAGTAACGATGCCGATGATAAAACAAGGGTACCCAGACCATTCCGCACTTGAACAAATACATTTTGATTAATCTGTGGTAATTTATTGGTTTTTCATACCTTCATTCAAGAGTCTAATTTGATATATAATAATAACCTAGTGCCACTTCACTGATATCCTCGGTTGGTTAAATAATAAAACCGTGATAGTCATGTTGAACAAGCGCCTGACACGACATATAGTTTTCTGTTGTACTCTCTATCTCTCTCTGTGATAGAAATGTATCAAAATTTAGGATCAGTCATCATCATTATATAAACTAAGCTATTCCATCGAACAATGCATACAAAAACAGCTTTCGTCGCTGAAATTTTGTACATTAAGTTTAATTGATCTCAAAAGAAAATATCAGCATTCGACTAGTAGTAATGTACAAAATATGTGAATTAAATTTTTGTGATTAATGATCAACAAATTGAGCAACTGCCTTTACTAGACGATTCTGGCAAGATTACGACAGAAAGTCAGAGCTAAACATATACAACATGTATATGTTTTTAAAGATTTTAAAATGAAAACGAAAAACAGGTGTCAACTGAATCTAATTGAAACATATTCATCCATCGTTTAGCAAAAATCATGCTGTGTGAGCCCTAGCACTGACTGTTATGCATATTACGTTCAAATGCACAATTTGGGATATATGTTTTTCCACAATACGTCTGATAGAACCTTTTTAACCACACATATCTATAATCAAGAAATATAGGTTCCGCAATGGAGAATTAAAAACCATAGGCAATGTACTTGTTAATTTACTTTATTAAAAGCGTTCCTGGATAAAAAATCATATAAATATTTAAGGAGTAGAGAAGGGCATATTTTGTGTATATACGTTTCATCTGGATCTGAGTATGTGCCGAAAATCACTCTTACAGTACCTGCCCTATTTTAAGTGTCTAATAAAACATGGGGTAGAGTATTTTCCTCATCGTTGTATCCTTTCTAACCATAGCTTGAATCTTGAAACGATTCCCTGAGTGTTTATTAATTTGTATTGGGCTTTAAAACTTTCAATCCAAGACTGTAGCGTTAACGTTTTTGGTCTTCCTCTCTTTCCCCTTTTGTGTCGCTTTGAACACTAGAGTCATCTGATAAATCATTGTCAAATATTCGGTTCATAATAGTGCTGTCAACCTCATCTAACTCTAATTTCTTGGAGTTAGATACCGTTAAATGCCCATGAACTGCGAGTCGCTACGTACGGTACTCTCCCATGATGCCCAACGTCAAAAAGAAATCCATTTTCATCCAATATGACTGCATGTCTTAAACGTAAAATTGTGTCAACATTTTTGAATGATTTAAAATGTCCAGAAATAAATTATTACTAATATTTTATAAGCGGACAGTTATTAAATAAGTCAAGTAGTAAACCTAGCTCCGGGCTGTGTTTGCAATACGGGTATTTTAAGCGTGCTATACGAAATCACAGAATATTCATAAGTTTCAGGCGCCGTTAATATGTTCAAGAGGATGAGATGGTAATTTGAACAAAAGTTGAATGAATGACCGTGTATATCGATTTGTGTGTATTCTAGAAATCATTCTCAAATGATCTTCAATAATTTCATGAAACATGTGATTTAATTACTTATCAATGACATATCATCAGCAAACTCAAATTGTAAAATAAAAATTTGGTTTAAAAGTAACCCTACTTGACACTGGTCAAGTTTATGATATAAATCGTCTATGTATGCATTAAATAGTAATGGTGAAAGAACATCTCCCTGCATCACATGGAAGCTAAATACTACACTTCGCCAGCTCCCTACGTACATCTATTTTCCATACCAATTAACTAATTTACGAACTATGTAGACGGTTGTGTTACTTTTTAAAGAGTATCAAATAACAGACCCTATAAAATGCTTTACTAGCATCTAAAACATGCAAATACACGCTTGCCATGGTCTAAGTAATGTTTAACAGTTCCCTGAAGGGCATAGAGGCATGGATCTCTTGGATATTGCTTTTTAGAACAAAATTTATTGGCCATCTTTGTAGTTAATACATTCAAATATTTTTATTAAAAAAATGTTTTATGGCCTATAATTAGTTTTGTCCTTCAGGTTACCGATTAGTAAATCAGTTGCGAGATAATTATAACTTTTTATGAAATAATCTGAAACAAAGTTATGTACAATTAAATAAAATAATCAAAAGGACATGAAGTCTACTATCCAAAATTTTAAATGTTCCGCATAAATATCAGATCCTGACATTAACCCGCTTTTTGTTTAGCTATGGCACGTTGGATCTCAGATAAAAATGTAATTAGTTCAATAAGATCGGAAGAGACCTTGCATGCTGAAGAAAATATTCCTTATTCTAATATTTTTTCACACTATTGAGTACGGTTTCAAGATGATTTTTCCGCATGTTGCATGTGTTATTTAGTCCACGGATCCCATCAAGGCAGATTAGTACACTATTGGAAGTTTTAGTATATTGTTCAACTTTTTTCCAGAATTCACGTTGGTCAAAACTTTCAGATTTATTTGTAATCGATCGTGTCAGATCTATGTTTTAATTTGGTATCCATAGGGATATTAAATATATGTTGTTATATCACTATATCGATGTTAGTGGCCATGAAGTTTGAATGACTTTTCAGAACCAAATTTGTGAAGACAGAACACATTCAGTATTTTAAAAAGATGAGTTATTATAGAACGCTGTAATGGAACGTTTCTTGAATGCACAGAAGTATTGGCAGTATCAAGAATATTTTTATATGCTTAAATTAAAAGCAGACATCGCAATGGTATTGATATGGATGGTTGCGTTCATTTTTCTTTCAAAAATGGATCAAGGTAGAAACAACGTAGTTATTTATTTCATTAAATTTTGAATACAAATTTAAAAAAGGTGATGGAATTCTAATTGTGTATATCATACAGTTTAAGCTCTAAGGCCAATTCATATGTTCTTGAACCAGTACTATGGAAAATAGTATGTTTGCTTAACAAGACAAAACAAACCCACTTCAGTATAAATCTGCATTTGTTCTCGGATGTCTTTGTCCTGCAAACCTTTCCCTAACCACGCCGAGCATAAATCTTTTGATGTTATAAGTATTGGTGACATTTCATTATCAGACTAACAGAGCAAAATTTTAGTTTGATGTATTCATCGAAAATCCTCACTAGGTCTGTATATCCTGTACACTTTAGAGAACTTACATTTTATGTATTGAACATATAAAACAACAAAAAACATGGAAGATTGTGATACACAATACACCTGGTGTACAATTAATAAATCAAATTTAAATGGCGTATATTGGACTATCTAAAGTGATATTTGGTATTTAAGAAAATTGGATGCACATTATTAGTCCTTTAGGAAAAGGTAAGCACTGTAGGTAGAGATATATGTATTTTGCATTTATGTTGTGAAATATACTCCCAACAACTAAGTGACGTTGTTTAGAGGGAACAACATCATTTGTACTTCTTCCAAGCATTTCACAAACGTAACAGCCATCATTGGTGGAATGGCAAAAACCTTTAGTTTTTATTGTATACACATCCAGGGTAATTTGTATATGCCATTCACTGGAGATATGCAAATTTGCATTTATTTTGAAATATTAAGGAACATATTATACAGACAAACAATACAAAAGAAGTTCAAGCACTAAATACGTTTGTAATCATTACAACCAAAGCAATCCCAAGTACTAATCCTGAAAGAAAAACATATATATAATAGTTCGGTTGCTCTTGCTCTTTTGTATTTATTTGGCTTGATAGGTAGTCGTCTGCAAAGCCAAGGATCTGGTCAAGAGCCAACAGAGAAAGAGTATTTATCTTGTCGTTTATAAATATTTCCTCTTCGTAGTTTTTTACCGGATGAATTCTATTTGCTGGTACTCGAAGCATCTGGACTACTTTCTTCACAGCTGCGTCAACATCTACACTCCTAAACACTGTGTACAGGTCATCATGTAAAGGCTGTGAGACTTTGTCAATCTTCGTCAACACGACGGCTCTTGGAAGACCTGTCATAATATGCTCAAAAATAAACGTTACTTTAAAGACATGTGTAACCCATTCATCTTCCATTTATAACATATCAAATTCGAATCGAAATCAATGACGCAAGACACTGACTAATTAATGTAACAACACGTTTTCTCCATCCTTACTTGATATTTACGCTATAATTGTATCCCTCCTAATGCATATTTGCTACAGCATACTCCTATGCCATGGAAACCAAGTACGAAATATTTATTCAAGATCTCAAATTTTAAATGTTGTTTAAGCTGGGATCTCCGTAACATTTATATTGGCTGAACTCGAAATTTCAGCTATGACTGCTTAAATGGAAATTAAAACAATAGCGCTTTGTAAAAAATATGCCTTTAGGTCCAGCCAGGGAAACTTTGGAAATGTGTATATTATAACTTTAAACCAGTACGTCATTTTCTGCAGAATATGTGCCCACTTCCATCATACCCTACCCCAAAGAATTGTCCATGAAGTTATTGTCTGACTTAAAGATTACGTCTGATAATTAGTATCATTCCTTCTTGGGAAATGGATATAAGGTAATTCAGTAATAATATTTATGTAAGTCTTCATTTGGTGTGGTATAACTCATATTCACCGTTGACTGAATTATTGTTAGCCTATTATGTATCCTTATTTGTATTTTTAAACATTGATATTATAGATTTCATATTTCGTTGTATAATTCAGTCTGGATAAATGTAAACATTTACTTTCATTGAGTTGTTTCGACGCAAAATGTTGTTACTACCTATACTGTTAAGTCGAACTTGTAAGTCGTTAAACTTTTCCCACATCGAGTTTTGAATGGTGTTTATTGTCGAGGCATCAAAAACAAACACGACACAGTGTACCTTATCCTTCAGTCCTGGATAGTGATTGAAGCCTGAAATGCCGGGAGTGATCGGTGATGATGAATCAAACTGTGAAAAATAAAATAAGGCAAAGATAAAAAAAAAAAATCTACTATGGTACACCAAAAACCCAAACCAAACTACGCTTATTTTCATATGCAATCTTGAGCTTCACCACTAGCATAGCAAGATATCAATGCCAATAAATACAGCGAATTATAAGGGTTCGTATAAGTGTCGTTGTTTACGCCAGTTGAGAGAGTAACGCCGTTATCATACTAATTGCAAAACGTATAAACAGTACACAACGGCAGGCATCCATAAAGATAAAACGTGCTTATTTTTAATAATCTCTCACAGTACTAATCCATATAAAAAATACAACTATTCCAACATAATTTATTGCAGGAAACGTGTAACAGGTCATAATTCAGTTTACATGCTGGGGCAGTGACAATTTAATAGAAGTATAATGAGAAATTTAAATGGTACTATATATAAATAACGCATTTAGAATAATCCTCGTGAGAAATATATTTGAAAGATAAAACTGACAAAACGCTTTCATACTTAAATATTAAAGTATTTACTACTAAAATGTAAGTGGAACATGCTTGACATGAATGTCGAACATACCTTGTAATGATCTGGAACATGTCCGTTGATAACGTACATAAGATCCGTCAGATACATACTCTGTATATTTGCAATACCACATGTGTCACATAGGCGGAAATTCAGAGTTTGCTCTGTCACGTGTGTCTGAATCTGGTATTGTCGATACTTGAAAGAGGCAAATATGAATCTCGCATATGCAACTGCAATAGGTTGTAACTAATCCAAGTAGTTTTAATTATAAGTATTATAACAGTGAGAAAGGCATTCAGTCTGTCAAATTAGATTGAAATCGGTCAAATCATTGTGAATTCAACGTGTTAGTTTTATTTACAAAACCCAATCTGGTTCATAATTAATTATTATCTTTCAACGTCAGTCATAAGTGTATTGTAGTCAAGCTCACGCTCAGGTGTAGTATGTAGTACCCAACAAAAGCAAAATCAAATGTTTGTCATCCCCAATCTAGAAGATGTTAACATCTTGGCCTATTTGAAACTGTTGTTTAAGAGAATATACCCAATATCTATAACTCCACAGACAGTTGTTGACTGTTTTAAATTTAAAATGTCACGTGTTGCAAAATATAAACCCGCACTACAACGATGCATACTAAAATAAGCAAATAAATCATAGTTTTAAAAAATGTGATCGCAAATTAAAACGTCATGCCCTTCGAATTTTGTTTGCTCCGAGATACCATATGAGACAACATAAACCTATACTCACCATAAAATCATATACACAATTGTCATATTTAAAGTTAACAAATGCCAAGTACGGATTTACTAATAGTAAACAAATGGATGAGATACGGATGGGTTTTTAAAGCTGAATGTTTCGCAATATAGATCACACATTGTTGTAAATGTATTTGTTATTTAGCTAATGCTCCTTTCAATTCAGGCATGCTTAACAGTTTGACCAGTAATGAGATATAGAAAAGTGTTTACCTCAAAGAGTTTAAAAATAATAAATCACACTACTTACCCGCTACGTATCAGTTTGATGAAGTCTCAACAAATGTTAAAGACCAATCTTGTTTTACAATTTTTCACCAGTATTACATGAAAATAGCGTTCGTAGAACTTTCCGATGCAGCAATGTGATATAAAGAAATTATACTTGATACTTGTAAAAAATATTTTTGGATTGCATATACTATAAATTGTTACTGTGCATTTTTTGAGTTGAATAGAAAAAGTAAACATAAATTGAGCTCATCTTTGAATGCAAACATGGCCAACAAAAGAAAGAGTTATGACATATAATAGAATATTAAGAAAAAATCTAATATAGAGTTTGGTGTATGTACGAAATTTGACCAAACTTACATATCTGTTCTAATGCTCTATGGTTGTCAAAATTGGACTTGAGTCTTAAAACCTAGACTGTCTAATACTTGTTTTTGCTATTAAATCGTCAGCATGTTGTGTAATTTCTAAAGTATTTCCCAAGTAGCGCTGCTTTCGAAAATAAATACATATATTTATATTACAGTAAGGAAGTGTAATGCCAAATCTAAACGAGATATAAGTAAATTAAATTTCAGCAGAACGAGTATTGAATCAAGTTTCACTACTAACTATGACAAGTTGATAACATTTCAAAATGTTTCTTTCAAACTGTGATAAATATAGTTTTCCAGACCCAGCACAGTATCTTAAAATTGTGGGGTTTGCATTACCGTTTTTGTTGGGTCATCTGGAACCTGTTGAGTCATTCGGCCACTGTAGACAGAGTTGATAGTGTTGATGAAAGAAGACTTTCCCGCTTTTTCAGGCCCTATAAGTAGGATTCTTGCAAATGGAATTCCCAGGTCAGACCTTGCAGCGTACGTCTTTATTTTCTTCATCAGTGAGAGCATGGTCTTGAATATTGTAGACAACCAAACATTAAAATAGGTATAAAGGATTTGCATTTACTCATATAAATGGATTGAGTCAAACATCTTACACCCGACTATAAAGATGTTCTATTGTTATTATTTTTTAAGAGCCTTATATGTTCGGCTAAAAAACTTTAAATTGTAAAATATTTTAACCCCTTACCCCAGTATGATATACGGCTGACGTACTGGATTAAAACTAATACATGCTTCATCTAATTGCAGTTAATATGCAAAATATATTTAATCAGTGTCAAAGATTTTATCACATTTCGGTATTTATCGCAGTATATTTCATGTACGCTTAAAATTAAATGTCATCCACATGTTGTGTTGTAAGCATATCAGTACACATTCTAAACCTATGATGAATAGTTTGGAGAATATAAATTAAATGCAAGTACCGTTCGGATCTATTAAAAATAGCGTGGATTTTAAGCTGATAATATAATTTAAAAAATGCAAAGAATCGGCAAACTAAACCTCTCTGTTCAAGTCCGGTGATGGTTCTCGCCATGGTTTGATACGAGAAAGAGACAACCATTTTTGTTCAAGAGATTCACTTGCAAAAGTTGTCATTTGTTCGAGAGCCGTAAGTGCTAAACGATTGATTTCATCATCCAGCTGCATTTCTTTCTCGTAGTTTTTAATAGGATGGACATTGTTTCGGGGAATGCCAAGCATCGCCGATATTTTATTCACTGCATTACCGATCAGGTTGCTCTCAAATACTTTGGAAATGTCACCATCTGTGCAGAGTTTATCGATCTTCGTAAGCAGAATAACCATTGGTATTCCTGTAAACATTAGGAACAAGGATTTATTATATTTTGGCCCATTCTCAGATTTCTATATTAAATATGTTAAAGTCTTAAAATGAACAAGGAAATAAAATTTAGTTGAAATGTTTTACTTAATTAGCGCCTAAACACAGAACAAGTTCTAACCGATATGTTGCGAGTTTAGATCCCAATGTATCCTTGTATCAAAAAGTAGTCTTCTTCGCAAAAAGTAATACATTCTTAATTAAAAAAATACTTTACCGAACTGTTATAATTGTGTTTATCTGTACTATTATAGAGCATAAAATGTTGTCTGGAACTAATTATGGTGTGGTGACGGATACGAGCTGTAAAATAGCCTTAATAGCAGTATCATAATGGACGTTTGTAGTGTATTTATATAATCAAGAATTAGCCATTCATTTTAATTTTATTCAGTGACTAATGATCGTTTGATTATTAGCTTGGGAATCAAAACCCAATGGCTTTGCAGCACAAAACAACACCGCATGTTATGTGTGATCTTCTTTTATTATAGCTCGTGCTTGAGCCCCTCGTCCTACAAGAGTAGGAAAAATAGATTCGATTTTATGAAGAAATATCAGAATGGGAGATTTGACTTTAGGTAGCTGATCTAGCTCAAAACCTTTGTACCCCATCATTTTTCATTAAATCACGTTGAACACAATTATGATGTCAACGTGATCAAATCTAACTGGGAAACCGTTGGGATAATTATTATAAGTCCGCCTGTGTAACTGTCTATTCAATTTTGAAAAGGCCTGACATAGAAGAAATAACGTAGATGATGTACCATGCACTTGAAATTCTAGTTTTGATTAATCAGTAACCCTAGCAATATACGAATAATAATGAAAATCTATTTGGCTTAGATCTATTCTCATAGGCGTATCCGTGTCAAACACTGTATTGGATGTATCTTTGAATTGGCACAGCGTTCATGCATTATAGTTTTCGACTAATTCATCTTGCGCGAAGGAAGAAATCGGCTTTCCATCACCAGATTTGCAAATGATGATTCAGTGAAATGTTACTGACAGGCTTCACTGATAATCCTATTAAGTGGGACAGGCATCGATGATGTTGATGGAAGTTTAACCGCCTTTGGTTCATCCTTTAGCTTTAGACTTAATAATTGACACAGTTGAATCTATTGAACGACCTGTACTACAAGATATTTCAAATCGATCCGCCGCAACGTTTTTAATACTATCAACGACTCGCATATGCAGGTTGTTTAGCTATTGGTTCAGCTCGTGATGACAAGGCCCCGAGACCCTTGATGCCATATGAAGATCGGTTCCATAATGTCATGTAAAACAGGTTTCCTCGTGTGTACAACAAGTACCATGATTACACGTCCGCGTGTACACTGTCGTTATATTTAAACATCCGGTATCTAATGTAAAGTTGTCTTTTCAACCTCTCTACGCTTAACTCTAACATGTGCCTGTCTTGGTCCACCATGGTGAAACGAACATGTGACAACACGAATATTATGGCATGGAAGAGACAATGGAACCCCAGGAATAACCGAGAGAAATATACATGGGGGAACATCTAGCAAGAGCCAATGCAATAAATAACCTCCTGCAACTATGCTTGTGGAAGCTGAGATTTCGTGATTACTACTGATAAGGTCACAGTTCAGATTAACGTAAATGCTTGTGGCAGTGCTAACAATGTCTGTTGAAATATAGTATCAATGCCTTGTGAGTTATTTGTTAACCGCGAGAAATTTCAATAATATTTTCCTACAAACGAATAAGCGTTCTCGCCGACGACCGTGCGATGTCAGCAGCATTCTTTATAGATTGAATCAAGACACAGAGCATAGTATGTGCTTGTCTTCGTTTAGAAGAAGTTTACAGTCTTTGTCAGTCAACAATGAAATTCTCTATCGGATCTGTTCAGTGATAGAGTTAATTTCGTACGCGCTACTGGGAAGTTCAGCAACATAGGTTGTGCCACTATCTGACGTAAAGTTAAACCAGTTTTTCGAGGAAACAGAATTAATCGAACATTAATATACACGCAATGACGATAGTGTGATCCAGGGTGTACGGCGTTCCCCCGCGATGATTGGTGTAGAAATAGTGAGGCGAAAGTCGTATGGAACGTTGTTTGGTCATGGTTGTTTGGAGATCATTACGCAGAATAATTGTTAATGATGATTCAGAGTCCTCGATGCCAGATCTAAGAGAGATCTCGCGAATGGGCAACATAATTCCCTTATGTCATATTGGTAGTTACTTATCAAAACACACGCATCATAACCTGCTGAGGTGATTCGGCGGAATGCTGTCACTGTTATACATGAACCGATTTCACAACAACCGCCGTTACACCTACCCAGAAGCAATTTTCTTCGTTGTCTGTATGATCCAGCTGAGATAGAAGAAAGACAATGTCATGCAACTGATCCGGTGTGGTCCGTCAATGTATTTACAATCTCGGATCGGATTGATTTTTCAGGACAGATACTTTAGCATTTGTTGGAGAACACTTGCAGGCCATTTGATACAAAAGCGCGTGGTGTCCGTACGCATATGTGATGATTCCTTCGGAGAATATCCATCGCTTGGTTTCAATCGGTAAATAAGAATGGTTCTTGGAATGAATCAGCTTCGCTGTGTGTATGCAAATAAGTTTCCATCGCTGAGGCCATTCCACATACATTCAGTGTTTGAGATATTGTGCAATAACAACCCGAATAATTCCTTTCGCATTCTTAACCACAACTGAGTATAGTTGGAGTTCAGTCCCACATGCTGTTAGACTGGCTTTACTGATTTACCGAGTGCACATTCTAAAACTTACCAACACAATTTGTGTGGGTGTCACTAAATATAGGATGATCATTCGAATACTCGCTAGTTTAAAATTCAGTTACCAAACTTTGTTTCACCATGTCCGCTTTCACGTAATTGGTTGTGATCTGCATCCACGATTAGCCGTATCCATGTGAACTTGTTTACGAGCATCTTTTACATGTCCAACGGAAAAGTGCCAACTCAATCGGTTCGCCGTCAAATATATTACCTAACTGAAATGCCGGGTCCCCAATTAATCTGTTAATTTTGTGTTGTTCAGTATCATGGGCAAGATGAGCACCTATTCGTGTTTGAAGATTTTGCCATAGGCATGCCAAACACGGTGTTGTACATCAGCTTGAAGAAGTCTTTCTCTGACACAATTGTATGCAATCGTTTATACGGCATAATCCAGTTCTCGTAGGTCGTTGCCTACACACATTCTGAGCCTGCAGGTTTCAATCGTGGACTACATAGTTGCTTTAGTCCGAAGATTTGGGACAAGTCTGGTACATTCAGTAAACATGTATTTGGATTTGTCCACGATTGCACACTGATACTGGGGCACCACCAAAGCTTCTATTGCAATCTGATACTCGTTTATGGTGTTGTTGAAGTTTTGCTTCAATGAAGTAACCATGGTCGCTTTTGTATGTGTTTGCGAATGTCTGTATGCTCAGGATAAATCCACTGTAACCCAATAACTTACATAGGCTGCATCGTTGCCCCATAACTATTTATGGCATAAATGTACACGATGTAATTGTTTGGGTGAGAATTGCCGTATCGGTCCACTTTTGGGTTGTGTGCGGCAGCTAATTGATGACTTGCTATAGAAATCCCACCATGGGTACCACATTCTAAGCACAGAAGCTGGTCAACATCATCCAGCAGTTCCAGCAGTTTGTGAAAGAAGCGCTTCCTAAACCATTTCCGATAGCGAAAAGTGGTACGTTGGGTTAAGATTGTAAATACGCTTTTCAGCATCATACCTCACTGACATCCGCGCGCAATTACATAATCAGGAGCAAACACAGACATTGGATGCATGTGCGTAGCCGTTGGCGTAAATATCAATGAATGGAATGCCTTAATCGGTGGTAACGGTGTCCCATCAAAACTGATCAAGACAGTCATGTACTCAAAGTAATAGATTCTTTTGCAGGTCATATTCACTATATTGACGATCAATATATTTGACTAAACATATTTGGAATTTTCCGTTGTGGAAGCAAAGCATGACACGTTAATGATGAAACCTTCGCAGTCTTCATTCATACACGGGACTGCAAATTTCGATGCAAAGCGGAAAATTTCAGATGTTCTTTTCTGGTTGTGGAATTTTTGTCCAATGTGGCTTTTCACTGATTCCACCATAGAAATCGCATTGCTGTCATATAATTATTGTGTGTTAAAGGCATTCAATGTCGACAACCCTGAAGTAATCGTTATCTGCAAGTAATGATACTTCTCCTCTGAGCAGTCCCTGTCACTCTAATCTTTATTATCGTTCGTGAGAAGCAACGCGGATAAAACTGCACATTAAAACAACATCTATTATCAGATTTTACGTTCATCATTTACCGCGGTCGATCAAACCTTTGTTTGCGATATGCAACTTGACCCACGAATAGGTTTGTACGGGTAAATATTTAACTAAACTTTCAAGCATTTGGAAAGCACCTATCCGAACCTCCGCCGGATTATGTTTCAGACGGTAGCATTGTTTCATCCATGTACTGCAAAGTTTATACAATTCCCGGAAGCATATATGCTTGAAAAGAATCGCCCAATAATGTAGAAGATTACGAGAGCTCTTCTCGAACTTTTTATTGATAAGCATTCTCGACTGCATCATTTGTGATAGTGGCTGTGATGCGTTTACAGTTTTGTTTATCCTCAGGTATGCATGCAATTCCTTCAGGTTTTTTTTGTGGACAAATTTGAATATTTAATTGTGCTGCTGTTGCACGAAGTGCTCTCAGTCAGACGTGGAGCAAATGTAGGATTTAGTGCAAGTATATCAGCCTTTCTTGTTTCTCGAGGTATTTTGTACACGACGAACACATCTTATATTATACACGCAGTGCAATCAAATTCCAGTGGAAGTTTGTTCGAAAGAAAACAATAAACATATTACCTGTCCTGCATATTTCTTTGTGTATTTTCTTAAGGTTTTCCCAGACTGCATCATCAAGATCTTCTGCAGTGCTTCCATCAATCACAAGAGCCACACAGTGAACCTGATCCTCCAGTCCTGGACTCTTCTTAAAGCCTTGAATGTTTGGATATACCGGCAATGTCACATTGAACTATATAAAAAAGTAAATTTATACAAGCTTATTCTCCACTAAACGGACTATACTTGCAAAACGTAATGTTTAAAGAATGACAGACGTATACTGAAGTTATATTATTTTACTTAATTAAATCAACGTACAAATGATTATTCAAAGCTCTTGCTTGTTTGAAATTCATGGTAGATATAGTCTTCTAACGTCTTTGCAGATTTATATAAATGTCACTAGTCCAGCTTGTTGGAATCCATATCATATATAACAGAGACGAGAGCTGCATTATTTTACCTAATGCATAAGCCCCAGAATTCGCTTATGTATATTTTCCACAGACAAGAGTTCGATTTTTTTATGTATTTGGTTACAAATGCCCTAATCTTACATTGAACATGTGTGTATCATCCTTCTGTTTCTTTCGTTACGTTTAAAACCTATTGCCCAGTAAGTATCGAACCAGAGTTCCTCTTGCTTTGGAACTTGAATTTTGACAGTTGCGATATTTAGGATAATTCTCAGTTCTGCATAGGTGGTTTGACTTTGTATATAAAAATGAATTTTAAGGATATACGGATGTTTTTTTGTGCGGAAGAGAGATAGAGAGAGAGAGAGAGAGAGAGAGAGAGAGAGACCTAAATTTATTTTCTCAAAATGAAATAAATATAATTTGCCCCTTAATTACTTAGCATATCGGAAACGGATTGGATCCGAAGCGATATGAAAAGTTGTCATTTAAATTATGGAACGCTTCTTGATGTTAATTTTTGTGGCCAGTGTAATTTAATAGTTCGTTATAGAAAAGTAAATAAGCTTTTACAATTTCTTCTATTGTACCACATATCAGAGCTAGATGAGATCCAGTACAAAAACAATGCTATTAAGCGATCTTTAATGAACAGTACTGATAAAATTATAACCATAACTAACATTTATCTTAAAAAACAAAAATACCGTGCATGACCTATCTCCTGTTAGGAGATAATGAAACATTAGTAAAAAAATATATGTCATTTTAAAATAAGCTGATCTTTTTGCCAATTTTTAATACGTTATACAATAGTTTACATCTATTAAAAGGCAGGTAGAAAAATGGAAAGGTGGTTTGATAGGGTGCTTGATATTTTTTAGTGGAAAATCGGTCCTTTTATTTCTAAGATTTGTGCTGCTTAAGTATAATGTACTCTCTGCCAAGTATATTTCGGACTCCAAATCCCACACACTTCTCAATTAATAATGACTCCTCGATAAGGAAATAGCCGGTTTCCAAACGGATAGGGGGCTATATAGTTCCTCATAATTATTCCTCCGTTAAGGGCTGTTTTAAACAATAAACTATCTTGCATTTACATTTGTTTTCATTGTTTTATTATTATTGTTATTATTATTATTATTATTATTATTATTATTATTATTGTTATTGTTGTTGTTGTTGTTTTTATTAATTTTTGTAGTAGAAGTAGTAGCATTAGTGGTAGAAGTAGTAACAGTAGTAGTAGCAGTATTCGCTTAATATGGTTCCGAATGAAGCATCAAGCTGAATAAATATATCTAGTAACTTTGCTTTCATAAGAAACCAATACGATCACATACTTCTAGATGATTGCGCTATTCAATACCATAAGTTATGCCCCAAATGCATCCTTGATTAGAAAAGCTAATATGTCTGCGATTGCGAATTCTGCACCTATGAGAGAATATCTTGGACTATCCCTAAAGGTGTCATATGCTAGGATATTATCAGACACTTAATATATTGGAAAATATTTGAAAACAATCACAAGCTCTTATAGCTTTCTATTTTTTTTATAGAATTAAATTAAACATTTATGAATTAGTGTTAAGGAAATGCTTGTATTTACGGTATGTAAGTGACTCAAATGCGAAATCATGTCAATAAAACTATATTTTACTGAGGGTCTAATTATGTGAGTCTTAAATATGCTATCACAGATGTGTATGTTGTTGCTGTCATATATATTGATTAATTCGCGACACAAACCTCGTATTCTTCTGGGATGCTTCCATCTAAAAGATATTTGATATTCACCAGTTGTAGACCTTTCCCATCTTCTATGCCACTCGTGTCACATAGACAGAATTTCAGATGGCTGTTAGTATCATTCGATCGTACATGGTACTGCCTATACTAAAACAATATAATTTTGCAATAATTATTTTAGTTGTCATATATATCTTTCATGATCATCGATTTGCAGATAAACCTCATATTAATGTAAATTTACAGAACGATATATTCAGCCTCAATACAATGAAGAAAAATGATTTTCAAATACGATTCAACGGATGCCACAAAGTAGTTATTGGAGGTCATACGGGTTCTAAGGTTGTGACTGCAGGCTAGCATACAAGGACCTGTACATTGGAAATCATACGTTAAAATGGCCCTAAGTTTATTATGCAGAGATGATATTGGGTCGTAAGGGAACGTTTACATGCAATATTCTTATCCCGTCAAATGTGTTTATAGTACTGTTAACATCTGTTATCGACAGTCCAATGTATATCTTTACAACCAGCACAATACATACACTATCTAAAGAAAAAATACATATATAATTCACCATCAACTTTTTGATTACATCCCAACACGCACATCTACAAAACAAAACTCACTGATTGATTACTACTTAAGGTGTAAGCAAGAAAACACCCTTCACACAAAATACTCCCACCCCACAGAATAACAACGAAAACAGAAATTGTGTGGACCAAAAATAAACTATCCTTTTCATTTTCCAACAAAAACACCATTAAAACTGAGAATACGAAAGTTACAGCACAAGCGTAGGAAGTGATTATATATACACCCTTTGCCCACCATATCTAACAAGAACAAATTGAATAAGGGGATAGGTTTTAAGGTTGTTTTTGTTACGGAAAAAGACGACGTACATAAGCATACTCTTACTATGGGAGCAATCATTGAGTAGCATCTCAAAAACATTTTACATTTTATTTGTTTTATATACCTAGCGTTCGAAACCTCACTGGTCAGTATATATAGGGTAATTCAAAATTAGCCCACACCAGATCGGTTCTTTTCACTATGTCACTGAAGCAGACTCGAAGAGGTGATAAGAGCAGATGTTGCAACGTTCAGAGAGTTTCAACTCCACGTCGCGTGTTATTTGAAGCACTTAATATTTTCCCTGGTGCGTCAAACCGAGAAAATAGACCGAATACACCAATTAAGATATCTTTTATTTAAAGTTTGCAGTCATTCAGTGAACATTCAAGTTAATGGTATATCAGTGACTACAAATGTGTTTTTGCTCATAAAGGTTACCTTCTTGAAGTTAAATTAAATTTATTAACAATTACCACACAATTGTACTTATGTGCATGTACCAAATATAAATAACGGTATTTCTTAATTATTGTCTAATATGCAAACCCCCTCTGTCTTTCTGTCTCTCTCTCTCGTTTTTATTTGTATAGAACCATAGCAAACAAAGACCAGTCTTGCTAAATGTTATGGACATAATCTTCCAATTCTTGAAGCTAATGGGTACTCTGGCACTCCTTAGCGTTATTTCTATTTGTCTATACCTCTCTCATTCTATCGTTCCCTCTCCGTCTCTCTTTTTACTACATTTAAGGCTAACAGATGTAAACACGAGTTACAAATGCTTGGTTGAGTTGTAGTAGGTAAGACAGCAACGAACGGCTCATTCAGTAGATTCAATCTATTGAATATGCCTAACATCCTGGGTATTTATTGATCACATGTTTCTTACTATTTCACATCCGATCAGCTTCAAATCATTTGTGTTAATTGATCGCAATCACGCGACTGGCCTCCCGACATCGCTGAACAAACAGCGAAGTGAGAACGGCTGCAAACCTGACAATCTTTGTGTAAAACTATATGTTCATCACATCCAAATATTTTCCAAAGGAACGAGGTCTTCCTGCTATCGTGACATTTGATATACACGTCGCCTCTCCGCCGCCAGCGCAAGGCATATATCATGTTAGCTATCGAAAACACGTTACACTTTTCTTTGCACATCTTTTCTTGCGAACGATGTAGGTGGCACATATCGATCAAGAATAGCTAATTTTGCATGGCCCTATCTCTAATTACGTCTGTTGCCAACTTATCTCTTTTTGTATATGTTTATATATATATATATATATATATATATATATATATATATATATATATATATATATATATATATATATATATATATATATATATATATTTACAATTTTGTGACAACATTTATCAAGAACATATGGGCAACATCATTTTAGTGCGCGTCGGCGAAATTGTGCAATCATTTTTAAACATTCTGTGCACGCTCATGTCGAACTCCTTTGCGTATTCACGTGCTCTATTAAAAATAAACGAATTCCTGTTATGGCGACGTATTTGTTAAAACTGCGTCACCGCGAAACAATATTTACTTTAAAACTAATGATGGGAACCTTGGGTGTTCACATTTGTTTTATGCAACCAACCATAGCTTCGTTGTGTAATTGAATCTCATTCGAACATACGCTTTAATTATCGGATACCAATTTTAAGCTTTTGATTTAGAAACTTAACAATATTGAAGTTAAAATGAGGTGTAAATTATTTTACGAATAGTAGCAAAAACATGATAAGGATAGGATGACAATTCCTGCAAAAACGAAAATGATAAAAAAAAAATTATGAAGGCGATTATAATCTTTAGGAAAGTTCATGAATGATAATATTTAATTTACGCCAAAATTCCAGAATATGAGCAAAAAAGAGAGGTCAAGGACATAATTAGATACAAATAGTACATAAACCAATTTTTTTTATGCGAGCAACGAAATTGCGAATATAAAAGATGGTAGTAGTTATGCATCAATACATGTTAATCTTAGATTCTGAGTTATCAAAGAAAAGAGGACGCCCCAACCATATATATAATATATGTATTATAATATATGTATTGTATGTACGCTGTATCAATCATATACCAGGAGATGTGTACAATTTTCAGTACAAGCAAACGAGGCTTACCGATTTTCCTTTTAATGAAAGTTTTATGCAACGAGTGGTATATCATTGATACAGCGCATATACGGTACATATATTTTATTTATATCACATACAAATACATATATTAGCCCTCCGAACGGGGTTAAGATTTACTACAGGCAGCTGTGTATTGAATGAACTACTCACATACCCGAGTGTGTCCGCTACAAAATGTAGTTCAGTTACTTTTGTGGATGTTCAAAACCCACATTCGCATATTGATAAGTTGATTGTTTTATTTTACATTTTTTCTATTTTTCTTTACATTGATTAAAACAATTTAATACAAACGTAAGACAAAACATGAAAGATGGCTTTAATAATAAAGGTAGAGTACTACAAACACTTGGCTAACTACTCCATTCACATAAATTTTAAGTCATTCACCTACCGGCTCATGGAAAGAAATGTGGAATAGAAACTAAGCAAAAACTGTTATATTCACAGTTGATCTAAGTCTTTATTCTTTAGTAACACCGACCATAAGTTCTCTCTCTCTCTCTCTCACACACACACACACACACACACACACACACACACACACACACAGAGTTTAACTTAACTTTTACCATAATTCATAAGCCCAGAGATATCGTGGGATAAAAACAAACGAAAATCTCTAAGCTCGCCATTTCATAGAATTTAGCCCGTATCTTGCTACGATGGTCCACACACACACACACACACACACACACACACACACGTATATATATATATATATATATATATATATATATATATATATATATATATATATATATATGCATACATACACACACACACACATAGAGAGAGAGAGAGAGAGTTGTTGTTGTTGTTGTTGTAGGGTTTAACGCCATTTTTCAAGAGAGAGAGAGGCCTTTTGACATTTTCATATTTAATTAATAATAATCGATTTTTTGAACATTTTAGTATGTTTAAGAACCAACAACAAAAGCAGAACATCAAACACGTCACATTATGTGTACCCAGTAGCCGAGAAATTTACTGTATAATATCGACATGGTTTGCAGCTTTGTATCATTGATAACTGCTTTCGATAAATACAAAGGAAAGTGCACACATATCGTCACGACGAACAATATTCTTGTAGGTTATTTAGTGTAATTTCTATTTCAAGGTGTTAATCCAGCCCAAATTCCTTTTTTCTCTCATTCCACATATATGCTTAGTTTGTCCGTTATGCATGAGAGGAGAGGGATTATAAATCAGAAAGGATTGTGATGTAAATGTGTACCATATTAAATTCGTTTAGACAACAATGCTTATTAATACGTTTTTGTTATTTTCATACGTCACTAATGATTAATGTATGGAAATTCATCATTGATCTAGAATAAACTGCAGACGTTCGCTAGAATGTTTATAAATGAGTATTCTTGCGCCTTGGGTGGATAACAATTTGATATACCAATAGGATTGCTATATCAAAATGCTTTACACCAACACTTTAAATGCCATGGTATTTTTAATGTATGTGGTATATATACATATATATATATATATATATATATATATATATATATATATATATATATATATATAATGTATTTGATTTGAGATAAAGAAACACATTGATATATGGTCTTTTTTGTTTACTTTGCATCCTCCTTGCTACCTAAATAACTTATACTTCCTCAAAATAATCAAATATAGTGAATCTATCATATTATACATGTTATGCCCTAAAGCTGCTGATAACGTTTGCATGTACTAAACCTTCACTGACCACAGATGATTTGAATTAGCTAGGTAATAGAAAGAGAAAGTTTCTTTTTTAGAGATTTCACAGAAGACCAATATCGCGTCATGTGTGTTGTCTGGACATTCGCAGGGTATTACAATTGGACCTGTCTGTATAATATATAGCTAACAATGTACGATATATGATATACATGTAATAATGCCAAACATTGAAAGATTTAAAATTACCACTGTAGTAAAGCTTTCTCCTGCACTCCCACAAGGACACGGATGGGTGATCACGCCAGAAAAGATGGAGATGATGGTGTTGCAGAAACTTGACTTTCCAGCTCCTACTTGCCCTATCATCAGGATTCTTGCCTGAGAGTTTGAAAGTGGAGGCGGTGGAGTATAGCTTTCTAACTTCTTTTTCATTGTTGACAGGTCCTTATAGTCAAGAAGCAATATGCATTAATTCCGTCCCATAATCTAGTAATTGTTCTTAATTTAACGAAATTATTTTAAATAAGTGTATTATTCATCAATATGATGTTTGAATAAAAAAATAGCGATTTCTTGCCCAAATTATTTTGGAAGATGTTAATTGAATGGCTAATTTACATTTAAAAAGGAATTAAAAGAGCACCATTCAATTGTATGTTTTGATTTAAAAAAGAAATTCAATAACAATTGATACACTAAATTTTACATTAATTTTCGTTAAATACACATACACTCTCAAATATATAACTGATTATAGACAAGTTAATAAAATCTATATCATATATAACTAACACAAACATCGAAAGAAAATGCATCTCATTTACAGTTAGGGAATATGGGGATTATCCTTCATTTATCATGAAATTTTCACGTCATATATTCATGTTTTATGCAAGCTTATGTGGAATGAAAAATGTACGCAACATGTATAGTTATTACGAAAACATATTCTGACAGTTAATGGATCGTAATATCTTATACAGCCGTTTTGTATGCATTCAGCACCACCCACCACCCCCCAAAATAAGAAGTTGAAAAATATAGCGTTGCATTAGTGTACAAGTTGGGTTATCATACGACTAACACCAGATTTCATTAATATTCAGTTTCATAAGCAAATGTGAACATACCAATATATTGAGATCGTTTGATAATCTTTCATTTGATATCGCATAATCACATAATATAATCATTACTTTCACGCGTCTTTTTTTTTTTTTTTTTTTTAGTTTTCATTAAAATTACATTTACTACATATTCGTTTTCCATACTTACTTTTCACCATCGGACTACAAATAAACATGGAATCCCAACACAGCAAATCTAACTTTATCAGCAAAAGAAATGTCGCTATGTCTCTTTTTTTATTTCGATGGTTGCAGTACACCAACCTAATTGGCCTCAACAGAGACACTTGCTTGATGATGGCCATATTTGCCCTGGATTATAGTACGTTTTTGCTCATGTTTGGCCACAATGCATGTAATAGTTGTGAGATTTTGCCAGTATTGATTTGGTTTAAAATTACTGCCCAAATACTGGAGTCCTATTGAACATCTGTTATCTTCCCGTTCACTTTGGTAACCGATCCAGTTGCTACTAAAGCATCCGTGATCGCAGCTGTCGCAGTTTCTTCTTCGTTATATGTCCATAAAAAAATACATACATTCAACGTTTCATTGAAGTTGTCATGAGTTCCGCAATTATGGGAAAATTGGAACAAAATTTCGGATAGTATCCAGCCATACCCAAAAATCACATCCGTTGCTTTATACTGATAGGCACGAGGAATTTAGAGATATACTTGACCTTAGCATCTATTGGTTACACTTGTCCATGTCCCACGATATGTCCTAGAAGTGATACACAAACACGGCAGATCTCACCTTTAGACAAATTAATTGTTAAATCTGGATAAGCGAGTCCGTCAAAAAATTTCCATATTGTCGTTACATGATCTTTCCAACTGTTGTTGTAGATGACGACGTTATTGATAAAGTATCACAGTTATCTAGACCAAATGTAATCATGTTCATTAAACGTTGAAAAGTACTAGGCGAACCTTTCATTCCAAACGGTATCATTTTATATTGATAAAGTCCATCTGAAGTCAGAAATGCCGAAATTTCGTTTCCCCTTTCCGTCAGTGGAATTTTCCGAAATCCTTTCAAAAGGTCAAATTTGGTGACATAGTTTGCATTTCTGTCTAAATCAATGCAGCTATCGATTCTTGATAATGTAAATAAATATGTTTAAGTCACACTGTTCACCTTTCTATAATCAATGCACATACAGAA
This sequence comes from Sinohyriopsis cumingii, assembly GCA_028554795.2. Classification (NCBI taxonomy): domain Eukaryota; kingdom Metazoa; phylum Mollusca; class Bivalvia; order Unionida; family Unionidae; genus Sinohyriopsis; species Sinohyriopsis cumingii. The sequence continues at coordinate 145,375,462 of CM068827.1, forward strand.
AGTATTATCTGGTTTACATGGTGCACTTCAACCACGTTTACTCGGTTCTATGAAATTATGTTCCAGCAAATACTGAATTTGTTTGTACAAACCTATCTGTTTGTGACGCATCATCCTGTACGGGTGTTGTTTCACAGATTTGGAATGTACAATTTCATCGTCATGGTAGATTTTATTTGCTCTCGTTGTAACATTTGGAATTAAGTGCTCATATTCAAGTAATAACTGTTTTAGTTCCTTCTTTTCTTGTAGCTGCAAATGTGAAGGCTTATAATGTCTCAGTTCCGAAGATGTGTTACTCCAAAACGAATACAGTCCGATTGCATTCCTTTGCCTAAATCCTCAATGTGTGAGTCAGGTACAACTAAATTAACCTGGCTGTCTCGTTTCACATACACCTTTAACATATTTATATTGTTAAGGTGTTTTGGATTTCCCCTCCTATGAGTAGTCATGATATAATTGAAAACATTTACTTTCTTTCTACGGGGTGAGGACCATACTACCTGCCGAAGAAAACTTTGCGGTACATGCAAGAGAGGCATAACTGAAAACTCCTTTCCATTGTAGTTTTAACATACCTTAATTTTATTTTTGACTGTGTAGAGAGCAGATTAGTTCTTGCAACCTCTCAAACTTGTGACAAATTATACTTAAAATTGGAGACTTAATCGAGAAGATTGATTTCGGTATCTTCATTAAAATGAAGTTTCTCCTTTAACAACTTTTTTATTAACCCCTAAATGACCATCTAAAGAAAATCATGGTCCATACTAAAAATTGCTGGTCTGTACGATCTTGGAACACCAATATGATAGTTCATTGATCACGCGTTACCAGCAGGTACCTCAGGTAGTTTCGATTTTCTCATAAGAATCCTATTTTTAAAGAAATACCAAACAGACAATTATGTGGCTTCATTTTTACTAATGGCCCTTTGCAACAAACAGGAGATATCGGGATCTTTTTCATGTTCGACGACAAGTGAATAAAGATTGTCTTCCTGATTACAATAATAAAAAATAGTTAAAATACGATCACTGTGATCAATATATGTTATTGATCCAAACGAGGAGTGAAAGAGATCTCATCAAAACTTGACCAGTACATGTGTCAGCTAAAGGAATACTTTCCTGATCAACATCATCCTCAACAGCTGCCTTTGCCATAGCCCTAGTAACTGCACAAGCTGGCTATAAATTAGGGATGATTCCTTTTTCAATAAGATCGACTTTCTGATTCAAATAAGACTTGTCAGTTACAAGTGGATTAACCACAACCTTATCTACAGCTAGGTCACTGCCAAGAAATAAATGTATCTCCTCAACGAGTAAAGACGACTCTGCCTCCAATGTCAAGGGTCCTGAGACTACGTCTGATGCCACATTTACACAGAAACTATATACTCCCTGAATAAGAACACGCTCATTAAAAGAAGATTTCTCAGAAAAAAGACAAAGTAAATGATAATAAAAGACTCTGAGAAGCTCATATCTGGCTTAAAAATAATTGGGAATAGGATTGGTCGGATCACCTATGAGTGATTTAGAACCCTTCGACATGAATGGTTTATAATTCTCCATAATAAAATCAGACAGGGGTTTATAATATACAACAAATGCATCGCTTTCAATAGATAACCTGACCTTGACCTCTTTGAAACAAGAGAATTTGTAACAGGTCTGTATTAATTATGTTGCTTATTTTTCTATTTGTAGCAACGACAAATAATGTGTCCTTTCTCTTTGAAATAGGTACACGTTGGAAGAGATAAGGACTTCTGATCAACCTTATCAGAAACTTGATTTATAAATGTTAAGCCAGATTGAGATTTGGAAGAGCTCTTTGTTGGCTACAATACTTTCTTTTTACCAGAAGACTCTTGAGTAAAAGACTTACTGACAAAAGAAACTTTATGAATTAAGGAATCGTCGTCAGCAGTACGAGCAGCATTTTCTAAAGTTTCGACCTTATGCTCATCAAGATATGTCTTAACGTCAGTATGGACGCAATGTTTGCACTCTTGAACTAATTTAAGTTGTCTGAGATTTTTGTAATATTGATCTACTTTCATGGTTAATCACCCACTAACAAATAACGGCTATTTTTCTCTTGTAAATTCGACATTAGCTAGTCCAGCTTCTTTTTATAGATCCTGAATTTTTGTCGATAATCCTCAGTGACTAACTCACAGCTCTTTAAGATACATTCCTTTACCAGATCACATTCAGCACTTCGCTGTACTGACAAGGTAGCATAGATGTCTCGCGCTTTGTCAACAAAAGTGCATTTTGTAATAATATAGTCCAATGCTCTCTCGGCCATTTTGGAATTTCAGCAATTGTTTTAAAATGAGGAAAATATTTATCTACTTCTTTTTCTCTAAAAGGGGTCACTAACCTAATATTCTTTGTAACATCAAAACGTCAATGAGTTTGTAATGTAAGGATTTGCTTTTCACTCGCCAGCTCTAATTTAATCAAAATTGATATTTCCTTTCTTCCTTTTCGTTTTATATTTACATTTGGATTTGTCTCTTTTGCTCTTCTTCCTCATATTGCAATTGCATTTATTTCTCTCTTTCCTCTTTCTCTAATATAATTTGTTTTTTTCTTCTTTCTCTAACTTCATTTGTCTCTCTCCATCCTCTTTATGTTATTGTTTCTCCTATTTCTCTTTCTGAATCTCAAACTTTCTTAGCTCTTATTCGAATCTTGTATTTTATTCCTGTACTTTCATGTTATAATCAGACACAGACTTCATAATCAAGTCCTAAGCACTTTTATCCAAAACACTTTCTTCCACCAAATATTGGACCAAAATAGCTTGTATTTCTTGCTTCGTTAAAGATCATATTTTCTGGCAAGCTGATGAAATTGGTCCTTTACCAATGAGTCTAACTGTTCCTGGGTAGGATTTGAAATTAAGATCTCCACTTTAGATGCCATTGTAAAAAGATTGTTGACTTCACTAAAGATTTATAAAATGTGAAATAATACCTGGGCTTTAGTGAATTCCCAAACAAAGTGTTACGAGTCTATGTTCTTGAAATAAAAACAGAAATAGGAAAGACAACAAGCATTGCAAAAATTAAAAAACAAAAACAATTATGTCACTAGAATAAAATGTGAAAATGTGTAAACACAATATACGGTATTGCGAAATTAAGTCGCAAAATAATCCAAGAATTACAGACAAAATTCCTAATAACTTAAAGTCCTGAATAAAATTCAGTAAAAGTCCATAATAAATCAAAAACATGAAGGCGGTGACGTGTCTGTCATAGCGTCTATTGTACTGATATACCAAGTCTTTTTTGAATCACAGTAATATATATCCGCGTTTAAATTCACTATAAATTCCAGCGAATGTCTTTATCCAAGAATTTTATCAGAGCTAATTTTCTAGAGAAATAATAATTTGAACAGAGAGATTACAACCGGAAATAAACAAAACTACTAGACACAACATACAACTTGATTCTGCTAAAACTTAGAACACGAGGAATGACCAAAACCTCACAATTGCAAGATTATATAGTTCTCTACTTGATCTAAGGTCAAAATTAGCATTTTATGAAAAGAAAAAAAAACCAAATCGTTACTTAATGTAAAATAGCCTTTTAAAATGATCCTGATGTTTACAAAACAATATTCTAGATAATGTATAATTCCCTTAGGAATTCCAAAACTTTGATCCAAATAAACATATTACTTCTTCTATTAATAATAATACTGATTTTAAACCCATACATGTAGAGAATATAGAGAATAGGTTATCTAGGTAGTAGTTGTTTGCAATTAATCAAATAAAAATGTCAATTTGGGTCAAGCAGAAATGAACTAAAATTTCGACAAGGTCAAGTCCAACATACAATGTTACATTACAGCAGCATGTCATGAAATAAACAAAAATTATTTAAAAAATCTAAGTAACAAACAATAAAATTAACGATGCATAAGAAAAGTGAATCAAAATTTCAAAAACAAAGTTTTCTGAAATATTTTAATGAAAATCGTATCCCTTACGAGCAACGAATTTTCTGTTACTAGTCTACGCAATTATAAAATGAAGCATAACATGATAAAAGACAAGAAGTTTTGTAGAATTTAACAAATAATTAATTTCCCTAGAATACAAAGTAAAAATGACAAAAAAATTACGGTCTAGCGAAATAGATCTCAAGTTAATCCAGTAGTTCTAGGCACAAGTCTAAGTAATTTATAGACCTGAATTAATTTAGTAGAAATCCCGAATAAATCCAAGAACTGAAGGTAATGATGTGTCTGTGATAGTTCCTAGAGTGTTTATGTGCCAATTTTGTTTTGTTTCATCACCGTAATATAATTTTATTTTCGAATTCACTATAAATTCTTCTATTAATAATAATACTGACTTGAAATCCATAGATATAGAAAATAATTTCTCTATATATTAGTTGGTTATGATGAATAAAATAAAAAAGTAAATTTGGGTCATCTAGAAACGAACTTGATTTAGTTCAAGGTCAAGATCAACAGTGAATGTTAAATTTCAATAGCATGTAATGAAATAAAATAAAATAAAACTAACCAACAAAGCAAATTAAATATACATAACAATGACACAAATGTATCAGACTGTGGTCAGCAGCTGCCAATGGCTGGTAAAGCAGGTTTGTAATAAATGAGATGCCCCATATCTTCTAAATAATATGCAGAAAAGTTTAAATTAAATTATCTAGCATTGCATCCTATAATGTTTCCACCTGCATCATTTTGAAAATTATCGTTCATGGAGATGCAGTCTATCAACAAAGGTTTGTCCCTTTGCTATACAGGAACGATAACACTGTCACTCTAGTTTTATAGTATGCTTTTGGTAGCTAATGACTCAATTTGATAACACTGTCACTCTAGTTTTATAGCATGCTTTTGGTAGCTAATGACTCAATTTTGGATATCTTGTACATGCTATATATATATATATATATATATATATATATATATATATATATATATATATATATATGTGTGTGTGTGTGTGTGTGTGTGTGTGTGTGTGCGCGCGCGTGATGCAATCCTGGCAATCAGTTTCGATCAAATTCGCTATCATCTAATTTCAAAGATATTTTAACCTAAGGAACTAAAGAATGTGCGTACCATCTGACCTTTTGCTAGAAACCGCTACTGGCTTTCGAAATGTAGATGATCTGGTATAGTAAAAGCCTATACTGGTATGTCTGACTTTTCTTTTATTTGGATAGTTGTTGAACACCAAATTCATGTCCCTTGCGTGTGTGTGTGTATATATATATATATATATATATATATATATATATATATATATATATATATATATATATATATATGTGTGTGTGTGTGTGTGTGTGTGTGTGTGTGTGTTTGAGTGTGTGTATGTGTGTATGCGTGTGTGTATATGTGTAGGTTGGTGGTTGGGTGTGCGTGGGGTGGAATGGTGGAGGTGATGTGAATCGCTATATATTAATGAGTGATCGAGACTGCTTGGTTTTAAGAGTAAAGTTTTCTTGAGGATACTAAATTTCATCAGTTATTCTTTTTCATAAACGTTAGCCTTGTATACCTTTCGTCATGTTCTGCGTTTATGCGTCTTAGACCCTAAACACATTTATATCAGAATCACTATGATGTCTTTAAAATGTATTTTAGCATACAGATTGTGTTCGCATCTAACGGTTTGCTAGAGGTGATCACCGTACAAACCTAAACTGTCATGTCGGACTTTCTTTCATAAAGATAATAAAACTCGCTTCAGGTTTGTCATTATCTTCTATGGATCGTACCCGTTCATGTCCATCCTCTTTATTCCTTGGCAAAGAAGCCGAACTACTAGTTGTTTACTATATTTCCCGTGCTGTCTTGCATTGCATTAACTGCCTCATATTTGGTTACACCTTGACGTTTATCCTCTGCTATCGATATCTTGGAATGAACTGAATCGAGTAGTGGTTCAAACCTTCTCTCGATGTCCTCAAGGAAGATCTGTATCCATTATGAAGAACGTGACCTTGTAGTAATCACTTAATTTAAGATGGCAGAAAATGATCTCGTTACAAATATCATTCTAGATGTCAGCGGCTTCATACATCAATATATTAATAGATTACACCCACATTATTTGCTATACATGCAATGATCAATTTGATCAAACGTGGACTTAAACGAATAGCGTGGGGTTTTGTTCGTCTTTTGTGGTCTGAACACTTCTACCAAAACAGACTTTGTAGATATATACTGACTGATTTTATCCTCAGGATGAGTGATGTAGCAAAATCTATCTTATTAATTCTGATGTAGATCTCGGTTATTGTTGCAAGGAAATTATGACCGATAATGCCTTCGCACTAGATTTCAACAACTGAAAGGACAATCAGTTACACTTTCACATTAAAATGCAAAACCGAGCACATAAATGGCATCAACCATTTATATGGGCACAATGATTTCGTATGTATTGATTATACTACCTTTATATTTGCAACTGACTTAAGTACTTCACCCAGTACATCATCCGTCTTCTCTGATGTCTGATGGGATGGCTGTGGCGATGCCATGTCATAAAAAGATATGCCAGAAAACCCGTGTTCCCTATGCGTATACCTTCCAGGATTGGCAACAATCTGATAAATAGACAAAATAGTCCAATTCAAGTTAACGCATGTACTTTATTGAATGATAATCTAACAATATATATAAACACTGATAGTACTTATACAACAGCATTATAACTCAGTATTTGTGACACATATTGAAATGGTGATTTTTGTGTTTGCTATAAATTCGTTTAAGTCAGAAAGATCTGCAAGATTCAATTCAGACCGCATGACAGTGTGTATCTATCCTGGATGTATATTTGAAGGAGAGAATACTATGATACATTATATTAATAAACTGTTGTTGCATTTTCAATTTAATCTTAGAATAGATTTCTACATACTCATGATAGTTATAGCTTGATAAGATTTCATAGTTACATATTTCTGTCTATACTATTCTGTACTATTATACACAAGGTATTACATCATACTTTATGACGCGAAATCAGTATTATATACCGCCTAGATATTGGACAAGGTATATATAATGGCGTGCTTTATCCAGTTTGAATTGCGAAGGTTTTTGCAGGTACTTATATTATAGCAGGTATGAATTAATACAGTATGGCAACGCTTACAGGAAATGAAACGCACATCTTTTGTGTCGTTTAAATATCTTATCTCCTGCTTCAATTATAATGTATATATTTCCAAATATCCGTGGGTTGACTCGATCGACAGAAGAAAAATATAGCTTTTTGATGTATTGCTATCATCGAGTCTGTTCAAAGCACTACGTCTGTATAAAGGGCCAATGACCTGATGATATTTTCAATACGATCTCAAACCTAATGCCACTTAAACTATTTGTTCTAGTTGTGTATCTGTATCAGATTAATGTGTTATATATGTTCAATGGTGAATAAAATACGCATTCTGATGTACCCAACAAAAACCGTGTCAGCCTTTCATCTTGAAAGAATACGCTGGGTACAACAATGTCAAGACTGTCAAATCCATGATGTCCGTACTAAAAGATATCTTAACGCAAATATCAACTCCTACGGTGTCAACATTGTGCTAATAAATGTCACCGTCTGATGGGTTTATTGGAATGTCCACACTGTCCACCTTAGTTGACGCATTCTTTGCTTTAGTATTTCAAGGCGTTAACCATTTCCTTGTAAGTAATACTGTTATTGGACTAACGCTGGTTGCTGGACTCGTAAACGGGTCTGCACCAATGCGGCTACAAAGCGTAACATCAGGTGTCAGTCTGTGTTAAGTGCTCTTGTCTGTATTAAATTTCAAACTAAGTTTAGCTAATACGGACTGAGTGAGACGAATGATACGTACATATGAATCCATAAATGTACAGTTAAAGATTCACATGCTTGCAAACGCTAATAAAATTCGAATCGGCAAGGACGTATTAAAAGTAATTAATACATACCCATTTAGACATATATGGATCATATAGTGTTCGATACAGATGTATCCGCATTCCAAATTACATCCACGACAATATAATCCATTCACAAAGTAGCTTGTTTAAGTATCCCATAAACGGTAAGATCTCCAAACAAAATAACCAATACCCTGGTGGAGTGACTATGCAGCAAAGCACATACGGAAAAAAGAGCACTCAACAAATATAAACACAAGGAAACTCCATAGATTTCACCCATACAAAGATAAAGAAAAAAAGCTTAAACACATCATACAATTAGCCAAATAAAAATCCTGGCAAACATTTTGCTTTAATCTAAAATCACATTCCAAACAAGTCTAGGATAAAATAAAAACTATAGAGGGAAATCAACCTATTCAACCCCCCAACTAATAGGTGCTACCACCAAGCAAGAAAAGGCCGATATGCTTGCTAGTTACTTTTCCGACATGAGCAGTAACAAGAACCATTCTGAAAAAACTCAAGACAAAAGAACCTAAGATTCAAACTGAAACAGCGAAATCACCTTATTCGAATGGGACATATCATTATGGTCAAAGAAAGAATCATCACTTGGAAAAGATCAAATTGGGTATATAATATATGAAAATCTCCCTGGCAATATAACAGCAACCATTATCAAACTACTCAGCAAAATCTCGAATAATGGAAAACTACCAAATAGCCGGAAACAAGCCATTATTATACTCAACTCCAAACCAGACAAAGACCCTAACAACTTACCATCATATCGACCCATCTACCTCACCAATAATGTCTGCAAGTGTACGAGACTATTCTCTTAAACATATTAAAACATCACCTCGAAAAGAGCAATCTGCTATCAGAAAACAAATGTGGCTTTCGTAACAAGCGTCACACCACTGACCAATTGCTACAATTATAAACGGACATTAAACCAGATTTCAACTCCATGAGAAAATCCGACAGAAACCTCATAGCTGTTTTTCTTGATTTAGAAAAAGCTTTTGACCTGGTCTGGACAAAATGATTGATTGCGAAACTCAACAACTTCGGAATTACTGAAACATGTTTAACTGGATTGCACACTTTCTCACAGGTAGTACAGTTATGACCAGAATAAGCAGCACCCACTCCAAACAAGGAAGCGTACTTAATCCAGTACTCTTCAACCTTATGATTATCGACCTTGACCGTAACCTAGCCTCCACTAAATTTAATATCTCACAATTCGCCTATGACAGCGACATCTGGAGAGCAGGAAACCCCGCCAGTAAAACAGTCATTGCTGAAATACAAAAAAGGTTAGATAACAGGGAGATGGGCGGATAATTGGGTTTTAAAATCTCGCATGAGAAAACAGTTGAAATCATATTTACTCCAAAACGGAATAGCAAATTAGCCGACCCTAACCTTTATCTTCAAAATCAGCTAATCAAATATGGTATGGCGCTAAGATTTCTAGGAATGTATTTTGACAGCCACCTAACCTGGTAACACAATATATATATCTCCTCTTACAAAGCTGCAATAAAGACTTCAACCTCCTAAGAAACCTTAGAGGTAACACATGTTGATCCAACCAAGAAACTTTGATTACCATCTACAAAGCCCTTGTAAGATCCAAACCAGGCTACGGTTGTCAAGTGTATAACTCTGCAAAACAACCACTCCTAAACAAACTAGATGCCATCTAAATGAAAGCTTCAATCTTCTGCACAGGCACACTTCCCTCCACCTCATCGGACGAGACTCAAGTCCTCACTGGGGAACTACCAGTAAAACTCAGACGACAGAAATGCTACTCAGATACTCCATTCAGTTAGCTAACCATCCCATCAGGCATCCCACTAAAATTGCCATTTGCAGATGTAACATTTCTTTTAGCCACAAGCTAGTTCCAAACATAACATGTGGCAACTTAGAACTTAGGGAACACCTCCCAATATTTGAACAACAGGAAGAATATACCAAAACCACCTGACCGAACCCCTTGGACACAAACCAAACAAAGGATAACACCATGGCCACATAATAAGGAAACACACTGGAACAAGAAAATAAGCTAAAAACCATAATTGCAAATGACATACAGGACACCTACCCTGGTTTTATTAAAATATACACAGACGATTCAAAAACAGCTTAGCCATCCAGAACGGCAACAGCAATAGTAATCCCTGAATATAACATCCAAATGGGAACCAGGCTACCGGACCATTGCTATATATACACTACAGAATTATGGGCAATGATTGAATCACTCCATTGGATCAAAAGATTAACATGCAAAAAGCAGTCATTATTAGCGACTCACTCAGTGTAATAAACTCAATTAAAACACGTAAAACTAAATAAAGACAGATATTCCTTGCCGGGACCTTCCATATGCTTAAAGAATTATCCACAATAGGTCAAATAATCGAGTTCATGTGGGTGCCATCACATATAGGAATCCCTGGCAATGAACAGGCTGATAAAGTCGCAAAAGTAAGTTAGAAGACCCCAATCCAGCCACGCTTAGATATAGCATTACAGAAGCTCAATGTTTCGTAAAAACCTATATCAATCAAATATGGCAAGAACACTGGAATTCCACCCCCAAAGGTAAGAAACTACACTCCATCCTAACAACAGTTAACATGGCCATTATCCCACCCAAAATTAACAGTGTTGACCAAAACTAATTAATCTAATAATGATAGGTAAAACCAAATTATCAGGCAGTTTTGGTAAATACATAGGTCCCAAACCTGTAAACATAAACTGCTACCAAATGTCGCACCGTAGAAGACCTGCAACATGTATTCAATAATTGCACCAAATTCCAACTAACAAAAACCAACTTCCAAAAGCACAAAAAGTAACTGGATCCCTTTATACCGTTCCAGAAATCCTAGACCTAACAAACCTAACATCCTTAAACATCCTATAATATATTAAAGTTCTTAGAAAAAACTGAACTTAAAAATAGAATATAACCAGCCACAAACAACCTTTTCAGGCAGTTAACAGAGACGGGCGACTTTGATATGTCTAACGAGACCCGATTATTTAGCAAAGACACCCGTCTTTCGTTATCAATGCTAAATAACCCCTTCCTCCACTAAACTTACCTCCCATACCGAAAACGATTACTTTAATTAAAAACCTAAAACCTACCATAACTAGTAGTCAGGATAACAAACTTAAAATTAGGGAATAATTAAGTTCAGATGTCTTTTACATGTCTTAGCGACCCGAGTATTCGGCTAATATATATGTCTTATTAAAATAGTGTTAGCCTGAAAAAAATAACTTCACATATAACAAAAAAAACCCAACTATCATGACTAGTAGACATGATAGTAAACTTAAAAACTAGGGAATAAATAAGATCATATGTCTTTGACATGTCTTAGCGACATGTTAGGGACCTATATTGACCCACGACCTGAGGCTAAATTAACAGTGTCCCTTGGGCACATAAATGCCTGGGGGATGAGGCACTGATTCCTTCCCCTAGGAAAAATTATCAGGCCGCAGTGCAGTCATAAATTCGAGGTACGTGTACTTAATGTGCGCACACCTCATTAATTCAATAATTCATTTATTCATTCAACCACATACCCTGATTTGAACTACTAATGCGTTTTCTTTGATGTCCGCGTGAATATATTTACGTGAAGCGAATCTATCTGTTTTAATCACTAACTGTCCGGATTTCCCTTACTTCAGAAACACTGGACCACGTATTCAACACCAGTCCCAGATACCATAATCAACGAGTCGGTTTCCAAGATTACCAAAAGAAAATGAATTCCCCTAGAACATACCCTGAATGTTTGGACAAGGTACGCAACAATAACATCGATACCACATATATGAACATAATAAGGTACCTTAAACAAATTAACAAACATGGCAACATATAAATCCAACCACAAGTAATTATAATAACAATTAATAGAAGGGCTAAAGCAGTAAGGTAAGACTGCTAGCTGAAGCGCACGCCCATGGTTGTTGTTGTGTGTTTTTTTAAAAATATAAATATATTTACATTTTTTTCTCCCTCATGTAGGCATGCAGCTAACTATATATATATATATATATATATATATATATATATATATATATATATATATATATATATATATATATATATATATATATATATATATTATAAAGGTGGCAAACCCCCGCCATCATTCCCAGATACACATGACAACAAGAGTGGTAAGATACAAATAAACACAAAATATACTTAGTCCCCAACCATCTTAAGACTATAAGGTGACCTAAGCCAAGTCAAGAGGCCACACACACACACACACACACACACACACACCCCACTCCGGAACTAAATAAACAACAACAACAACACAGTCCCCAATTATTAACACGACATGTAAATCCAACACTTATACTCAGACCAAACATACTAATTTATACAACAAAAAGGGGCACAATATACCTTCTAAATTCAATATAGCTATTAAACAAAGAATCGTGGCGATAAAAGACCAGTCGCCAAATCAAGATCTAAGGCAATGGAAATCGAGTCGAAACAGAACAACAAACTCTAGCAAAACAGCAAAACACTACAACAGCACGAAGAAGAAAGAAAGAAGGCATCACAGAATGAAGAAAGAATAAAGAATCGACTTTCAAATTGCCAATTTATATGAGGTTCTTCCTTCAGCTATTGAAGACCTCTTTCGATACAAGCTCTATACCCACAACCCTAACTCGATCCTTTGTATACCACCAACAAAATGAAAACCGAAAGTAAACACAGCGTGACCCAAACATGTATAGGGTGCCTGACACCCAGTTGATTGTCAACATTTCGGAAAATCAAAAGTACACCATGTACATCAAATTCCAACTTTAATTAAAAATAGTAATGAAATTACATAACTCAAAGGATTAGGAAAATTACACGAGTTACTTACACACCATTGGAATAGATCTCTGTCCACTAGTATAACTGGACTTGAGTCCCGCGGGCCCCTTGTCTCCCTTCCTCGGCCGGACATGTTCATGAATTAAAAAGTGCAACATTCGTACATAAAAGCGGGACTGTAGTGGCTCCATTCCTACAGTCCCGATCAATTAAAAATCTCGACCTTCGAGATTTAACCAGTCGCGAAAGCACTAGTTGCGTAGACGACTTAGATCCTTTAACTGATTGAATTGATTGATTGTTTTAGTCAAAGCCATGAAAGGGAAGGTCCCGGCAATATCACCAACCAGAACAAAGCAGAACAGCTGGCACGACATTTTGCTAATTCCAGCAATAATAATAGTCATACCCAAACGTTTATGGAGCAAGGACGGACAATCGAATAAGAATTCCCTCCCATATTCACAGACCAAACCAACAATGACTCACCACTAAATTACCCATTCAACTTCGATGAATGGATAAAAGCACTACTTAACAAAGAAACCACATCCCCAGGTGAAGACAATCTCGGCTACGACATCTATAAACATTTCACGATAAATATGCAAAGAATTATGCTTGACTTGATAAACCTAATATGGCACACTGGAAACACACCCACATTATGGAAACAAACAGTGGCCATAGCCATACCTAAAGCAGGAAAAGACTCCAAAAACATAGCATCATATAGACCCATCTCTTTGACTGACATCAACTGCAAAGTCATGGAAACAATGATCAACATCCGGCTAAGGCACCACCTGGAACAGAACCACCTACTTAGTAAAACTCAAAGTGGATTTAGAACCATACGCTCCACCATTGATCAGCTAATTCGACTAGAAGCCAGCATTTAACTTGCCTTCAATGTCAAACGGAAAAAAGATAGGCACTTAACTGCGGTATTAATAGACCTCGAAAAAGCGTTTGATATGGTCTAGACTAAAGGTCTCATTTCCAAACTCAATCAATTCGGCATAACAGGAAGAATGCACCGTTGGATCTCAAACTTCCTAACGGGAGGCAAATCAAAACCAGAGTAGGCTATGCACTCTTCGCGATTGACACTCTGGACAACCGAACTCCCCAGGGAAGCTTAATAAGTCCAACACTGTTCAAACTCATGATCAACAACATCTGCAACAATATTACCAACAAACTAGTCGAACTGTCCCAGTTTGCTGACGATAGTGAAATATGGAAGGCAGGCAACCCCAACGGCCAAAACAACATCAAGCAACTACAGTAAAGCCTAGACACCATCGGCAAATTGGCAGACAACTATGGATTCAACATATCTGATACTAAAACAGTAGGAATGCTTTTCTCCCCTACAAACAGGAAGCGTACTACATACCCAAAACTCTGCATACAAAATACTCCAATCCCATTCGTAAATGAAACTTACTTTTTGGGAATGCTACTTAACGAAACACTTAATTGGAAAACGCACATAAGAATCCTAATAAAAAATGCCAACAAGACATCAGACTCCTAAACAATATCAAGTGGACAACGTGGGGAGCTGAAAAACAAACTATGCTCAAGTTCTACATGTCATTAATCAGGGCTAAACTGGACCACGATTGCCAGGTGAATGCCTCGGCAAACAAGGGCCTGCTTAAGAGACTGGACGGCATACAATATAAAGCACTCAGACTATGTACGTGGACTCTACCTAACATCTCATTCGAGGAGCTACAAATACTGACGGGAGATCTACCACTGCACCTCAGACGAGAAGAGCACATATTGAGATATTCTACCAGAAACTCAATACATCAAGACACCAACCCAACCAAGATGATTATTAAAACATGCAACAATCCGTTCAGGCAAAAACGAGCTCTAAACCATCCAACAGGTAAAACAATACACACGCTGTGAGGAAATTCAACTATCCTGAATTCAAGCAGAACAATACAAAATCAAAGATCCTACCCCTTGGAAAAACTGCACACCCAAAATAAACCTGTCTGCTCAGAACGTAGGATCCAAACTACAAAACCTACCAAAATGCTAATAGAAATCCAGAAAATCATTGACGAAACTTACTCCTGATTTTTTAAAATCTACACAGACGGATAGAAATCGAAATAACTAAACAGAACTGCTGTTGCAATAGTGGTGCCTTACCAACATGTTGAATTTGGTGCAAGACTTTCGGATGGCTGCTCCATCTACACAGCAGAATTATGGGCAATAATGAAGCCCTCAAATGGATTAAGACCCCAAACCACAGTCAGTACGTCATTATAACAGACGCTCTAAGAGTACTCAAATCCTTAGAGACAGGCACATCAAAAACTAGAGCAAATATGCTAGAAGACTCTATGTTATCCATCAGGGAGCTCGAAGATAAACAACAAACCATTGAATTCCTATAGGTACC
The DNA here is from genome assembly GCA_028554795.2 of Sinohyriopsis cumingii. Taxonomy (NCBI): domain Eukaryota; kingdom Metazoa; phylum Mollusca; class Bivalvia; order Unionida; family Unionidae; genus Sinohyriopsis; species Sinohyriopsis cumingii. The sequence goes on from CM068827.1 coordinate 145,390,772, forward strand.
TTCTCACATCAATCTGATTGGCAACGATAAAGCTGACCGAATGGCGAAATACAATCTCTTGAACAATGTAACATAAACACTTAAATAGTGCGTATGAGATATATAGTCATATAATGAACAAGAAATGGTAGCAGCTCTGGGACAACACCAACAAGGACAGACATTAGCACCAACTGCAAAAAGAGGCCACAATGGTAATCACGACACATAAAATCCTGGAAATCGTGGACATCCGAATTATCAATAGGATCAAAACAGGAAAAACTTTGCTCCGAAACAGCTTTGGGAAACATCTCAGGAAGGAATTGAACCAAACTACTAACTGTCCACATTGCCCTGCTGCAGAAACACTGGACCACGTTTTCAACACTTGTCCCAGATACCATAATCGACGAGTCGGTTTCCAAGATTACCGGAAGAAAAATAATTCCCCTACAACATACCCGGAATTTTTGGACAAGGTACGCAACAAAAACATCGATACAACATACATGAGCATAATAAGATACCTCAAACAAACTAACAAACATGGCAACACATAAATACAACCACAAGTAATTATAACAGCAATTAATAGAAGGGCTAAAGCAGTAAGGTAAGACTGCTAGCTGAAGCGCACGCCCAAGGTTGTTATTGTTGTTGTGTGTGGTTTGTGTTTCCGATTGTAGGCATGCAGCTAACACAATACCACAAACCTGATGGTATGAGAAAAACAACACATATTCCCATAACTATGTATACATATTATATGGGTGGCAAACCCTCGCCATCAGCCCTAGATACACACGACAACAAGAGTTGTAACATATAAATAAACACAAAATATTCTTAGGCCCCAACCATATTAAGACTATAAGGTGACCTAAGCCCAGTCTTCAGGCCCCTACACAAGAGGGAACTAAATAAACAACAGCAACACAATCCCCAATTGTTAACACGACGTGTAACGCCAACACTGATACTCAGACCAAACATACTAATTTATACAACAAAAAGGGGCACAATGTACCTTCCAAATTCAATATAGCTATTAACCACAGAATCGTGGCGATAAAAGGCCAGTCTCAAACATCAAGATGTAACACAATGGAAGTCGAGTCGAAGCAGAACAGCAAACTCTAGCAAAACAGCCAAACACAATTATACAAAGTCTAGGTTGCAACAGCCAAATCAAAATATAAAAAGAGAGGCATGCTGGCGTATTGGCAATACTTATTTTAGAAGGAATAATGTACTGTTCAGATACGTGTGTGTGTATGCACGTATGTATGTATGTATTGTATTGCATTGTATTTATTGTATTGTATTGTATAATTACTAATGTCGGGTATATGCTATTGTATTGACGTCATTGTATAAAAGTTAATTCAATTTATATGATTATATGTTTAAGTATTGGGAGGCATTGTTGGGAAAATAATTTCCCAAAGGGAAATATTAGGCATTTATTAAAAACACACACTATAACGTACATAATTCATGAGACTGTATTGTAGAATGTATACGTTTTGCAAAATAGAGCCTACAATTTCTAAACGGAATGAATTCTCAGTAGATTCTTATTTATAAGTGTCTGGTCATTTGGTATAGGAGTCATTCTGTGTAGTATGTGTTCTTCGCATGGTTTGTAGTATGTGGCAATCAATAATGACATGTAACTACTGATAAAGCATACAAACGTGAGGCGTGAAAAACTATGTCAATGTGAATTAGAGTTTCGTAAAAGTTTGGTCATGAGTTGATTTAAAGTAAAACTGTTTTGTGGTATTAATAGTTTTAAGAAACCTTCAGTTGACAACGAATGTTATCTGTTGTGTTTGTTTTGTTTTTTTTTATTTTTTTTTTGCAAATAGAGGAAATATAGACAGAAAGCAAGTCATTCGTAATTGTTTGAAATTGGTTGTTTCGCCTGACAATTATTAAATTTAGATGGGATACTTTACTTTTTTACACAAATTTACCTGAAGATAACTTTTTATAGCTAATGTAATGAATATAATAGTGTTTTGTGTTGCTATAAATTTACTGAAGAATATTGTTTCAAGGTACAAAAGAGTCAAATATTTTTAAAAAGTAAATAAATCCCAGCAGTCATCCACTGTGAACATAACATTGCCACTCCCTTACAGGACATCACTATCATGCGAAACAACCGATTTCAAACAAAAAAAGCAAATATCCCAACTAAAATTAAATCCCAAGTCCATCGTCATACCTGGAAATCAAATAGTCGGTCGCTTTTTTGCAATCTGTATTATGTATCTTTCTCTCTGAATTGTATCTATTTATCACTGAATGTTTACTTGTCAGTAAACTTAAAGTGACTTGTAGGTCCATTGTTAGCTACCAACCACTAAATCTTCGTGTTTGGGTTGTCTGATATTTTCATCTGATTCAGTACCTTCTTTTTACCTGAAGATAGTAACTTCTTTCAAGTAATATAATGTATGCAATATTTTTTTCTATAATTCAGAAAAATATTTTGTCCAAATTATTTGTGAGCCAAACACATTTTACGATTCAAATAGGTGCACAAATTGAATGGTTGGCCTTAGTTTATATATATCATATTGTTAGCTTATTAGTTATAAGCTGTTGTGTCACTGGGAAAGACAAACCGGTTGTTTCGCGTGTTTATGAAGTTTTGTTGCTGTATTAAAATCAAAACAGATGAAATACGGATTGCAATTAAAGTCTTTGAATAGTAACAGTAGTTAGATTAGCACAAGTAATATTACTACTGCAATTAGAACAACTGCAATTACTATTACTCTATCATCGTCTCCATCTTCCTGATTTTCTATAGTCTTAAGTAAAGGAGGTATTTAATTGGACAGAACTATATTCACATCCTTATAAGCATATATGTTGCTTTGGGATGTTCATAATATATTGATGGACTTTCTTATCACCAGACACATATTCAGAAAAAAATAGATGAAAAAGATGAATAATTTTGTCTACATTTGTTTTGTAATAATGTGCAATTTTTTAAAAAATTTACATCATAATAAGTACAGCTGCCATTGCGCATTGCCACCGATTGCTATAAGTGTAATCCAGAGTTGTGGCTCGACACCTGTCTTTGATCGTTGCCCAACAAAAGTTTCATGCATAATTTAAAAGTCATCATCTCGTATTCGACAACAAATGCCACTAACATAATTATAACCCGTTTTTCACACAGAAAAGTTTATTTCTGTGATATGTCTTACCTCAGTATATATCCAGATTTAAAGCTGCACAATCCAGCATGGGATTCACAATGGCTGACTTCCTGAATCAAGCTTGATTGGATTCTTCTACGACCGAAAATTCTTGTTAGTACGTGTTAGAAAGAATTCAGCTGTGGTGAACAATATCTATATATGTCCAAGGCAGTTGCTAATAATAAGCGTTTGATTGATTGCAATAAAGAGGATAAACACATCTTTTCTTTTAAATGCTGGCCCTGCAATGACAGTAATTTGCATGCCTGGGCTATTGATACCCCTAACACGCTGTTAGAGATCCAATGAGTTATTTGACAACAAAAATCTAGGTCAAGGATCATGTACACTCAGTACTATTTGTTTTTGGATATCATTCCGTTATACGACTGGTATATTGGTTTAGGTTCGGTACTGCACTATCATATCAGTGCAAATTATGTATTCACGGTTACATATTTGTGTATGTTTTTTGTGCATTGAAAAGTCAGTTAATAACACGGACGGATATAATATATGAAAATATAGCCGTTGATGTCATCGGGTATTAAAGAAAATTAATAAAACACACTTTCCATACTTTAACTTTAATACGTATAGGTAGAAAATATAAACTCAGGCTCAGTAGTCAAGCACATTCGGTTATCGGACACTTTTGCATGACCAATGAGAGGGGATGGGGTCACTGGATAACATCCTTCGAATAATCTCTAGTAAACAAAGCCCTTTACAGATGCATTTATTTTGAATGCAGTCCTATTTATAAACTGATATGTATAAAATACATTTCAATCAATCGTTTAGCCGAATAAGAAATGAAAGTAGAGATTCCAGTTCGCAAGAATTCTTCAAAATTAGTCATCGACGTACAACTTTGGAAATACATAAAGAAAAATAGTGAAGAAAAACACAAATTTAGCACAGAACTGAAATTACGGTTTGATTTTGCTAAAAATGAAAGAGGAATCGCGATTGCAGATATGAACAAAATCGATGTCTGCATATTTATATTTATTACCAGCTGAAGTGGTTAACAGTAACAACCATATATGCATTTGAATTTAAATATAAAAATCAGTGGAATAGCACTACACGGGAGATTGTGAAAATCATAAAAATTACTAGACTAGGAAGACTAGAGTACAATAAATGGAGTATTACTTGGTTGGATCATTTCAACTACATGGTAGGCATTCGCGTTAGTCTTAGATCTCTTAACATGCTGTCAAGCGATATATTTCACTAAATGCCTCTTACGAATGAAAGATTGACTGTATCATATGCAGGAATGCATTATTTCACTAAAAGATATAATTTAATATAAATTTTGATCCCCCCCCCCCGAAATAAAACGAACGATTTTAGTTAATTGGGACAATGGGACTTTAATGTTAATGGCTGTGGGTTTTAGTTACCTTATAATTTCTAATACTAGGGTCGCATAGTATTTGAATTGTAGCTATCATTGACTAATCCCTTCCTTGATGTAAGTTACTAGAGAAAGAAGAAGAAAAGCGTTGGTGAGGTATAAAGTGTCTAGATAATTCAGTTAATTTAATGCCATGTTTTCTTTAGATTTAGGAAGTATATGGGCCTGCTACAATTAGCATTGCTTGGCCGATTGTTTGAGGTCGCAGCATAACACAATGGGGCAGGTCCGTACTACTCCACGCCATAGGCGGCTGGTGTCCAGCTTTTCCCATACTTTTTGATCCTTTTGGCCTACCCCCCTCCCCGACTCCTGCGACTTATTCAATCGACTTGGTAAAATTATTCCTTAAGTTATTATAAAAAAAATGTTTATATCCTACCATATTTCCTGCTAGTGGGTCCATTACCATTGGCATTGCTAGGCCGATTGTCTGCATTCTCTGCGTGACGCGGGGGTTCCATTTTTCTCGATCAGTATAGGGTCCACCGTACACGCAGTGGCATTAATCCACACCCATTGCGGCTGGTGTCCAGCTTTTCCTATGCTTCTTCATTTTTTGGCTTGCCCTTTTTAGCCATATTTGGTTAATCTTAATTTTAATTGGACTATATAATTCATGGACGCTATAGATTATTTCGCTTATCAATTTATTAATTAGGCTTTTTGGTTGGCTCTATCATTTCCATGTATGTTAATGTGATATGGTGTCCAAATGAATTCTAATGTGTGTATTGTATCCTTTATATTTTGTAGCAGTTGTAGAGTTATATGCATAAAAGTATTTCTACTTTTGGAATTGCCTATTTCTAATGATCATAGGACACTTATAGAGCCTCTGATTATGAGGTGTTTTTTTCTCCATGTTTAGTGCTTGTAATATGATATTAGGTGGTTGATTTCTCCATTTTGTCGGATCTAAATACATTATTGGATCTGCTTGTAGGTTGAATAGTTGTTTTTTTTTTCTTGTAGATCGTGAATATGTTTCCCTCCCGGTGGAAAGGGGACCAACTCTTTGCTAAAGGCTTTATCGCATCTTTGTATGTCATTTTTCACCGGGTAGTTGTTATCATTGATTCAGGTCCTTCCTGCCTACCTTAGTAATCGTTCGTCCCTTCTTAGTTCCAAAGGAAGTTTTCCTGTCAGTATTTGAAGTTCTTCCTTCGAGGTGTTTTAAAGATCCTGTGAATACTCTGAGAGATTGATATTGGATGCTGTATATTTTGTTTAGTAATGATGGGCTTGCCTAGCACTAGGCCTGAGTCACATAGTCTAATTTTTATCTAATTAAGCTTTATAAAGTGGTTTGGTTTGGTAAGCACCCCAGGTTGTATGCTTTATATTTGTTATAGGTAAATTTAGACCCTAATTACACCTTCCAATTAGATATTTATATTTTTTTCCAGTTTAACTGTTCCTCTAAAAACATTCCTAGGAATCTAATTACTTTGACGAATTGTATTTGGGAGTGTTGTAGTTTCAAAATTGGATATTTGTTCCTTTTTTTTGAGAGTGAGAAAAACATTCCTACCTCTTGGTTGGTCGACTATGACCGCACCGAGGTTTATTTATAAGGCGCAGACGCGATAGGAAACGTCCGTTCGTGCTTGCTATGAACGCTTTTGCTAACATATCTCAGAGGGATAGAGAGAAGTGAAAAACCTATATATTCAGACAGTATCCATTTTTTTAAAAAAAGAACAGACATCCATTTGTTTCAAAATACAACCCTTTTATTTTTTATATAAGAGTCTCGATCTTAACAGTCACTAAATGTTCTAAGGTAAATCCAAGACTGCGTTGATGAAGAACATACACACAATATTGTCAACACACCATGGCATATGTGCCTTGTAATTACACATTTTTGAAGAGAGTCGTCCTACCATTTCTTCTCATATAGTCGATGACATCGTTTTCCAAATGCGGTAATCCATAAGAATCAAAATAATCCACGCTGTGAACGTTGGGAAAGTAGACTGCTACCCAATTAGTTCATGTGAGATGACTGTCGTCAGTGTTGATGACATACGCTTCATCTTCTTCAGGTTTGCAATGAGGAAGTTCATCCTTAGCGCACACGACATGATTGCATGAAGCGGTGTACGAACTGTTTTTCAAAATGTAATGAAATTCCCAGTTATCCATTATGTTTAGTTTGTGTCTTCCACAGGTAATATTGAGGCATGAATTCAATTCCAAACGTTTTCTTTGAAAATCTCAGTCAAGTAAACGGTTCTTGGGTTTGTCTCCGTACTCTTTGGAAAGTGAGCTTGGATGCGACTGATCTTTGGGGAAGACAATGGAGGGGATGAATAGTCACGCAACTCTTTTTCCCGCTGATGCAAAATTGATTCTTCCAAGATGAGATGTAAACTGTCATCCAGATGCTCGTTCAGTTTTTCTTCTTAGCTCATCATCAGGCTTATATCGTTCTGAACATGACTGGAATGATCATTTTGATATCAATATTAATGTTTGTGAGTCAACCATATAATTTTGTTCCGCCTGGTGCTTCGCAAAGCAGGAGACTAAATGTTCTTCTTGTTCTGGTTATCTCGTCATCGTGACGTCCTCTCCGTCCTTGTCTTTTGGTTCCGCTTCAAAGACATCCGCGTCTCACATCTACAAAAAGGCTCCACAGTCCAAAGAGGAATAAGCGTCTTCAATAGCTTCTAATAGTCTAGAATAATTTCTCTCAAACTGTTGACTTCTAGAGTATGATCGAATTCTTTATACAAGATGATGTTCACCATGTTGTCTAGATCTTCTGCAAACTGAAGTGCCACACGACTTTGACCGTATTTTATAGGGTGGAAATGTCCCTAGTTGCTGCCTTGATCAGGAGTAAAATTAAAAGCCCACAACATGTAGCCTCCTGAATAATCGTCGTGCGAAATACTGTGTTGGTCCCTAACTGCTTCGTGGCTTCGTACAGGGACACGTACGATCTCAAGTAATTCTTCTACTATATGTGTTAGCTTTAACTCCACTGTGATGTCATCCTTGAGATTTTACCGATTTTTGATGACAAAATAGACGAGGTATCTGGTATCGTCTCCGACTCCAGCTCCATCCATGGATATACAGTCAAGATTGTGATAATTGTAAGTCTTTTAGAGTATTCAGTTCCCAAGAGATACGATGCTGCCTGATGAGGTACGAAACGTTCGGATGTCACTCTAACGATGCCCATTATCTGACAGCTCCTTCCGCCGCCCTCATGTTAACGAAATTTGCTGCTTGCGTACTTATGTTGCTTTTGTTTCACTTATTTCTAAAGTTACAGGCACGTAATTGCTGATGAACCTAGCTGAGATTTTGGCAAGTGACTTCGGTTTACGCAAAATTACATATTTAGGAGAACACTTCGTCGGACAATTTAGATATCAGAGAAACAGTATTCAAATAATATTAAAGAATTTGCATCAGCAGCTCGATGATTTTATTTCACGGTACAGAGTTACACAAAAGTCGCCGTAGTGGGATAACTTGGCCGCGCTAGTGGTTTGCTGTCCATTTGGCGATATCAATTCGATCGTGACTAAAACACTATCCTCTTCAGGCAGTAACACTGTTCCTATGACGATACTGTGGTTGTGTTGTTCTCTGTTCGAACCTATTTTAAGACGTTACACGGAGCAGATAATGGGCGGTACAATAATTGGAAACGGCATATGCATCGAAGAACAAAGAAATTATACTGTTGGAATGTAAATGCCCGGCTGTGAGATGAGTGGGAACACTGCCTGATTATAATTAGACGGAGGTATTATCGTGTTTAACGGTTTCGCCTGTTGTTTCTCAGTGTTTACTGCTGGATTCGGTTTTTCGTAAATGCGCCTTCCACCACATGGATTTTATGGTGCATTACAATAAAAAATACTACCAACTCGATTTTAGTAGGCTACAAATTTCTCCCACAACGATAGGCAGGATTTTATTTTTCAGCTAGGATTACTGCATCACCAGCGAGAAATCATTCCTGAGCTGTTTCAGCAGGGTCTTTAAGCGGAATAGTTTTGCAAGCCGGAAACATTGTGGAGTAGGTTGCATTTAAACTGATGCACTTTTTGGTAGGTCAGAAAACCTGCAGGGCGCTATTTTTTGGGCTCTAATTTCGGTTCCTCATCTGTATGACTATTGTTTTCAGCGATAACCCGCATCCGGATAAAATCAGCATAAACGAATGGCCGTAAAGCCCGTGGTCACTATCCGTGCGCGGCAACGCAATGGGCGCCGGTACTGAGACCCCCAAAACACGTGATTAATGCAGGTACACGAGTTTGTACACGTAGACGTTCAGGTGGTAATAGATATAATACGATTCTAGCTGACGTTGGTCTTCCGGTAGGAGGTTGTAGTCCATGTGAATACAATATATTACCGTCCTCATAGTATACTTCTGCGTCGAATAGACTCTGGGTTATCAATTCAATCAGGGTTAAATGTGTAATGTATTCGTTTACCTTATAGCCTTTCATCGTAAGTTAGTGCAACGGCTTCCCAACGAACTACATTGGGTACCTGTTGAAACCTTTGGTTATTTTAGCCAGCTGATTTATTTTGACAAGATCAACTTGCGGGTTAGGAGTGGCCTACAAGTGAATATAGTCTAACTACCTTTGTGCTTCTATGACGTATAATAACATGAAATCTAATGAGGAATAAGATATATTACGATGATATTTGTGAATGTAATAAGAGCGGTTTTCTCCATTTTGAGACTCACATTTTCGAAGGCTTGTATTGTTGGAAACAGAACATCTCTATCCCTGGAAGCCCAGTGACTCCAATGTTTGCTGAGATATTTGTTCTCGATCATTAATTTCATTCAGTAGATCTGGCGTTGCCTTGGATAATTATTAAAGTTTCATTTGAGAAGGATACTATATTTCTTAAAACACTACCCCGGCTAAAAATTCTCTAAGTAGCTATTCACCGCTTCGGATCGATTTTCCATGCACGTTATATATTATCAAGAATAATAACGCTTCTATGACTTTGTTAGGTTAAAAACCAGGATTAGCTATGGTCAACTCTGCTACCACCACCTCGTCTGGAGCGTTATTGATTATATCCTCTAATGACATCACCACCATGATGGTATAAACATCCTCGTACTCTAACCCAGTAGTGTTGGAAAAAAAATTCTTATTCACTGAATCGATCAATTTTCTGTTTACGAAACCTCACTTTTAACCCACGACTTTATCAATGCAGTCGTCGTCTCTTTTTGTGCACGTCTTTCATACTCTTATCGAGTAAATTTACGCCGATTGAGGTAACCGGTTTTTACGATGGCGTTTACAAGACCCGGATGCAACTTCTGGATGATAGTTTGAAACAGGCTTTCTATGCTGTTTGTTAACTGTGCCCATTCCCTGTCGTTACAAAACATAAACGCGGCAAAATACTTGTCGAAGTCGTCTCGAAGCTACTGTTGTCGCATGTGCCACATTGTAGTGTGGGATAGCACTGGACCGTCATCCTGAGATTCTGAATCCGTATTTTCTGTAGATGCTGTCTTACACAGATTTCTAACGAAATTATTCTTTGCATAGCTTCCGGTAATTTCCTTGAGCGTGTGCAGGTTGTTTCCCATGTACGAAGCGTCCTGCCGATATAAATAGTCCAACAGAAGCTGGTCAAGCTCAATAGCGATCCCGACGATTTCGGCCATCTGTTATCTTTATTCATCTAAGGTGAAATTCTGAAAATAACTTAGCCCAAGATGACACGTCTCTTCCATGGGTGCATTTAACTTCAACGTGGAGTATTTGGTATAAGAACCTGTGACGTAAAATTCGAGTGTGGTCTATCAAATTGGTGCAGTACCGTTATAAAGCACGTCGGCCGTATTGCCTGGCTTGATGCCATCTAATCGCCACATGAGGATACACTTTTGTCCAATGCTACTTCCACGCAACTGTAATTTCCATGTGGCTAACGCCGCCAGTAATTGCACCTGCAGTCAAACGGATGATGTGACTCTGACCATAACCAATTTGTTTCCATAATCAGACGCCAGGAGGTGACGCTAGAAGAGAAAATAAGCCTTGTAAGAAATGAAAAATTCTGACCAGGCCGAGATGATACATGATAATTTCAGATCTGCTGCCGTAGTGTTCTGTGGGTATAGGTATGTGCCCAATGTTGTTTTTGACGTGGGTGTATTTACGTACATTTTCGTTGCCACCTCCTTATCAGCCTCAGGCGTTGATATTTCCAACGAAGGTGCCTCTGGTAAGGGATAATTTAGTGTTTCCAAACTAGTTTTAATAGGAGATAGCTGGGTGTTATCCATGTCGGGACACATGATTGAAGCGCCTGGTTGTATAGCGACATTCGTCAGGCCAGTATCATTGCCGAGTTGTTTGCCAGCAGTATATTACCATAACATATGTTGTTAACCTTGAATCCCTCATTCGATGTTTGCTCGGTGAAGGGGCTTTAAGTTTTGGCTGCTTGGCGAACACTTCAGATAGACCGGTCACTGGTACCAAATATGATATAGGTTCTACTGCTGAGCACATTTTACACCCATTCTAGCTTGGGTTTTGCGAGGTCGTTCTGAAAGCTGGCGAAGACATTACTAGGTTTGATAGTACATTCCCTGCTACGGAAAACGGCATCTTTCGACATCAAAGGAAACATTTTCGGCGACGGATTCGCCTATTTTATGTGTTTGCCGGAAAGTGGCATCTCCAAGCCGAAACCGCCTGGGAAAACACAAGGGACTGCCTGGAAGAACGTGCCGGAAACCCGTATACAATTCTTCCGCCCATGTTAACGTTTCCGGTCCTAGTGTCTCCTGACATTGACAGCCTCATCGGGCTAATTGTATCACGTACGACCACCGCGCAGCTTTAGCGTACGGCGGCGGATAACTAACATCTTTGAGATCACAGATGCTGTGGCCGCTTCTGTTTAAACGGCCATTCGTCATCGGTGTGTTTGATTGTTTTTTGAGTGCCTCCTGGGAGGCACCGGAATCACCAGATGACACAATTGACGTGCCGAATGAAGTCTAAGAACTGATTAATATATAAAGGACGTAATTAATTTTTGCAATAAGAAAATTGTAGGTCCAACAGGGCGCGGAAAACGAATTTGCTGATGAATTTCCTGTTGAATAACATGCCGAACTACAATCACGTGGTTGTTTACACGCTTAATCTGCAGCAGGACAAATACAAAACTCTATCAGAATATAACTAGTGGCAAGAAATGCAAGAAACAGTGGCATCGGTTGCATCGGTGATGCCCATGCACACCACGCTGGCAACACAGTTGCTGACAACGGTGTCATTTTTACCATCTCTGAGTCGGACGATATTCAGCCTGTGGAGGATCTGGAGGGTGGACAAGGTCGAAGACGAATACGAAGCCCACGTCTGCTTAATACATTATCGTGTTTGACTACCTTAAGATTGACAGGGCAACATAACTAAAATGTATGGCCATTTATCGCTGTCGCGAAGTAGGCACTGCAATATCATTTACACGAGGTAATCAATCATATTACGAAGTGCCAAAATGCATGCCGCATAATTCGGGATTTTTTGTGCTATTTTCCTGGCTAGAAAACCTCGACATTAATTTCATAGCACAAGACCATTACAGTAGCTAACATCAGCGCGCAAGATCTCAAGGACTTTGACGCTACAGCGACGCCCTTCAGTATGCATTATCTCATAAACCTCTCATCGCAATGCGGAGACGATACCTTGGAAATACCGAAAAGGACGTGAGCAGTTTTCTTGTCTTACCTACCGTAAAATCAATGTTACCTACCTCCTTCGATTGACTTGAATACATCTGAAAGCATAAACAACAATTGCAAAATGTTAGTTTGCTCTTGCTGTATAACTGGATCATTTTCAAACAAAATGTGCATCTTGCCGAGTAACATATTACTTAGAACTTTTTTTTATAATGCCTCACGACGTGAGTGATTGTAAATCATTGTGTTTGCTTTTCTGCCTACCACTGTCCTGTCCTTGCATATAACCGTCATCAAGCTCAGGGTCCCTGGTGATAGACGTGACCTCTATATTAGATATTAATTATAATGCATTGGCATCCGTGAGTTATTACGAATCTTACAGTAATTATTGCAGCGATCAAATCAGCAATGGTTTAACAGGCAGAAAGAAACCAATATAAATAACCAAAGAAAAATAGTTTTGATTTAACAAAAATAAACGTTTCCCTTATTCTTCAAATATCGGATTGACATTTTGGTATCAAACGCTAATCTTTATCTTCTCTCAGAAGTTCTGAAATATACCCTTCCCTTTCTTAACAAATGGGTATTTTCGAACTAATCTTGTAAAGAGTAATAAACCACTTAGAACAAGGCTGTTTTAGGACGAGTAAACCTTACACATACATAAAATAAATGTTTCGTAAAATGCCGGTCTTAACTCTAATCGAAAGCGTCGTTTGATTTGTAAATGTCTGTCAGCTAAATACAGAATTGTAAAAAATATAATATGTTCCTACTTTAAGATTTATGGCTGCTTGCGTTGGTATGAAACAATAATTTACTGCTATACAACTGGATTGTGGTCAAATAATTTGGACCTCTAGCCGAGGAACATATTTCTTTAAACTTGATTTAAAGTATATTTTAGTAGCGTGTTCCTTGTACCTTGTTAGTATACAAACATCTTCACATTATCTTGTTTCAAAATAACGAAATAAATATATCGGACAAAGTTTACATTGCCTGGAGAGGTTATAAATTTTAACATTTAAATATGCTGGATAAATAGGGGGATATAATGTCAGATTTAAATACGAAAAAGTACTTATCCTTCCTTTCTGTTGATGAAAAACCACACTTTCCTTTGCTTATACATCTTAATAAGGAATATAGAGACCTGTTTCAGCGTTGACAACTACTATAAGCGGCAAATCGGACAAATTAATCTTGAGCTAATTGAGAAAAAAAGGATTTGTGTTAAGTGTGCGAATGGTACTAGTCACAGTATAAAATACAAACATTTATTCTTTAATTTTTCCTTTCTAGTTTATTTATTCCTCATTGGTAACGCAGAGACAAACGGTAAACCTCTTGTGAATGACTTGGGCACAACAACACACACACACACACACACACACACACACACACAGATATATATATATATATATATATATATATATATATATATATATATATATCGTTCGAAATTTTAATCCCTGTTTTTTGTTAATACTAATTTATCATACACCCATAATGCATCAAATTTAGTTTTACCACTGTCCACTGTAAACCTCATAAATGCGGTCCATATTGACCATTTGAATGCCTGAAAATTTTTTAAAGCACAAACTTTCTGTCTCCAAATTGTGGAGATCTCTTATTACAATGCTGATGAAGAATCATGTGTATATTAGCAGACATGCATAATCTAGTGAAATGATAATAATTACAGAAGCTTAACGAACGTGCTTACTTTGAGTCTTCTGTACTATATTTGGTATAGGACTATACAAGTGTATTGTATTTGACCTACGAGAGGGACAATTCTCAACCAAACGTGTGATGTACAGGTGTCCCAAGTGTATGATGCACATATCCCAAGTGTATATGTCCCAAGTGTATGATGCACATGTCCCAAGTGTATGATGCACATGCACTACAATCAAGCCCACTTCTCCCCAAGATTAGCACAGCACATTTACTAGAATTTTAAGTACATTTAACTTTTTCTATAGCATTATCATAGTTTGTTTCAAATTTCAAATGGATTTCGTATTGATTAGTTTACATTTTATTTTGTTTACGTTAACAAAGCATAAATGCTATGTATGAAGAAAAAACAATTTTCAATAATCTAGTAATGCCGAAAATATATGTCTTGCAGTACCATCTAACAAGTGAATATGTGGATAACGTATCGAATCTGTGACGGGCTTATTTAGAAGGACTCGTGGTTTTAAACCATGCTCCGTTTCCTTAAAAGTGTTACACAGTTAATTTTAAAAAGAAGATAGTTGTGACCATGAAAACGAGCTAGCACAGGTTTATACTAGAACCACTAAAATATCACAGAAAATAATCGTTAGAAAAACAAGATTCAGATGCAAAAATAATGTCTCTAGATTACGAATGTCGAAATAATATAGACCCTTATTGTATCTAGATCCTCTTTATTTGTTTCCCACACGTATCAACTGGAGGAGGTCAATACTAGGTTCAGATAAGAAGAGGCACATAGAGTGTTATATTCGCACATTAATCCAACTGTCGAATGTTTAATTCTTTATCAAATAAAATATTTATTTTTCATCTCAGGTCTCTTACTGGTAGAGATAGAAAGATATAAAAGACACGCAGACATAATATATATATATATATATATATATATATATATATATATATATATATATATATATATTTGTTTTGATCTGCTACTCGCGTATGGAGAGATTTCTATATTTATATACGTCAAAGTAGAGTGCATACAATCTGATATATGTACAAATTAAAATCAACACAAATTTTAAAACATAAAAATTTCAGTTTAGTGTATTAATATGGAAGGCATAAATGTACATGAAATTAGATTACTGCAATATTTGGATAAATGTCGTAGTTGTTTATAATGAAATACATACGTATCGGATATCCAGGAATGATTACATAAATCAGTATACTTTGTGCTTATTTGTAAGCCTACATTCTTGAGGTAAAACATCAAATGCAGCAATATTTAGGAAATGGACTACAAATCGATTTATGTATCCATAAAATATCAAAACCGATCTTCCGCGAACAAAGTTCATTAAGATATAGATTTCTCTATTTTGAATTAATGTTAAAATCTTATGTCTCCGTTTTATATGTTTTACAAGTGTGTGTGTGTGTGTGCGTGCGTGCGCGCGCGTGTGTGTGTGTGTGTGTGTGTGTGTTTCGTGGAACACTTTCTTTTTTTGTTTTAATATTTCAGCCCTCGTTAACTGAATATATATGTCTTCCTCCTCAATGACAGTAAATGGAAATGATACAGGAGAGAAACACATCTTGATTTTAAATGTTTAAAATCATAAAGTATGTAACAGTGGCTTCGGTTTCTATCAGATTGGAGAGTATTGTGCATATATATATGCCGTGTATAATATGAGCTGGAAACGAAACAAAAATTCTCTTAAATCATTTTTGCTCCATTGTTTATACAAATACCGACCATTAAATCAATATATAGTGAAACGATAGTTTGCATAAACATTATAATTGCATATACTGCATTTAAAGTGTTTATAACACTGAAAATAAATATATTTAATGCTCTATTAGTCGTCAGTCCTGGCCATCCTTCAAGGCGTCACTGTAATACCTAAGTTGCACATATCGCAAACGATTTAAATGATATATCTTTACATATGAATATGTTTCAATGCTCCTTGTATGTAACAGTTTCTCAACATGAGTTTACCTCCCCTATCCACATTTCTCTGTCGGTCACTGTCTCTGTATCTCTTGTATACTAAAATGTTTACATTAACTATTTATGGTAACTATACAAAGCAATTAAATCGCAAATGGTGATATGGCATTTCTATTCCCCACACTCCCGCAACCCACCTAATCAATAGCAAACCTTCAATGTAACATAATAATCATTTTCACACTCCTGTTGAACTTGGATCAAATAACTATTGCAATAAAGTGTAAGTACTTTAAAGCAAAACGAAGCAAACATTTTGCGTTGATAGTGTCACATTGTTATAAAAGCAGTTTTTTCGAATGATAAATAGGACCTTATATATATATATATATATATATATATATATATATATATATATATATATATATATATATAATCTTATTTGTCAGATCGCCTTCATGTACTGACTATCCAACTTGAGTGACCAGACCAGAACTTCATCACTTGCATTGAGACAACAAGTGTGCTCGCGATGAACAGGCACAACGTGAGTATGAGCAGCGGTTGAAAGACTTAAGATGACGTGTGTTACAGTGTGTAAGGGTATCGTAAAGACAACTGATTCCATTACGTTTACCTCAACTACAACTCTACTGGGGGATATATGGAACATGACTAGGGATATCTTACGTATAATTTTGCTGGTACAATGGATGAACCAGATATGTGTCAGTAAGCTGAATGAAATTGATATATTTATTTCGTAACTTCAGACAACAATTTAATGGATTACATGATGTTAAAATATTGCATTATTATAGCGTTATTTTTTAGTTACATGTATATGGGATAATATACAACGCATTATCATTGTATCAATGAAGCTAAGTGCTAAAATATGTTACGTAGTTCTATTACAATTTGGTGTGAATCATTTGTCATATTTAATGAAATAATAGCTTCAGATTTCCCATAAAGAAAGTTGAACAAGAATTGTATTTTATAGTTTGAATGTGCGATTGCAGTTAATACTGTGACACGTGTGTATGTGTGCGTGCGAGAGAGAGAGAGAGAGAGACGGAGTGTGTTGTATGAAACAGAATCATATGCATGTACATTCACAACTTCTAAATAAAATCTTTCAGACTTAATAACATACATTTTTCAACTAGACTAGATACCGGTTTGATATATCTCGCTCCAAGCAATGATACTAACTGAATTAACTTCAATCTGTCTGTGAATGTCTGCCCAATGGAAAGGTGACTTTATGTTAGGATATAACATTGCCATATGCAATATGCGTACCATATTACATTATGTCTTAGTCAGCTTTTATAGAAATGTTTCATGTTCAATTTAATAACTAAATATCAAGATGAAAATAAATTTGCAATATTTTGTATAATTAAACAGAATCACCAACAAATATACTTATGTATGCATTTTATAAGATACTAAATTCAGTATTTAGAATAAGAAACTATTATTTCAAGATGATTGTTTTTTTTAAAATCTATCTATCTATCTATCTATCTATCTATCTATCTATCTATCTATCTATTCATCCATCCATCCATCCATCCATCCATATATCTATCTCGTAATGTCTTAACTTATTTTGTTAAAGCGCTTAGATCTTGTAAATATTAGGCGCTGCATAATATTGTATTATTATCATTTAAAGCTGACTCCCTTGCAAAATAATTTTTAATTTCGATTGTAGCATAACATGATTAAGTAAATTTTCTAGTGAATAATAATTAATAATGAAATATTATTAACATAGTTAGCATGAAAAAAATTAGAATAGTTTCTATTTCTTTGTTTTAAGGAACGCAGACAAAATATATCAAATTGGTTAGTGTGCAGTTAGCTTCTATCTCTTATTTAAGGTAGAGTGCAAACAGGCAGTGAATCTCATATTCTACAGCAGGTTGGTACTGTTCTCTATGTGACTGATGAGATTATATTTGTTGTTAATATCTCAATGAAGTTTATTTTTTTTTACAGAATTCCCCAACTTACCATACGTTATAATTCTGTCAAGGAATCATTCATATTTTAACACTACAGTAAACTGAATAATAATATCATGTCTTCACCCATGTATCTGCCTTCAATAACCCCAATTTGTAAATGTGAGATTAGCGTTTCTATTTTTCATCCTTTGGGCTATGTGTCCTGATAATAATATATAGACTCCGTTTAAACGGGTAAACTACCACAAGTTTTTAACTCATCAAACTGTTTTGGCTTATATCTTTTCGGCAAGCAACATTACATTATATTGTGTCTGGTTAATTCAAAGTTGTTTCTCATGAACTCCAATAATTGATATCTAGATAAAATAGTTTTAAATCACCCCACAGGTATAGAAGACAAATGGTACAGTAAATCAATTAGATCATAGAGATTAGTCATTTTCATTCTTTAAGGAGTAATTAGATGCACAGTAAATTATATTTCTCATTCAAAGAAACAGGCTGCTGTTTAGTTGAACGAGGAATATTGTACTCTCTTAGTATTGATTGATGTCGATATCTAAACTGTTATCTTTATTCTGAAAAGAGGTGACTATTTGAAAATTATTCACGTTATGTACATGAATACATACATACCGTAAATTCTCTACATCAATCTACCATTGACCTCATTAACATTTTCGAACTGATGCACGGTATTTATAAACAATTGGACGGTGTTCCAAACATTCGTTGTGTAATACTTCCAACAGGTAAAATTATAACATTTTCTTGATTTTTGTCTTATTTTCTAAGAGCGAAATACATAGCTAGATTCTACTTAGATCGTTATTCAGATTTTAATAAAAGAGTTCAAGACGTGATGACCTTTACATAAGTTAGAGGCAATAATAGCACATGATTAATATGTGTTGAACTGTTAAATTAACTATACTACATTAATGCAGAGCTATTTTAATATAATTGGGAAGAAATGAGAGAAAAATAATCTATATCGGTATTTTATCGAGGCCAGGAAATCCCGGGTGCAGGGTACACTACTGATCTCCCTTTTCTGGGTGCAAACTACCAACATAGATTTTATTGATCTATGTATGTAAGTAATAAGGTGGGCCACTTTAACGACAATGGGAATTAGCATTAAAAACACCCCTGGGCCACTTTGGCGACAATGGGAAATTAACATGGGAATATATTTTGGGTCTGTTGAGCGACAAGGGAAATTAACATGGGGAATAAATCGTGGGTCTGTTGAGTGACAAGGGAAATTTAACATGGGAGAAAAAAAGCAATTCTAGGGACAAGGGGAATTTAACATGGGATTTTAAAAAAAAAAAGGGGGGGGGGGTAGGCAATTGAAAGTCGATCTCTTTTCGAGAAATGTGGGTGGCCCTGAAAAGGGCCTTTGGGTTTATATATGCCCTTAACATGAAGGGCATCTGTGACTTCTTCTTGTCCTTAGGCTTCGTCTCACTGTATGACCGTAAATCAGGATTCTTTTGAGGCATCCTTGCCTCTCCACGTAAATCCTACGTATCCATAGGTTTCTGACGGTCCTATGGACAACTGTCCATTCGGATCGGACATACATCGGAATGTCCGTCCTGAACATCATTGTTGACACAAGGGTGGAAGATTCAACGTCAGTCCACATGCTGAGGCGACGAGAACAGGTAAATCAATGAAGTGAACTGCGCTTATTTATAGGTAGAGGAAGGATTGAAACGGATTGAGTTCATTGACCAATCCAAACACGCGTTACAAAATTCAGTCAGCTCGCATCCAATCCGAAGAGAACAGTCTGTGACGTCACGTGGTCTATATAGATTCGCTAGCGCCTGTGTGCAGTCAATCTATGCGACAGTGATTCAACATGACGGAAACTCAGAAAACGATCCATTGGGGTGCACCAGCAGTGGAGACCACCCAAGGGAACCCGGACTTACTTTCAGAAGAGGTGAATTGGGATTTTGTGGATTTTCTTACCTCGCAAGAATTTGTTCCGGAACCTTCATTACCACACG
The DNA here is from genome assembly GCA_028554795.2 of Sinohyriopsis cumingii. Taxonomy (NCBI): domain Eukaryota; kingdom Metazoa; phylum Mollusca; class Bivalvia; order Unionida; family Unionidae; genus Sinohyriopsis; species Sinohyriopsis cumingii. The sequence goes on from CM068827.1 coordinate 145,410,821, forward strand.
TGGAGAATTTTAGACAGAGACAGAAAGAAGAATTGGAGAAATTTATACAACGACAAAAGGAAGCGGAATAAGCTTTTCTTTTACAGCAACAACAGCAAGAAGAGGTAAGAAAAAAACAACAAGAAAAAGAAGAAGCAGCAGCAAAGAAACAAGAGGGTGAAAATCAAACGGCCACGGTACTGTTAGACATTTTAGCGGAGTTAAGAAGTCTGAAACAAATGTATCAGACTTCTTTATCACGACCGAAGAGAATACGACCTTCCCGAGCTAAACAAGCCAACCCTGTGACTAAGCCTACCGTACCACCCTTAGTGATTTCAACCCAATCATCATCATCAGAAGTAGGCCTCGGCCGTGGCAAAGGCTTAAGGCAGTTAAAGTTGATTGCTTAAACTCACCCCTACACCAAAAACCAAAGGCCCTTTTCAGGGCCACCCCCTTATCTCGAAAAGAGATACACTTTCAATTGCCAATAACTCAAAAAAAAAAAAAAACCCCTAAAAAAACCCATTTTACCCCTATAGTACGTGTATATGAGTGCGTGAGTGTACGTTCTTATTTTAAAATCAAAACCCAAAGACACTTACCTTATTTAATTAATGTATTCTTTTATCAATAGTTGCAATCCAATTCACAATTCACAACAGAGCACTTTAAAAAGTTCATACACTTCTTCTGTCTCACTGTTTAGTCTCTCTGTTTTTTCAATTTCTTCACAGTCACAGTCTTTTCCTCCTCTTCCTCCTCACTTTCTTCCCTTCTTTTCTTCTCCTGTTTCTTTTCTTCACCTTTCTGCTATCTTCCTCCTCTTCTTCCTCTGAAGAATCCCTCTCTTCTTCTGACTCCTCTTGTTTATTTTTTGGGCAATCTATAAACCAATGTCCTTTTTCTTGACAATAATAACAGGTATCTTGACTTTTGTCTCTTTTAACCCCTGTTTTTCTTTTTTGACGGTCTGGACACTCTGAAGACCAATGCCCTTTCTTTTGACAGATATAGCAAGTATCCTCACTTTTATCTCGAAAAGAAGGAGAGTAGTCCGTCGGCTGGTCTGAAGAGAATTTTCTAATGACCCCTCTCAAAGCTCTGATGAAACGTTCCATCTGGGTAGTCTCTTCCATCGTTGTGCTCGGTTTGAGAGTGAAATGAATAGTGAAAGGACAAGACAAACATCCTTTTATATACGCTGGTCTGCCATGACTATAAATTAGCCCATGGTGTTTAAACTTGAGCCATTTGACGTTTTTCACTCAAGATGAAACGATTCAATTCATTTGAGAAGAAAGAAGAAGAAAGTAAGAGGCAGAAACGTGATCTATCGCCACGTACCAGGGCTGAAGTCTTGGCACAAATTCATGCCAGTGATTTTGAAGAGGACATGAGTGAACCAGAATCCGAACCCTCTAAACAAAGTTCACCACCCTCAGTCAACCCTGAAAAGTACTATTCCATTCGAGAGACGGAAAAGCGCTCCTCTAGAAAATTTAGAACCACGGCTTACAAATACACGGTGAAGTTTAAAGATTTCAAGGCTGATGTACCGTTAGAGAAAGCAGAAGGGTTCATTACCGGGGTGTGGGATTCTTTGCTCACCACACTCAAGCGACAATGTCAACCCAAAGAAGACGATTGCTTGAGACTTTCCATACAACACGACGGTTTGAAATCCCTTGTTTGGATCGAGTTTAGCAGCCCTGCAGAATTGACTGCTTCCAAAGTCATGGACAAGATTCAACACGTACAACAATCCAATGACCAGTTTGACATCACCGATGGAAAAGCCACAATGGACATGAACCACGTCTCTCCTGCTCAAGGGACTGGCCGCAAAAAAGTCTTATTGGTGAACGACCTTCGCAGCACCAAAAAGAGTCTCGTCCAAATTCACAACCCTCAAGACCAGATGTGTTTAGCCAGGGCCCATTTGTTGGGACGAACCTATGCTAACAAGAATGACACGGTAGAATGGAAAAGAGCCTGGAAAACTATTCAACGATCCGACCGAGCCAAACAACGAAGTGAAGCAGAACTCCTGTTACAACAAGCCGGCCTGTCCACAGACACACCCTGTGGCATTCCTGAGATGCAAACATTGCAAGATATTTTAGCTCCACGATACACCTTGAAAGTGCACCCTCAAGAAGTGCGCGGGCCTCTGTTGTTTCGAGGGAAAGACTTTAAGGACGGAAAATACATTCATGTCTATTATTACGATGAACATTTCGATACCATTACCGCCATCACCGGATTCCTGGGATACAGATATTACTGTAAGAAATGTGACTATGGTTATAACAATCGAGAGCAACACAAGCATTGTGGATTGAAATGCTCAGCATGTTTGGCCTCTCCACCCTGTCTGAATGAAGGGCAAGAACGAGTCCATTGTCCAGCTTGTCTGCGACCGTTTGTCAGCCCTGCCTGTTACCAACAACATCTGAAGACGCAAGGTTCACAGCAGAAATGTACTTGTCAACTCCTGAGATTGTGCCCTACGTGTGGACAAGGCATACGTACCAATAATGCCAAGGCACACGTATGTCGAGGAAAGAAAAAATGTCACATTTGTCACCACATCGTGGACTTGGAACACCAATGCTACGTGCAAAAATACCAACCCCCACCAGAGAAAGAGGAGGGTCACAAGAAGAAAGGCAATTTCATCTTTTTCGATTTCGAATGCATGCAAGAGACTGGCATTCACGTTCCTGATTTCTGCGTGGCTCATCGAGCGTGCGAGAAGTGCATTCAAGAACCTATCTTCAGTCATTGCCCTCACTGCAGCAAGATTCCTGGAGGACGTGAAAAAATCTTTCGGGGACCGAACACGCTAGCCAATTTTGCCCAATGGGTCTTAGACCCCATCGACAAGACGTGGAGCCAAGAGGACATCGAACGTTACGGAGATTGTCATCGTCATGCCACGGTGATGGGTCACAATTTCTCCGGATACGATGGACAGTTTCTTTTGAGATACTATACGGAACAAGGCACCGAGCGTCCTAAAGTCACTTTGAACGGAGCCAAAATCATTTTCATGCAAGTGGGACAAGTACAGTTTAAAGATTCGATGAGTTACTTGGCCATGCCTTTGAGCCGAATGCCTAAAACTTTTGGAATGACAGAAATGGCTAAAGGGTACTTTCCACACTTTTTCAATACGGAAGCCAATCAACACGCCGTTCTACCCCATTTACCTGAGGCTCACTATTACGACCCTGACAACATGTGTACCGAACAACGAGAAGCTTTCTACGCTTGGTACCAGGCTCACGCCTCCGACCCTTTCGACTTTCAGGAAGAAATGTTAAAGTATTGTCGTTCCGACGTGGACATTTCACGACGTTGTTGTGGAAAATTTCGAGAACTGTTCATGGAACACGGAGGGGTCGATCCTTTGAAAGAAGCTTGCACCATTGCCAAAGCGTGTTCCTTAGTGTACCGGCAACGATTCATGCCTGAAAACACCGTGGCTGTCATCAGTCCTCAAACGATCAACTATGTCAAACGTCAATACTCGGTCAAAGCCCTACGCTGGTTACATTACTTGTGCGACAAGGAAGACAAATGGATTCAGCATGCCCGCAACGGAGGGGGCGAAAAGACCATCGGAACGCATTTGGTCGATGGCTGGGACTTAGAAAACCCCAACATCGTGTACGAGTTTAACGGTTGCTTATTTCACGGATGTCCGGTCTGTTACCCTGACCGTGGCACTAAAAATCAGTTTTTACAACGAAACATGGAAGACCTGTACCAGACCACTTGTCAGCGACGCCTAAGTTAGAACAGGAAGGATACCAAATGGTGGAAATGTGGGAACACGAATACGATCACCGTTTGAAAACCGATCCCGAGTTTAAACGCCTCGTGGAAAGTTACCAGTTCATGGACCCCCTGAACCCGAGGGATAGTTTGTAGGGAGGAAGGACCAATGCCACCTGTTTGCTGTACCAAGCCGACGAAGAGAAAGGAGAAGAAATCAAATACTTGTACGTGTGTTCGCTGTATCCCTACGTGTGCAAATATTGTCGCTTTCCTGCAGGACACCCACAATTGTTGACGGAACACATCGACCTGAAAAACATTCGACAATACGAAGGCTTGATCAAGTGCAAAGTTTTGCCTCCCAAGGACCATCCCGTCTTACCTCACCATTGCCAAGGCAAACTGATGCTTCCTTTGTGCCGTACTTGTGCCGAAACGTGCAACCAAGATCAGCCTTGTCAGCACACCCAGGAAGAACGGGCTTTGACGGGAACCTGGGTCAGCGTAGAATTGTTCAAAGCTCTGGACATGGGATATCAACTGTTAGAAGTGTACGAAATTTGTCACTTTCCCAAGACACAACAATACCACAAGTGTGACCCCGGTCAGAAAGGCATTTTCGCCGACTACGTGGATGCCTTTTTGAAACTGAAACAAGAAGCTAGTGGCTATCCGTCCTGGTGTCACACTCCCGAAGACCAAAATACATTCAAAGAGAAATACTTGGCACAAGAAGGCATTACTTTAGATCACATCGAGAAAAACGAAGGCAGGCGATCGTTTTCCAAAGTGATGTTAAATTGCTTGTGGAGTAAAATGGCACAACGTCCGTGTTTACCCAAGACGGAGTATTTGACAGAACCTTCCCGCTATTTTCAGATGATTCACGACAAAACCAAATTCATGAAACACTTGGACGTCGTTCGCGAGGATATGATCTTGGTCAATTACGAAGAAGATCTGGACTTTGTACAAGACGACCCTTTTGGAAATGTCATCATTGCGGTTTACGTGACAGCTCATGCTCGCTTAAAATTGTACGAAGCTTTAGAACTGTTAGGGGAACGCGTCCTGTACTTTGACACGGACAGTTGCATTTACATCCATCACTCGAGTCAACAGCACCCTGACATCTAAGGAGACCGTATAGGAGCCTGGACAGACAAGCATCCCGACGACAAGATTCTAAGTTTCGTCAGTGGCGGTCCAAAAAATTACTGCTACGAATACCAGGACCCACAAGAGAAGTGCAGACAAAGTGTAAATTGAAAGGATTGACTCTTGAATTATCGTACCAGTCGAGTGGTGAACTTTGGGGTATTGAAAGAAGCCTTGCAATCTGGAGAGGATGAACACTTTAAAGTGACCACCTATCAACCCAACAAGATTGTACGTTTACTCACTCACCACGTCGTCAGTCGACCCTTGGAAAAAGTCTATCAAATCGTGTACCAGAAGCGAGTGCGACTTCCCAATCATTTCACTTTAAAGTATGGACACGTCGGTATTGGTCTGTATATAAAAAGGAACTCTAGGCAAGATCGATGGTTCATTGTGACTACCAAGACCAAGCGAACAAGATGAATACTTTCAGAGAAACACACAAGTTCAGATGGGCACAATTCAAGTTTGAAGGCTCTGAAGTGGAATGCGATTGTGAGCCTTGCGATGGGAACGATGCTGTACGCTGTGACCTTAGCGATGCCGTAAACATCATGGGAACTTTGTTCTCACTGCCCCTATCATGGAAAGTGATGTTGTGCGTGTCAAACCTGAGGGATGCGAAAGCGATGCCACTTGTCCTCTTGGACACTTTACTGGGCTTCATTTTAAAGGCGAATGTCTACCTTCACGTCTACCTCCCTACGAATGTCATCCAGCCCTGAGCAAACTCCTGTCCATGTCACCCAACCCTCATCGAAACGAACCTGTGAAAGACGAATAATCGTTCCCTTTGCGTTTGTCGGAATACTGCGACTTTGAAAATCGTCTTCAATCGTTCAAAGGAAAATGGCCTAAGTATCTGGGAGGACCGACCCCCGAAGAATTAGCCAGAGCCGGATTTTACTACTTGGGTGAAGGGGATAAAGTCAAGTGCTTCAGTTGCGGTGGGTCACTTCACCACTGGGAACCGCAAGATTCGGCCTACCTAGAACATGCTCGATGGTCACCGAATTGTCATTACTTACCCTTAGTTGGACCGAGACATTGAAGTAACTTACCTTGTCGTTATAGAAGAAACCAGACTAGCTAGGAGTGAAATGTTGGACATCACCGAGAACGAAGATCTCTGGCTAGAAAGTACGCGTATTGTTTCCGAAACAAAGAGACTATAAAAACAGGCTGCCATGCCACGACTTATGTCACATGTAATTGAACAGATTCCGTGGAAGGAACTCAATGGCCATATTCAAACCGTGGATCATTACCATCGATTATTACAAGAACTGTATCCATTCAATTTGGGTCGACAAGTGGTGTGTGTCTTTGTGACTTGTTTTCTGGGATTTCGTTTACCAGCCGATTCCTTGTGGACTCTTTACGATCAGTACTTACCACCTCAATGGCCTTAAATGGTCACGAAAGACTCCTTTTACTCAAAGCCTTGCGTTTTCATCTGGATACTTCTCGACCTCAACGGGAAAAAAAGATTCGTCAACTTTTAGCTACCGAAGACGTGTATGACGATGTGTGTGTAGCTTGTGACTTACACCCCCACTGGACAGATGTTTGTGACTGGAAAGAGGGGGGTTTTGAGGCTTGGACCCATGAAGTGGCCCAGTATGCACGAGAGTTATTCAAGGAAAAAAGTTACTTTTCAGCCTGTGTTAATGACAGTGCCAGAAGAACCCGTCACCGAGAACAACCACTCGCTTCAGGACAGGACTGTCATGGACATTCCTGAAAGGTCATTCCGATAGGACACTTGTGTGACAATACCTCATGTAGAGACTGTAAGAACATTACACACTGTCCCTAGGACATCTTGGTTACCCAAAACATGTTGTTCAGAGACTTGTTTATATTCCACTTTGATCGTTTTGATGTGTTTTTTATTCCTGTACATAACTATTTGGCTTTTATGTATTTTTGTCTTTCGTGATGTTCATATTTGAAACATTCAATAAACGTGTCCTGAAAAAAGTATATGAACTCTCGTCTTGTTTGTTTTCGTGTCACAAGTGACATTTCTCACACCATGGCTACCTCTGCTGACTCTGCTCCCTCTTCCTCTACTGTCAAAGTCATCGACGAACACTTAGATCGTGCCAGTTGGGAGGCTTTGTATCTTCGCCATCCCTTTAACATGCTCATTGCTGGACCTAGCGGTTCAGGCAAAACCGAATTCGTCAAACGTTTGATCGAACATAAACATCATTTGATCGATCATCCACCTCAACGCATCGTGTGGTGTTACAAAGAGTGGCAATCGGCGTACAGCCTCTTGCGAGAAAGTCAAGGCGATTCCATCGTGTTTGTGGAAGGCATTCCTAAAGAAGACGACAGCATTGTCTCTGACTCCCGTCAAACCCATTTGGTCATTTTCGACGACATGTTAGGAGAAGACGAAGAAGAAATTAAACTGTGGTTCACGCGCAAAGGGCATCACCGTAATGCCAGTGTCGTTTACATCACTCAAAATTTGTTTCAACAGAGTAAAGCCCATCGCACTATCAGTCTCAATGCGCAATACGTGGTCTTGTTTAAAAGCCCTCGAGATTAATCGCAAGTGCAAGTCTTAGCCAAACAGTTAGGAACGCCTTGGCTGACTCAGGCGTACGACGATGCCACTCAAACTCCAAACGCCTATTTACTTGTCGATTTGAAACCTACGACCCCCGATGATTTGCGATTTCGTACCCACTTGTTTCACCACTGGTGCCAAGACGGAGGGCCTGTCCTGTACACGTCTCCGTCCTCGACTTAACTTCATTCCACAAATAAATCTATAAAAACCTCAGACCCTTTCTGTCTCACACAACGTCAACATGACGTCCCTTCAGTCGCATCTTCCCGTCAAATTGATTCGTGCCTTGTATGGCATCAGTCGAGCAAAAAATCCACAAACACGAGCTCGTGTCTTAGAAGCTAGTCTCAAAGAAGTCTTACGATGGTTCACGGTGACGGCACGTCAATTACTATAAGGGATCATTCAGATTCCTCATCAAACCAAACGCTTTTGTGATTGAAACAAAGTCGCTTTGACCCAACTGGCCGATCCCCGCATTGACACTCAAACCTAAAAACAAATCATTTTGAAACCTGGAGGCAGCGGTACTCTAGGAGGGGTCATCATTCGCTCTCTCTTAAGATGGGATCCTAATGCCCCCAAAGTTCTCCCCAAGAAAAAATTCAAAAGAAGTTCCAAGAAGAAGAAAAAGACCAGGTCCCCAAGGAGACCGGTGTCTCCAAGAATTTCTCCAGTGGCGGGACCCTCCTCTTACCAGACACCACCCCGCAAAAAGAAAAGAAGCCCCCAGAAAACGAAACAGAGAAAAAGTCCCCAGAAAAAGAAAAGTCCACAGAAGAAAACTAGTCGCAAGAGAGGCACTTCGGCCAGGACGCAACCTTACACTCGCAAACCACGACCTGCCACGGTGGTGACTGCGTCTCCGGTAGCCTCAAGTTCATCCACTTCTCCGTTGATGACACCAAGAACTGAAGAGTACTTGGAGACGTTGATCACACCAAGAACTTCTCCGTTGATGACCCCAAGAACTTCCCCAGTGGCAGGACCCTCCAATTTAGTGGCAGTGGCTGCTGCTCACAAAGTACCTTCTCCCAAGATCAAAGTCCAAGAAAGATCGGGCATGTTACAAAGTTTACTGGATTTGTCCAAGCAAGAACTGGCTCGATTTAGTCCGTTACGTACCCCTGCACGACGTGTCATGCCTGTCCTCAAGTTGATACGACGTAAAGACAATCAGTGGCGACGCGTCCCAGTATAAAAAAGGTGTGTGACCAAGTAGGGTATCAGTGTTTTGGTGCTCCTGAAGATGTGACCCTCCAGAAAACATCCGTCTTCTAAACAACCCCAAGGAAAGAAAAAGAAAGGACTGCCACCACGTTTAGTCAAACATGGGGACATGTTATCTGTCCTGTCCAAAGCTTCTCCACCCCTACGAAAAAAACTCATTCAATCAGCTTCCAAAGAGGTCATCGATACCGTGTGCGAATGTTGTTTGAACGTCTTGAAAGGTACGATCCCTTTGTCCAAACACCAGAAACAATGCTTAGGCAGACATCGTCACGTTCTTCGCCAAATGGTTCAAAAGAAAATCACCCTTCATCAAAAGAAGAAGATGTTGGTCCAACGTGGAGGCATTTTATCCCTCTTGTTAGGCCCATTGCTGAAAGGAGTCTTGGGAACCATGTTGGGAGGACTGATGGGAGCAAGATAAAAAGGCCCTCTGAAGTCCCAAGATCTCACAATCGACCCTTGACAACCCCATGGAAGGACGAAAACTAGCTTTAGTGCCTTATAAACGATGGATGGAATACCATCGTTGGCAAGAACAACGCACCCCGCATTTACTTCTTAATCCCCATTTGAGCGAAATGTCCCAGTTACAACACGAATTGCAATCCTTGATGGATCGCCAAGATTTGTCCGAAACAGAAAAATCGCAAAAATACGGTCAACTCTTGCAACGACTACAACTCTTTCAACAGAAAGCTTTAGACGAAACAGCTCTACCCACTCTGAAAGATTTTAAGACCTTGATGAAAAGTCCAGCACCATCACCAGTACCACCACCACCACTACCAGTGACCAAGTCAGAAAAAGAAGAAGAAGAAGGGTTTCAAACTCCACCAGAAAAAGTACGCAAGTTAACAACACCACCTACCTCCAGAATTGGATGGATTAAAAAGATGATGATCACCCCTTCTTCATCACAAGAGAAAAAGAAAGTGAAGACAGAAGTGAAGACAGAAGTGAAACAAGAACCGATATCCCCTGTTCCGACATCCTCCCCTGCGACACATATTGCTGGTCGCACACGCAAAGCATTGCAATCCAAGAAAGTACCCCAAGAGAAAAAGAGTAGCATCTAACAAGAGTGGTGCCTTATTAACACACAAACACAAAATGGAAAAAGTGTTAGCCAGCATTTACTACGATCGTGCTGCCAAAATGCGACTGAAAAGTCTCCGTTTACCTCAAGTGCAACGATGGTTACAAGAACAAGCTACCTACACTTTACACAAACCCATTCGACGCAAGTTTTCCAGAAGTCGCACCCAAGTGGAAGGCATCGATCATCAACGGCAAGCCTATTTAGCCGATGTCTCTCATTTGACCAGCTAGAATTGTGGCTACAAATATTTGTTTTGTGTCATCGACGTGTTTTCCACATTTGCCTGTGTCGTATTCTTGACTTCCAAATCGAGCAGCGAGTTAGTGCGAGCCCTGCAACGAGTGTTGAAACAAAGCGGTCGTCACCCTCTTCGATGGCAAACGGACAAAGGCACCGAATTTCTGAACCAAGCTTTCCAAAAAGAATTAAAGAAACGTGGCATTCATTTTTTTACCACTGAGAATCCCGAAACCAAAGCCAGCATCGTGGAACGTTTTCAACGCACTTTGAAAGAACGTATGTGGAAATATTTTACGCATCACCACACTCTGAAGTACATCGACATCTTACCGCACCTGGTGCAAGCGTACAACCAATCTTACCATCGAAGCATCGGACGTGCCCCGCAAGAAGTGACTCCCGAGAACGAAGTGCTGGTGTTTGAGCGCCTGTTTGGAACGTCCCCGACGAGGGCTGCCCCCAAGAAAGGTGGAGTGTTGTTGGAGATTGGGTACGCATTGGCAAAACCAAACGCACTTTCGACAAAGGTTACTTACCTAACTGGACGACCGAATTGTTTCGTGTCACTGGACGAGTGCATGGCCATTATCCTGCCGTCTATAAATTGGAAGACATGAACGGAGAAGTGCTCAAAGGAACGTTTTACTTACCCGAGTTACAACGTGTCACCAAAAAGGAAGACGACGTGTACGACATCGAAAGCATTCTCGAACGCAGAACCCGTAAAGTGGGTAAACGACGTGTCAAAGAAGTCAAAGTACGTTGGAAAGGATATCCACCCAGTTTTGATTCTTGGATAGACGCTTCGCAAGTCATCGACTATAAAAAGAAGTGACCATCATGCCCTTTCACACAGACGCAGCTACGTCGACCACTCCTTCACCCAGTTCTTCTCTGCAAGATTTACAGAAACAACCCTTGTGGGTGTGGTGTGGAGAACGTGTACCTAAAACGCAAATCGTCTTTTTCTGCCAAATCTTCGTGGTGTATTGTGTCATCGGGGCAGCCATTGCTAATTTGAGTTTGCAACAAGGAGACAAACAATTGTGGACCATTTTATTGAGCAGTTGCATCGGTTACCTGCTTCCCAATCCCTCCCTGAAATTCTCTTCCAACGGGAACCACGGGATCCTTGTGTCCAGTGCCAGTGTCAGTCACCACTCCAATAACAACAACAACCCTATTTTGGGCGGAGACACGCCTCTGACGTCCAGTAACCCCTCGGACAGCCACAGAACTCTGGAATTATGAGTCACCAAAACCAATTTTACTTAACCTTACCCAGTGACAGTTCCATGGAGGTGTTTCCCAAGAACACGTTGTGCTGTTACACGGCCAAATTACCTCAGACCATCCCATTAGATCACGAAGCCCATTGGGAAGTGGCTTTAGTAGAAATCATTCACCCGACTCAAGTCCTCAATGTCCTTCCCAATCAAAATTTTTTTGATGTGGAAGTTCATGACGAACACTTGCAACAGTACTTGGATACCCATGGCAAATATGACAAGAAAACCCCTGGCACAAAAAAATCAAAAGTACACCACCTATCACTTGTTAGTTCGACCAGGCTATTATTTTAGTGGTCAACATTTGGTGAGCACCATAGCCTCCAGGTTTAATGTCGTGTTTTTGAAAGCTTTGGATAGTGTCAAAAAAGTGTCACCATGGAATACCACAAAGCAGCTCGTCGCGTCTTGATGAAATTTGACTGCAGTAAAATCGTGTCCATTTTATTTTGTCCTGAATTGTTTGACATGTTGGGCGGAGACATGGACATGAGAATGACCATGATCAAGAAAAAGGAATTGCCAGTTATTTACGACAACGAGTCTTTTAGCAAGTTATTTCGTGCCCCGGTAGAACTGAACCAAGGACTGAATTTGATGTTTGTGTACTCCGATGTGGTGGAGTATAACGTGGTTGGACACACCTCTGTGACGTTACTGCGTGTCATTCCTTTCAAAGTGGATTCTGCCACGACCGCTGACGAGGAAGGTGGAAACACTTACCACGTTCGCCGCGAATTTGTACATCCTCACTATTTGCCTGTCAGTAAGTCTTATTTGGACACGGTCAACTTTGCTATAAAAGGAGATCTGGGACAAAATATTCCATTCACCAAAGGAAAAGTCACAGTGAAACTCCATTTTCGAAAACGGTTCTCTCACGACTTGTATGTCATGTATCCAGTGTACCGAAGGGTTGCTCGACAGCGAGGACACGGTTTAGGAGATATGCTGAAATCGGCCTTTTGTTCGGTGGCCCCGGTGTTGAAACCGATGGTGACACGCGGATTGCACGCCTTGAAAGATGCGGCACTGACGCAAGGCAAAGAATTTCTCCAAAATGTCATCATCGACAAACAAAATCCTAAAGAAGCCTTCATGACGGCAGGCAAAAATGTCTTGCTGCAAACGGGTAAAGACCTTTTGGGTCGACGAGACACACCTATAAATGCCCTGCACGCTACCGGGTCTGGCATTCAGCAAGGACAAGGCAGAAAGAGACGACGAAGAAAACACCCTTTCACCAGACTCCACACGTCTAAAGCTAGAAAGGCAAAGAAAAGAAGAACCTTTCGAGACTTAGACGTTTTCGATTATTGAGAAAGAGAAAAAAAATGATGCACCGAGAGTCTTGCGCCTGTTCCAAGTCGGAACTGGATCTGTTTGCCATGCCCCCCCCCCCCACCATGATGACCATGCAAGAATCCCAGTGGGTGGAATTTCATCCCGTCTCCTCTTTGACGGATTCCGCTCCCATCGAGTTTGAAATCAAAGGACAACCCGAAGATTACATCGATCTGAATAGCAGTTACGTGTATTTGAAAGTGAAAGTGATCAAAGCGGACAACACCAATCCAGGAGGCAATGCTAGAGTAGCTCCTGTCAACAATTTCATGCATTCCTTGTTCAGCGAAGTGGGCTTGTACTTGAAGAACAAACTGGTCAACAGCAGCATGGATACTTACCCATATCGTGCCTACCTGGAAAATCTCTTGACGTACAGAAAAGAAGCCAAGAATACTCATCTGGATGCTTGCGTGGTATGGAAACCTGACACGGCAGGTGTAGGCACGTTTAGCGACACTGTCCTGACAGAAGATGACAATCTTTACAATGTGGGGTTTAACGACCGTCGTAAGAAAATTCTTCAAGGGCGAAGTTTAGAACTGATGGATCGTTTGCATTTGGACATGTGGTTACAAAAGAAGTATTTGCTGAACGGGGTGGATATCCGTCTGAGACTGAATCGTAGCAGTGCCGCTTTCCATTTGATGGCCCATGCCAATGAATACAAAACTATCATTCAAGAAGCCCGACTTTACGTGCGTCGTGTGGAAGTGTTACCTAAAGTGGGAAACGACGTCAGTCAGACGTTGAGCAGAACGACCGCCAAGTATCCGATACGACGCGTAGAAGTGAAAACGTTCACCATTCGCGCTGGAGAGCGATCTATGATCGAAGATCATCTGTTCCAAGGACAGTTACCCAAGTGTTTGATTGTTGGTATCGTCAGGAATTCAGCCTTCAACGGAACCCACGATCAAAATCCTTTTGAGTTTCAACATTACAATGTGTCCAAGAACGAAGTCAGTCGCGACGGCAAGACCTTGTGTACCCGACCCTTTGAGCCTAACTTTGGTGTCGCGAAGAATTATTTGAGATCGAACCTGTCCCTGTACGAAGCCACGGGACAGTTAGGAACCAACACAGTGACGGTATTTCGTACGACGATTATGCAGGAGGCTATGCTTTGTGGGGTTTTGATTTCACTCCAGACCAAGGCAGCGACGAGGGACATTTCCACCCTATAAAATTGGGTCACATTCGTGTGGAACTTCAGTTTGCAAATCCACCTCCAGATCACACAGTGAACGTCCTCCTGTATGCAGAATTTGACAATACCATAGAAATCAACAGTGTGAGAGAAGTCATCCTAGATTATTAGAAGCCATAGAAGACTGTTATCCCTCTTTGCCTAGTGAAGAAACTTTGAAGATGGAATGTGAGGAGACCGTGGAAGAAGAAGAAGAAGAAGAAGAAGAAGAAGAAGAAGAAGAAGAAGAAGAAGAAGAAGAAGAAGAATCCCAAGACGAAGAAGTTATCATGATGAAGTCAAGATGCCCAGAACAAGAAGCCCATTTAGTCTCCTGTTTTGCTACATTCCTGACAGATGTAATGAAAGAATTGATCAAGGAAGAGTGCTATGGATGTCAAAACGATCATCCCAGTCAAATTCAACACGACAAAGATCTGATGTTGAGCCAAGAAGAAAAATTGGACGAATATCTGGACAAAGCTTGGGGTGTCATCGAGATAGAATTCGTGTTGAACGAGTGGTATGAAGGCTTGGATAAACATTCTTCTCCTCCATTAACGTCTCTGGAGCGCCGTCGCATCAAATCTCTCTTTGACCAGAGTAAGAAGTCGGATCTAAACGCCTTTTACTTGTCAGACATTTTCAAGCAAAAGGTCAGGATCGAATTGATGACCTATCATTACCTGTGAAGAAGAAGAAGAAGAAAAACCACACAAAACATGGATACCTGGGAACTTTATTACCTTTTGAACCAAAGTTCGTACACGGCTTCTTTTAATCCTGTCGTCTGTGCTAAAGATGAACTCCCTCATCGCAAACCTCAAGACCATCTAGCTTATGTGACCAACACGGACGACGTCATCTCCCAGGAACCCACTGGGTAGCCGTCTACTTTCCTCAAGAAAGATGTGTGGAATATTTTGATTCGTATGGATTGCCCCCTTTGGAAGACGATATCATTGACTTTATGAAAAGAAATGCTCAGACCACCCGATTCAATAATGTGAAATTACAAGGCACAGATTCCTTGGTGTGTGGACAGTACTGTGTGTATTTTCTGCATCATCGCAATCTGGGTTATTCCTTAGAACATTTAGTGACTCATTTTGATCCTCGTTCTTCTTCTAGAAACGATGTGAAAGTAGATCAATGGTTTTGTGACCATTATGCTTATCTTTTGTCTCAAGCTAGGAAACGTAGTGTCCATCAATGGCCTAATGACTTCCAACAGTGGAAATCACAATTTCATTCACAACGTTGTCAGCCTTGTCCAAAATAATGCGTGAGTTGGAAAAAAAATGTTTGTCATTTGAAACAAAATGTTTGATGTTATATTGTTGGATTATTGTTAAAAATGTTAGAGTTGTTTGTTAGTGTTAAGTGATTTTGAATAAAAAATGTTGTGTTTGGAAAAAAAAAATGCCTTTGTGGTTTGTTTGACTATAAAAATCTTGATTCATGCTCTTTGACTTCTTACTATCCCTCTCATGGCACTCATTGAACGTTCCGGCTCGAAAACCGTGGAGGGATGTTTTCCTTCACGTCCGCGCTTTGACTTTAAAGCCGGGGTAGCCTCCAGTCTAACCATCCATTGTCGACTCATCCTCCTACGAAGATGTGCTCCAAACTAGCTAAGCTAAACGAAGCCTACGTGAATTTGCACAGGGTCAGACACAGTCTGATACCGAAGCCAGAAGAGATAGAGAATGTGCGAATGCTATAAGTCACTGAAGACCTGATAGAAGAGCTCTTCAGAGAAGAAGTGAACAGGGAGAAAGAAGAATGGACAGAGAAGTACAGACTTCAGAAACAGCAGAGAGAGCAGCAACAGCAGCAACAGCAGCAGCAACCTGAACCTGACAGAGGCTTTGTCGATTGTCGTATCGACACCAAAGAGTTCTTCTTCTCTTTCCGAAGAAGCAGACCTATCGTCAGAAAGTCTATCGTCAGAGGACATCGCATTCTTAGAAACTAAAAGATTGCCATAGCAAACAAAAAAAAAAACCCCAGCCCTTTTCAGGGCTACCCAATACTCTAGAAAAGAAATAGTAATGCATTTGCCAATGTGTGTAGGTAGAGTAGTGTGAATATAAACACTGACTCTTTTTTATAGTGTGAGTGTATGTGTTTGTGTATATGATTGTGTGTTTGTAAGTGCTCACGTACGTTTGTGTGGATAGTAGATTATGATGGTGTTTTTTTTTTTTTTGCTGTTTGAGGTGTGGGGAGAGTAGATTTGGGGTTTGATTGGATTGCTTTGCGAATGTGGATAGTACATTATTGGTTTAATAAAATTTTTTAGAATAGTGATGGGTAGTATAAAAAGTGAGTGAGTGTTTCTTTTAGGTCCGCGCGTTGTTTGGTTATGATCTCGGTAAGTTCAATTTTGTTTTGGGGATGTTTTCCATCACGTCCGAGCTTTCAGTATAAATTAAAAATCGTTCGGCAGTCTAGCTACCCTTGTTGATTGATCAGCACCACCAGAATGAACACCAGACTAGCTAAACTGCTTGAACTTCATGTACACCTGGAATATGCCAGGCGTATAGTGAATGAGCTGGCTGCAGAGGCCATCGTAGAAGAGGGAAGGATGAAAGAGGAGGAGAGAAGAAACAAAGAAGAGGAGGAGAGAAGAAACAAAGAAGAGGAGGACAGAAGAAACAAAGAAGAGGAAGAAAAGGAGAGAGGAAATTTCAGAATCCCAGAGACAGAACATTGGGGTTCTGAAGCCACTTATCCCGCCTCTGCTCTCCGCCAAAAAAGAGTGAAAAGAGACTGGGGAAGAAGATGTGTGTGTGGTGCCAGGCCTGGAAGGTGCCATCATTGAACAGGTGTCACTGGAGTTCAAAAACAAACAGCCCTTTAGAAAAGAAATAGTAATCGATTTGCCAATGTGTGTATGTAGAGTAGTGTGAATATAAACACTGACTCTTTTTATTTGTGTGAGTGTGTGTTTTTTATGTGTGTGTGTGTGTGTGTGTGTGTGTGTGTGTGTGTGTGGATAGTAGATTATTGGGTTATGTAAGAGCTTAAGTTGGTTTGTGTGAATAGTAGATTAGGGTTTCATTTTAATGCTTTGCGTGTGTGGATAGTAGATTCGGGGTTTGTTTATTGCTGTTTCACGTATGTGGATAGTAGATCATATGAAATGAGAAAAGTAGGGGATGTTTTCCTTCACGTCCGCGCGTTGTTTGGTTATGATCTAGGCAATATAAATTTTGTTTTAGGGGGATGTTTTCCATCACGTCCGCGCTTTCACTATAAGAACCCACAGTATTAGTCGTTCGCACCATTCTAAGGAATAAACAAAGAAGATGGAGGTGACAAAATTATTCAACGATTTGAGACATAGCTATTTTTGGATCATGGATGGGACTTACGTAGTAGAAAGATTGAATAAGGAAGGAAGATTTGAAGGTAGCCTGAACAATGTGAAGAGTCTTGGAGTAGCAAAAGATCAAATAGGGGGAATGATTGAGGAAGAAATAGAAAGAATCAGAGGATTCATTGACCCACCTTACGTGAGAGTAGGTACTTTAAAGGAAGCCTTGGATCATATCATAGAAGTCAGGAGCTTCCTAGAAAATAGCTTTCATTGGACTGACTGGTGGTACGTAAAGTGGGGTTGTAACCAGTTGATAAAAGCAGAAGAACCAATTAGAGAGGTAATGAAAGTAGAAGTGATGAAGATAAAAGAAAAATGGAGCAAAGAGAGAAAGGAGAGAATAAGAAGAAGAAATTAGAGTTTGAAAGATTAAATAACAACTGGATGAAGATCCAATAGAAATTTAGGGAGATGGGCCATCCTGACTGGATAACAGAGGAGGAGAAGAAGAGGAAGAAGAAAGGAATTTTGGGAAAGATAAGGGGATGGTGGAAGAAGTGGAGGAGTTAGAAGAAGAAACCCAAAGGCCCTTTTCAGAGATCGACTTTCAATTGCCTACCCCTTTTTTATATTTTTTGTTATTTTAAAAAAAAAAATCTCATGTTAAATTCCCTTTGTCCCTAGAATTGCTTTTTTTCTCCCATGTTAAATTTCCCTTGTCGCTCAACAGACCCACGGTTTATTCCCCATGTTAATTTCCCTTGTCGCTCAACAGACCCAAAATATATTCCCATGTTAATTTCCCATTGTCGCTAAAGTGGCCCAGGGGTTTTCGTAATGTTGAATTTCCCATTGTCGCCAAAGTGACCCAGGTGTGTTTTTAATGCTAATTCACACTGTCGCTAAAGTGGCCCACCTTACTACTTATGTATCTCTGTATGTATAACTCTTTATAACGCTAGCATATTTCTTTGTTAAATGATAATCTATGTCTTTAGGTTTTCTTTCATTAAACTCTTACGAAAAAATATGACATTACTTTATTTGTAATACGGATGTTGTAAATTGATGTCCATTGCTACCGATTCAGTTTCTTTCTGTGTCAATAGCGATTAATTTATATTTTAAATACTTCATGATTCTAGCTTTCTAATTCGTCCAACAAAGTACGTTTGGATGGTGGACAGAGCATGAAGACTCATAAGGCATGATCACACACACACACACACACACACACACACACACACACGCACACACACGTAAGCTCACTCACACAGTAATACATTGTTTCAAACAATATAATTGATACTGCTTGCAGGGTTAAAATAACTGCAGTGGAAAATTTGCAAAATAAATTGGTCAGCATGTTCATTGGCATCACTGAGCAATTACAGTTGTGATAATATTAATTATGCTGATTTGTAACACAGGCCACTGGCCCATGATACATATCCATACATCATGCAGTACACAAAGATATGTTAGTGTGTAAGAAAAGGACATCGTATCTATTGATTGGAAGTGTTATACATGAAATTAATCAGGATTGCATTTTTCGAATTGGGTGAGATAAAAGTATATATCATACAGCAATTACACAAACTACTTTAAAAAGAACCCTAAAACCTGGATGAAGCAAGTTTTGTTATATTGATCTAGAGTCGTATGTTAGCAAGAGTCGATAGTAAAAGGGTTTCTCTGATCTTGAAGATTTGGATAGTAACATTTCCAAAAATTAGTCATAAGAGTTTTACTAGTATCATTTTGTATAAAAGTCCTAAAGTTTTCTAAAGTTGGATTTTTATATACAAAGGTGGGTAAATATTTTTTTCGTAATTATATATATAGCGAAAAAGCAGTAATAAAACTGATTCATTTTCGATGTTAACGTTAGATTTTTTTACACAATGTTTCTTTATACCAAATACTTTCATAGCTTCCCGAGTTACCTCTGATTGACAAATTCCCCACTCTAATGATAGAGAATATATAACAACAATCGCTGTCTCCTAACAATTCTAGATATCTCTGTCAAGTGAATTCTACTCTCAATCACCTTTAGAAACACATTTTTCCATGGACTTAATCTAACCATGCAGCTTTTGCCTAAATATATCTTCACATTTCTGGCTGAACAATTTGTTAAATCTATTTTCGTCCGTTTCGTCATTACGCCCTGAGTACACCAAACAGTGCAAAATCCAAATATAAATAGAGGCTTTTAAACATTGTTAGCCCAACAATCACAACTTCCCCCCTCAAACCCCCATCTTAACTGTAAAATGTAACCCTATTTAGGATATGTCTTCAAACATTTTTAGAATTCTTAGCCAATATTTCAAAATACGTTATACTCTTCTTTCCAATTCTACCTAATGTGTTATAGACGAACACATTTGGAGTAGACTTATATATACCAAGAATGTATTTGCACATTGACATATGAGCTTTTCCAATATTATTGGCATCATAAAACTCCCAAACCTGAGCCCCACGTTAAGTATGGGAGCTATCATCGAATGAAACAGACCAAGTAATCCAGTTATGGATAATCGGCCAAATCGAATAATTTGTCAATCTTTCAAAGACTTTGCTTCATTATATGCATAGCCTTAAGCGCATGCAAGAAGAAAGTTTTCTGGCACATATACCAAGCGGTTTTTAAAAAAATGAAATTATCAATCTTTACCTCTGTATGGCCATTGTACCACTTTTCGCAACTTATGAGTTATCAAACTCTGAGAAATACAACCACTCTCCATTTATCCACTTTGTAATAATAATAATAATAATAATAATAATAATAATAATAATGATAACAATTATCAGCTGGATTTAATACTTTAATTTCCATGCGCATATACGTGTTCAAATTGATAATGCTACAAATATTGTGCTGTAATGGAATGATATGCATACAGTTGTAAACATAAACTTGTGAAGGAAAAGCCTCAAGATCTGGAAAGCAGAAAATTGGCAAATACACATAATCTTTATAATAACTTTCTGCAAAATTAATAACCTATCCCTTACCAGTAACGCTTCATAATCAAATTTTGTTAGTGAACATATTGCTGGAAGTAGACAATTGAATGTGCATATACAGTGATGGTTTATATGCGTCAAGTTATGGATCACTCCGGTGGTCTATATGATTAGAACGTCTGCCTCGGATGTGGGAGGTCGCGGGTTTGAACACCAGCCGAGTCATATCAAAGACTTATTTTAAAACAAAATGTTACTAGCGTCTGCCTCGCTTGGCGCTCAACATTAGTGTTAGGACTGGTCGGTCTAGTGTCAGGATACTGTGACTGGTTGGAACATGATGCCACAGGTCTGCGGCATGATGCTCCAGTGCTAGACATCATTATAAACTACCACACTGAAGAAATCACAGCGACATGATTCAAATCGTTAAAGCTACGTTATTAATCCAAAAACACACAAAGGCGCACATGTCCTGTAGATAAATGGCAAATCATTATCTTAATGAAGGGCCGTGTTGTATGACATGTCCTTATCTTCTAAGCTGTCCATTAAATACAAAGGTAGAAAACCAGCTTGCATGTACATCGACTTCATTACACCGTCGAATCTTAGTCTATGCAGATTGTTAGGAGTAATGAGTAGAACAAACAATATAAATCCTGATCTGCAAGTGCCGACCAGTGTTTATGGTGTCCGCAGTTGGACTTGACTTATACAAGAACACATGCAGTAAGAACAAGCTAATGAAGTCAGAAGGTACTTTGGCTGCTTCTTTTAATTTTAGAACGTGTGCTTTATCCTATCATTCGTGTAATTAAATATAAATTACAACGCATTTCAAGATATATCCAATGTTTTTTTTTGTTGCTACGGAAGTTATGAGACATATGACCGAAATAGAAACGGTGCCACACATGGGAATCACATTTTATCGATATCTTGTTTGACTATAAAGTTGAACATCTGGTATTATTGTAAGTTATATATATTGTTTCTATATATATTGTTTCTAAAAAGTATTTATTTAATATGTGGAAAAAGTGGAGTGGATGCGGATCATTTAGTACCGCGTCACGCCGCATTGCATGGCCAGTGGACCTGTAGTCGTTTTATTCATGTACAATTTCAGTTGTCCGTTTTCTTACTTTCATTTTCGTCGCAGTTGTCAATATGCACATAAAACAAACATTTACTAAAGTACACTATGAACAGATTAGTTCTCTTATAGTTCTCTATTCGAAGGCAATTTGTGTTGGTTTATGCAATTGGACTTGATTATAGCTATAGCTAGCATAGAGACCGGTAAGTGTCAACTAGTTAACCGAGGTCGTTTAAAATTATCGGTATCGAATAAATATGTGCGCAGACGACAAAACTATGGACATCGTACTAAGTTAAGAAGAGATTTATGCACAGAAAAAAATTTAAAAAAAAGAAAAATACTTGTTTCCATTAAATTTAATAAACGCTCAAAATATATAAATAAACACGTTAAAGTTCAATCAGTTCAGTGTACAAGCCCCACATTTTAGTTTTGATATACTTTATTATCAGAAGCTGCAAAGTATTGTTACAAATACTGCGTATGAAAATTCACAGTTACTATTCAAATGACACTTTCATCAGTGGAACATTGTCCTTTATTATCATGAAACAGAAAGATTGTTACAATATTACACAGATACAGTTTGGTTGTTGTTACATATACTTTCAATTTATAGCATCAATTGAATGACAGCTGTAGCTTTACAATTGTTTAGTTTGCTAACAGATTGATACTTTAAATCATTATCATACGATAAACGAGATAAAGAGCAATACAAGAAATTAATGCTTGGATCATTAGTTACTAGTAGCAATGAGTTAAACGTAAGAGTATATAAATGATTGTGAATTAAAAGTGGTATTTTCATAAATAACCACAATCCATATATCCCATCATGTTGTTGCCATCTTTTCATTTTATATCTTATAATTGCAGCTCGTAAAATAAGAGCAAACTAAGATAAATTTTCTTGCAACAGATTTAAAATGTATTTGAAAATCTATGCTTTTCGTTGTGGTATTTTTTCAAGAAATGGATTGATGGTATTTTACGAAAGACATGATAATATTGGCGTTAATTTCGAAACAGAGTAATTAACATTACTTTATTTGTCATCACTAACACTTAGACATTATTATGTATTACCTTATCATGTAAATATATTTTGGTTAATAAAGTGATTAGTAACAAATAGATCATTACCAGTCTAATGCGTAGTGTTTCTTGTTGACATATTCAGCGACATTTCACAGAAGAATATTTCTTAAAAATATGATGCTATCTGCTTGAAAGTATGTTAAGCTCGACAAATATTAGTTCATAGGGAAAAAGATTAAATGTTGGGGGAACCGCACACGTTTACAAATTATGACCCAGGAGCTACGTTTCTGTGGTAGGGATGGTCAAGACAGACTATAGTATTACTGTATATATTAACATTTACATATTTGTATTTATTATCCTATCATGTATGTGCGTCAAAGTTGATAAGGTGTGCTATTTATCTCTGACGTTGCTATATGCATATAATTGTGTTTTCCAGCGTGGAACACGGTGCAAGATAAGTGTATCCTGCCTCACAAGTGACCTTTATCCTGACTCGTGGATTATTTTGACCTTATGATGTCACCATGGTGCTCACTATGTAGTAAAAGCTTCCCAATTTTCATCATCACTTGAGCATTACTTCATAATACTCAAGGTAAGCATTAATTTGTGGCTTGTGTACTAAAATGAGCAGTTGTTGAAGTTATGTTGTCCACAACCAGGCCCTTTTTCACTGATCGACATGACAACAGATAAGGCTGCTTTCGACCATTTCGAGTAAAAGCATCAAAAACAACCCCGCTTTTATAAATATCACCTATAGGAATTCGTTTTGGCATTACTTTTTGTTTAGTAAATATATTCAACAGCCAGGTGGATTCGACGATTGTCTTATGCTTGTGTCAATTCCGACGCTGTATTACCATCACCGGAGCAATTTCAACCATTGTTCTTTGAAAAATAAAATATGTTCGAACATAATATAAAGTGTACACTGACTTTTTCATAGCAAATAACATGTTATTCTATATTTAGGTTAAATAAAGTTTCAATAAGTGTGCTGCACTTTGAAAATTCTTGAAGAATTCACATTATGCCATTTGTCCTCCGAACCACATGTTTCTTTTAGAGATGTGAGAAAAAATAATCATTATTCTTCAGTGTAGTATATGAAATGTCCACCTCTGATATCAAACATTTGCGCAAGACACGGGGCACAGCGAGTGTGACACAAAACTGTGCCTCTGGGGTGGAGTTTTCCTATCATACACAGGTGCATATGAAGAATTCTAGTAATCATGTATATCACATATATAATATCAAGCAAATAGGCACTGTGCTTTATCAGTAGATTCAACTACATTTCATTAAAGGAATGACTCTTAAAGTATAGTACAAGTGACATGAAATTATGAATAGTTGGATATGCATAAATCAATAATGCAAAAGGGGAAATAAGCATCAATGTAGTCTAAAATGGGGTAACAGTCATTCCCAATAACTGTGTTATTAAGCGATGTCAAAATCCATTCAGTGCGTAGAATATTACATAATGTAGCATTTGGCAACATAACTATGAAAGGAAACGTTTATTGCAAAAGGACGCCTAACATACGCATTTTCTATGAAAATTACGTTCTACCCGGATATAGCCAAAAGTGTGTTCAGGATGCATGACACATCTTGCCATAGAATCCACAAATATTTCTAAAAATAGCAAACAAAACAAACTTTGTGACTCTATGGTGTGATCGAAGCTGATAAGAATAAACCCCCTGGCACCTTTAGTTGCAAATCTCATTTCGTCTTGTCCTGCCCAGTAAGTGCATATATGGTTATAGTGTGTCATCTCACAAGCTGATAACTTATGGTCCACTAGCCAAGCAGAGGGGGCGAACAGACCGACTTTGGAAGCGTCCAAAAACCGAAATAAGCCTTCCAAAAGAAAAGGATTAATTACCTTAAAAATCAAAATAACTAACTACAGAGGCTCTCTCAAAGAGTTTTCCTCTGGGTTAGTCCATGTTATTTCTCCAACTAAAAACTTGTTAATGGCGTGTATATTACAAAAAATGAACCAACTTGAGGTCCCCGCCCCCTCTGCTGCTATCAATTTATCCAAAAATTGTATCAAGTCCAATACGATATCTTGTTCTAGGATCATGTAAATTTATTGTTATAAACCCGTGCTGGGTTGATTGTGCATGTGAAAATAAATTTCTGAATTTAATTATATCCATGTCACCGCTACACCAAGTTTGATGAATATTTCGCAACGTATGCGTATCAACTTCATTAAACATAACTAAAATATTACAGTTATCTCTGATCACTTTTGGTATTTGTGTGTATCGCTGAGTAACATAAATCACATCAGTGTTTTGATGTCTGCCACGTGAAAAAATTCTGGCAGGGTTTGATTGTTTGTTCAGCATCACATCATCGTATACAACTAAATTATTAATAAATCCGTCTAAAACATCAACGCTCGGCGCTTCATCAATATCGGTTATAAACTCTATAGCATCCTTATCTTCATCCAGTAATCTTGCGTTTTCATTGAAATCTTTAAGTACATCATAACATCATTGATCATCAACTGATGGTGCTACCAAATATAACTTATCCCACTTTAGCCATCTCATTATCAAATTAAGTAATAATTGCTTCTTACCCGATCCAGATGGACCTATTATTATCATTCTAATCGAATTCGGCAACGCAGGATGGTGTTTAACTGGCTCTTGTTTTCGTGTCGCTGAGAAATCAATTATATCCGTATATAAATAATATGAATTTATATTGTTTACGTTGTAGAGTTAAAACTCCAACTAATGATCTATCTACGGTTACAACAAAAAATGCAAGAATAGCATATGGTGGAAGGAGTGCAGTATGTAACAGAAAAAAGTTTTCGTTTTTACCCACAAAAGATGGTGGTGATATTGCTAAATTAATGTAAAATTTCCCAGGAACCCCATGGGCTAAATATCCTGGAGAAAAACATCTACAAGGATATAATTATTGTGGTCCTGGTACTCGACTTGATATCAGGCTTGACAATCAGGATCAACCAAAACCAGGTGAGTATCCCATAAATTATATTGATAAAGCATGTCACGTTCATGATGTGGCTTATAAAAATAAAGATCTCAACATAGGCATATTACAGATGTGAAGTTGATTCATTCGCTAGATTCCATAATAATAAAAATATCAAAGAATCATTAGCTAATTGGTTAGTAAAATCTGCGATGAAAGGTAAACTCGTATTAGGGGCTGGTAATTAATTATAAATGGAATCAATTTGTTATAGTCCAAAGTGATACTGGAGGGGTAAAGCAGCAATTAGTAAACTCGCTGATGCAGCAGCGGTTAAACATTCTACTGCTAAAGCGTGGTTATTCAAACAAGCAATATGGCAAATTTACCTACCATCACCGAAACGAATTCAGTACGCGTATTTCGATGTTAGTGTTCCTAATGAAGTTTATCAAGCAGATATTCTGTTTTTACCTTATGATACGATTAAAGTACGTAGATGTCAAATAACATACAAATACGCGTTAACTGTCATTGACGTTGCAAGTAGATATAAAGAGGCAGAACCATTGTCAACGAAAACATCATCTGAAGTAGCCGACGCATTTGAACGAATTTATCAACGAGGACCATTACGATGGCCACAACTATTACAGGCTGATCCTGGCAAAGAATTTCTTGGTCCAGTATCATCGTTGATGAAGCAACATAATGTCAAAATCAGACGAGGACACACTGCAATTCATCGTGATCAGGCAATTGTTGAACGATTTAATTTAACACTTGCTGAGCGGTTCTTTGGATATCAATACGCGAAGGAATTCATTCAAGATAAAAGATATCGCGAATGGGTTGCAAGATTACTAAGTGTGATAGGCGCGTTAATTAATGAGATTACTCGAACGACCAACATGAAACCTATTAGCGCAGTCACAAAAAAACATATACCCGTACAACGACGTGATTTTTCAACACAGCCAGTATTAGGTAATGTGACCGTAATATATTTATATGAACGAGGTGAACTTGAAGGTGGTAAAAAAAGAGCGACTGATCCTATTTGGAGTATTACGACACAAGATATCTAACATAACAAGATCCACTGGTAGACAAGCAATCTACAGACTAGATTCAACTGCTCCTCAACGTGGTTTTACACGTGAACAATTGCAGGTGATTCCTGAAGATACACAATTACCACCGCAATCACTTAACTAGCACCCCTACATCGATTACACTCAAGACAGGTCAACATCGTGTTGTCTCGTGTATGGCCAAGATGGTTATCTTTCCTATCTACGGTAAATTGTCTTGGATCATTTTTCAGATACCGCCATAACATTATACGATTACAACTCGCACAGTGATTATTCTGCTGTTGTTTCAGCGTATTAATAAATTCAACGTCAAGATCAAAATCACGTTTATTTTCTTATCACACTGTTTATAACCAGCTAATTTTTTTTCTTATTATGACACCGTCAACATCATCATCATTGATCACTGACTCGTTCATGACAATCCTCCGCAACTGATATATTCTTCTGACGCGAGACACTGCGAGATAAATTAAGTTTGACCACTCGATACGATCATCTATAATCCAAACAACTGTATCAGAAATAGTTAATCCCTGAGATGAGTGAATCGTCATTGCATATCCTAGTGTCCACGGAGATTTGTTCAACGATAATGCATCTTCAACAGCATTGATATCAACTGTGATAATATCATTTAATACTAAATTCTGTTTCTCGGTCTGTCCTGGTATATCAACATCAATATTCTGCCGCCGTGTATCAGCTGGTCGATAACATAACGGAACTGGCAATGTTGGAAAATTTTCTTTATTTAACCGAAACAATTCCCGTTGAAGTGTATCACGAACTATTTTTCTACTTGCAACTATCAGATCATTTGGTCGCCATGTTTATAGAAGGTCGTTCATGGGTGTTTCTGAAATTATTCCACGCATTACTTCACAGCGAATTTTATTCGGCTGTAGTCTGATTAATTTTTTAAACTCCCTTAATTCTGGATCAAGTGCTCTATGATCATCAGTCACTTCTTCGAAGTGGTCAACAGAATCTTTCAGCCATCTATGTGGAGATGGTCCAACAAAAGGTGGTGGTTGTCCGTGATCGCCACGCATTATCACAGCAGTATTTCTTGTTAATAGCCAATCAAGAAACGTTTTTAATGTTTCTAACGGTACTGTACATATTTCATCCCGAACGATAATCCTCGGAATATATTTCTCACCCATCCTTGAAGAAGTCCATGCATCACCTTTCCATCGAAAGAAGATTTGATAAGTACACGACTGCACTCCTCGTTGTTTCATCTCTCGCGCGAGTCTATGTGTAGGAGTTAAAACGATCATATCCGAATTCTGAAATAATTCGATTGCTCGGGTCGTCTTACCAGAACCACCAGGTCCGTTTAGATAAACCGTTTTATTTCTGGTTATTGGATCGTACACCGATGGTGCAGAAGGCAGCTTTGATGTTTGATATTTTTTACAGTAAATATCTTTAATCGTAACATCAGCGGATTCGGAATAATCGAGTATGTTATCTTTTTTTATTCTCCACGAACCCCACTGTGCACAAGTATCGATATGTAGTTGTTCTAACAATCCTGAATATTTTTTATTGATATAAAACGAGTCCGTGGCAACTCTGACAGCGAGTGTAGAAACCTTATTTATCATCGATAATAGATTTATCAAAACATATGCGAGCATCTATGATCTTAAATGAGTGTACTGAGGTGACTCACCGTCCATGTAGCTCACAACTGTACCTAGTTTAGTTCCATTTGACAAGAAAGCTATTTCTCGACTTATAAACGTGTTTTTCTTCGTTGTATCAGCATTATAAAATCTATCTCAGCATCGTCCATGATCAATCTTGCACAATGTCGTTTATGATCGTATGATCCTCCTTGAGTGAACTTGCCAATTATTTTTCTGCCAAGATCTTTCGTAATTTTATTCTCGTAATCTGTTTTATCCGGGTTTTCATCATCAGAATACTGTTTTTGTTGTGGTAACCAAACTTCGGTTTGTATCCGATATGATATAATTGCTTCGCTGATCGTCAACGATATTAACATCGCACACTCAAGCATGTACCGTAACAGTACTATTGGTGCCCACATTTTTTCTGAAAAATGTTTTCTAAACCAAACATAACAAATTGGATGAAGTCCCATAGCAAACTCCAATGACTCGACACAAGCTAATCCAGTCAGGTCAAAATCCGGTAATGGTCCATTTATTGATACTCGTGTCATTTCATGCTTCAGATGTCCGAATCGCTCAAAGTACACAGAACAATCTCCGTACCCGAGAAAACTTCCGGGATAACACGCGACCATATCAACCGAAATAACATCTCTGTGATCGTATTTAGTATTCCATAATCCACCGTGTCCGTATTCGACACGACTGGATATTATGTCATTGAGAAAATCAAATCTAGTTGGTTTCCACGAATTTTTCTTTCTAGCAAAATGCGCCGCAACTGACGGAACAGTAAAACAGTTGCTCAAAAGTTCGTCAGTATCATCGGTATATTGCAGTGCAAGATTTTTCATTTTTTCGTGAAGAAGATCTTTTCGATAAATAACGCCATTAGGTCGTACAAACTGATCAAATTTATTTTTTTCTTCAACGCACGATTCGTCGTTAGAACTCTGAAACAACCATACTGACAAAGGATCGTCTTTACTTATTTCGTTAATAAAATCAAACATGTCTCCGCGGTAAATTTTAACAGTTCGATTTCGTGGAAACACTGTTACTGCGTTAGTCCATGCGTGTGCGTTATGATCAATAATTTCGATCGAGGCACCTTTTGATTTATATTTTGATTCAAACAATATTTCTCTGTTATCGTCGCTACGGTTATTGGGAACTTTAGTTTTTTCCCTAGTTCAGCCACATCTTTGATTGACGCCCCGGTATCTTTAACCATTTCTCCCCACGTGTTTATTATTGTACGTCTTTTATCCGTTAAGCCGTTTCCACGAGTCGAAACTGTAAAATGTTCTATTACTCGTTCAGCCACACAGTTTATTTTTGAAAATTTCATCGGCGCCAGTTTATCAACGTTGGTTTTTTCATTTATCACATAGATTCCAAAAATAACCGCGGTCACAGGATAATATGGTTTGTCAATGCCAGTCAATAGACCTGGTTTGGAATCTTTTCTTAGTATGACAGTTTTTTCACCCTTGTGTACAGGATCATATTTGTCACGGATAATCCAATTACCTGTTTCTGTTAGCACGACAAATTTTATTCTGAAAAGATATTTGCGATTATCAATGTAGTTAATGATAGCTGCTGCTCGTTCGTCATTCATCATAGCGTCGATGACACCGTTGCGTATAATCTTGAACGTTGACCATACATGAGATGCACCATCTGTGTGAAATTCTTTCTTGGCGCCGTGAATTTTATTAATCAAACCTTTATTTTTCGGATCAACCAGATCTCGCATCGGTAGGTCCGGAGATATTCTGTCGAGATTAAATTTATCTGCTCTCCAGGGCTTGATTCGGGACAATCTATCGAACTCGCTCATATTATACTTCAAACAAGTATTTAAATGAAAAATGTTATGTATAATTTCTCGATGTAAAAGTTTGATGATCGGTTCATTGACTCGCTGTAATAAATCCTGTAAAAACGAATTTTGCGGACAACATTCACAATCTGTTCGTAATGGTAGTTTAGGACCAATACCGTGCCTGCGATGTGGTGCTGGAGTGCGAGAAAAAACACAATTATGTGCTCGTTGTGGTGGTAAGCGATACAGAGAACTTAAAAGATATTATGAGAGAAAAAAAAATAATGACAGTGACAGATCTATAAAATCCGTAGAAGACTATCTACGTTTTCAGGCAAATTATGATTTAGACAAATACATTATATATAAATGAACCAAGAATTTGTCCCACATCCTATCATCATCAATTATGAATCCAATCGTGATGGTTTTATCAGACACTGTCTGTTGAAAAGACCAGTTGGTGTTATTAGTAATTCTGGTTATCTAAGGTTCAACGCTAGAAGGAAAAATTATCTTTGTCATCGTTTCGTATTCGAATGTTTCTTTGGGGTGATTAAAGACGGTCTTGTGATCGATCATATCGACGGAGATCCTCAGAACAATTCCCTGCACAACCTTCAAGTTATCACGCAGAGCCAGAATTTTGCACGATTAGGGACTGGTCGGTTCAAAAGTATTAGAAAAAGAGCGATTAAATCTGTCAATGTAGAAACCGGCGAAGAGATGATATTTCAGTCAATGAACGCGGCTGGAAAATATTTCGGCATTAACCAGCGTTCAGTCCAACATGTTGCAGATAAGATGATCAAATCATCATTTTAATACCGGTTTGGAAACTGGATTTCGTTCTCTTATATTCCATTGGTGTTAGATACAGATAACTCTGCCGCAATTGTGTAAAAGGCAATGATGGAGATAAATCGTCAAATTACCTCGAATTATATTTATTGACTACTTATTTAATATTTGGGTCTATAGCATACGAGCAGACTACGTACCTGAAGAAGGGGGATAACTCCGTTGAGCAACCCATGTAATTGAGTTACTTCCCTTTGACCGTGTTTACGATCGTAAGCGGAAAATTGTTGTAATACATCTATCTCAAATTTGCGATGTATTTTAACCATCTACGTCGTAATAAATTACTCGCAGAAGGATATTCATGGTTTCTAACTTACAAACAGAAAAAATAACTTACAGTTACATTGTATAATAGCAGAGGTACATTTATCATTTTGATGAATGCGGAAAAACTCCCCCATTATGGGTTTTTCCGGATTCCTCCACCATATATACTGGCCTTATACGCTGTGTTTTTGCCTCTAATCTTGCTAGGCTGCGGTGGCAAAACTTGAACTTTCCTGACCAACTACCCACATATAGTTTTTGGCACTATATATGGGGGAAGTGATTTTGGGGTCCTATCGCCTCTAAACTTGCTAGGCTGCGGTGGCAATGTAGCAAGTTATGGGGCCGCCTCTAAACTTACTGGAATGCGATGGCAGTCTAAGAGTTTTGGGGTTGTTCTGTCTTTATATGTATCCTCTAAACTTACTAGAATGCGGTGGCAATCTAGGAGTTTATGTGGGGATTTATACCCTTGAACTGGTAGAATGCGGTGGCAAGCTACGAGTTCTGGGTTGTGCTGTCCTTATAGGCATCCTCTAAACTTACTAGAATGCGATGGCAATCTAGGAGTTATAGGGTTGTACTGTCTTTATATGTATCCTCTAAACTTACTAGAATACGTGGCAATCTAGGAGTTTATATGGGGATTTATGCCCTTGAACTCGAAGAATGCGGTGGCAAGCTACGAGTTTTGGGTTGTGCTGTCCTCATACGTGCCCTTGAACTCGTAGAATACGGTGGCAAGCGCGATGGCAATCTAGGAGTTATGGGATTGTACTGTTACTATAAAAATGGAATAATAAACTACATATCCGAATAAAAAATATTTCTGAATATAATAATTATTGCAGCACTGATTGATTTATATGATTTTAAGTACCAACCACCCCATCAAAATCAACAAACTGATTGATTTGCACAATTTTAAGTACCAACCACCCCATCAGAATTAACAAACTGATCAATTTACATGATTTTGTGTAACAATCACCCCATCAGAATTAACAAACTGATTGATTTGTACCAAACCACCCCATCAATTTCTGAATAAATAAAATATTTCTATATAAAATATTTCAGATTATGATAATTATTTCAGAATAAATAAAATATTTCTGAAAAATCATTAAGATTTCACATACAGATTCACTATCAATTCCTCTTCCCGTAGGTCAATTAAATGTCCAAGGTGGTCAGTTAGTTTAAAATTTATTCGTGTTAACATATTATTATGACACCGCAGATAAACAGTATTGGTTGGTACTTGCGCGATCAAATCCCCAGGGGGTACTTGTGGTGTTAACGTTTATAAAATGTATCCTTATTGAGCCTGATTTGACTTTCCAAGATCTGTTTGATATCTGCCATCGATCACATCACAAAAGAGATTAACCGCGATTGTCGATGTTATATTAACTACTCCCGGTGAAACATGTCTGCCGCCGCCGTATGGATCGTTATCATGTTTGAGAACAAGCGGAGGTGGTGCTATTTTTCTCCATGATTCTATGATTTTAGGAAAATATGGATCAATACTTTTTTTTAGTTCATCTTTTTTAAATGTTGGTACCTTAAATGTAAAATCTTTTTCTTCATATTCTTTTTCTGTTATTCTGTAATAATTGATACATGGCTTTCTAGGGAGGGGGGAAGGAAGAACACGAACAGCAATCTCTGCTCTTGCATGATTAAGTACTTCCCTAATGAAAGTTTCATTAACATAATTATAATCTGATTCTAACTGATTTAGATGTTTTATTACTCAATGATCTGTTGTTTTATATCATCATTATAATGGTGCGATAACGACAAAAACAAATTGTGTATATTATCGATTGATTGTTTGACTTCAGAATTAATAGGGCCAGAATACATTTCATAAACCTCCAAATATCTTATTTCACCACTAAAAGTATGAACTTTATATGCACTGGTTCCATTCCACGGGTATAAATTTCGGTATTTAGGAGTTGTTATAAATTTCTTTTCATTTATTGTAAAATCATCCCGACTTGGTTCTGGTGGTCCATGATATTCTGGCGCAACAATATCAGGCCAACCTAGTACTGATCTTATCGATGATTGATAAATATCAACGGCGTAATCAGGTGAATGTATTTCAATCGTTGCTGATAAGTTGGCTCATGAACGTTAATTTATATTTTTGCTTCTTTTGCCGTTATTGATTTTATTCTACGTTGAAATTCTTCATTGATCTTTTCAATCTCATAACTGCCAGTTGGTATCCCAACAACGTTCCAGTCAGGTGTTCCATCATCTTTATTTTTATTATCAAATACAAGCGAATTATTTGCTGGTGTACCATTAAATGATTTCGATCTGATATTTTGCCAACTGTTATATACTCGTAATTGTGCTAGTGCTATTTCGTTAACTGGAATCGCAATTGGAAAACTGACGTAAAATTTAGGATTAGTCGAACTTACCGAGATCATCGCTGTTTTCAGCGGAGTTGTGTTTGTCACGATCTGCTGGAGTAACTCTAGTGATGTCATTATTTAATATATTTGTGCCTTTAATACCAGCACAGTTGTATATTTTAATTATTTCTGTGAACTCAAAATCAGATATAATTCCATCATTAAGACCTGTTGATAACAATGAAGATAACTTCGAGTATGCTACCGTCGCTGTGTGCAACTTTATCATGTAATCGGATAATTTTTTATTCGTGCAAGTACTTATCTTTTTTGTAACGATATTGAGCACAACTGCAATTGATGTTGTAGCTTAAATACAGATTGTTACGGCTACTGGCGCCATCATTGTTATCGTTGATAATAATACGCCTGTGGACACAACATCAGCGGATACTGAATAAACGATTACGTCAACGATAACTAGACGTCGTCGATATTTCTTTATTTATTCCGTATAGTGTTCGACTCGATTTTTTAAGTTCGTTTGCCATTCACGTGTTTGATTGTACCTGTACGATACTGAGATACTCATTATATTTTATGCAGTAAATAATTGAGGTGTTTGAGCTACAAATTCTAGACACCACCAGAAAGATGTTGCGGTTAATTTCTTATCAGTTGCTTCCAGGATAAATATTTCTTCGTTTTCGCTATTTAATATGATAGACACAACTCCAGAAAACTTGTCGGTGGAATGACGCCATCGGTACGTTGTAAAAATATCGAATTTTGCAGCACTGAACACAGACAGCCTGTACACGCCAGTGACTGTTGCGGTATAGTTGATAGTTTTATTTTGCTGTGACCATGTTACGAATCCAGATGGCACCGTGTATACGATATTGGTAATATACCCGGGAGTTATTCCGGCTGGAATTTTAATCAGAATAATTTTGTTAACGATATCAAGAATTCAACGGACGACATCTTCTAGTGTTTTTTTAGTTGTGTCTAGGTTAGTTTTGATATCAGAAAGTTTTATGTCAACGGCGTGCGGAGTGCCGAAGAATTTATCTATTAATTCATCGGTTTTTTGAAAATTTTTTCGAAATCTTCTAAAAGCACCTGCGTGCACATCATACTCGGCCCGCAACGTGGATATTTTACCGTCAACGGTATTGTAGTTAACGTCGACATATTTTTTCGTCGCGGCATCCTCGTCGGATGTTGGATCTCTTAAAACTACTATCTTGTTTCCGTTCATGCTGAGTTCACCTGTTATTGTGTCGCCGGTGTTTCTTACACGATAAGCAACACTTTTTGTAATTTCATCTCTGATGGTTTTAAACGATATACTTGAATACCTGATTCTACCGCCGTCAGTAAACATAGGAATTTTATCCGTGACCGCACCGAGTACTCGTTGAATTATATCATTCCATTTGATATTGTTCGTATTTAGTTTTCCGTATTGGTCCTGAAAAATAACAACCTCATCTGTGTCAACTCCAGCCAGGTTCATAATATAAGCGAGTTCATCTTTAGTCGCGTACTTCGATAAATCAATGTCGGATTTTTTTTTTCTTACTGGTAGAAGAAGATCTTCCGTAAATATCAACCATTATAATTTAAGATCTGTATAATCATGCACGATTTTATGAGGTGCCGCGGAGGACTTTGATATATCGTCGAGTACATTAATTACTTCACTGCCGCATATTGGTGGATCCGTCATTGTTTGTGTTAGTAGCGTTGAATACCAAACCGCTGCGTGAAGTGGTGCGACATACTTAATAAACTGACGAGGTGGAGCTAACCCGTACGAATCGAAATAAACGATTCCACGTGGATCAATTGTGTATGCAGTCCAATGAGTACCAGGTCCAGAATTATCATCGAGATTAATAATACCTGTTTCAGCGCTGTTTGGTCGGTCCGGCAATTGATCTCGCATAAAAATGCCTCTGAAGTTTTTTATTTTTAGTTGTTTAACAGCATCAAGTAAATCAAAATTTGATGCTGGAATAATTAACGAAGTGATCCTGGAAGCCTCAGACCTCTTCCCCAACAAGATCCCGGTAATCTTAATCCGGTCCCTCTTTTTTTTAATCCTCGCCCTGTTGCTTTCTTTAATGACATTTAAACAGCGGTTCCAACAGCACCTAATATGGCTGCTTTTGCTACGGCAGGTGCCGCTGCGGAAATTAATGCTGGAATAGCCGCGAGAAGTTGAAAAATACCGCCCGTTTTAATTGAATCTTTAACCGCACCCGCAGAGAGATTAAGTTTGACGCCTGTCTTTGATTGTTCAGCGCTGTTGAAATGTTTAAGTTGACGTTCTGATAATGATAATTTGTTTTGACCACCCGTGATCTGATCGCGCTGTAGTGATAATTTCATTCCGCAGTTCTTTACTGAATTTGATTGAAGGTTTTTAATCTGAACAGGAGTCAGACTGATACTAACGTGATGATATGGCATTTTATGATAATACTCGCCATTTTCCAAATGGTGATTAAAGATTTTCCACTGGTGCATCAACGACTCTCATTCGACCACTACCACCTTCAAGTAACATCGCTTTGTCGCCGAGTATAACAGCGATTGCTCTGTAGGTGCCGCGAATAAGGGGTGGACCAGCTATATCAGGAGGAGGGCCAGTAACACAAGCTCGAAAGTGTATATCAAGAACAGATTGCTTGGATAAATCAAGATGCTCCAGCGAAAAGTAATAAATCGGATACAGATTTGTAAAATCTAACTGTGATATTTGCAGCCCAGTATCCACATTTTGATCACGTCCCGTAAATGACATCAAACGATGATATGCACGCGCTACGTGATTTTGACCAAAATTTAACAATATATCTTCAGCTGGTTCTTGATGTCCATTTATCCGCAAGGAAACTTCATCAACTCCAAGTTTGTCAAATATCATATGTGAACGTTCTTGATTATTCGTCCGATTATTATTTTGCAGCACAATAAAAATATGTCGTGGCGCAGAAACACCCTATTGTGATGCTATATTCCATGTGAATAAACCATTAACAGTACTTTGAATACCATCTGTGGTTACTGTCAACCATGATAACAATGATTTACCGCCTGAATCCATAAAAGAGAGTAAATTTTGTTCCTCAGTAATTGATGGAGCTGTTACTGGCATCCACAATGAAAGTTTTGTCAGTATTACTTTACCAGCATCACCAGCAGATCTCCAGATTGCATCATCATCAAATTTTCTTACAAGCACAACTGTGCGTTTAGCCTCGAAGATTACTTTTCTAACATTTCTGCAAAATACAAAGATATGGGATAATGGAATCGCGCATGAGAAATTTCTACGATTACCTTTTCACATCGATCGTCGTGATGAAAATCCTAAGTTGAACTCTGAATTAGCATCATGAACAACTGGCCACACATCAGCATTAGCGTTATCGGCAACATTTCTTGGTCGTTTTATATCATACGGTCTGTGATCTGAGTGATCAGAAGTGTCTTTGGCGAACATCATTGTCGGACCGGCTGATCTTGTATAATCATCTGAATATCTTGCTAGACCTATTATCGCTGTGGCAACTTCAACGTCTTTTTGAATCGATTCAATATTTCTTCCATCAATAATGTATGTGGCACTGTCAAACAACGCCATAATACCGTTGTTAACAAAACCGATTCTGACATCACCTCCGTACTCAGTATCATCTGCTTTTATAATTTCACCTTCTACTTCAATAAAATGCTTCAGCGGGTAAGAAATATTTACTTGTATCCTGAACTTGTAATTCGATTCGACCACGTTGATTTGGTTGTCGTGCGTCATAAGAATAAAATTGATAATCGCGTATTGATTCGTCTTTGAGAACGTGTGCGTCTATATCAAACGCTCGATCGGATACACGTTTGAACATTTTATTATAATTGCCATGATCTAAATCATGGTCGCCTTGACTTGCCAAGGACACGAAGACCGCTTCCTGCTATGAAACTTGAAACTACATTTTTTTCTGCTTCTTCAGATAATTCCGCTAGTTTTTTATTTGCGGCTTGATTTATTATTTTACTGACATTTGCAGGCATAACTTCAGTGCTGGCCAGTTTCATTGGTTGCTGCTGTTTTCTTCGTACTAATCGAGCTCGTCTGACCTTGATTGTCGAGAACGCTTTACTAGCAAGATTACCAATAGCACCAGGAATTTTATCACGAACAACCTCAATAGCCTTCATCCCTAATTGTTTTGTAATCGGTATTGCTTTTGGAGCCATCCTTCTAAATAGATCCTGAACAATATCACCAAGTCCATCTCCGTAAATTGTTTTGTAATTTGGCAGTCGTGAGTTTACTACCCTGAACATGATTGGTCCACGTTGAGCAGTGTGTATAATCAATTTTATATACTGATTAATTAATTGTTTAGTCGCTGTGATAATCATCGGCAATTTCATCAATAAGAGAATGATAAATACTGCGATCCATAATACCGCCTTGAAATAATCTTCGACAAATATCAGATATTTCA
Organism: Sinohyriopsis cumingii; assembly: GCA_028554795.2. NCBI lineage: Eukaryota > Metazoa > Mollusca > Bivalvia > Unionida > Unionidae > Sinohyriopsis > Sinohyriopsis cumingii. Next base: position 145,448,796 of record CM068827.1, read on the forward strand.
TTAACAATTTCTGAAGAATTGTTTCCAGCTCGTTTTCCTCCAATCAGTATTTCTAGTCGTTCTACGTCAGAAAGAACAATGTTAGGACAGGCAATAAGACCACTCCCCAAACCGCTTCCCGTTGCTCCTTCTTCTGTTGTTTTCGTTCTTTCCTTAAATAATCTTAAGAGTATCTTTCTTCTTTCCCTTTTGATTTTTTTAAGCAGCTCCTCAGACTTATTAAGTTACGACGTCAACCTTGGCTGCGGTTAAGAAGATTGTAGTTGTTCTATTTGTTGCAGAGGTGGAGAAAGCTGATAGGAAGGCTCTTGCTGGGGCGATTGTGGTGGAGAAGATTGTTGTTGTTCTGCTTGTTTTATTGCCTCTTTATAAAGTATTTTTACTTCTTCATCAAGATCTCTGTATTCTAAATCATCATCTCTGGCCTGTTTTTTTGTTTTTTATATATGCGATATATCCATTTAATAAGATTATCATCATCTTCCTTTTCAAAGCCGGGTTTTAAGATTCTAGATTTATTAAAAATACTAATTAATATTTTTTCAGGCAATTTTTCACTTTTAGTATTTCTAATATCTTCGACAAAACCCTCCCTAAATTTTGCAATCAGTCCAATATTATCTTCTATTGGTTTAGATGCAAGTTCTTTTTCCCGTCGGCAAATTCAGTACGAATTTTACCAATATCTTCAAGTATTTCTTCGCCGATGGGTAGATGTTGAGCTGCAGCTATATCAGTTGGAAGTTTTCGTAAAATACCTTTTATACTTTTTAGTTCTTCCTGCTTTTTTCAGTTTGTTCTGCGGTTTGTTCTAATGCTGGAAAAATACCCTTTTTCCTCTTCTCATCCTCCTCCTTAATATCTCTCCCCATATAGTTTTTTCAGCATCCGCTGCAGCTTTTTCAGTAGCTGTAGTGACAGGTTTAAATAACTTTTTAGTGCCTTCTTCGTACTTAACTTGTGCTTCCTGCTGTGCTTGTAGGTTTCTTCTGAATAAATCTCTAACAGGAAGAAATTTCTTAATTGCTTCTAATCGTTCTCGAGCTAATCTAGCAGTGTGAGATTCCTTGGCTGGTGGCATTATTAATATGATAGTTTTTAATTGATAGCAGCAGAGGGGGCGGGGACCTCAAGTTGGTTCGTTTTTTTTGTAATATACACGCCATTAACAAGTTTTTAGTTGGAGAAAAAACTTGGACTAACCCAGAAGAAAACTCTTTGAGAGAGCCTCTGTAGTTAGTTATTTTGATTTTTAAGGTTATTAATCCTTTTTTTGGAAGGCTCATTTCGGTTTTTGGACGCTTCCAAAGTCGGTCTGTTCGCCCCCTCTGCTACTAGCCAAGTTCTGTCTGGTTGGTATTATGCCACTCAGCCAAAGGCATTTGCCTATACAAATTTATTTGTCTTCTCATGCTCAGTAGGTCAATAACAGTTCACATCAATGATCACAAAAGTTAGACTTATGATTTAAGAGCTATTATAAATTTATATAAAACAACATTTTTAAAAGTATCATAAAATTACGCCATTAAACCACAACCTAAGGCTCACACAAATGTGTGTTTTAAAATATAAAACTGCTATGCATATCTGAAATCCTAATGATTAAGTCTCTATCTGGAACTGTACATGAGGAATTGCTCAATAGTGCTCACGTTCCAATGCATGCACATTCGTACGGAAAGGATAATACTGTCACACCCTTATTGCAAAAAGCACGGATACAGCGAGCGTGACCGTGCAATATGTTATATAGATATACAAAATCCGTCTTATCCATCTATTCCTGCAGTTGTTATTGTTGTTGTTGTTATAGGGATTAACGCCATTTTTCAGCACAAGATAGGCCCATTTGACGACCAAGACGTTAACCAGGTTCCACACGCTCTAGGAAATGGCCAAAGAAGCACCCACGCATGGTCCGCTCCTCTCAGTCTGCCGAAGGATCCCTCATATCACAGACCCGATGGTCGCGAACACCTGGTCCCTCGCATCGAGAAAACCAGTCCACTCTTCCGATCCAACGTCACCAAAACACAGCGTATACGTCACACGAAACCCTACAGAGATCTGTGACTCCACATCAAACGATGTACAAGGCATGGCAGGCATGTATAAAGCAGCTTACCAGACTATGAACATGCGAAATCGTTGGAACCAATCGCGTAATTTCTTCCGAAAAGTGTGTCACGTGGTCATGACATCACACACAAAACTAAACTCAGCAGCTGTAAATATGGCGTCAAAAGAAGAAAATCGACCATCAAGAATGAACTCTGGCGTGCCCAGTACTTCTGGAAGTACACATTATCAGAAGTTACGCAGTGAGAGCAGTGAACAGGTTTGTATTACAATTTCTTGAAAAGATTAGACCAATGTGTGTATTCTAGACGTACCAAACAGCTGCCAAATATCTCATCCGTACCCATCCACCCACCCGAAATGGATGGTCTATTAAAGAAAAAAAATACGATTTTATTCATAGCCGTTTGAAAGAGGAAATATTTTAGAATTCTAGTAAGTTACTCTTTGCCCATGGATTCTGTTTTTCTAGTTTAAAACCTATATTAACAATTTGAATCGTCCTTTAAAACACCGAACAGTTGCCATTTACCATATCTGGAAAGACTATAAGCACTGCCGCCGTGTATATAATTTACGTAAAGCTATTCGTAGGCTGCCGCATACCTCGTAACACGATATACGTAATATACTCATTGCCCGTATTTCGATATTTGCAAGTCATTGTTGTTTAAACGTTTACAAATAAGAATGTTTAAATGAATATTGAGTGAATCTCATTGGTGGAAAGTTCAGGATTGTCGCCCAATAATTTTACTTTATTAATAATTAACTCAGTTGTATGACATATCAAAATAAATTAATGAATTAAACAAGACTCCAGCTTCTAAATTTATTTTATAAGGTTTATTTAGTATAATACATATTATGGTATAAAGGTAAATTCTACGTAAATCTAAGAAAAGGAATAATATACTCAGACTAGTATACGAAAATGTTACTATATGGCCCTGTTTTATGATCTTTTGCAGTGATAGTAATCACTTTAGTTCTGAATAAAAGAAGGTAAACTAATTTTTGCACCAAGATCAATGAGTTGCTCTGATAACATTTCATTTTTTAAATTGGCAATCCAAGATAAATAGTCATACATTATTTCATATGACTTGAATACAGAACTCTGCCAACTACTCAACATACTTAGCTAATAATGAGCCATATCATTTTAAATGTCATATTTATATCTAAGACAAGATTTAATGTTTGTTCCATCTTCTTCATCTTGTTTTAGTTGAATTTAGCATCAGCTTCCATAGCACAAGTGGGGATATGAAATTGGTTATTTTTTTCAATTATTGTTGACCAAATTAGGTTGGCTTTTTAAGACATGTACTGGTGTTATGTTGAATACCCCCCCCCCCCTTCTCTACATACATACATCCATAAATATGCTCAATGATTGTATAGTGTCAATAGCCTAGTAGTTAGAGCATCTGCCTTAGATGCGTGAAGTTGTAGGTTTGAACCCCAGTCGAGTCATACATATAAAAATGGTACTAACAGCTGCCTTGCTTGGCATTCCGCATTAAGAGGTTAGTGTTAAGACTGGTTGGCCTGGATTCAGACATAGCGATATGACTGAAAACTTGTAAAAGCTATTGTTAAAAAAATAACAAACACCCATATACAGTGTCATATACATGTGGCCATACTGTTATTTTTTATTTATTAATTGGTTAGGTTAAATAACTGCATGTAAACTTCCATCTCCACCCAGCATTTTATGAAGGATATTATCTTCTTGCAGTTGCTTGTCATGGGTGTTCCATCAGACCGTCCAGAACTTGGTATATACACAGCAACAATGCAGCAAAACATATGTAGTTCTCTAAGTGTGCATTGATTATCCATTTCCATATGACTAACAGAAAAGTTTTAAATTACTAAGCAACTATATTTGCAGATTGTCCTCCATAACAGTTCTGATACATGTAGTGCTTTCATTAGGTTTTGGTTTCTAAAGGCTGAAATAGTTTTGTTTCTGTTGTTTTATCTTCACAAAAGACACTTCAAATATTGTTTAAAGTGGAGAGGTAAATGAGTTGTTAATATGATGAAATGTCCATCAATGCATACAGTGTCCGAGAAAATGTTTCTAAAATTAATATAAATGCTAGATTCTTGTATGGTTATATAAACTAACTTAAAATTGGTATGCAAGGATCTATCCCTCAAATCTCCAGGTGTTTCAAACAGTTTTAAAGTTAAGAATGTATAAGAGACATTCAGTGAATGGTGAAACACTGGAAACTCATAGTGAAAACCAAAACTTGACAGGATATGACATCTTACTGTGACAGTAAATATAATCATTTAAAGAGCTGTGACTGATTTAAAAAATGATGCAAGTGCAGTGTTTTGTAGTCAAAACTTGTCAAATCGTTGGAATCTTAGTTGTTTAATACCAGTAGTTTAAGCCTGTGCAGGCCTGTTATGGATTGATTATTTCACAATAGTACTTTGAGACAACTCATGCATCACTTCTTTTATTTACTAGGCATTTTGTCCACAAAAGTTTCATCTTCATAATCAATTGCAGTACTGTACCATTAGCCAGGTGTGTGCATTATTCAAGGCTTTGTTATTACTAATACGTGACCAAATATACCTGTAGCTTGCCAACTTTTATAGTTAATACAGAAATTTAACATCTATACCTTGTATATTTTACCATGTATATAACTTGCATCGAAATAGTCACGTTTAGTTCTTTTGACAGAGGGTATGGATCATTTTTTGTGCATGCTGGCAAGTAGATGCATGCCATAACCTACATTTGATTGTCTGTGGTTGGCAAGTTAAACACAGTAACATTATGCTTATAGTGGTTTGTTTTGTTTCATTACAGAGTCAAAGAAATTATCATCCACAGGAAGAACGTATTCTGAAATACTGTTCCAAAATAAAAACAGTATTAGGAAGTCTTTAGATCATCTTCTTCATCACGTACAAACAAATATTTTGAAAGAAAATAATTTTGAGTGTATGGGGGTGATGGTGTACATAGAGAAGAAAAAGAGCTACAAAACAAGCAGAGTGCAAAGTAAGTATTAAGAAGAAATGTAGGAAATCATTATTACCTTTTCCATCAGTCTTTCTATATCCATCTTTCATTTTCCATTTGTTTTAACCATGCCCATATACTAATTCATATACATGTATGTATATCCTTCCTTCCATTCAGCACACTTGTCAAGACAATTAGTCTCTCATATATTTATGTGAGTTGCCATAAAACATGTTATATGTTCTGGTCATTACCTAATTATGCATCAATTGTCCAATCACTTTGCCCCTGTTGTTGTTGTTGTTGTTGTTGTTGTAGGGTTTAATGCCATTTTTCAGCACAAGATAGGCTATACATGGCAGCCAGTATTAATGGTGGAGTAAGAACCTGGGAAATCCCCAGAAAGAACCACCGACCCACGATAAGCTACTGGCAAGCTTTCTCACATAACCACATTATCCGAATCCGAGACTCCTTTGCCCCTGCAATTTTTATTATATGTATTGCTCTTTCTGTCATTGAATGTCACAATCTTGTTAGTACAGTTAGCATGGGTTGATGTGAAACAGACTTTTTTCATTGACTGGTGTGACCAAATTACATGACCATTTTCAATCATTGCATATTTGAATTTATCATAACAAGATCTTTCTTCAGCTATATTTTCTGAAGAAAACTGAGGGTCTACAATGTGTATGTTAGTCCAAAAATGTTAGCTGCTGATGGAACTAAGACAGGCATCAACATTCGACATTCAACAGTTGTACCAATAGAGACTCCAACGAATGACTTTACAATAGATCCTTGTCATCGAAGGAATAAGAGGGCTTTCATTAGCTTTGCCCAGGGTGATCATGATTCAAAGGATAAAGCTCAGAATAGAAATCACTTACTCTACCTTTCTAAGAAAGTGCTTGGTACCTTGGGCAGTGCTAATGAGCTACCTTTAGAAGAGGAAAAAAACCGAAATGATATTCTGTTACAACATGTTGATATAAACTTTCACTCACTGTTGAATATTTTTCTGCAAAATGGTTGTAGAAACTGAGTATTGAGAAAGTTAGCAGTTCTTTTTACGATATTATCTTCAAATCATTGCATTTCAAGCATTATTCACAATCGATTTGTTGACGACTTCCAATCTATTTTGAATTTGCTTAGGAAAAATTCAAATTTAGACACAAATGTTATAAACAGAGTTGCCAAGTTTTCTCCTGAAATTAGAGATGTATTATTTGCAGTCACGAATACTTGTATATGTTCAGCAACTTTAGAATTTTTGGACCATCTGGTGTCAAGAGTCAAACAACGTTTTTCAAACTGTAAAGAACCAGATCAAATTAATCCTAAACCAGGTAGTTATAATCCTGCTAAATTTGGGACAGCATATTACTTCACCCCCATGGTAATCAGTTAAGAGAAACTCCAAAATACACAATGGATAAAATATCTCATAATAGTACTTATGATGATTAACCTGCCAGAACTGAAGAAAAATGCCATAAAAAATACACTGAAGTGGGAAGGAAGGGTACAACATACTTGTTTCTCTGGTTTGACCCACAGCATTATGGGCATTGCTATGGATATCATATGATACCAGGACATGAAGGGAGAAATGATCCTGCTTGTTCTGCTTATGCATACATGGAAAATGCCCCAGAAGAAATATTTTATGATTTTAGTTGCCAGCTTGAGGAGTACTGTTTGAATCAAGAACCTGGTTTTTGGAAAAACACTCTTTTTTTTCATGGTACATTTTATGGCTTTTCCCATAAGTATCCACCAGTATACAAATCATCACGTCTCATGTTGTTAAAAAAAATTAACACTGAAATATGTGAGCAAACAAATGCTTTTCTTCAGCACATCATATAGTCTGTAAGAGCTATGGGAATGGGTAAATTCAATCACTACTTGCAGTTTTTTATGCACCAATGGAGCCAGAAGAAAAAGCAGAACTTCTGCAAAAATTGTACGTTAGCTTTCAGTTATGTTGGATGATACACTAACCACACTCTACTTATATCAGTCTAGTACAACAAATTTAATATGCATGATTTACTGTGCAAATGGATGTACCATATTTGAGCAAATTATTTTCCCTGTCTATAATATGCATCTTAAGACTATTTTAAGGCAGTTCTCTTACCAAATGGATTTATTTATATTGCAAGTTGTTTGAGAATAAAATATGTTGACAGTAGAATAAAATATGTAGATCCTTCAAGTTTGCCGGTTTTGTATAATCTATAAATATTTTGATATGTTTGATACAAATTTCAGATAGCGTTGTGGTTAGCACATGATATACCAAATCTGTTCTTAAGTTAATTAAACAGACCAGTGGTAAAACTGCAGTGATTAGTATTTCATCTATTTTCCAAGACTCTTAAATTGAGTATGCATTGAACATGTTGTCCCCATGTATTTGTAACCTGTACAAAAGTGTCTGTACTTAATTATAATGTGACACATTGTCCCCACATATTTGTTACATGTAAAAGTCTGTCCTCCTTTATCATGCGACAGATTTTCGTACAGCATTTTTTTACAGTTATGTGGAAAAGTGTAAAAAGTCATATACATTATCTTTTCTTAAATTTAAAAGAATATAATTCATATGAAACCTCTTTGTATCATTTTCATTCCCAATTGTTTTATTGTGGTCATTTTCTAAGATGACTTGATGCTTAAGGAATTTGTAGACTTATTTAATTCATATAAATACCCAAAATGTTTTTTCTGTAACTACCAATGTAATGCTGATTATGTCACTTATCAGGTATCAAGGAGTCTTCTGTCATGGATTTAAAGTGGACTTTTTTTTACACATTTTTTGTAAAATATGAATGCTAAGTTCAGAGATTTTTAAACAGGAAGTAATAAGCATATGTTTTTGGTAGAAAAATATTTCCTGTACATCTATCAGTTCGATTCAGTTGCTGTGAGAAGAATGGAATTTTATGAGAGAGACTGTTCTGCTTAAGGCAAATTTAGACTTTACATGATTGGAAATTATGTCTTATAGTACTTTGCCTAATGCGTGGTACTTCCAGTGTGTGTGTGTGTGTGTGTGTGTGCTTAAGATTTATGTACAATTCTGGGTAAGAAAGGTTCATAGCCATTATACAGTTAAAAAGGAATAGAATATACTTGATCACATGTTAGACTGATAACTTGTAAATAGACAGTTTTATTTTCGTGAACTGTACTTAAATTATTTTGTTGCATTTACAAGGCTGGTCATCTCTGGAAAATAATGCATTTATATGTTTGCCATAACAGTACTTGGGTCCATGCATTGTTTAGGATTTGACATGCATTTATATTTGAGATCTGTAGTATTTTATTCAGTGAATGGTTATTGTTTGTATTTAAGAATTGTAATGTATTTGAAAAAGAGCAAAATAAATGATTTGCTTGTTGTGAATGTGTTGATATTTTACCATGCAAAATATGAATAAATTGATTTCTCATTCATTGGAGTAAATTTGTATTTACATATATGATTTATGATCTGGTCATAAGGCTAACATATTATAATGTCAATTGATCTTTGACTGTATTCATTTTGGCAAAGTGGTACTAGCTGTCCTTCATCTCAAGTTAAAGAACTATGCAGATTCTTACACTTTGGGTAAGATAAGCCCTATTGCATTTGGGATCAAGATGTGAAAATAGTGTCTTCTGTACATTATGTTTAGTTCAGGGTAGTATACCTTGACCAATGATCAAAGTTATTTATAACCACTATAATGTACCATGCACGGTATTCCTGTTATGTTACTGTTGCCATACTCCTTAAGTCCATCTGGCCATCTTCCCTGCCTATTATTAACACAGATTTCAGGAGTGCAATGAAAACTTGCACTGTAGGTACATCTTTGGATGGTGGTGTGTTGTACATTGAGATCATGTTCCTGTGACCTACTAAAGAGTTTATTTAGCTATACTGGTCACAGCATAGAAGAGTTTATGGGATGATCTGTGTTGTCTGTCATCTATCTGTTTAGGCTAAGATTGTTAGTACTTCTGCTACTCCTAAACTACCTCAAGTATTGCCATGAAACTTTACACACACACACACACACACACACACACACACACACACACACATTCATTCTCGGGTCTAATTTGTCGTAAAGAAAATGGTGCCACTCAAACATCCAATATAGCCACCACAGCAGACAGCGTTTTGGAAAATATTGTTATTACTATATTTCAATGAATGGTAAAATAAACATGCGTTTTTCACAAAAAGACTTCTTATGATGTATGGTTGGTCCATTATTAACAATTGTAGGGCCAAGCTAGTGTTGTGGATTTGCAGCATTTTTAGTTTATGACCAATCCATCACTATTACCTTTTGGATATTTCTTAGTGAATAGCTGTATCTGGCCATCTTGAAATGTTGCTTACAAAATGAAGGGAAATATTGTCATTTGGTTTTAGCCAGAAGACTAGTTTGTGGTGCCATTTTGGTCAGTACTTCAGACAGCTGGTCTTATTGACATTGTGTCTCTCATCAAAAGACTTATTATGTATAGTTGGTAATAGGTAGAAATGTTGCCAATGTGATATTGGATGTGACCACTATGGCATCCATCTTGGTATCTTACCATTGCTATGACAAATAGCAAATATCAAGACGGGATTTCCACATGACCACTCTTTATGATGCCTTCTTGGTCCTAAATGAAAATTGTGCCAAGCTGACATACAGTATGTCCACCACAGGGGTAATTTGAAAACTGTGTTATCACTGAAGAATATTTAATAGTTTAAAGACTCAGTATTTCAAAGGGAAGAAACTGTCTTGAATTCCAGTGACATCTAGTTTGCGCTAGAGTGGCATTCCATTTTAGGGACTCTTAACTTCCAGACTACTTGGATACGTTACATATGTTGAGGAAGAAGCCGATTGATTTCAGGGTCAAAAACACAAATATCAAGATCACTGTCTGAAAGAAACCACTCTGGTTGCCTAAGTGGTTAGAATGTCTGCCTATAATGCGGTATAAAAATGGTACAAAGACTGTCTAGCTTGGCGCTCAGCATTTAGAGGTTAGTGTTAGAACTGGTACGCCTGGCTTCAGGATAATGATACTGGGGTAGGGACATGATGCTACATGTTTGCGACATAATCCACACACACGCACGCACGCTCACATGGTGACTGAAGGATTTTACAACATGGTTTCCGCGCAAAAACAAAAGTTGAAAACGACATACCTCACCCAAACTCTGCGATTGCTTGCACAAGAGGCGAGGAAGAAGGTTGTGGAATTTTATGTCAAAGGTTGAGATCACTTGGTAAAAAAAGAAAATTGGTTTCCGCACAATAACAATAGTTGTACATAGCAACGTGGCGCAAACTTTTGAGCATTACTTGCACTTCGGTTCAGGAAGAAACTAAGCAATTTTGGGGTCAAACGGACAAAGATCAATGACATAAATCCTGTTACACTTGATTAAAGAGAGGATGAAGTCCTCAAATAGGAGATAATCCCCAAGATGTGCTTATTTATAAAACAATAGCCTTTTAAGGACAATTCCATCTTTTATGACTGTATTTTAATCTATGGTGCCTGACGAATGTTCCATGGAACAATCATTGTTACCAAGCAAGTAATCAGATATTCAATAACCTCGATTGGAGGATAAAAATTTTAGCAGAAATTTTAATTCCAAACAAATTATGTTTAATAGACTTTGTAATATATTTGCAACGGTCAACAATATATTTATTTAGTGCTTGTAGTGCACTTAGTTATTATAAACATTTTTTGGAAAAATAACATGATACTACAAAGCAGGCATGTTCGTGTAGCCTATATACACCTAGCAATGGATGTAGCTGCAATACTTGTCCATGATTTGAAGAATAAAACTCTCATAGATTAATGTAGATTCTTTATCAAGTGACATCATGTATACAATTATTAAAGTATCAGTTACCGTACTACATCTTGAAAATGCGGAAAACTATGTATGACATGCAAACCCAACACATAATGGCAAATTTGCAAGGCTCATATTTGATATCAAGCACAATATAATTGAACCGGCCCGTAACCTTTTAATAGCACTGAGAGTCATTTGTCAAACCAGTGATTGGTCCTTCCAACATAATTACTAATAGACCAAGACAATCTAATATATTTATAGGGCAATGAGATTATAAAATTAAAATCTTTAAAATCTTTGGGGCTTTAATTTTCATGAATAAATGGACATCACTACATATGACACGACATTAACACATCTATTTAATTTATAGAAAATCTATACAAAAATTACTCAAATTTGACCAAAAATGTTCCATATAAATTAGCCAGGGCCTACTGCAAAAATAAAAATTTACATTTTGTTTCTTATTAAAAACATTTTAAAGAACACGATTAATTGTCCCTAGGTCAGTGCAAATTAGAGTTACCGTACACTTACACCTAACCGTAACTCCAAATCAAACACTAACTACAATGTGAAAAACTTGGCAAAGATTACTGAAACTTTGCATAAAGGTAATAGTATGCAAGCAGAACAAAGAATGCAAAAGACATTAGCTGGATTGTTCTTCCTGCCTATCAGATCATATCAAATACTAATTTCTCTACATATTCAATATGATCCTTGTGTATAAGGAAAGATGTATGTATGTAAAATGTAATAAACTGTGTAACGTTTATGCTTATTCAAGGATGGTCTTCCATAATATCTAATTTATATCTGTTGACCTCTTACACAATGCTGCAAAGTTAAACATAATAGATTAGATATATTAAATTGCTTTGATATGAAATCAAATATTATCTTATTCAAAAAATATTCTTCAAAATTTTAATACGTTTTGGCATTCGGCAGGTTTTCGGTATACCAGCAACGATTGCAGATTTGTGAACACTTCAAGCATGTAAATATTTAAATTTAAAAGCCATTAGAATGGAAAAAGATTTCCCTCTATGCGGGATTATGTTAGAAAAAAAAAGGTGACTAAACCGAGAGCAGCTTTCAGTTAAAATTTTGATGAAATAAGTCAATACATTAAAAGGACAACTTAACATTTTTAGTTCGAATCACACTTAAATTTCGGTATTCATTGTGAATTATATTCATTATGAATTATAAAGCTTTGGGATGGTGCATAATTCGGTATAAATAAAGACTGTCGATGACATTGACATTGGCCGGATGTTGTGGGGAATCAGACCAGTTTTTCCGAACCCGGTATTCAAACAATGAAAACCTTGTGAAAACTATAGTATTTGTCTGTACGTCATTTCCAGAGAAGCCTGACCCTCATCGCTAAACCTAAACATAAAGACAAAAATCCACTTTTCTCCCAGACGGCTTGACAGATTATCATGAGCGAGGTACCTGTTTATCGGATTAGATGAGGCAATATTGCAGAGAAAATCCTGTGAAGACTGTCATTTCGGTTTGTACATTATTTCCAGACAACTGTAACCCTAACCCTAACCCTAAAAGTCCCAAAATTTATTTTTCTCGCAAACTGCTAAACCAATTTACATCATCCAGGTACCATTTTATCGGTGTTGATGATGCACGTATTGTAGTAAAATCCTGTTAAAACTGGCCTGTCCGTTCATACGTTTTCTCCAGAAAAGCTTAACCCTAACCCTAATCGCTAACCCTAAAAGCCACATAAATTCACCTTTCTTCCAAACGGCTGAACTAACTTTCATTTCAAGGTATGACTGGATTCGTCTTAATAATGCACGTCTTCTGGTCTATCACGTATGATAATCAAAGGTTATGAACACAGCAACAAGTACATATACAAGTGAAATTTGAGTATAGTTTTTCTTTACTTGCATTAAGTGAACAAACTGATAATACACATTTTTTGGTTTTAAGGTCAATGGGTTTGTCTCAGGCTTATAGCTATGTATTCTGGTTTATGAGCATGATAACACAAACAATAATTTTTTGTTTTAATGAATCCCAGTTTGTGCATATGCCTGCTGAATAAGTTTGAAAATGATTTTGCTTTGAAAACAAGAATCACTCAAATAAACTGATTATGCTGGCTAAAAACAATTTAAAGAAATTCTAGATAAGACATTTATTCCTTTTAACTGCTAAGTGTTGAAAGTATCTGATATTCTTAAGCAATAAGATTTTCAAATTAACTGCTGTGGAAGTCATATTGATATCAGATTGGCACCAATTTCATTTTGGATGAAGTAGACATCAGTGGAGGTCTTTTGGTGAAAACCTCATGTCAGCATCCATTCAGGGTGAGTAGTGACAACAAGATTGTCAAGATAGTCATCATAGCAGCCACAGTGGATGCACCATATACAAAGTCCCCAGATGAAAACCGCATATCAATATGACTTGTCCACAAGAAGTAGCAATAACAAGATTTTCAAGATTGTTGATGTGGTGGCTATATTTGATTTAGGACCAACTAGCCATCACAAACAGTCTTTCAGTGAAAAGTCAAAGTTGATATGACAATCCATTCAAAGGAAGAAGTAAAGATTTTCGAGATGGTCACTGGTGGCCATACTGGATATCCAAACAGCCACATTTTCAAGTTGGAGGAACTAGACCATGTGACGAATGTATAAAGCTTCATGGCAATATTCTATGTAATTTAGGATGGCAGTAACGAACTCTTGCCAATGGATAGACAAAGAAATTAACACACCATGCTATAAACTCTCTTGGTCTATGACCAGTAGAGGCCCAAAAATCTAAATTATGGATTAACCAAATATAGCATGTTGGTAAATCTTGAAATTGAGACAAGTTTTATGATGTTCTATCCATTGTATCAGGTTCAAGGTCCATGTCCATCACAAAGAATTTTGTACTGCACTTACAGGAATCGTGCAAACATGTCAACTTGGACATGTAGGAAAAATACTATTTTAACAAAAATTTGGTTTGATGGAGTTTTATAATGTATCAATTATGGTTTAACAAAATGCTTAAAAAATAACCTGACAGTCAAGCATTTGCCCCTTTGAGGGACTTTTCCTTTTGTTAAATCAGACTATAAGGTCTGATTTAATTATGCATTTCACCAATAGGGAAGATCCTTCTGGGACAGCATATGATTACCTATAGGGAAGATCCTTCTGGGACAGCATATGATTACCTATAGGGAAGATCCTTCTGGGACAGCATATGATTACCTATAGGGAAGATCCTTGTGGGACAGCATATGATTACCAATAGGGAAGATCCTTGTGGGAGAGTTGTGGGACAGCATATGATTACCAATAGGGAAGATCCTTGTGGGACAGCATATGATTACCGATAGGCAAGATCCTTGTGGGATAGCATATGATTACCATTAGGGAAGATCCTTGTGGGACAGCATATGATTACCAATAGGGAAGATCCTTGTGGGACAGCATATGATTACCAATAGGGAAGACCCTTGTGGGAAAATTGCGGAACAACATATGATTACAAATAGGGAAGATCCTTGTGGGAGAGTTGTGGGACAGCATCTCATTACCAATAGGGAAGATCCTTGTGGGACAGCATATGATTACCGATAGGGAAGATCCTTGTGGGACAGCATATGATTACCGATAAGGAAGATCCTTGTGGGACAGCATATGATTAATTAATCCGAATCCTCATATTCATTTCATGAAGATTCTTCTGATCTGTAATACAATTTTTTCATATCAAATTACTGTTTGCATCCTATTGCCATTAATCTTAAGACTTACCAGTACGTTATAGATATAGTATTAAATGGCAGATAATAACATGTAGCAGAAAACACTACTCACTGAAATACTTTTTTACGGTCTAAGTGACATAGAAGCAATATCATTTATATTTTTTGAGTTGTTGATATAAAATGAGAAATAGTGGTCAGCTATTTGAAAATGTATAAGCAGCTCCATTGTTACCAGTCCAGCAACTGATGTACACTTATATCTCAATGTATGCTCCAAAGTATATTTAGGTATTGATCATGGAATCAAAATTTGGTCTATTAATGATTATCCAGCTGAGAAGAATTAAGTTCAAGAAATGTGAGGATTTCAGGAAGACGATCTGGTTGAAAGGCTTGCAGGTTAAAACATGTTTATTAGCACATTACATGACATCATTAATGAAGCATAAGTAGAAATTCTTTAAAAATGGATCACATGTAGTAGAGTTCTTTCATGAACAGTTTACTCTTTGAAGGTGTCATTGTGTCATGTATAATTCATTTGGACTTAAAAGTTATGCCAGCTGAACAGCTGAACATGTTACATGGAAGTGATTGAATTTATTTTCTCCCCAACTATGCATTTACAATTTTTTTTTATATGGATGTACACATTATACTAGCAATCAAATACAAATAAAAATATTGATCCGATATTTAAAAAAGTATTTCATTGTTAAAATTGTAAATGTTTTAGCTAAAACTATCATTAGTTCAATTATTATTTGCCTACTTATTTTTCTCTCATTTCTTACAAAATAGGCACACAATAACACATACCTGGCATTACTGAAGAACATTTAACCTCATGATTCAAACTATGAAGTGTTTGGGTGAACATGTAAGGCAAGGTCAACTCAGATAGCGCTAAGTTAGCAAAAACAACAAATGTTGTCACAAATGTCAGGCAACAGTCACAGTACAGAGCTACATGGAGGACTTTGGGAATTCAGTACAGCCACATGGACTTGTAGCTTCCAAAGAGTTTCCATTTTCCTTTTCTGGCTGTGTCTTCAGATGGTTTTGTAAATAAAACTCATTGTGTAAGTCATAAGCACATATGTCTGGGGATTAAATTTTGTTCACGGCTCTCAGTGCCATAGAAATACCTGACATTTAAAGAAATTTTAACCTCAAAATTCAATCTAGGAAGTGATTTGTTTATCTATTGAAGGTAAAGTACAGACGTAATCTGATTGACCAGTAGCAGTGGTGGCACCTAGGTAGTGATAACTCACTACTTGCTCCCATGAAACCATCAAGATCTTTTACACATTTATAAGTGGGTCGTTGCACTTAAACCATATTTACAGCATTTGTTGAATGTATAATCTCTGCAGTTTTAAAACAAACCCACAAATTATGTAAATCATCTGGCTAACTTACTTGACCTAGATCTTATTTTAAATGACCCTTCTAAATCAATCTTGAAATTTAATAATCTTTTATGACTTTTGAATGACTACATCTTTACACTTGCTTCTTTCAATCAATGAATCAATCAATATTTATAACTAAAATGTCAATAAAATACCCATGCTGTCATGGTTACCTTCTTAATGTAAGGAAGCAGAGTACTGTTTGATATTCCTATGATCCTAACATGAACCCTAATTAGTGAGGGACACTAAAGACACTAAAATGGTAAGATAACCCTAACAAGAACCCAGACCAGTGAGCGACACTAAAATTTTAGGATAACCCTACCATGAACCATGACTAGTGAGCAACACTAAAATGGTAAGCCAACCCTAACATGAACCTTATGACTGTTACTCTAGTAGTCGGTGACATTTAGGTCACTAAAATTGACTGTTATTACAATAAATGGTTATAATGTTACAAGATACTACCACAAAAAATACATTAATCTAAAACCTCTGAGAAACACTTTGCGGGAATTATGTATTGAATTAAAACTTTATATTGCTGACAAAAATATAATAAAAACCACCATGCCCTTTAATAGCAGACACTAGGAGAGAGGTAAATTCTGTGTATTCTCACAGAAACATTTCGTTCTGAATCAGAGAAGCATACAAGCTGAACTTTAATGAATGTCTGGCTTAAGGTGGAACAGAAAAAATAAAAAATGGTAACAGAAAGCAGGATGTTGTTCCATTACAGAATTTTTTTCTCATCTTTCAGCTAATGCACAATAACAATTAATCATGTTATTTTCGATAGTATGAGCAAGTGAGACAAAAGCACAATAGAGACTTAACTTTCTCAAAATGAAACATTTATTGAAGAATGATAGTCGATGTCTCAAAACATTTAAAATGGTGTACAATCTGCTGTAATCATGTCCAATATTATCTCATTAGAAGCTCATGAGCTTAAGCTTATAAAATCATTAAATACACAATGGGTAGTTATTACTCCAAAGGATCATTTGGCTTCTATCATCAATTATGCTGCAAATAACCAATAGAATAAGCACTGATGCTCCAACGAGAACGTCATGCTGGCAACATTTAAGATGTAACAATGTGATGACACTTTGTTTTGATCTCATTATATATTAATGCCAAAATGAATTAAATTGTAGTATTTTTTACACATGTCAATCAGATTGGAGTGCAAAGCTTCAGGTGAACATCTGTACAAAATCATGTATGATGCTCTTTTCTGTCTAAATTGTTCATAATTATTTCCTTCTTGGAAACTGGTTACTGCAGCACTGTTCACTTGCCAAAGTATCTAGGAACTTCTCAAGAGAGGTTCTGAAAAAGTGAGAAATAATTCATGTGATAATTCTGTAATTTGTTCCATCTCATGTGGATTTTACTACAGAATATAACAGACACACTAACAGGGAAATGTCATCAACCACTATTATAAATGAATGACATCATTCTTACAAGCAAACTTTTATTATGCTGAAATCTATTATGGGAAGTCCCTCAAAGCTAGATATTATGCAAAGATCCCTGCCATTTTAAGTCATTTTAAAGATTATCCCTTTGAGTACTGATGGCCAAATATGATGATTGATCAAATTCATTTGAAAAATTTATAAAGTACTTAATACACTCGTGCTTAATGTGAAATTTCTGTTGCACAGATGTTTGTGAGAGAGTTGCTTACCAATGTCTCTATGTGGAGTAAAAGTCGTGCTATAAGGAGAGTGGATCAGCATAATGCCTTGATACTTTCTGATAAATGTATGAAAATATATTCAGTGATTTTTTAAAAGAAGTTGTTCAAAGTTTGAATTTAAGTATCCATACTTATTGACAGATTTGGTGTTATCCTTAAAAATTTAAAACTCTGCATGGATGCAGTGTGCTAAGTTTTGCTTTCATTTTTCTGGTTGTTTAGCAGATGAATGATGGGCAGGTTTTTCCATTTTTACCAGATAAACATAGAAATACATGAATCCAAACTGTCATAAACACTAAACTGAGCATACTTTTAACAAGTGGAACATTTTAGAGAATTTCGTGAGGGAAGATAAAATGAAAATATTACATGCTAGAAATACACATACATGATATCAATTATTCACTTACTTTTTATTGAAAATTAAGTTGATATTAAAACAACTGAAAAATTGTGACAATTTTACAATATTATGATTTAGCATAGAATTTCACATTAATATCTGGGTATAAAATATGCTGCTAATCATATATGCAAATGTCACTGTGTTTGCAAGCTAAAAGTGGTAATTTCATTCTCTTCTCTTCCATCTTTCTTATGTTTCAAAACTTTATAAAGCACAATCAAATCTGGAGACCCATATGAGAAATACCTACACAATTTGGGTGACTTAAATTCACATGCTTTTACTGGTCAGAGCATAGATCACGAGATCTGCTGGGCAATGGACCTAAAATTGACAAAGGAAACATACTAAATTAGATAGTATACCACTTTAACTGTCAAGCGTCCATCCATTTAATACATACACAAAAATCTGGCAAAGCTTGACCCCCCCCCCCCACACACATGCTTTTTTACATCTCACTCCTGTGTACGTATGCTTGATGCAGACACACCCAGAATTCTAAAGAATGGCCCATATTTAATACTCAGAAATGATCAAGGATTAATAATATTAATGTGTTTAATAACACATATACCACCGATGTAGAATGTCTTGCTGCACCAAGAAATAAGCTGCGTAGCGTTGAAAAGTTGATCTAGAAGAGGTTCTATCCCAGCTTGTATCTCATCTAATAAAATTCAAATGCCGACTGAACCCAGTCAAACAGGTTATGTATTAGACAAATTATTATTGAGGTTTCACCACCACCACCCCCTTTCATACGTGTACATACATCATCAGTAGACACATCTACATCCACCCTCCATGCGCATGTACTAAATGGACGGCCCCCAATGATACATTCTTTACTCACTCAGGCTGCAAAGCTAAAACAAGAAGATTGTTTCTTGCATGCAGTGAAATACAATCAACACATCTGAAGGATAAAATAAGCGTAACAAAATTGGGACAGCATATATTTATTATCTTATAAAGAAGCCTATAAAAGGTAAAAATTGCATATTTGCAATCTACTATTGCATACATTATACGAAAAAATATAATGCAAAAGAAAAGCTTAATTACAAAACTTTTAGGTATATATTTTTTTAAAAAATATTATATTGTTCATATTATAGTCTTAGCTAGACAAAGTTTACATATTTAAATAATCATAAGATGGAATAGAAATAACAAGAACAAAGAGATGTGTTTATAAAACATGATAGCCCCACTGAAAAACAGATACAATGTAATATTTGATGAACATTTTAAACATTTTAAACTGCGATACTGGCAGGACAATCCAAAAATGTCATCTATGTTTGCAAATCCAATTGTTAACCTTATTTTTACCTGTGGGGGTGTGGTGATTGTGCTAACAGGGATTATGTAACAAGCTGAGCATAAAAATTGTATAAAACGTTTATGAAACTGAAAAATTGCTGTAAGGAAGAAAAGTAATAATTTACTTTACAAATTGAAATAGAATTACTTTCATCACTTGCCATGTAAAACTCAGTATATACAGTTTGGTCAAGAATCGCTATATTGTATATCATTTTCATACAGTTTCAATTTCTACCCATGGATTAAGATGAAATGTAGTTGCAGATGAACAGATGGATGGCCAGACAAACTGATCCAGTACTTGATGATTATAATCAGACCAGCTGATTAAAAAGTTAACATAAATACCGAACATTTTGTTAATGTTTACAGCATCTGCCATATTCAAATCATTGTTCCTTGCTGACTGCTCTTTGTATCTTTGAGTAGGTACAGTATATCAACCATATTCTAGTGGCATTTTATTCAGTCTTGCATTTATTATCATGCCTATTTTAGTAACATAATTTGATCTATTTGCATTTACCATAATTGGTTAATTATCTGCATCTCTTTATTGACTTCATCTTTTCATTATCATGGGAAGTTTCCAGTTTATTCAGTACAACAATCTGTAATAAGAAAGACAAAACATGATCTTTTGAAACAAGCTTACAGCTTTTATTAGCCGTGAAACCTATAATAAGATTATAATCGGTAAAATGAAATCAAAGCCAAGATAAAAAATGATTTCATACACTACCTTAAGACTTTTGTCAAGTTTACTTAGAATTAAAATTGGAATAATCAAACTGTTTTGGTATGAAAAACTTCAACAATGTTTATGGATATAAGACACTAGAACATTAAGGCTAATTTAACTGTCATGATTTCACTACTGTAAATAACAATGCAAATAGGAAGCTTTGTTTACAAACTATTCAGTTATATGTAAAACACTGCAAAGACAAATTAATAGGTACTGATGCAAATACATGACATGCCTTGAAACAGCAAGTTAGTTTTCCATAGAGAATGTTAGCAAACTTGTTCCACTACTCAATAATGGAACCCATATCACATGCATGTGAACAACTGTACTTTGTCCAATATGTTTTTGCAGAGTTTTGCATTATAAACACTTTGCATCAACATAGCCAGAAGGGTTGTGTGTGTGTGTGTGTGTGTGTGTGTCTGGCATGCACCCACTCCCGCTTAAAAAGAAACATACACACACAAATGTACAGTCACTTGTCACTTTAAATTTGACCATCGTTTTATTCTTGCACATGTTTATTAGGTAGTATGCACACTTGGAGTGAATAGACACACACAGTTTAGCTTTGGTGCCCTTGCAAAGAAGTCAAGGCCTGAAGGAAATTTTGGAACAACCCCATTCCTCCAACACTGGACCTGATCCAGACTGGCATAATCATATTGTTTACTGCAATGGGAGATATTTTAGACCGACATTGTTCAGATGAATTTCTTAATAATCTGTTTAGCAAACTTATCTCCTATTCATTTTGAGAATTGCATTATTGTACAGGTTTAAAAATCAACAAGCTTGCAATAATGTCATGATGAATGCCATCACTGTAGTATCAGAGGAATCAAAATCATTGTTGTTGCTGTTGTGGGTTTAATGCCATTTTTCAGCACACATTAGGTTATACATAACAACCTGACAAGAATCACCGATCCATGGGAAGCTACTGGCAAGTTTTTTGGTCTTTACCTTTTTGGGGCTTAAAATTAAACAATCCAACTTTTTATAAATGGGAGTTAAAAATATCGGGTATCAAGATTGTCAAACCACTCTATGATAAGATGAATTTAGAGTCAGTGCTGACCAAGTGTCGCATACTGGTTGGGCTTTCGTGGGGGGGGGGGGGGTATTTTATGTATCTCTGGCCCTTATAATTATCAATATATGGGGGACATAGGCTGTTTGAGATGGGAGGGTGTCACAGGCCTCCCTCAAAGTGCAACACTGCTGATAATTGTTTCTAATGTTAAGAACACTGCCCACTTTATTCATTAAAAGTTCATACATTCTACACTAAGTTTGTTTTCCATTTGTTTTTATCAAACTCATACAAGTGCTTACCTTTCACTCTTCAGTACTAATAAATGTTTACAAGACGGTGAGCAGACTGGTCTAAATTTAATTACATGTAACTGTTGTCAGAAGGGTAATAGAATATATTCCATTAACAATCCTTCATATGACTGATTTCAGGTCATTAACATTAATTTTTATATTTGTATCATAACTGGTAGAGCAAAACTTTATTCTAGTCAAATAAAACATTTAGTACTTGCCTCACTGGGTGAATGTTGTATTTCGTTACTAATTGGAGATTTGTCAAACCATGCTTTAAGTTCACCAATAAAATTATAAATTTCAAGCTACTACAAGTTAACAAAACATAATGTGCAGGATATTATTGGCAAACAATAACTCTCCCTAGAATGAAATGAAAATTTATGCATCAATCCGAGAGGGCTTGAAATGATGTCTTTGATTATCCTACATAACAATAAGTGAACCATTTTGTTGTTGTCAAGTTGATGTGATTAATGGGTGAAAATGGCTTTTAAATATTTGAATTTATGCAAGATATGATTGTTTCAAGCCTAGTTTAAGTCACATCGAAGATGAATAAAGGTCAGATTAGTCCAAATATAGTTACATGTTCTGGCATTTTTTTTTTTTTGTTTCTTCAGAAATACAAAGATTCCTCAGTAGCTAGGGAAATAAGTTCAAGTGATTGTAGCAAGTTATCATTTCAATAGGTGGAGACACAGAAATAGCAAGTCCCAATATTTGTTCCTTCTGCAGGTATTATGATTTGCCAGAACAAATATTACATCTTGTATTAGCCCACAGCATGAATGATTCATAACACAAATATCAATGAAAACGAATAATGTCTGATATTAACTTGAGATGAAGCAAAAGATTCATTTTTCAAAACTGCTATTGTAAAGTCTCTGCTGAAAAAACCAACACTAGACCATAACGATTTAAAGAACTACCGCCCAGTTTGTAATCTCAAATTCATATAAACAAATCTTATAAGAGGTTGTTCTATCCCAGCTTGTATCTCATCTGAATTCAAATAGTCTTTTTAGTAATGTATAATCTTCTTATCGCCCTTGCCACAGTACTGACATTACTCTTCTAAAAGTAGTTAATGACATTCTGTCTGCTTGGGTTAGCGGAAAGATTAAAGTCCTCACCATCCTTGATTTGTCTGCAGCAATTGACGCAATAGACCAAGATATATTCACCGTCTCCAGCATGTATTTGGCATTCATAACACAGCCTTACTGTGGCTCAAGTCCTACTTGGTCAACAGGACACATATTGTGTCTACAAATTGAATACATTCCAGCCCAGTTGATCTATATTGTTGTGTTCCACAGGGGTCTGTTCTTGGACCCGTTCTCTTCATTCTCTACACTCAGCCGCTCTCAAGTGTCATAGATCATCATCCAGTGTCTCACCAACTGTATGTTGATGACACCCAAATATACAAATCTAGCCACCCAACTGAAATTTATACTATCATCCAAGGTGTAGAGAGGTGCATTTAAGTTGTGAAATCATGGATGACATGTAACAAGCTGCGGATGAATGATGATAAAACTGAGGCCATTCTAATCACAAAAAAAGACTCATTCACATCCTTTACCTCAAAAAATAAGTATCAGCAACACCAACATTAAAATCACACAATCAGTACGAAACCTAGGTGTTACTCTGGACAGTACTCTCACATTGCACCAACATGTCATGAACATATGCAAGGCTGCATATCTTGAGCTGCGATGCATCAGCTCCATTCTCAAATATCTTTCAGTTGATGCCACTTGTGTGTTCATTAGTACTTTCAAGACTGGGCTATTGTAAATCAATTCTGTCTGGTTCATCTCAATATCTACTCCAGAAACTTCAAAACACAGCTGCTCAGATCATACTTAGAGTATCATGATCAGAGCACACCTCCCCGCTGCTATATACCCTACACTGGCTATCCATTCCATCCAGAATCAAACACAAAATTTGTTCTCTGTGCAACGTTTCACTGTCGGACTATAGTCCAACATACCTATCTGACCTCACTCACATGTGCACACCAGCAATATACTTAACGCTCCTCTTCTGAAAATCATATACTCATTATTGCCACTATGAAAACAAAGTCATATGGCCAACGTTCTTTTGCATACCAGGACCCAGCAACGTGTTATGAATTGCCCACTGAACTTAGACACAAAAACACAGTGATCCCATTCAAGAGTGCTCTAAAATCTCACTTATTTCGACTGCAAGAACAAATTTAAAGACCTAATGTTTCCCACCTTAAATATTCTCAGCGTGTTTGTTATGTTTTCTTATTTCATGGCGTTTGTTTTGTAATCATATCATTATATATGTTTTTTATCTTATAGGTGTTGTCTAATGATGTAAAGCGCTTAGAGCTTCTAAAGATTAGGCGCTATACAAAATCCTCATTATTATTATTATTATTATTATATACTACATGAGACTATAAGGCATTAAAATTTGGTTCTTCTTTTAAGTTAACAAAAACAGTATATCTTAATATACCTTCTGTTCAAACTTTAATTCCAACCTAGTATATGACAAATTTACTGTTATTACCTTCATTTTAATATAGAAACTGTTTATTAAAATAAGGAAGTCCCAGATTCCTCCTTATCCTCTCTTGCAAAATGGTCCATATAATATGGAATGTGTTAAATGGCTGTTAAAACCCAATCATTATACAATTCAGTCAAAGCATACGAGTATGGACTTGAAATCAAAATCATAAACCCATTATGAAGAAAAAGAGTCTTAACAATAAAGATAATAATACTCTGATATTCTTAACCCAAAATTATTTTTAAAATCTCATTAAAGATTATGCCTCCTGTAACAATATAAAATTCCATAGTCAATAAGTAAAAAAACCTCTACGCAATGTTGACAGCTTTGTTTTAATTTAAAGTCACGATGAAAATATTGTTTACTTCATTATAATGTAACTTCTATCTGAACAGGAAGCACAACAAGTTAGTGGGATCTCAAAAAAAAAATTAAAAGTCCTCATATCGAATCTGATAATGCACAAAAAAAAAATAAAATTATATTCTATATTCTCTACAATTAAACTAATCATTCATTATAGTCTTTAGGTAAAAAAATTTTAGAATGCCAGTCTTTATACATAACGTATATTCAAGCAATGATGACATTTGCATTTGAAAATGTAAAAAACAAACCTTCACTATATCAATTGTATCACTGTCTGAAACAAAGTAACTGAAAAATGAAACAAAATAAGCTGTTTAACTGAAAATGACATGCTGCATACAAATTGTGGCATGTTTAAAGACTAAGTTACTCAACATAGTAAATATCTAATTATTCACAACAAATCTTTTAATGGTACATTGATTATATAATTTTAGGGAAATTCATCTGTTAAAATTATAAATATTTAAAGGAACAAAGATAATTTTTCAAAATAACACATATTCCATTTTTTATGTAGCTCTCAGAATATGTTATTTTCCATTTTTGACAATGATTATGCTTAATATTTAATTACCAATTGATTAACTCCTTAATTTGGCCAGATAACTTGTGTTTTGAAACTCCTCTCTGAGAACCTTCCTTTCATAGTATGATGTCTAAAGAAGCATACAGATAGCCAATGGTTCTTTATGGTAGTTAAGTACAATTTTCTAGTGCTCAAAGGTATTATCTTTTATTTTTTAGATACTTCTGCTCCAAAACTGAATTTTTAACAAACTTAAGCTGTGCCAAAGTTTCACTTTCTCAAATTAGTACTTTACTGAATACTATGATTAGACTGCTCTGGTTGGCCTAAGTGGTTATAGCATCACAATGGATGTGGGAGGTCGCAGGTTAGAACTTCGGCTGAGTCATACCAAATTCTTGCAAAGATGGTACTAACAGCTGCCTCACTTGGCGCTCAACATTAAGATGTTATTTTTAGGACTGGCTGGCCTGGTGTCAGGTTAATGTGACTGGCTAGGACATTATGTTACATGTCTGCAGCATGATGCCCAATTGCTAGCCATCACTATAAACAGCCACACTGCAGGCATCATAGCAATATGACTAAAAATATGTTAAAGCTACATTAAAAATCCAAATCACGCACACACTACTGACAGAATTCTTATCTGTTCTTTAATACTGTATTAGGGTTTTAGGTCCATAAATGCTATAGCTTGCTTGCTCCGACAGAGGTGTTTTGACCAAATAAATAACTGTACTTCTTATTATCATTTTTTTAGTCTTATTTATTCAACAGATCTTAACCCTTAAATTCTGTATAGTTTTGAAGCACATGATCCAGCAGGGCTAAATTGTTTGAGAAAAGAAATGAAAAGTGCAATCTAATTTTAAATTGTATGTAATTTAATTAGGTTTCGTATCATGTCTGCTTTACATTAAATTTTGATTTACAGTTCGAGGGAGGGGGACTGGAAAAACTATTTTGTCCATTCAGAGTGTACATCGGACTCGTATTTAACACCATTTTGGTGTCAGTCACTGGTATCTCCATTAAAACGTTCCCAGCTCCAATAATCAGATGTATTTCATAACAGAAATCATTGTCTTCATCAGTGTCAGCGGCCAGTATTTGCGGGACAAAAGAAGATGAATCAAGCAGGGAATTGGCCATTTTGGTTTTTCTAGGTAGGCTGTATTTTTAACATGCACTTGTAAAACTTCCTTTCTACGTGACTTGAACTATGACAATACTTGCTACAGGGCACAATGTGCCAATATAATCTCGTTTAAGAACCATTGATGTCAAGTCGAAGAATCCAGATGTAAACAGTTGCCTACCTGAAAAAAGACTTATGTCGCAAAAAACCTGATGATACCTCTACTGGTGTGACTAACCCGAAGCACTTTAAATAAAAATTGTTTACAGTGCTGAGTACATTTTCGTATGAGTGACTTTAAATTGTGGGAGTTCCTGTGTTTCAATATTTGGGAAATTAATACAAATTTTGCATGACTGATGCCCTGGAAGCATCTCTGCATCTGCTTTGTAATGAATCTAAAGATAAAAACCAGCTACTGGATAATAAATTGTTTCCAAACTTAACAATTATCAATGGATGGGTAATGTGGGCTTTAAAAGATCTTAAAGTAACTTGTATGTTCTCAGAAATTTTCAAACATATTTTCAAATAATGAAAACAAAACATTTGTGGCTAAGCTAACAAAACCCTCAATCACAAAATCTTTATCATCACATCGGTTAAAAGTAGCATTGTGAATAATTGTAACCAAAATTGATAGGTTGGAAATAACTGGGTGTTCAGTTTTCTACTAGGTCAATGATTATGCAACCAATTTTTACCCATGGTAGCAACTAACTGATACATGTAAAATAAAATTCTAATGCGTCATTATGCATACAACAAAAAGAGTGGTCACGCTATACCTCCTACTATGGTTTGTGGTCACTGTGGTTTCAGCTCTGTATTCCTGTCTGGGTGTGGTATTTACCTATCTGCTGTGACACCAGGTGGTTTCTCTGACAGGTCGTCTCAAGCAAAATAGAGGTATACAGTGCTGAAAATACAAAATTAATTTAATTTTGCCACCAGAACAACTTCATACAAATTTGAGTCATACACTCTACTCTTACAGCATGGCTGGTTAATCTACAGAGTACAGCTTGTATCAATTTATTCCACGCTATTGCAGATTTATAGATAAGCAGTGTATTTTTATATTTTACACAATCAAACTGACTAATGTCTTGGAGACAAATTGTTCAATACGTTGAGAACACAGTATTTAGGCATATACTACTCTTGCTGTACGTGAAGTATGTACTTCATTTTGGGAATGCTGAAATCAGATAAAGTTGAAGTATACTTAGCTAATGAAATGAATATAAATATATTAATACTTAAGAAAGTGCTTAGATAGCTTCATTTCATTCAAGATACTTCTCATCATTTAAACCAGTTTTGGCATTTCTGACTTCCACTGCATTACTGCCAACTGAAATGTAGGCCAACGAACTTGAAAACCTGTCTTGTGTGAGAATTTGAATTAATTAAAAAAAAGACATCAGAGTAAGTAAAGTCTGATAAAACTTTATTACTTTTATTTGTAGAAAAATGTTTAGATGGGCTTCCAAGAGTGAGATATTCCTGAAAATTTGACTTCTTGTTCTGATGTTAGTCAACACTGGAACTCACTACACATACCGTTATTTAGTCAGTAAAACCTAAATCCCCAAAACATAAATATCAGGGTTGATGTCTTACACGTTATGAGTAGCTTAAGGCCATTTTTCATGCTACACAACAGTAAATATATCTGGTGGAGGAAGAACCTAGAAAACCACTGGGAAAAACCACGGACCGATGGGAAGCTAGTGGCATGCTCTCTCAAAACGGAGCAGAGCCTGAGACTAAATTTTCCTGCAAATATTATAAGTACTATATAATAATAAATAAATAATTTGAAGAGTAAATTTTAAGCAACAATACCCCTGACCTGCGCATTACATTATACAAATGACTGCCTGTTATGCTGCTGATTGGTTATGAACTACTAAAGTATTCTCACACCATACCCTTTGTTTGTACCTCCCTACTGATTTGAAAAACAGAAATAATAAAAAAATATCAAAAATGCACAAAACTTAGCCATTGCATTCACCGATTTATGAATTCTAAACTGATTGTCTCCAGATGGTATCCAACACTGCTGACTTTTGTTTAATCAAAAGGGAGCATCTTTAGCAACATGGTCACCATTTTTGCTTGGGCCAGCTTGTTTTCAAGCATAGTTGTGATTGAAATTACTGTCTTTGAAAATCTCAGTAATTCCATAAATTTGGGATTTACATCTCTTTGAACACGTGCATACAAGAATTCCTTCTATTTATTTGTTCAAATTGTTCTTGAAATATTAGAACAAAACATTGCACATATTGGACGCAGATGACACTGCTTCTACTTAGTCCTTCAATGTAAGACATAGCACATGTTATTTGTGTTTTAGTGATATGATGCCCACAACATAAATATCAGCGTCGAGGTCTTGCATGTAGGACGAGGCTACTACTGAAATAGACTATTCTAGAAATCAGAAATGGACAGAGGGCTTACAAACAAACGGGAGGATATGCGAATACTATAAATATAATATAAATCTACCTACCTCGATGCATTTAAAGTCT
This sequence comes from Sinohyriopsis cumingii, assembly GCA_028554795.2. Classification (NCBI taxonomy): domain Eukaryota; kingdom Metazoa; phylum Mollusca; class Bivalvia; order Unionida; family Unionidae; genus Sinohyriopsis; species Sinohyriopsis cumingii. The sequence goes on from CM068827.1 coordinate 145,477,686, forward strand.
CTTGTATAACAGTTTCGGCTATAAAACAACGCAGTCTAGGTGAATTATTAGGTCTACGAAAAATGCTAAACATCTTGCCCGCCATGACTTTTGTACATTTTGTACTCTTCAGTGCTAAATATTCAGCATCCCGCAGCAGTTCGAGAAACAACCAATGAGAGTGAATCTTACAATTATTTTACTGAATACTAGTATACTATTGGTTCCAACGATTTCGCATGTGAGCGATCTCTTACAGCTGGTGACTCCACATCAAACCATATGCAAGGCATGGCATTTAGGCAGCTCTACAGCTGGAGATTTGCTTCCGTAAAGGGGTAAGCTTCCTGACAAGACTCTGCGTAATGTGATTTGGTTATAGAGAATTTGCTCTATAAGTACACTAGCTATGACAGATATGCGCAGCTAGGTACTTAGGTTTCCCCGCTGCAGGCAATTTGCTCGTGCAGCATGGTCTGAGTTTCCCTCAGGATTTCGAAATAACTAAGCCGAAAAAATATACCACCCTCGGGTGAGGCTGTGCGCGGCAACGAAACCCGAGTCCATTTTTCACAACATATACATATTGATATAACTCATACACAATTCCGTGACAAGACCTCCCTTTTAAAAAAGTGTAAACACTTTTAGAAAAACACGGAATTGTGGCAAAAATTAACTAAAACTTTCCTTACATTTGAAGAAAAAAAAAGATGCAAATCAGACTCTGCTTAAGTTATCGGCCCCTACGTTTTCCGACCCTCTGATTGCTTCGATCCGGAAACGATATGGTTGCAGAGTCAATGCCCAACGCATCAATTTTGCGTTGGCAACTTTTGCCTTGTTCAAATATATGAGGCTGATGGTCCGTTTTAAGGACAAATTCCCTTCCGAAAAGGTACGTGTGGAATTTCCCTATACCCCACACCAGTGCCAAACACTCCTTTTCGATCACGGCGCAATTTTGCTCCCTAAGCAACAATTTCCTACTAGCATAAGATATGGGTAATGTTACCCCCTCTTGCTCTTATAGCAAAATGGCTCCTAATTCCGTATCGGAAGCATCAGTTCTCAATATGAACGATTTAATTTTTGGCAACTTTAGGATCGGTGCACTCATCAATCTTCCCTTAAGAGCGTTAAAAGCTCTTTTTTGACATGAACCCCAAGAAACTTTATTGGGCTGCCCCTTCCTAGTTAAATCCATCAATGGACTAGCTATAGCGGCGAAATTTGGAACGAACCTCCTGTAAAATCCTATAAACCCAAGAAACGATCGTATCTGTTTCATGGTTTCTGGCATAGGAGAGTCTTTGATTGCTTCAGTTTTGCCAGGTGTGGTTTTACTTGCCCTGACCCACTTACTACATGGCCCAAGCATTCGAAGTTGGAATATGCTATACTACACTTGGAGGGTCTTGCTATGAGATTTGCCTTGCGGAGTCTGTCGAACAGATCGACTAATAAACCAACATGCTCTTCACAGGTATGCGTATATACAAAAGTATCGTCGACGAAACTATATCTACGTTATTCATGCCTTTTAACAATTTCCTTACACAGGTAACATACTTTCGCTCAAACATCGATAATGACGTTAACAATAACAAAGAAAAAAACGTTTGTTCAAATAGCGATAGTTAACGTTTAACAATAAAGATAAAAAGTTCACTCAAATAGCGATAATGACGCGAGCTTATATAGCTATAAGCTATAATGATGGTATTTCTGGTTTTATAGCAATGATGTGGGTATTTTATGCTGGAGTAGTGATTATGATATGTAACCCAAACGGTGGGAGATAACATGGTGTCCAAAACGACATTCACAGGGTACCTTCAGTCCCACCACTGTCGAATGGTGAAGGAGCCACCACGCATGGCCCGCCACTCCCAGCCTACCCATGGATCACTTGGACCTTGCAAGTCCGTTGGTTCCGGAACCCTGGTTCCTCTACACGAGATAACCCCAATGTCCCTATGAACCTAACATCACCACCGACAGCAGCTCACTAGGTACATATCAAGTCACAAAGAACCACCACTCGACACCCGAACCAGCACCATGGCTAAAACCTCCCCTCTAACACAGTTTCACAGCTGACAACACAACCACCAACAGCTCTACAGTGGCCCAACAAATACGGACAGTCACTGGCTTTCTCATCAGCTCATCACATCACATACAGACAGTAAAGTTCAGACACAAAGACAGACAGCATCGACTGCTCCTCCTGAACGAATAATCTAAAGGCCTCGCCCTCATACCGAAACTGTTTGCCCAGCTCCATTAGATCTTTGAGTGACGACATAATAAATAATGTTGATAAGAACACCAATCCTAAGTGCACCATCATAACACCTACAATTTCAAGATTACACGAACCGACCGTATATTCCTTCAAATATATGCAATATGTATATATAATAAACAAATGGAAAAAGATAAAGAAAAGAAGAAAACACGGAATACGAGTGCGGTATTCACTCACCCGACTGAATTATCTCTTGTCAGGAAGGTCACAATCTCAAACATAACTGAAAAATCTTACCGGGGTCAAGACCTATGCAAAATAACGTCCCTACTCCTCCTAATCCAATAATGCTCCTCCTAATCCAATGATCCCACTTCTGACACCATTTGTCACAGGATGAAGCTGGGTTGGGACTGGATTAGGGAAGACACCAAAAGCAACTGCGTTTACAAGATGTTTGTTTATAAATTTAAATATAAACAAATCTGACACCATTATAAACAAAAGATAAGGAAAATTATAAAGTTCCTAACATGGAACTATCATCAACAAATAACTCTACGAGAGAAAAACTCAACATTAATTTTAAGGAATGGAATTTCAAAACGAACGTCAAATCCTATCACTGATCAAGAAAATAAAAGTGACCTATACCCCAATATAAAGAGTCTTGAATGTATCGTTCAAATAATGATTTAGAAAAGAATGTAATTATGAATGTATCGTTCAAATAACGATTTAGAAAAGAATGTAATTATGTATCGTTCAAATAACGATTTAGAAAAGAATGTAACTATGAATATATCGTTCAAATAAAGATTTAGAAAAGAATGTAATTATGAATGTATCGTTCATATAACGATTTAGAAAAGAATGTAATTATGAATGTATCTTTCATATAACGATTTAGAAAAGAATGTAATTATGAATGTATCGTTCAAATAACAATTTAGAAAGGCAGGTAAATTTGAACGTATCGTTCATAAAACAATATTGAAAAGCAGTGTAAATTACGAACCTATCGATCGTTCACATAACGATATTGCAATAGGAATGAATGAAATTACGAGCCTGTCGATCGTTCATATAACGATAGGAATGAATGGAATGATGAACCTATCGATCGTTCACATAACGATATAGCAATACGTGTAATTATGAACCTATCGATCGTAAACCGATATTGAAATAGGAGTGAATGAAATGAGGAACCTATCGATCGTTCATATAACGACATAACAATAGGAATGAGAGACATTATGAACCTATCGATCGTTCATATAACGACATAATAGGAATGAATGAAATTATGAACCTATCAATCGTTCATATAACGATAGGAATGAATGAAATTATGAACCTATCGATGGTTCACATAACGATATAGCAATAGGTATGAATGAAATTATGAATTGCAGTTGTGGAAATAACATGGAACACTATAACTATCGTGGCGCCTATTTGACGACCAAGATATTAACTCCGGTTCCACACGCTCTAGGAAATGGCCAGAGAAGCACCCACGCATGGTCCGCTCCTCTCAGTCTGCTGAAGGATCCCTCACATCGCAGACCCGATGGTCGCGAAGACTTGGTCCCTCGCATCGAGAAAACCAGTCCACTCTTCCGGTCCAACGTCACCAAAACACAGCGTATACGTCACACGAAACCCTACAGAGTTCTGTGACTCCACATCAAACGATGTACAAGGCATGGCAGGCATGTATAAAGCAGCCTTCAGCTGGTGACTTCACATCAAACCATATACAAACATGGCATTTAGGCAGCTCTACACTGGAGACTTGCTTCTGTAAAGGGGTATGCTTCCTGACAAGACACTGCGTAATGTGATTGGGTTATAAAGAATTTGCTCTTTAAGTACACTAGCTGTGATAGATATGCGCAGCTAGCTACTTAGGTTTCCCCGCTGCAGGCAATTTGCTCGTGCAGCATGGTCTGAGTTTTCGAAATAACTAAGCCGAAAAAATATACCACCCTCGGGTGACGCTCTACGCGGCAATGAAACCCGAGTACATTTTTCACAACATATACATATTGATATAACTCATACACAATTCCGTGACAGTCTACATGGTCTGTATGACATTTATTTTTTATACGAATGAGAATTATGTTACTACTGATATGTTCCATGCGAAGATACACAAAATGCAGTAGTACTTAAACGGTTACCAGCTGACATAATCTCTGGATACTATAAGAAATCTTCTACTTCAGTCTATTTTACATATTGCTGGCCAATACGTTTGAGCATAAGATACACAGAAAGTAAATGTATTTGTTCCGAATGAATAACCGATATATTTCAACTCGAGGGTCAGAAACTGAAATAATTCCACTCGTGGCTTCATCAATCGTTACCTTGCTGGGTTTTGCACCAATTCAATGAAACATACCCGTCATCTACTCCATCCATGCAAATATCTTGTATATAAAAACAGCGAATATGAGGTTGACTTGTATAGAACATTCCAACGTCGCAAACCACGGGCGATTATTCGCTGCGCCTCGTGGAAATGGCGCGTAGCGGATTATCGCCACTTGCATGGAAAAATTGCAGATTTAAAGACGTGTTTCACCAGAAATCTCCATATTTGACCTTTATGGGCATAATATTTGCAATTATAATTGTGCACAGGAGCGACCGAAAGGAAATATCAGGAATTACGCCTAAAATATCTATGAAAAAAGGTAACACCCTAGACAGTTTTCAGACTACCAACATGTCTCCTATAATACATACGGAAACGAGTTTACATATTCAAGAGATAAATTTACTTTATAAGCATTGCATGGATGATTAATTGATATCGCTTTGTCAAATTTATTGGCTCTGTTCGTGCAAGCTTATGTATAATTCGTTGATTTCAAAGTAATGAACTCTCGCGGTTTACATAATAGTATTCGCATACAATTGGTTACAATCTAGATTCTTGACAATGAAGAAATACGTGCAAGTAAAATACTAGTTCTTTGCCTAGACAAATGACGTTCATGTTATTCATACATTATTAACATTCTTGGATCTAAATTGTCAATGTGCTATAATGTATAAAATGCAGGGCACATTACATACAGAATTAAAATAAATTGTGTGCGAACGTATGTCAAAGCACATTCTAACATGAACGATAGCTCTGTACATAAATTAAATATGATGCCAAAAGAGAAAAGAGATTTTAAACGTGACAAAACACCGACTGTACTCGACGTGCAATCTGAAAATCAAAGGCGGCATTGATGCAATGCGTCGGCAAACTCATTGATGCACGTTGTGCAAATCATATAACATTCCAATTGTTATCTTGGAGGTCTGTTTAAACGTAAAGTCGGTGCAATTGCGTCTCAAATGCTTCTTGTGCACATTGAGAATGTTGGACGACACGAATAGGTCTACAGCAAAGCACTTTAGAAGTAGAGAAAACTTTATTGATGATAATACAATAATGCAATACTGAAATAGTTAATGGGATGGATGACGTGTCAGTAGATGACACAGGTAACTCTGCCACTTCAGCATGCGATCAAAGTACCGATTTAGGGATGCTTCGCTTTATTCTTCCCTATCGATTCTGTGTGTCATTAATGCTGTAATAAGTGAGTATATTTCGCCAATGTGTCAGGTTGTTTGTCTTCAGTCCTCCATAAGTTTAGATATATGATCAAAGCCGCTTTGGCTCTTTTTTCCAAGGCTGTATGTAGTTATTTTCCGTCTCGTATTTAAAACTCCTTTCAAATAGCTATACGTTATATTTAGCCATATGTTATTGCCATTTCTGATATTCGGACTTATCTCTTGTACTCGACTCAAGTCTTTCTCTTCATAAATTGAGAATGCATCCTATACTAAGATTAAAGATCTTTAAAACACGGAACCTGCAGATACATGGAAGTCGGATAAATGAAGCCAGACTGTATTTATGGTTTGTATGTTCATATGCACATGATATGTGCTGTTTATGTTCATCCGTGAATTTTTGATAATGATCGCTTAAGTTTGACTTCAAAGTTGGCCCATCCTCTTCTTTCAACATAATGATACCAGTGCACTGTACCATGACACACTTTCAGGGAACAGGTATGGTCTGCTAATCATTGCATCCAGAAAAAGTAGTACTTTAAGAAAACTATGGTTTTGTCTGAGCTATACGTACTATAGTTTTCCTGTAGTACATACAGTACCCAATATTTTACACTTATACTTTAATCTACTAATAAGAAACTCCGTATATTCAACTGGTATTACTTATTTCGGGATGTAAAATCACAAATATCTCAACTTGTCAACTTATATGTAGCTGACAGGTAGGATATTAAATAATATATGCATATAAATATTGACTAAAAACATTGCAGCCTGTGCCTGGAAGATTAACATAAATATTATTATATCTTCAGTAAACTACAATCAATACATTTCATAATTTGATAAAAAAAAGTAAAAGAAAGCAAAATATAATCTGATTTTCAACGGTTATTGAATCCTGCTGCAATTAAAATACATTTAGTTCTTTAATTTAGCAGGCTTTAATTAAAAGAGATAAGGTGAAAAACGAATCATTATGATGCTCTGCGATGTAAGTTATTCATAATAAAACAAATTCTTGTGAACAATCTTTGATATGCTTCAATGTTTAACTCATTGCTACATTAATAGCATGTATCGCCCCTTACCTTGTTTCTATCACGGTGATGTATTAAGTACTATACAACATCGCTTCTCATCGCCAACCAACAAATTCCAAAGCTCCATCTACCCTCTAAAAGCAATCTGTGTTTTTGCTTTTATACCTTTAAGAGATCGGTAACCACATCCATGTCGAATGTGTGATATTGTAACAACCATTACAGAGTTGTACAGATCGAAGTGTCTATTGAATAGTTAAAGGCGCAATGGAATATTTTTCATCTAAAACAGTGTTTCTTATGCACATTGTCTTTAAAATATTTTTAATAAAGATTCTGATAATAAATTATGTCACATGTTATGCATATTTACTTTGTATTGTGTATTGGTTTATTCTCCATATGTCATGTTTTGTAACTGGCCTTAGTCCACAATCAAGTTAACGGTCTACCTGATATTTACTTTGTAATGAACATAATACGTAACTAACATTTATCTAAGATTATAGAGTAAATATTTTAATCTGAGTCTTCTACATCAGTTTATTACTTAGGAATTCTCAAACTTGCTGACAAATTTGAATCTTTTAGAATGCAGTCTTACCTACGTCTGGGCTCTATTATTATGTCTTAGCTTTTTATATGAATGTTGTTTTGCATTCCTTCCTTAACATCCGAAACGGAATCAGGGTTATTTGCGTGTTCCATTCTTTAGTTTCGGTAGATGTATTTATTTGTTTAAATTATTCACTTGAATTACAAAGTGCTCATTAATATTTCTTGGAGTAAATCATTAATTTGGAATTATATTGAATTCAGTCAAGGGCATTTTGGTTTATATTAATATGATACATCAAAAGGCTGTTGACACATCGCTACATTCCCGGCCATTGTCACATCATCACCATCGTGACTATAGGCATATCAGCGCATTTACTATTTTAATTTATTTGGAACACCACAGGAATTCGGTTGGAACCCTATACATTTGGACTTATTTGGGATTTGATTTATAATACTGTAAATTCTTGTTTAAGTTGTCGCTTTGTATTCGATGGAAAGTTATCGGTTTTTGCTCTTTTTGGTTACTTAGTTTAACATCATTAAATCGTAACACATAACTAACATGAATCTCTTACATTCGCTTGAATTAAATTTATTGTTGGTTCTTTTACACTGCGAGCTTTTATTAGATACGCTATAAACATGTTCGTCTTCTGTAGCATGCATCCTCAATACGTTTACTTATACAATTTACACTTTTATTTCCCTGGTATACTGTTGTGAGATATAGTGGCTCCATATGTCATAGCAACATAAACGTTTCATGGCAGTCATAAGAACAAATTTACTGAAAATTACCTCAGAATAGTTTTATTAACTTTCTAGAATTATCTGATGTATAAGCTCTCTTCCCTTTTCCATCTTTGCGCTAGACATGGCAATACTTAGTTCAACGGCACAAATCAACACAGTAAATAACCTTCGAATAGAGCATTAAACAGGAACTAAACTGTCCTTCCATTGTTTTTTGAGTACTTAGTATTGTTTGTATTTTCTGCATATGATACGTTAACGAAAATACGAAAACGGTCGAGTGAAATTGGATCTGCTTAAAACAAGATTTCAATTCTACTGACTAAGCGGTGCGTCGTGATGAGGTAATATAAAATCCGTATCTAGTTAACTTTTTCACACAACTAATAAATCAGTTTAGAAAATGTCCACAACGTACAATAATGAAGAGTAAAATGCTTTAAACTTTATATTCAAGTACAATATTACTAAAATGTTGTTCCCAGGTGTGGCACATCATTTCTATTTCAGTCATATGGGTTACAGCTTCAGGAGCAACACAAACACTGACTGTATTTAGAAAGGCAATACAATTTATATTTAACGAATACATTTACTAGAATAAAACAAACATGTTCCAAAATTCAAATAAACAAGCCGGGTGTTTTCGTAACATACACTTCCAATAACTATTTTTTAGCGTATATTTTGTTTTATAATTCAATTCCTAGTCCATACACCATAAACCCTAATCAACCGTCGCTTAATGTTCCTGCAGATTAGTGTCCATGTTATTTGTTATACTGATTACACCTATCAAACAGCATACACCTAGAGTTACCAAAAGCATTATGCAACGGTAGGCAGTTTGCCGTTGGATTCCAGTTATTAGCGAATAAATACGGTATTATGCGGTCCTGATATAATGGTTACAGTAAAAAAAAAATCATGTATCTTGATCTGACATAGTGGAATACAGTCTAATTAAAATAAAAGCTCCACTGCCCACGCGAAGATCCGACAGCAACTGCTTAGAGGTCATGTTCGTTTGGCCTATCTTATTACCATATTCGCTTATTTTATCAGCCAATCAGATGCAGTTCTATATTTTCGTGCCTGGGAGACTGAGGAGCATCAATGAGTGCAGACCGATTTGATTCACTTTCAAATTTCTGAATGCTGCATTTCTATTGGCTGACTCAAAAGTCACAAGAGCATGACTCCTAAATTGTCGCGGTCAGATCTTCACGTACGACAATGCAAATCTGATTTTGACTAGATTGGGTGGAATATGTCAGCAGCAGAACGCATGTTTGAGTTATAGACACACGGAGGAAAATGTTGACTATTGATCTATGTTTTATTTTTAACAGGTTCCTCTTAAAAGACGAATATAATACACAACACTGAACAGTTCTATGTCTACGGTGGATAATTTGATAAAGTTGTCTCTTTTCCAAGTGAGCGAGAGTATGATCATATACCTGTGAAAGGTGAATATATGGAAGAAAAAAAAAATAAAATAGACTTTTCTAACTAACACTTTAGCTGTTTGAATAGAAATATCGAGACCTATTCAAGACTGGTTCGCAATATTTTTCAGACATCTGGCACACTTATTTGAAGTCTGTGACACTAGAAACGGGTATGTAGTGTAGTGTAATTACAGGCGGCGTTATGGATCGTAATGTTTATCGTTCTCTCATTGGTGATAATTATTACATCGACTGAAAACAATTTATTAATCAACATATTATTTGAAATATGATTATATACAAAGCTCAACGTGGGCCTGTAATAGTTAGGGTAGCAAACTCACGATTGCCAACGTACAAAACGATTTACGGAGATGGACTTGGTGACTGTGTGATGTTGTTCAAGGTTTATTTAAGAAAATAGCTCCAAAAGCAATACCGATTGCAAGACAATTATGAATAAAAGATATTGACGCTATTCGCGATAATGATATAAGTGCTGTTGGTATGTTGCCGGTAAAGCATTTTCAGCAATCAAAGAAAGATTAGCCCGATTAGTACGAAGAAAATCACAGCCAGTGAAACTGCCCGGCACTGAAGCTATGCCTGCAAATATCAGTAAAATAGCAAATCATGCTGCAAATGAAAAAATAACAGAATTGGCATATATACCCCAGTCAGAAAAAGAAAAAATATAACAGCAAGTTTAATAGCAGAAAGAAGCCTTCGTATTAGACGATAATAATTATAATAAAAATGTTCAAACATGCATATGATCCAGCGTTTGATATAGACGCACCGGTTTTTAAAGACGAATCTATACGCGAGTATCAATATTATTCGTACGACGCACGACAACCAAATTAGCGTGGCCAAAATGAGCTGCAAGTTCAAGATACACGCAGATATTTCTTACCAGCTGATGCGTTTATTGAAGTAAAAGCATAAATTATAAAAGCAGATGATACTGAATATGCAGCTGATGTTAGAGTTGGTTTTGTAATTATGGATTATGGTGTTGTTTGACAGCGCTACGTATATTAACGACGATATAAATATTGAAACAATTCAAAAAGACGTTAATGTTGCTACAACGATATTGGGTATAGCAAGATATTCAGATGATTATTCAAGATCAGCTGGTCCGTCAATGATGTTTGCCAAAACACTTCTTACTAACCTGATAATAGACAGTATAATATAAGACGACAAAGAAATAATGACGACACCACTGATGCTGCTGTGTGGCCGATGGTTCATGGTGCTAATACAGAATTTAACTTAGGATTTGCTGCACTTAAATCAATGTTAAGAGGTGATCATTGAAGATTTTCGTGCGCAATTCCACTATCACGCATTTTTAGATTTTGTAGAAATGTCAGTAAAGTTCTTTTTGGGGCGAAAAATACAATTGTACTTGTGAGAAAAGCTATTGAAGATGATGCACTCTGGCGTCCTATCGGTGATGCTGATAAAGTACTAATAACAAAACTTTCTTTGTGGATGCCAGTAATGACCCCACCGCTTGCTGAAGAAGAAAAATTAATTACTTTTATGAATTCAGGTGGAAAATCATTGTTATCATGGTCGACAATGACAACAGATAGCGTTCAAATAATGTTAATGGTTTATTTACATGGCAAATAGCACCAGGGCAAGGAGTTGCTACACCACGACATATATTTATTGCTGCACGAGTAAATTCAAAAACACATAGCCATATGATATTTGATAAATTTAATGTCAGTGAAATTTCTTTAAGGATAAACGGACATCAAAAACCATCTGAAGATATATTGTTGAATTTTGATCTCAATCATGTAGCGCTTGTATATCATCGTTTAATGACATTTATGGAACGTAATCAAAATATACATACTGGATTGCAAATATCACAGTTAGATTTTACAACACTGTACCCAATCTATTACTTTTGGCTGGAGCATATAGAATTATTTAAACAATATGTCGTTGATATTCATTTTAAAGCTCTTATAAACCATAGTGGTGTTAATTACAGAGCAACTGCAGTTATATTCAGTAATAAAGCAATGATACTTGAAGGTGTTGGTGATCGAATGTGAGGTATTGATGCTCCAGTAGAAAATATGTAATTAAAACGCTCACGATATTTATAATGTCATATCATCATGTTAGCGTTACTTTGACTCCTGGTCAGATTAAAAAGCTTCAAGCAAATTCATCAAAGAACTGCGGAATAAAAGTATCGCTAAAAACATTTCAGATCACAGGTGGTCAGGATAAACTATCGTTGCCAGAACCTCAACTCAGGCATTTCAATAGCGCAAAACAATCAAACACAGGCGTTAAACTCAATCTTCTTCTGGTGTGGTTAAAGACTCAATTAAAACAGGTGGTATATTTCCACTTCATGCAGCTATACCAGCGTTAATAGCCGCTGCATCCCCAGCTGTTGCAAAAGCAGCTGCCCTTGGTGCTGTTGTAACTGCTGCTGCAATGGCATTAAAGAAAGTAACAGGACAAGGATTTAGAAAGGGAGAAGGGTCTAAGATTACCAGGAACCCGTTATTGATACGAAAAAAGGTCTGAGACTTCCTGGAACACTTCGTTAATTACTCCAATGTCAAATTTTGATTTACCTGATGCTGCTAAAAACTAAATATTAAAAATTGTAGAGGTGTTTTTATGCATGATCAATTACCAAAACAACCAAACAATATTGAAGCAGGTATCATTAATCTCGATAATATCTCTGGTCCTGGTACTCACTGAGTTTCATACGCAGTTGATCCACGTGGAATTTTTTATTTTGATTCGTATGGACTGGCTCCACCAAAACAATTTTTAAATTACGTAAACACAATAAAACCTCCAGTCTTATGTTCAATATTACCAACACAGACAATAACAGATCCGCCAATATATGGCAATGAAGCAATTGCTGTACTCAACGCAATATCTTCATCAACATTACCGCCTCATAACGTCGTGCACGAGTATACAAGTATCCGCTAATCGTTTTAAACAGATCTTAAAGTATAATGGTAAATATTTAAGGAAGATCTTCTCTGAGTAAGACTCAAAGCAACATCAAGGCGACTTATCTAAATATGGAACCCATGACAAGGTCAAGGATGAACTCGCTAATCATTTGAGTCTTGCAAATGTAGACCAAAAGTAAGTCGTTGTTTTTCAGGATTAACTAGGACGATTAAAGACGAGTACTATCCCGTAGCAATATATTATTCTGAGGGTTCCAGATGCAACAGAAAATAATTTAGTGGTGTTTGCTTAAAACGATAAAATTATACAAATCATGGGAGAAATTGCTGAACGTATCAGAAGTATGGGATATATTGTGTACGGCGATATTAATACGAGTAAAACTACAATTATTAATGAGAGAGAACAGAATTTAGATGATGATGTGGTAACGAAAACATACGTAGACAGCAACAGCAACATGATCAAAACTGAGATCAATGATCGTATGATCGTTTATTAACCACAGGTGATACAATGACTGGATCTCTCAATATGACTAATGATAAAATTACTGTTCTTGGAGAACCGGAATCAAGTGACGACGCTACAACGAAAATATATGTCGATGATAACATTCCGATGATGCACTCGTTAATGACAATCAACGATGGAATTAACACATTTAGATCTGAATACTCTAATCATGTAAAACGTTTTGAAATTTTCGTATAAACATAAATAGAGCCATTAACGAATTTTCTGGAAATCCACCAGACATCGACATTAAGCTCTCTGATATAAAAACAATTACCAATCGTGTAATATATACGGTAACATATGGTCATCACTCAATAAATCCATTAAACATCACGCTGAGGTTATCGGTATATGTAGATTTTTAATACTCGGTACTTCAACATATACAATATCTACCACAATTTCAAAGCGTTTTCCACTAACTGGATCCTCTTGATGTATGTTAGTGATGCTAGATCAAAACGACGAGGGAATATTCATTATGGAACCCGAAGAGAAAGGTAACTCCTTGTTGTATTATTGGTCTCCTGAATGAGTTGCTAAACTACTACCTACTTAAGATATAATGAGATCCCCAATCAACGTTCAACCTTTTATACACAATCAAGCACGTGAATTGCAAACAAAACTAAAAAAAAACGTTGACGAATATACAGTAAAAGTTAAAAAATATCGCAGACGTGCAGTGCTGTTGCTGTTGACATAATTGTATATTCGGCGTCTGCTGTTATTGCTGGAACCAGCGTATTATTATCAACAATAACAATGACACCACGAGCAGTTTTAACGATTTGTGTTTCAGCTGCAACAACAATTGACAGTATTCTTAATATCATCGCAAAAATTGAACGTGTACAAACACAAATGTTACATGATTATATAATAAAATTACATACAGCGACGTTAGCATACTCCAAATTATCCTCGTTATAATCAACAAGCCTTAGTGATGGAAACATATCAAGATTTTGAGTTCAATGAGATGATTAACATCTACAAGGAAGTAATGACTGTGATAGAATCAAAGTCTAGTTTAGAAAATCAGCATTGAAATAAGAATGTCAACTCCGAGCGAACTACTTCAGCAAATTGTTGTTAATACAAATCCGTCAAAAACAACGATGATATCAGTGAGCTCAACTAATCCAGAATGTAGTGTTAACTTTCCAACTGCGATTCCAGCGAAAGAAATAGCACTAGCACACAACAGAGTATATTACAGCTGGCCAAATATCAGATCAGAATCATTTCGTGGATTGCCAGCAACTAATTCACTGGTATTTGCAAATAAAGATAAAGATGATGGAACTCTCGATTGGCAAGTTGTCAGAATTTCCGCAGGTAATTATCAAATCGAACAAATCAATAATGAATTACAGCAGAGAAGCAAATATATGACAGGAAAAGAATAAAAAATAGCTATCACCGTTCAGGAACCAACTTTATCAGCTGAGACAGAAATAAATTCACCAGATTACGTTGTAGATATCTATCAATCATCGATCAGAAGTGTGTGCGTGCGGGTGTGTGTGTGTGTGGGGGGGGGGGGCTGAAATAGGACCAGAGTATTAAAGACCGCCAGAATCTCAACGAGATAATTTCTCTATTAACGAAATGTATTTTATAAATGAACCACAATATCGAGAAATAGAATCTCCATTACACCCTAAACTTCAATATCTCTATCCTCGTTCTTTATTCATACGCATATACGATGTGCATTTTGTTAATGAAATAATATTCAAATCTTTATATAGTAAAAGTAGAGATGAACATGCATTTATATCAGCAGCAGAAGAACGATTATTTAAACATTATATTCTATAGTATCCTAATGACAATGTAATAAAGACAATCATTGAAATAATACAACATTTAAATCAAATTACAATAGACCTTGAGCATATTAATCAAGCAATTGTTGATAATATAAAAAGTAGTCCAAGAATTACATCACCAGAAAATATTTAGTTATAAAGAAATATTTCTTAATCATTATAAAATATCTGAAGAAGATCTAGCAACATTTATAATACCAGCATTTAATATGGACGAACTAAAAATACCGGTATATAATATTATCAATGAACATTTTCTACAAATCGTTGATGCATGGAGAAAAATAACCCTATCATCAAATATTCTCAAACATACCAATGATCCGTACGGTGGAGGCAGGCATATTTCACCATGAATTGTAAATATAACATCAATAATTGCAGTAAATCTTGTATGTGATGCAATTGATGGCAGCTATCAAATAGGTCTTGAGAAATCTAATGAGGCTCAGCAAGGATATATTTTATATACATTTACACCTCAAATACATCCTGGATAGTTGATTGTACAATAATCCTGTTTATTAACGTTGTCACAATCCGTTATTATGAAAAATACATTTCAAACTTACTGACCAAAGCAGACACTTGCTTGATTTGAGAAATGAAAATATGGATATTAATCTCTACGTAAAATTTTAACGATTTCAAGGCATATTACCATAATGTTTCAAATTATCAAACAATTTCAATAAGATGGTATAAATCAAAATACTCTCATGGAAAAGAAATTGGATAAAATAACTTCATAATCAAATATATATTTGTAACAGAACTTATTTGTTCTAACTGATTTTTCGTTAATTTGAGAGGGTAAATAGCACTAAAATAATGAAAATCTCATCAAAAACAGAAAAGTAAATAATTACATAATAATAATAATCAGGTAGAATAAAAAATTCTGAATCCCATTGACAAAGTAAAGGACAAATAAGAATAAATATTAACTTTTACTTTCGTCACAAGCATCTCTTCCATAATCTGTTTACTATTTTCATTAATAACTTTGTCATTATTATCTGACATAAACATTTTCAACTGCCTCATGCGCGTCTTAATAATTTTTCCTTTCGTATTCTTGAGCTAATTTTGAACAAATGTTCTCAATCACACTAGAGAGAGATACAAATTGTTTTACTTCCGTATCTTTAACAGTATCCAAAGATTGGGGCATACATTGTTGGATCTGCTTTATAAATCGATATTCAGCTGGTAGTTTATATCTATCTTCAAATTTACGTGCGTGTAATAATTCAAACTCAAAAATAATTTTTTTCTGGATAAAGTTGAATTTTTATGCCGTCTAATTTTAATTTCTTAATAGAAGAAATAATATCAGTAATAATTACGTAATTTTATATACATAATTTTTAACAAAAAATAAACTAGCATGATGAGCAGTTATCATAGGGTCCTTTTGTGAGATCTTTCTTTTGATCTTCTCGGCACCCTAAGAGGCTTTTCTTTTTGGGTGACATTCTTTCTGAATATTTTTGTGTGGGGTACCCTTCAGTTAGATTTAGAGCTCACATCACGCTACAGTTTTTTGGAGATCTCCAAACTGGATAGACATCAACCAGAGAATACCTAAACAAAACGATTTCTTTAGAAATTCAGAGGGTTGTCTTGACTTTTCAATTTCATGTACAACCCAATATCAAACCCAAGGGAGAGTGCAAAACGAACACACTCACCACGTTGTTTTACGTGGTGAGGAGGTGTACATGAATATTTTGGGGTTTGTAGCCCCCACTTATTTAAAAATCGCGATTATAGCCTCCGTCGATAGTAGGTCCATTCACGGGGTTCGAACGCAAACCCTCGATTATAAGAGTTCGCCGCGCTACCACTGCGCTATTCTATAATCTTAATGATATATGTTTTAGAAATTATTATAAAGTTACCTATGCTTGATTTTTTACAGATGATTATTATCAGAAAAAAATCTGAAAGAGAAGAAAATATTATTATAAACTTACCTATGCTGGATTTCCTACAGATGATTATTATCAGAAAAAATCTAAATGAGGATATAATATTATTATACTGAGTAAACTACAGCGTTAATTTATTTTCATTTTCAAGAACACATTGTATTAAAATACATGGCACGTATGTTAGTGATTTTGACTCTGTCTAGGTTAAGATACATGTAGGTCTGTATATTGCTTACCTAGAGATCTAAAAATAAATCAAATGTATTGCATGCACGCGTTACTTATTGATTTTCTACCTCCTCTTTGTTTCGGGTGATGAAATTAAGGTGCGGATATGCTTTCACTAATTTGAACTATTACAATATTATATTAATTCAGTGACACTAATTATCACACAGATGGTTAATAATTAATTAAGATGGTAAGAAAATAGGCTCTACCGCAGAAAGATATGCGACAGACTTACCTCCCTTCTTGAGATTAATACGTAGTAACAAGCAAGGTAACTACTGAATTACTCTGCCGGAGAGAGTTTTAGGTTCACAGATTTATCTCCCTTCAACAATAATAAAAAATTATTTTTTTTCTTCATATTTCTTACATAAAGCAGATCTGGTAATATTATTTGCGACATACTTGACTAATGGCTTGCAAATATCGAAATATTTTAAAAGCTGCATTTATTGATTGAACTATCATTTCTTCAACGGTCTCTCTATTTATAGATTTAACCTCACTTTTAGCAAAAATTTTAAATCTCCTATTTTCACTAAATCTGTAATTTTGACTCTGTGTAATAGCTCGTAAATTCTGAATCGAAAGTATGCAAGTATAAAAATATTTGCCAGCTGCATACATCAATGCCAGTATTTTTTTCTTCGTCAGTCTATATATTTGTATATACAACTGGTCTGGCGATTTTACTACTACGGCCAGTATTTCCAAATTTACAATTTTGGCTTTGGTTAATGGCTCGAAAATTATGAAATGAGTTATCCAGTTTATTGTTATTAATATGATCTTTCACAGGACCGTCTCCGATTACAACCACACAATATTCGTACACAAATTTATGAGTAATATTTTTTCTTCCAATTAATACCAAATATTAGATAAGGATTCTTATTAACAAAATCGACTGTTATTTTTATTCGACAATTTCTGTGTACACCATCACGAGATGCCTCGTAATCCTTGATGATAGGATGTTTCACAAATTCTTTTTGCTCCATTTATGTAATAATATCACTGGTTTAAAAACTGATTTGTCAAAATCATTATTTCGAAAATCTAGCAAGATAGTCTTCAGCGTTTCTTATAACGTTTTCATTATTAGCAGTGTTTTTATAAAAATCATAATATCTTTTCAGTTCTCTCTATTTTTACCACCACAATGCACACACAACTGTTTTTCACCCAACCTCAACACCACATTTCAAACTAAACTCCCTCTCCATACACTTTGTAACTGAAATCCACGGTATTTGTTTATGCAAGCTTTGTTACAAGGATGTTGTTTGATTTATAATATATATATATATATATATATATATATATATATATATATATATATATATATATATATATATATATATATATATATATATATATATATATATATATATCTTGATTTGATCTTGACAGAATAACCTCTGCCCAACGAAGACGTGCTCCGGTTGATCAGACGGAAACTCTGATTGAAAGTATTCGTAATGCTAGAAAAGAATTTCGTATAGATGGCGCAACGCATGTGTTGTCAACGTTCAAAATCAAACGCAACACCGATTGTGTCGATGCTACAATGGACGACCAATGAGCAGCGACGATTGTTAATTATCTCGACCATTAAAGATATTGTTTAAAAGTAAAGTTTATTAAGGAAGTAGACGATACTTGGATTATCAGCGAGAAAAGCGACTCTGTCCTTCATAATGAAAAAAATCGCCGTTTGAAGTAAAAATTCCAAAACAGGAATGTTGACTGTCATTGACAAACCGTATTATGAAATAGCGTGTCCTGTAATCACGGTTATTTATGGAATTTTTCCGATAAATGGTAAACCCGGCGTTCATGATCTAAAACCTAAGTAACACCAGTGAAAGTTTCGTCCTTAACTGTGTCAAGGCTAAATTGTGTAGCCGAAGGAGTAAGGGAACATTTTACAAATGCGATGCGTGGAAATGGTTTAAAAGATCAGCGACGTAAATAAACAAACAAATGGGCTGAATCAGTCAAGGATAAAAGAGCTACAATAAAGAATGTGGCTGAATTAGAAAAGAAATTAAAATTCCCAATAGCAGTAAAAAAAATAACCGGAGAGATTTTGTACGAATCAAAGTATAAATCGAAAGGAGCTTCGATTTAAATTGTTGATCGTAATGCGCATGCATGGACTAATGCAGTAACAATATTTCCATGAAATCGAATTTTTAAATTTTATAACGGTGATATATTCGATTTTATTAATCAGACTAGTAAAAATGATCCTGCATATGTATGGTTATTTCAATGCTCCGAAGATGACAGTGATCTGATAAGGCCTGATGGAAGTATCGAAGAAAAAGTCAGATTCGATCAGTTTGTAAGACCTAATGGTGAGAATTACCGAACAGAATTTCTTCATACAAAAATGAAAATCTTGCCTCAAAATATACCCATGACGATGTCATACATGAAAAGTTACTAAGTAATTGTTTTGCGATTCCATGAGTCGTGTCTCATTTCGCTAGAGAGAAAAATTCGTGGATGTCTACGAGGTTTGATTCTCTGAATGATATAATATCGAATTGTGTCGAAAACGGAGACACGGTGGATTATGGAATATCAGATATGATTAAAAGGATTTTATCTCGGTTAATATGGTTGCATGTTATCTTGGATGTTTTCTTGGAATGGGAGCGTGTTCTAAGTATTTTGAGCGTTTTTTGAACATCCAACACACGAGATGACCAGATTATCGATAAACGGACCATTGCTAGATTTTGATTCGACTGGATTCGCTTGTATCTTGTCATTTAAGTTTGCTGAAAATCTTCATCCGATTTGTTATGCCTGGTTTGGCAGACACGTTTCAGAACAAATGTGGCACCAACCGTATTATTACGATATATGCTTGATGTAAAAATACTATTATTGTCAACAGTAAACGAAGCAATTAGATCATATCGTCCGCAGAAAGAAATTTGGTTACCACAAACAAAGAAATATTCTGATGATGAAAATCCTGATATAACTGATTTTGAGAATAAAGTTACAAAAGATCTTGGAAGAAAAATAATCGGTAAATTCACCCGAGGAGGATCATATGA
Organism: Sinohyriopsis cumingii; assembly: GCA_028554795.2. Lineage (NCBI taxonomy): Eukaryota > Metazoa > Mollusca > Bivalvia > Unionida > Unionidae > Sinohyriopsis > Sinohyriopsis cumingii. Next base: position 145,497,923 of record CM068827.1, read on the forward strand.
TCATAAACGACATTGTACAAGATTAATTATGGATGATAATGAACTAGATTTTATAATTGCTGATACAACGAAAAGAAATACTTTTATAAGTCTAAGTAATGTTAATTTATCAGACGGAATTAAATTATGAGTTATATTGATGGTGAGTCACTGCAGTTTATTCATTTATAATCTTCAATACTTTCGTACGTTTTGATTAATGTATTAGCGATGACAAAAAGAGTTTCTGAGTTTGCTGTCAGAGTTGCTACGGTTTCATTTTATATAAATAAAAATATAGGATTGCTAGAACAACTACATATCGGCACTTATACATCATGGGATGAATGGAGAATAAAACAAGAAAATATACATATTTATTCTGAATCCGCCGACGCAGATGTTAAGAATATTTATTACAAAAAAAAAACAACAAAATTGTCATCTGCACCATCTGTATATGATCCTGAATATAGACATAAAACAGTTTATATCAATGGGCCTGGTCGTTCTGGTAAAACAACTTGTGTGAATTATTTCGGAATTTTGATATAGTTTTATTAACACCTCTACACAGGCTCGCAAGAGAAATGAAAGAATAAAATATTAAATCATGCATTTATCATAAATTCTTTTGATGGATGGGAGATAGATGAACTCATAAACGAACGGGAGAGAAATATATTCCAAGGATTATTGTTTGAGATAAAATATGCACCGTTTTACTAGAAACGTTAAAAATATTTCTTGATTGGTTATTGACAAAAAATACTGCTGTAATAATGTGTGGCGATCATGGTCAGCCACAGCCTTTTATTGTATTGTCTCCACATAAATGGCCGAGGAATGGTGTAGATTATTACGAAGAAATAACTGATGATCACAGAGCACTTGATCCAGAATTAAGAGAGTTTAAGAAATTAATCAGACTACAATCGAATAAAATTCAAGGTGAAATAATGCGTGAAATAATTTCAAAAATTCATATTATCAATTTTTGGAATTTATGGAGACCAAATTATTTGATAGTTGCAAGTAAAACAATAGTTCGTGATACACTTCAACAGCAATTATTTATGTTACATAAAGAACAATTTTCAGGTCTACCCGTACCATTGTGTTATCGAATTGAAGATACGCGACGACAAAATATCGACGTTGATATACCAGGATCGTCAGAGAAACAAAATCTTGTATTAAATGATATCAGTGTTGTCGACAGCGCGTTAACTATGAACAAAACTCCATGGACGCTAGGATACGCAAAGACAAATCATTCATCACAAGGATTATCCATCTCCGATACAAATGTTCGGATCATGAATGGTCAAATTTAATTTATCTCGCAGTGTCTCGGGTCAGAAGAATATCGCAGCTGCGGAAAATTGTCATATACTTCAACGAAAATAGTGATCAAATTCAGCAAACTAACGATGATATAATAAGAAAAAAAATAGTTACAAACAATGTGACGAAAAAATAAGCGGGACTTTGATCTTGAAGCTGAATATATCATGACATTAAAACAACAACAGAATAATCATTGTGCGAGCTGTAACACCATAATGTTGTAGCCGTATTAAAATAATGACCCAATACAGTTTACCGCAGACAGAGTCAATAGCAGTCATGGTCATATACGCGAAAATGTAATGCTGACCTGTCTTGAATGTAATTGACGTCGAGATGCTAGTTTACAAAAGTGAATGTGGTGGTAATTGTGTGTCTTCAGGAATTACTTGTAATTGTTCACGTACAAATCCACATTGAGGAGCAGTTGAATCTAATCTGTAGAATGCAGGTCTATCCGTGGATCTTACCACGCTAAAAATGTACGTGTCGTAATACTCCAAATGGGATCAGTCGCTCTTTTCTACCACTTTCAAGTTCACTAGGTTGATATAAATATCTTAGTCACATTACCTAATACTGGTTGTTTTTAAAAGTCATGTCATTGTATTGGTATGTGCTTTTTGTAATTGCATTAATGGGTTTCATGGCAGTTGTTTGAGTAATTTTATTATTTAACGCAGCTATCACACTTGGTAATCTTGCAATTCACGAGATCTCATATCTTTCTGAATTATTTCCGTCGCATATTGATATCCAAATAACCGCTCAGCAAGTGTTCAATTAAATCGTTCAACGATTGCCTGATCACGATGAATTGCATTATGTCCTCGTCTAATTTTGACATTAAGTTTTTTCATCAGAGATGATACTACACCAAGAAATTTGTTGCCAGGATTAACCTGTGGTAACTATGGCCATCGCAGGGGTCCTTGTTGATAAATTCGTTTGAAAGCAGATACAACTTCATATGCTGTCTAAGTTGATAACGGCTCTGCTACCATATATCTACTTGCATCGTCAACGACAGTCAACGGGTCAGGTAAAACACAATTATCGCTTAATTTGATAATGTGTGGTAAAACAATATATCTGCTTGAGGAACTTCATCAGCAGTGCTGACATCAACATGTGCATGCTAAATCTGTTTAGGTGGCTGTAGTTAATTTGCCATATTGCCTCTCGTGCTAATTTTGCAGCAATAGAACGTGTAACATTTGCTGTATCAGCAAGTGTACTAATCGATGATCTACCCCTCCAATATCCTCTTGGGCTATAACAAATTGATTCCATTATTTTAATAATCGGTTAATTAATTAGCAGCTCCTAATACTAGGTGACCTTTCGTCGCAGATGTTATCAACCAATTAACTCCTGATTCTCTAAAAGATTTATTTTGTATGGAATTTGACGAGTGAATCAACTTTAAATCTGCAATATGTCGTTGTTGCAGATCTGGATTTTTATAAGCTACGTCATGAACATGACATGCTTGATCAATAGCATTTATTGGATACTCTCCAAGTCTTGGTTGATCTCGCTCGTCAAGTTGGATATAAAGTCGGGTTCCAGGACGACAATAATTATATCCTGGAAGATGTTTTTCTCCTGAGTATTTAGCCCATGGAGTTTCTGGTATTTTCTTAATGAAGCAGCGATATCACCACCGATTGTATTATTAGAAATACTACATTTTATACATTTACTTTTACGTGCACGCTTATTTGTTTTGTTGTTATTATTGTTGTTAATCCAATTGTTGGGGTGGATGCTCTACATCGAACACAGTATAAATCTATATTATTTATTATATTGTATAATATGGATGTCATTGATTTCTCAGCGACACGAAAGCAAGAGCCAGTAAAACATCATCCAGTCCTACCGAATTCTATCACGGCATATATCATAGGTCCATCTGGGTCTGGTAAGACACAATTATTACTTAATCTGATAATGAGATGGCTCAAATGGGATAAGTCGTATTCCGTCAGTTGATGATCAGAGATGTTACGATGGACTTAAATAATTTAATGAAAACGCAAATTGTTGGACGAAGATGGTAATGATATTATTAATTTTATCACCGATATTGATGAAGCTCCATCTATAGATGACCTCGATGGATTTATTAATAATCTCGTATTATACGATGATATAATACTGGAAAAACAGTCAAATCCAGCTCGGATATTTTCTTGAGGCAGACATAAAAATACAGACTTGATTTATGTTACTCAGCGATAGACACAAATACCTAAAGTGATCAGAGATAATTGTAATATTTTAGTTGTGTTTAATGGAGTCGATACACATACTCTGCGAAATATTCATCAGACTTGGTGCAGTGGGGATAAGGATACGATTAGGTTCAAAAACTTCTTTTCAAAAGCACAATCTATTCCACACGGATTTATAACAATATATTTGCATGATCCTTGATCACAATGTCGTATAGGTCTTGATAAAATATTTGGTTGAGAAATTGATTTAATTACTCACACATTTATAGCAGCAGAGAGGGTGCGAACTCAATGAAACCTCCAGCTGGTAAACGAACACACATACAAATTTAGAAAAACATGAACGACAAAGATAAAGTAACAAAAATACTAACCCAGTTAGAGAAACTCTCGATAAGTTAGAGGCTTCGATTTTATGTTATTGACCTTACTTGTTTCGTTTTCGTAGGAAGCTTTATTTTTCGAAAATGACGTTTCAACAAAAGGTCTGTTCACCCTCTCTGCTTCTAATTTTAACAACAATACCAACTTTACCAAAGGTTAGAAACCTATGAAACATTACACACATAATGTGTGATACCATTATCACTTCTACTACGGTTCCAATACTTCAATACTTTTCATTGTTGCTGCTTCCATCATGATGATGATGATGATAATTATAACAATGCCTATTATTATTATCATTATTATTATTACTATTATAATAAAGACCATACTTTTACCTGCCAGGTGATGACAATGATGGTAACGAAATTCGTCTTCTCAAAGTCTTCTTTTCACTCTTATAGGAATGCCATAATCAGCATCAGTTATCTCGTTTGACACAATGCGCGCTTTTGTGTGTGTATGAGAGAGAGAGAGAGAGAGAGAGAGAGAGAGAGAGAAAGATATATATAGAGAGATTATGTCATATAACTCCATGCTCTGTCCACCCTCCAAACATATTTTGTTGAAAGAATCGCAAGGCCAAAATCATACAGAAATTAAGACAGATTTATAGATAAGCAGAAGCAAAGTGACTGGGTAGGTAGAAACAGACGTTGAGATAAGAAACATAACAATGGGAAAAGAATATATTTTCATATTTTATAAATACCAACTAAATAAAAGAAAACGTAAAGACATAGGATAGCAATGAACAAATTAACCAAACAGACGATGCAATACATTAGACTGATTAGAGTTTAAAGGATACATACATACATACATACATACATACATACTAACAAGTGTATTTTGTAAGAACTGAATAATGGAAGTGTATATGTCGTGAGCGTGCCGGACTCCTGACCAAAGTAGGAGGGTTCGATTACTATTTTTGGATCAACTAAGCTGGCTATCGTGATGCTTCTTATGGCAAGCACTTGATTCCAATTATATCTGCATTATCTAACTTAATTGTTTTACGATAGATAGATAGATAGATGCATATATAGATAGATAGACTTGAGGAGGGATGAGAAGGTGGATATACAAATTACCACATTTGATTCACATTTTTGAAAACTGCCGTTTTCATATTATACACACCTGCTGGAGCATGTACTGTATCTGAATCGGCTTTGTGATTGAATACATTTTGCGTGGTATGCAAGAACGTAACAAAACAAGCGTTCGATTTCGCCTTTAGCTGGATCGTTTTATGTCAATACTGACATAAAGTTGAGTTATTACTACTTAATAAATACTTGTATTGGATACAAAGAAAGACAGCATCATTACTAATAACGCGCACTACAAATGTTTATATATTGACCTCATGCGTCTACTCTATAACCGTGTTCTAGCTATAATGAAAGTGAAACGGCTTTTCTGACTTGCTGAGATGATGATAATTAATTAGACCTAATAATTAGATTGAAGAGAAAATTTTGATAAATTTTGGATAATCAAACTAGTGTAAAAATCTTCACTTCCGATGACTTACTTTCAAACACAAGAAGTTTGTTGTTCCTATCGTTCAAACATATGCCTATAGGGTTCTTTAATCCATGCTCACATGACAACAGCACGCACAGTTGCCGTCCTTCTGGACTAAACAGAACAACATTATTGGACTGTTGACCACAACAGTAGATGATTCCATTTTTATCTACAGTTATTGCAACCACGCCTTTGAGTTCAATACTTTCAAATGTTTCCAACTTTTCGCCATTCATATCCATTGTAACAATTTTATCTTTAACTGTGTAATGAATCCTTTGACCATCTGGGCTGAGAGCAATAGCTTTGTAGACATGGCTGTCGAATGATGGAATTATTTTGGAGACTTTATAGGAAGCATCACATCTTAGGATCGAATCTCCACCAGTACATACCATAATATTTTTTTGATAGGAGGCGATTCCATAAGACCTATTTTCGACATCAATCTTTCTTACTTTCTTCAGGCTGTCGGTCACTGATACGAAAAGTATACCCCCTTTCATAATCGTGCATGCAGATGCGGCCACAGTACCTTCGTCCACAATGCAAATGAGCATTGGCTTATCAAACACACTGAACCCTAAATATGATACGAAATGAAAATGTTTATCAAAAAGCTTAATCTTCGCATTTCCCTCATCATATAGTACAATTCTTTTATCAGGAAGATAAACACCTGAAGTAATATTGCACGCATTATCATCATCACGGTGCTCAGCTTTGAAGGTTATGGCGGTGTTTAAATGAACACGTGATGGCTTCATAAAGTCCCCTTTAAATGAACAGACAGGAAACATTTTAGAGATCCTGGACTTTTTACATGACAATTGACCCAATGCACCTGGAGTTTGGATAATTTCTTCCAAATTCTTGTTCCCATTAAAACCAATTCGAATCTCGTTGGATCTATTCTCAATCCTGTCATACTTTTGTAGGTACTTCAGAAGTTGTTGTGATATTTTGGTCAGTGTCACGAATATTCTGGCTTCGTCATCTGATTTCGTGGATTCGATTAGCATTGTTTGAGAAGTTTCAATGGCTGCAATAGCGCTTTTACATTCCACAACTTGATTAGAGATTATAATCATTCTTTCTTTGCATAGCTGTTGAAGTTCGTGTATCGTAGTAGTCTCAAGTTTGTCCACTCGCTCTTTTATCAAACTAGACCAATCTTTGATTAACTTAATGACATCCGACTTTTGCTGCTGAATAGTTTCAAGAGTTTTCGTCCTATTATCAGTCAATACAAGAAACATCTTCCTAAGCATATCTAAGTTTTCAAGTGTTTCCTTGAAATCTTGGCTGTCTGTCACATCCTTTACTAGTCCTTCTGCAGACAACAGTTGCTTACATTTCCTGTGATCCTTGAGGGCACACTGCATGCAGCAGATCTCCCTGTGTTCTGAACAGAAGTAAATCAATTTGTCTCCGTGTGTTTGGCATATATACATAGCGTCTTGTTTTGAATTCGAAATTTGGTGTCCCATAACTGACTGAACTGTGATCTGATGATCCCTGCTCATCTTGAAACTTTTGTGAGACTTATAACAGGCTTGACATAGATACTCGGAACATGTGACACAGAATGCCACAGAAATATTCCGTTCTGCAAGTGTTAAACATGGCTCGCAGTGCACAGGAGCATCATTGTCAGCCATCTTTGATGCGGAAAGTGAGAGTAAAACGGAATTGTTTGGAAGTTTGGCGGCCCAGTCATTCGGGCTTTCATTTGTTGCGAGAGCGTGTATAGGACTTCCACATACAGGGCACGAAATTGTGGCCACCTGTACCCCCTCCTCACTTAGAATACTCGCATGCTTACATATGCATTTCTCACAAAATGTGTGCATGCATGGGATGCATTTCGGGGAATTAAAAATTTCCAAACAAATGGGACACTCCAATTCTTTGCTTAAAATGGCCCGACTTTCCGCCATCCTAAAATGTGTCACTTCCTGCTTGATCTCGTCCGAACTTTACGTAGTAGCAGTACGAATATAGGTGAATGATAAGTGGCTGTTGCTAGTTTTTATCGTCACCTTGTTTCTATAGAATGGTTTACTTATTTCCAGAAATACTTACATTCCCAGCAAATAACGTCTGAATATATAATCTCTTTGAACACGCTGCTGTTCCAATCCCATGGAATATCTCGAGTGATGTAGTGTCATTAGGTTCACAGTATACATGCATAGAATGTGTCGCTGTTATCTGTGTGCAAATGATACAAGCAAGAAACGGCGATTCCATTATTGTCTCGAGGGGTGAGTAAATGCACGTTTGTGAAAGGATAAACTGCGAGTGGCCCATTGAGATATTTGACGTCTTCTCGGCAATCTTTTCTCATGTTACATATATGTTGTACTCAGCCAGAAAACATAAAGTAAGTAGAAGAGGTTAGTCTACCAGAAAGACATGAAATAAGGTACAAACAGCCCGCGAGGTTAGGATTTATAATGTATGCGTTAGAATTTTCCCCTACAATTGTTAGTGTGGAGACGGGTGGGTGGAGATGTATCCTTTTATCTATCTATCTATCTATAAATACGTTGACGCAGTCACACTTGACTATTTAGCAACGGGTGGTACGTGGTCAAAGATAAAGTAAAGATGGAAGTGATAGGACAGTCAGAACAGTAATGATAGGAAAGGCAGAAATAAGTAAAAGTGTGTCAGTGTACGTTTTCGTCCCTTCATACTCAGATCAATCCGGCTACCGTATTGGCAATGAGATATGGAACCTCAACCGGCATAGCCCTGATAATCACTAGGTTTTACTTGTGGCTGACTAGTTCATTAGAATGTGATTTTGGAAAGCTCCTGCTTGTGAGATACCAAGTCAGGAGCTTCTGCAATTATTGATGGTAATTTGTTCCAAGACCCTATTGTACATTTGAAGAAGCTGAACTTGAAACAATTTGTCGATGCTGACTTTAATTGGAACTTTTTCCTGTGGTTTGCCCTAGTTTGGATATATGCCAGGGTCAGGTATTTGTCTGCTGGTATGTCCACTAGGTTGTTCGCAATCTTGTACATCTTGGTTAGCTGGGCCTTGGTTCGCCTGGATTCGAGTGATTCCCACTGGAGATGGTTGAGCATTGCACTGATACTTCTAGTGTTACGATATTTATTTGTGGTAAACCTAGCCTCTCTCCTCTGAACCATCTCTATCTTATTTGCTAGAACTTCACTACGTGGGTTCCCCACAGTCGAGCAATACTCAAGACCTGGTCGAACCAGAGTGAAATATTCCGCACTTTTTACTTTTTCATTGTTGATTTGGAGGTTGCGTCGCAGGAAACCAAGTTTACTGTTCCCTTTTTTCACTATCTTGTCTATGTGCCTTTTCCAAGAGAGGTCTCTAGACAATTCCACCCCGAGATATTTTGTTGCCTGCTCATTGGCTAACTTGTGCCCCTTAAGAGTATATTCGGACAAGATTGGTGATTTTTTTCCTGTAAACTCTTAGGATGCTGCATTTTTCTGGATGGAACGACATACCCCAAGTTCTTTCCCAGAGGGCCAGTTGGTTCAGGTCTTCGTGAAGGATCTCACAGTCCTTGGAGACATTTATTTCTCGGTAGACTATATAGTCATCTGCAAAAAGTCTTGTGTTGGATTTGATGATGGTGATACTTAATCTCATCACAGATCAAACTTTCAAAGCCCCCAACATATCATACACATATAAGAAGAAAAAGAAGACAAAAAACAAAAACACAACAATGACAAGAGATGTGTATACATCCCAAATAAAAATATCCACAACCCCAAAAATACGATGAAATAATTTTTCATCCCAAATACATGTATATGAATTTCATACGCATGTGGATAGGAAGAAGTGTGACCTCGTGCTAAAACCTTTTCTTATTGGGGATAATTTACTACACTTAACATGTAATTGAAAAATGACCGGTTATATTAATAGAAATATTAATGATAATTTTAAAATGAAATAAAATCTTTAAATATCCATTCCCAAGAAAGTTAGGAAGAAGTAAACACACAGCATATTCTTGATATTTGTACTATAACATTTTGATATGCTTGCAATATGAGAGTTAAAAAAAATATTAAAATGTGTTTATATGCAATCTTTGTTTAAAATAAAATCATACATTGCAAATGAGCTTAGTTAGCACGATGCATTATATATTTTATTAGCAAAGTATCACATACCAGAGATCAATCAGTTTGCTTTGCAACTATTTTTTACTTTCTGGTGTGATGAAATACGTGAAAGTCTTGTACAACATCGTCTTGTTTGTCTTTGACGTGCAGCGGTGTATATGGGATAATATATACTAAATGAAAATTAAAATTTGGGTATATATTTACAAAATATTAAAATTGCAATTACTGTGTCTTATTGTAGCACATGCACAGATACATCATTCTGCCTTCTAACTCGTTCCTAATTTATTTATTTGATATTCACGATGCGAAAACCCTGTTCAAATGTATCTGGGTCCTCTACGACTTACGACTGTTGACATACATGCATTTTACAAAGTCAAAATTGTAACAAGTCTAGTTTCAACAAAGAATTGAATAAATCATTGAAAATATTCACAAATGATACATTAGATAATTTATCTAAAATATGATTAGACCATTTCAAATTTTGAGGCATATATTTAATAATTATTAACTATAAGATGTATCTTTTCTTTTTATAAAAAATAATAACCAATAATTATGTTTTATAACAAATATCACGTACCAGCACCCCTTCTTCTGTTCAGTAAAGAACGTTTAAAAAACATTTTCAAACAACATACATACCGTACCCTTTTTCAAAACTCTTGAGGGGGTTGGGTTTAAACACATATTTGATCTTAAACTTAATAAATTATGGCTGAAAAGTTGGTGCTTTCCATTTAAAACATTTACCAAGTGAGTACATAGTTTCCAACATAAATTTATTTTTAATAAAGTAAAAAATCTGAATATCAAATGTTGGCAACTAAAGTGACACAAATAATACATATTTCTTTTCAAAGTCAGGTTTTAAAACCTGCCTCTTTTTCTGTCCTGTATCTTCCCCTTTTTGCTTGAAGTCATAAGCTGAAGACACTTATGCATAACAAATCCTTATTTATAGGTCAAGTTTTCCTGCCTGAATCCAAGAAAGAGTCAAATTATAAATATCTGCTGCTGTACTTCTGCAACAGTAATTACCTCTGCATTTTTTTCTTAAATGAAATTTTAGTTGCTTTTTAGCACACACACACACACACACATGTTCAATGCATCTTTGTATGCATTTTCGATAAAACTTATGAATGGAATACGAGATATCCATCTTAAAATTTACCGTAAAACAAGTTGAATATGTTAATATTTAAAATTGTTATTTAAAGCTAAGTCCATTCGGTTATAATAACATTACCCTATATACAGTTACAATCACACGAGCGTGTGTGTGTGTGTGTGTCTGCGCGCACATGTCAGTAGGGTGGGATAATTGAACTACATGGTCGTCATGGTCACGCAGAGTTAAAGTAAGGAGAAAAAATATTTAAATCAAATAAGATTATAATTTATTCGGCTGTTAAATATTAAACGTAAACATAGCAATTAAAGCAAAGAAGATCAGAAACGTTCACCAACCGTATCATTTCTTTCCATATCCTCTCTCTCGCTCTTTCTTGTTAAAGACCACTTCAACGTCCAGAGATTGTATCGGTACTGACCAACTGGGGGATAAAAGGGAGAATGGGTCTTCTTATATACAAGTACAACAAATCAGTGACATGACAACGGATCCAACATTCTTACTATTCTGGGCATTACATTCAGTAAACGTATATAAATGTTACGTTCGTATGTTCTAAGAGTCATATACTTTATTTTATTTCGGAGTTAAATACGAAGCCCTGGATATGACGATATTTATCTATTTCCAAATAAATCTGGCTATGACGATATTTATATATTTACAAATAAATCAGGCTGCTAGCTCACTTAATTTATTTTTCTTATACTAAATCTCAGCAAGTCTTGTCCAGTTTAGTTGCGTATGCAAGGAGTACGCTTGAAGAAGGACAGAAATCGGATGACATTATTTATTCTGTCTTTGTTTCTTATATAGTATTTTAGCTGGAGAAAAATTGCTTGAGAATAACTGAAGTGGAATTGAAAATGTTTTCTTTCACTGAGTTGACATTTAAAATAGGCACACATGATGAAAATGTTTATGAGAGTGATGTACAATATGTGTGGTTAAAATCAGCTTTTACTTTCCTTTATCGGTTTTATGTGGCTCAATGAAAGCTAGTATTAATGCACAGACAAGGCAGCTAAACAGACACTTGCAACGAATAATATCGCCCTCTCATAGATCATATTACTTTTGACTCATTTTGGAGTTGTAATCTATAACCGACGGGTTCGAGCGAACGAGAAAGAAAAGGGTGAAAGATAGTAAAAACTGGGGGTTGGGGGTTGGTTTTTTCTCCCGCTTTCGAAAGAATTGAACTTTATTCAGCGGTACGTGTTAATTATATAACTTTGTATTAGTACCACGTGTCTCATCTTATAAACACTGTTTGATCATCTACCGATGTATCACATTGCAAATTTAAGGAAGCACATACGCGTTGGAAATGATTTATATAGTGAGATTAATCCCAAACTCAAGGCGATATAACAGACCGTATCCAAAACAAAACCCAACGCATGCAAAGATTTATCACGAAGGACATAGGCATAGCTGGAATAAAATATCACGTGATATTTCAAGCCTGTACTTCAAGTGCATAGTTATTATTTTTCGAATATATGGTGGAAATTCAGTTAAAATACAAAATGATTGCGATTTTCTGGGCTTAACGACATTTATCAGCATATGACAGGCCATATATGGCGACCATTATATCACGATGAGGAAGAATCCTTGAAAAAAAACCGGTAAAACACGGACCCACGGGAAGATACTGGCCAGATTTCTCAACCCATGCTGGTCGAGCCCGAGACTCGAACCCACGCGATATATGTGAGATGTCAATGATCCGTAAAGGCAAGTCCCTTAGAGCATTCGGTTAGCCGGGGCCGCAGAATATAAAATGAAACTAAAAGGTGTCATAGTGCTTGAAATTTAATCAAATATTTAAGCGGCTTGTGGGGAAAGTTGGGTCGGAAGAGACTATAATGTTGAAGACTGTTAGTGCCCTATATATGCTGCAGGCTTTGGCATCGATCTTTTTTCAAACAGACTTTTACTAGTGTTATAGACAACCCCTTTGAACCTGAATGTGTCGTAAGTAATCAAATCACGTCAAATAGAAGCGATACAGATATCGAGTTAAACAAATATTCACACACTAACCATCATATTATTGTTTACAAAACCAGAATGTCCCTAAGACGAATCTTTCATGTTGAGCATGTGATATAATTCGTAGTCAGTGATGTTAATGCAAATGAAGTACCTCTGTCTGTACAAGTTTTCAACTAAATTGTCGACACGAGTCACCTAAAAGCAGGAAAGGTTTATGCCAACTGAGTCGCAAATAAAACTTGTAGCCAATCAAGAAATAAACAAACTCTCCGTGGCAATGGTTACTATCGTATAATCGACGTAAGATGTAAACAGAGTTGGTCATAACTTGCGGAAACAAATAGTCAGGGTTTTCAAACAACCAATCTGCTGGCCAGAACATGTAAATGAACAATATTATCAGGGTAATCAAGGACTGACCATTAATGTTGAAAAACAAAAAAATTGGGGGGGGGGTATGGAATTTTGTATTTTTTAACTATTGGACCTTAATCTTCTTTGGTCTCCTTTCGTGCATTTGTGCCTTCACAATACCGAGAGAAAACTGCATATTCTGTGGTAGAAGCAATAAAAGGTTTCTTATCAAGAGTTATGATTGCAGAATATACCCAAGTTCAGACAAGTCTTGGCTACCTATCCACTACATCGCACAAATATACTATTGACATTTACCAGTATGGCTATAGAGACTAATAATGTATTAAAGTGTAACTCTTTCTGGTCTTACTAAAAGGTCTAACTGATTACATTAGAGTAACAAAATGTGACGCAAACACAGTCTACTTTACCGTTCATCATAAGAACTGAGTTTTCCACACTGAAGTTTCTCAAAAGATCTTGTTTGAACTCTGATTTAAAGATAATTAATAGTTAAATGCAAATACGTCATGGGCGCGTAAGCAAGTTCTGTCATTCATAACACTCTTGCAGAAATCTTTAAATCAGCTTTGCTGTAAAGTATGTCATTTGGGATGCATCCATCTTGCGTGATGTGCACGTATCTCAGTTTTTGTTGTTGCCTGGTTGATTCATCTGGGCAAGGAAGTCAGCTGGGAGACCTTGTCCTTCCATGTGATACCAAGAATGTCACGCATACAGCGGAGATTGAAGCTGTGAGTTTCTTCTTTCGGCGGCTTAGTTCACGTTTAATTGCCATAAAGTATGATACCGAGGAGTTAGACCTGATTGATCAGCATCGTAATCTTGATGATAAGTATTTTGTTATCCTAGTTGCATTTTGTGAGATTGTCGAATGTTATGGCCGCCTTTGCAATGCGGTTGTTGGTCTCGTCAAGTTACATAATGTAGGTCACTATAGATCCTAGGTAGCAGATTTGTAAGGGTGACCACTGGCTGTTGTACAACGTCATGTCGCATGCATGACGCTTTCCTGATGCAGGTGATTAGGGGTGAACATTGGATCAGAAAGACAGCCCATACGGTTCTGGAGCCGGCTTCCAGCGTGGGCAACCAGTGCTGCAACGTCTACGAACAAACATTCCTGATTAGAATGTGTTCAAGATGATGCAGCAGTTGTTGCATTTCGCAAGATCGCCTTTATTTTTCTATATCTCATATGAATTTGGCGTCGCCCTTGTTCTGTGGAACTATTCCTTCCCACCAAAGTTGGAGAAGGGTTCATAGAGGTGAGGTGGCAGGCTCGATCTTCCACACGTACGTTTCTCGGCTCAAGTTGCGTTCCTTCTGAACGCCTTTCCACTTGCCAAGGAATCTATGGCTCGGTTGAGTTCGAATATTGTTGGCACCCCTTTGAGCTACTCCATGACAGGTATATTCTGGCACTGTGTCAAGCGCTAGCTGAGATATGTATGTTTCACTGGAGTTCAGCTTGATGTTGTATTCCACTCAGACAGACATCTGCTTTCTCCTGCTATTGATCACCTAGCTGTCCCATGCATTCAAGACAGAAATTCTGGTCATGGTGGGTCTAATGGCCTTCTTGACTCTGTCATACATGGCGCGCGTGTTTCTTGTATCAAATGCGGTCCGAATTTCCTGGAATAGATCTTCCTAGATCAGTGCCTGCATGTCTTCTGCAGTTCCCGTTTTGCCAGCTTGAATGCTAGAAGTGCTTCTGATTTTGGATTTAGGTTGAGTTCTAGGCAGGCCGCATTCATTGTCTCTACCTCCGACACCAGTTTGTCAGCATCGGTCTCGAGCCAGTCTTTTTTGAGTAATTGTGTTCTGATAATTACTCCAGACATGCTCAGCGTTTCTTCTTAGGCCTTTGCTTGGATATAAACCTGCTCTATGGTCTCTCGGACCTGCAAGTATTTTGCTTTGTTTTTCATTCTGCATGCAATGTGTAGGAAGTCCTCATGACTGGGATCCATGTAGCTTTCGGGAATACATTCGTACCTTGCTGATAAACAATGCGTTGCCGGTGTCGTAGTCTCCACTGTGATAGGTGAAAGTGTGGCGTACTCTGATGATTGTGTATCCTGGTAATATTTAACTAGAGTTGATGCCAATGACCGTATCTTGGCTGGCATCTGGATCCTTCGTCCCAATTTTGGCTCTTAAATAATATGTTGGTTATGCTGCTTCTCAAGCACCGTTTTTCGCTAATCATGCAGACATCGTGATTTCCGAGACACGATAGCCATGAACAGTGGTCCGAAGTCTCCGATGAGGAGCAGCTTCTTGCCCTATGGTACGCACTCGAACAAGTCACATAAAGCATCATAGAAGAAGTCTTTGTCTTCGGAAAAAGCGTTTAATGATGAAACATTGGTACCGAAGACTGTAGTGAAGCCTCCAACGGAGAATAAGCTGTTTGAGATGATGCGCTCAAATATTACTACCGGCGTCTCGATCTTCTGCATCAATGTATTGCTAACTACAAAACATACACCATGTTCACGCCAGTAAGAAGTGTTCATGACCTCATGTATAGAATCTTTGTCATCTAGTCTTGTTTTCTGCAGATCTTCGATGTTGATACTCAGATTATGCAGCTCTGGGTCAGATCAGTGTTGCAATTTACTGCCGCTTGTAGGCCAGTAGTCATTATATGATACATAGTCCTGACATTCCAGCGTCCAAGCTGAAGATTTTTTTTTTGTTTGACTGGGTACACTGTTGCCATCTGCTACCAAAAAATATTATAGTTGAGAAATCTAAAGACAATGAATTACTTGTTACATTGGATATTTCATACAAAGTCACGAATACAATTCAGCTTTCTGAGTCATTGTATTTACCTATTACCCACTGCATCAGTCCAGACGGGAAGAAAATCTATAACACAGCTGATGATAAAATCCTAACTATACACATGAACAGAGAAAAGTTGAATAAATTTAAGAGCGATGACCTGAAATTGGCAAAAGGGATCACTATGGACAAGAATGGGATTGTCTACAGTTGTGGTCGTAAATCAAACACTGTGGTGCAGGTTACACCGGAACGGAAACAACTTGGAGTGGTACTGTCATCGGATTGTGGGGTTATAAAACCGGTTGGGTTATGTTTGAACGACAAGAATAAGATGATCCTTGTATTTGAAGAAAAATCCAACGTTGTCAAAGTAATGAGGTTGAAATAATTAATAAAGCTTTGTTTAATCATCTAGATAATTTAGATTGGTTATCTAAGAAGACAAAGTTTTATATTTTTACACATTACGAATAAAGCATTGTTAGATTATGAAGTTAGTACATTATTGACCTCATTTCACATAATTTAATCTTAAGGTTTCTCAAACATATGTTAGCCTACAGAGCAAAATCATTGCAAAACCGTTCTGGTATCTTATTATGCAACAAGATGTGACACAAAGAACTCATCCTAATGTATACAGTAGGAGCAATTACTTTGCAAGAATAAATACATCATAGAACAAAGAGAAATCAATTCAGCACTTAGGATGTACGCGTCCAAGTAAAACCTTCTCATGTAAATCCAGATCAAGGCTTGATAAGCGATCCAATATTGCAAGAATAATCATCGGGTAAAAATTCAACAGACATCTTTCCTTTACTCTGACCAATCCATAAAAAAACAATTTTAAGATGGATATCAAAGCAGTTCTCTATGGAATAACAAGCAAAATAAATAGCCATTCTGTATAAATCATTTTTAAGACATATATTGTTAAGTATGTTATATAATCAAGGTAGATATGAACAAAATCAGATGCAAAACTTTGAAATACAGTTCATAGTATGCTAGATAAAACCAAAAATATATATTGTGTAAGCAAATGCAAAGAGTTTTATCATTATTCTCAAGTAACACGCGACCAGTTTGCTCACCTTGAACGTGACTTTTCGCAAAAATCAAGTACACATTACTATAAATGTAGCGATAATTTATTCGGTGATGCAAGGGAAATAATTCAGAAATCAACTGATCTAGCAATATTGACAATACCGATCGAAATGAACTTTTGTAGAGATAACCGTTTATGAAAATCAATTTTGATTATGCATAGATGTATTATATAAAGCATGATAATTCTAAGATAACTGTCTGCAATAGATAAATAAAATTGTTGCTTTGGTTGTTTTGGGGATAATTTCAGATCCCTATTCTATATAATTATCCTCTACCGGACCTTCCTCGAGTTTGACCTACTTCTTCACTTTATAGGGTGTTAGACATTATTTTGCCGATTATTATTGTCCTCTACTGGAATGTTCCTAGATGTCCGTCGGCGAGACACGAGAACGAGGTTCTTGATCAGAGTAAATTGCACGTAGGGTCCTTCTCGCCCCATTGGGAAGAACCTTGTTCTAGAACGGACCAGAACCCAGTTCTCAGCGTGAGTAGACAACAGCAGATAAGGCATTTAATACTAAGCGTTAAGTTATCCTTTTGTCTTTTTCTGCGATCAACTGGATTTGTTGATGAGATGACACACATTAACAAGCGAACACTTGTAACTGTTGTTTGGGTGAAATACCATCACAGGTCGCCCAAATATGAGCTCTAACTCTAGCCTAAGTCTTCACATGACAATTGACAGTATGTGATATATATATATATATATATATATATATATATATATATATATATATATATATATATATATATATATATATATATATATATGATAACCTACGTATAGGAGACGGGTGAATAATTGATTAGATCTTGTAAAACTACTTTCAATGAAAAATGAACATGTTTGTTTTAAGTAAACGTATGTATTTTTCGAGACAAGGTTAAACTATGACGAGAAAAATCTGATAACTTTATTATGTAACTTTTGTTATGTGTATTTAATTTATATTGTGGGCCTGACTTCTATCATACCCGTGATTGACGGTTGTGAAACTGGAGATTTCGCCTACCTGACTTTTGTTATGATTCTATGAAATAAACAAAATGTTTGCTTTAAGTTCAAGACCTGAACTTGTTTACGAATTATTAATTTTATCAATGAGAAATGATTAGTTTTCTAGAACATTCTGTTGCGTCAAGTCAAGTGATATTTTGTATATAAAGGGATTTGGTAAACAAATATTCATTCTTGTTTTATGATCAGTCTCTCTAATCGTTTATTGTTATTTTTCGATATAATTTAAGAGGTATTATTTAGTTAAATTATTCATTTTACTTACAAAGCTCAATTTGACTTTTGGAGTAAACTCTATTTTAAAACAGTATTTAGGAATTACTGAAAACTTATTCAAAGACATTCTAAATTATATCATTGTGTTTTATGAGGACATTCAATAATATTGGAATTCATTCGGGACATTCTATACGTTTTGATTTGTGATAGAATACTTTTGGTTATTTGGGATTTAATTCACTATTTTCAATTTGTATTCTAAGGGAATAAATTATTTATTAATTTTGCTAAAATTGATGGTGTTGCGTCTTTTTGTTACATAGCTTATGATCATAGAATCGTAAGACTTTGATGGATAATGGTGTATTGGTGCAGATATTATGGATAAGAAGAAAACCAACATGCATGCTTGTATTACAATTTAATGAAATTCACAGTAAAATATATTTACATACTTTTATTATGTAGCTATTGTCGTACATTACTTATCATGGCATTATGTAAATTTATGAAAATGTACATAAAATTCACTGCATTTATTAAAGTAATAAAAACAACCCATAATACAAGCATTGGCTATACTAAAATAAAACGTTTAATTGAACAATGCAATCATTAACTTCACAGCATGAAACCGAGAAATGGTCATCGTGTGGCTGTATGTTTGATGTTACATAAAACATAAGTTGATATGGACGGATTATCTGATGGTAGGCATGCAAACGTTTTCCTAGACGATAATATGGACTTGAAATACTATTACCAAGGTAAAAAATATTAAACTTATTAAAATTATTATTATTATAATGCATTTGATAGACATTTAGTCTAAACTACAATGAAAGGGAAATAATGCATAACAGTAATAGTAATGGGCCGATAGACTCATGAATGCCATGCAGCATATAACTCTAATGATACACAAAAATAAGTCTAAACTAAACGTACCGTAGTTATTCCAATAGAAAGCTCCTTCTAATGAACGCACCCCACCATCTTCTTTTGTCCAACCCAAAAGAAGCTCCTACCTTATCTAGGCTTATAGATCTGTGTATATCCACTATGGTATGTCAAAATAACTAAAACAGTGCATAAGTAATCTAAAGACTGGCAGAAAATAAAAAAGAACCTAATTTACAAACATTTCAAGTCAAACAGTGATGTAGAGTATTCAACGCCCACCTATCCCTTTGGAAACTGCACCGCCGCTGGGCGTCTATTAGAATAACTTCGGTATTAAGAAGTTATAGTGATCTTTAAAATATGGATATTTACTGAACGTTGTCGTGCTGTATTCAAAGACTGACATTGAACTCGACGCAGAAAATATGCATTTTTGAACACATTATAGACGAGTCCAATGCAATTCCATGTTACACAGTTCACTGTATGGTGACCTTTTATTACATACCTGAAAGACCATTCAGCCTTTCTAAATATATTCTTATTATCAATTATTAACAGGGACCTTTAATAAAATTTTTAAAATCCTACCTTGACAAATTTTCTTGTATGAGAATTCAAGAACTAAAAAGTCGCATAAGTTTGAATAAGTAATATGCGGAATAGACATTTTTACTATAGAAAGGTCTCTACAAACAATAATTATTTCTGTTGAAGTGCAAAGCTGCAGTAAACGTAGAATATGAATACATTATGTTATTGATTTTAAAGGGTGGACGAATACTACTTTGTACGAATATCACGAATCATATTAAATGTGCAACTGGATATGTATCCCTGTCAAAAAGAGCATTTACCAGATTTAGTGATCCTTTCTCCTTTGTTTTGAAATATTCAGGTACACGATTTTCTTTATTGTCTGATATCGTCACAGTTTTCATGGTGGAAATAATTTCATGCAGTCCGTTATTCATATCAAATTTCATTTCCTCTGTCAAACTGACATCGTTCATGCCCGTACGTCTAGATAACAGCATGATAGACATATACTTTTTATCGCTGTACTAATTAAATATTTGTGCCTATATATTTCTAAACTGTCAGTTGCACATATCAAATACATGAATGAATCCATCCTACTCGTAACTTTTTAATGGTTCTTTTCCGGCTTGAGTAGTTAGTTTTTCTTCTGTGTTCAAAAATCTCTATTGCCTTTTTCTTGTCATTATTTCTCTGAATGAGTGTACCAATCTAGTCAGAGCTTCATACCAAACTTTGGATGTTGCTTTAATTTGACTTCGACCGAGAGTCTGGAGGTGTGGGCGTAAATCAATGATTTCAGCGCTATGGACTTGATTTTCTTATTCAAACACATATACACTGGCATGCGTACACCCTCACTCGCTCGTCGTCATCCCAGAGGAATGAATCAAACTTTAAAAAGTAGTTTTGGATATAATTGTTCCCTGCTTATATTACACACATTCTTGTCTTCATAGAAAGTTTTGTTAATACAAAATGAGCAGGTCTTATTGTTTTCAAAATTGTATCCCCTCGAAATCCACAAATACACCAACAACATGCAAAAATAGTGTATATCAGGACGGTGCCGGGTTTTTGTGGATTTAGCAAAGACGCTGAACGCAGTGTCATGAATTTTTTGCTTATTTAGAATGTAAGGGACGATATATGAATCTGAAATCTTGCTCACATACATAAAATCCAGTAATAGCTTTACAAGAATAATGTGCACCAACGTATAAGAAAATGATCTTGTTGCTATTGTACCTACATGAAACTAATCAGAGCTTGGGACATGTATGAATAATCAAACTAACAATTCGATATTTGGAACTTCCGAACCAAATTACGATTGATATATAGGTCTATCACAAGATGTGATCAGTGTATAGAATTCATACACAATATGAGCAAGGTATGGATCTATGACCAAGGATGATCAATGTATAGAATTTATACACAAATGTATCATTGACAAGTACGGTGCATGTACAATATTTCACCCATTTTGGCAAAATTGAACTGGATCGTCACAAATATAGTGATACGGATTTCTATTGACTCAAACAATGGAAAATATGATATTATGTATCTCCTTGCGCACAGTCCACGATCACGAAATATTTCGGGTTCCACAGTTTTTATTTCCAAGAAACAACCGTGCATAGCCCGCTTCTCTAAGTTTGACGAAGGATCCCTCCAGAAACCTTTCTCCCGCGGAGACCCGTTGGTCCTGAAAATGTGGCCCTTCATTGCGGGCAAACCAATACTGTCCTAGCCAAAGACTTAGGCATCCGGGTTAATCCAGATCCCACGGAGTTCTATGACAACGTTACATAGGGCATTGCCGTAAGTGGCGCGGCACTGGCACGCACTAATTTATTAGATGTAAGGGCATTGCTGCGCAGTCAATATCGTCACTATATATTCATTGTTGTCACTGATGATTAATTGTTGCGACTTAAGTGATGCTTGTTTAAGCGGCTCGATCGGGAATGTACAGTCTCACAGTGAGTTCTTCTCCTCGTAAATCGAGAGGTCAGCGACAACCTCAACTTCGCCACTGTGTTGCCGTTACACTAAAACTAAACTGGGTTAGTCGTCACGACAGAAATCAGATTACCCGGAGACACATCCAGGGAGAATCTGTATAAGATATACCCCTGGCTCGCTTGAAAACCCAGCGATGACTGATATGTTTCCGCGATGGCGTCACACGTTAAACTAACGACGACCACCGACGTGATATTCACAATACCGGGGTCAATATGACGTCCGTCTCCATCAGGAGAATTATTGTGCTTTAACTCGGTGGTGTTGACACGTGATTTTTCAGCACGATTTTATCAATGACACGGCAGTGTCAACCTGTTTGGCCGGTAAACAGCCGAAGGGCTCGCATTAATATTTGGTTAACTTTGATACACACGCAACTAAGACAACGCGATTTTAAGAGTGCGCATGGATCCAGATGATCCCACTGGTACCGTGATCGTGCATACAAATATTATTTCTAATTTCGGCCTCTTTCTGCCCAGGTTGATGACCTCTGTGGAACTAAAGAGTATTTCTGGGGATTGTTAGCGACCTCGATCGCTGGTTTCAGTAGGTGGATAGTTTGTATTTTCTGTATAACAGCTTGCCCTCCTTTATGTGGCGATGACATCTTTATTTGTTCTGCTCGCTGGCGTGATAGTTGCACTTATTGCGTTAGTTGTTAAGCTTTCCAGTCAGGATCTCTGCCGCTTGTACTCAGACAACATTACTTAGTGGTTGCCTCCTATCTCGGAAATGGTATAGCATTATGAAACACGCTCTTGATCCAACATGGGCCCCAGGTGGCCCAGTGGTCTAATGTACTCGCCTTTGCCGATCACTGCCACCTCACCTTTGTCTGAGTGGGTTCGAGTTTCGGACTTGACAAATGTGGGCATGTGAGAAGTAGCTTGTCAATAGTTCTCTGGGAGTCGGACGATCTTTACTGGTTTATACCGGGTTCTTCCTCTACCAGTTATGTTGGCCACTGTCTATTACCTATCATGTGCTGAGAAATGTCATTAGACGTCGATTTACGTGAGTACGGTTGTTGCTTGACAGTATCACGAACGCGCAGATATTTTTGTATGAATTCCAGTCGTTGCCATGCTAATCGTTCCTTTTTGAATCACGCCTGAAGGTGGTATTGTTTATTGCTTACTATGAGGCGCCGTAGCGGACAAAAGTTGGTCCAATGAGAAAGCTGCAGTTGATATTTCGATATCGTATGTCGAGAAATCCAATAGTACGTGTTGGATCAGATTGTATGTCCCTAAAGTTCCATTTTCTAGGTTGAAATTTTAGATGTTATATGTTGAATTATACAGTGGTGGTTTAAAGATGTATTTCCAATGTCGACATTTCCTTTACCTAAAACATCCTTTACCCAAAACAATAAATATCAGCAACGCCAACATTAAATTCACACAATTAGTACGAAACCTACATGTTATTCTGAACAGTACTCTCACATTGCACCAACATGTCATGAACATATGCAAGGCTGCATATCTTGAGCTGAGACGCATCAGCTCAATTCGCAAATATCTTTCAGTTGATGCCACTAAAACACTTTTGTGTTCATTAGTACTTTCAAGACTGGACTATTGTAACTCAATTCTGTCTGGTTCATCTCAATATCTACTCCAGAAACTTCAAAAAGTTCAAAACACAGCTGCTCGGATCATGCTTAGAGTACCACGATCAGAGCACACATCCCCGCTGCTCTGTACCCTACACTGGCTATTCATTCGATCTAGAATCAAACACAAAATTTGTTCTCTGTGCTACATTTCACTGTCGGACTCTAGTCCAACATACCTATCTGACCTCACCCATGTGTACACACCAGCAAGATACTTACGCTCCTCTTCTGACAATCGTATACTCATTATTCCAAGTATGAAAACAAAGTCATATGGACAGCATTCTTTTGCATACCAGGGCCCAGCAACGTGGAATGAATTGCCGACTGAACCTAGACACAAAGACACAGTGATCACATTCAAGAGTGCTCTTAAAACTCACTTATTTCGACAGCAAGAACAAACTTAAAAATCTAATAATGTTTCCTACCTGAAATATTCTCAGCATGTTTTTTATTTCTTCCAATGTTTTTCTAATTTCATGTTGTTTGTTTTTGTAATAACATTATTATGTTTCTCATTTTATAGGTGTTGTCTTAAGTTGTAAGCGCTTAGAGCTTATAAAGATTAGGCGCTATACAAAGTCCTCATTATTAGTATTATTTTACAGTGTATATTTTGAATTACACAGCGGTGGTTGAAATTTCAATATCATACAACGAGAATCCCTCCTGTTTGCGATGAAAGTTTTATTTCATACAGAATGTTAAGATGCATCATTTGTGTATTCAGTTTGTGCATTTACAGCTTGAAAATTATCATTCGTGGTTCGAGAATTACTAAGAATATTTTCGCTAGATGTCGCTCTGGCTACAACAACCGCGTTATTTTTAAATATGGAAGTTGATTGATTTTGATGAGCGAAAATACAATGAAATATCTACTTATATTAGTTATCTTACTGCTCTTTACTGAAGAGACTGTAACTAGTGAGCTGCACGACTACATTTTACACGATCTACAACTGTTACAAAATTGTGCTTATGATGATTTGAATATCTTGGAGTTCCTGGAACGGAGGTTTGAGGACCATGCAGTGTTAATTGTAATCATCCTTGGAATAATCCACGAGAGCAACACTCACGTTATTTATTATTATTATTATTATTATTATTATTATTATTATTATTATTATAAATTTGGTGCAGTGTGTGTGTATGTATTTAAAAGTGAACTTCATGTTGCACTGGTTTCAAAATCAGGGTAGGTATAATGTATTAAGTGCATAAAGTATCCTGGAACGCTCTATTATTGCGGTACTTAACGTTGTTATGGGTACATATTAAAACCGTTATGCAATTCCTGCATACTTGCAATTTGTTAAGTTTCTATGACTTTCCCTCTTTCTGTTCCAATAAAAGATCTTTATCAATCGAAACACGTAGATGTAAAGAAAACAGCATATGGTGGCTGGCCGAAATTAATGTACCGCAGGGGAACAACTCTATATTATTGCGGTATTTGCCCAACTTATGTATGGTAGCACGCATTTATTATAATAAACAATGTACCTGGCAATAAAAGCATTAAAAGTTTGTGGTAGTTAGAAAAGTTGCATCGTAAAGTCTCTGATGGCCACTTATGAATCATATTTTCGAGGCCCTAGTCCTTCCTACTGCAAGGAATATTTAATTTATTTTAAGGTTAAAATTAATGACAAATTTATCTAATTGCACAAGTTGTCATTAACTAGTTTTTATTTAAAAAGTAGTATTATTAAGAAAACATTGGTATTTACTATAATACAGGCTGTTAATTAATGAGTGAACACTCAAGTTCAATGGGAGCATTGTTGTTGTTGTAGGGTTTAACGCTATTTTTCAGCACACGATATTATACATCAGGGCCAGTATTAATAGTGGAGAAAGAACACGGGAAATTCTCGGAAAGAAGCAAGATCTGGAATGGAAAATTTTATGGTGCAGCTCATTTCAAGTTAAGCAGATATTGAAACATTTTAATGGTTCTGATTTATTGGATGAAATGTTAAAACTCAAATTGCTATTATGTAAAGGTTTCCAAGGAAAATATGACAGTACAGTGCAAATGACAAAGTTAAGGTATTAAAACTGTCCAAGCGATTACGATTATCTAATTTGGCACCACTAGGGCAATTTTTTCCTGTGTTTCTTTATTGTGTCGTGTGCCCCATTCATCCCACAAGAAACAAAAACAAAAATATTAAGTGGGAGACACAGTATCCACTGGTCTTGGAATCTTATGTGCCACAATGTTAATGTATGCTGGATATGCAACATTGGTAATATAGGTGTGCTGAATGTTTGAAATCCCATTTGATTCATGTTCTTATTATCATTTCTGTAAATTGTAATGAGGTGGTCACATGATCCAAACATGGCTGACATTTTATTTCATGATAGACTGGAACTCATAAGTACTAAGAAATTGTTCATCAGAGAAATATCAATGCAGTTAACAAATATATAAAGAGGAATAACTTTATACAAACTTCGTTTAGTTTCTGTATCTAAAAAATCTCAAAACTTCATAACAATTAATTGAATTGAGTTGATTGGGATGGAAATGCACAAGATCATTATATCGAAATTCTTCTTAATTATTTTATTATTTTACACTCATTTTTATTTAGCCAGACCAAGGATACCTTATTCAAAGCTACAAAACCAGCCACAACATCAAAAGGGTCAAGCACCAGCATTTGCAGTATGAACTTTCACTTATGGGCAGCACAGCGACAGACATGAATGGTAAAGATGAAAACTATTAATGCACACTTCTCTTTATATTGTCCAAACTCGAGTGTTTATTTCTAAAGAAAAGTCCTTGTCTGATAATAATTTTAGCTGTCCTTCATGTATCACCATTAAATTTGACAAATCTATTATCGCAATGCATATCATAGACTTAGTTCAGATTTACACCCCTATAATGGCAATATTTGCCTAGGTTTCCATACCTATTATGCACCGTACTAATTTTGAACAAGGACAATTTCATAGATTGATACTATTCACAGCACAGAAAGTTATGTTCGAGTCTGGATGTACTGTTTAGACAGAGCTTTTATGTATTCTCTAAACAGTATTCCAGTTACAGTATCCTCCCAACTGAAGGTACACCGTTTGTTGTAATAATGATGTTCTTTCATTTATCTGTCTGTCAAGCCATAATATCAGTACACAAGATGAAATGTAACTTTAGTTTTACCTTTGTTTGGTGGATATGTGAGAAAGCTTGCCAGCAGCTTCTCTTGGGTCGGTGGTGCTTTCTGTGGTTTTACCCGGGTTCTTCCTCCACCATTAATACTGGCCGCCATGTATAACCGATCGTGTGCTGAAAAATGGTGTTAAACCCTACAACAATAACAACAACAACAACCTTTGTTTGGAAACATCACACATTTTATGATTGTAAATTATGTAACTACTCCCCCTCAGCAAGTTCTAACAGCATCTTAGTAAGATCAATGTGCAGAATGGTTAATTCAGATTACTGTAAATTTACTATTAATGCCAGATTATCTTCAGTGAAACTTGTGTGGAATAATGTTCTTTGGAACATCTATACAGAATAAGACGTAACTATTGATGATTTATTTTTTCCAAACATCAAAAATGTTCACGTACTTGCATGAACAAGTTTTTGTGCTTGGATATGTTTATCACTATTTTACTAGAGCCTAAAAAAGACAAAATCAGCTTTGGTCAGTGATATCCATCATATACAAGAATCAAGGTAGATAATAGGAATTCCATATTGTTATAATATACATGTAGTAATGAGGTTCTATTTTATTGCTTATTTTGGTCTACAAATCTGCAGTAGGTGCATACATCTTTTACAAATACAATTTGTTTTGGAACCATTATATTTATAGGCAGCAGATTCAGTTAAAATGTGGATGTGGACCCCTTGTTAAGGATTTGGTGCTGATCCCAGATCCTAGGATAGAGCTGGTGCCAAGGCAAAGTGTCAAGCTGAAGCTGATCCAGGATGGTTTTTAGAAGCAAGGTGTCCAATTTTTGAAGGAAAGGTCATATGACCATATCTTTGAGAAAATGTGCAATGTCTTTCATGATAAATTGAAAGATTCCTGCAGGTAACTATAAATAAGAAAATGTTTTCCCAAACAATATGATTTTATCACTCAAGAATTGTATGAATACATGATTTATATTTGGGAGACAACCCTTTGTGCTAATAAAACACAGTCTGTCAATACACGTTTGGACGTAATTTCTCTATATAACAGCCTGACTAGTTTGTGCATAGAGTATCATGTCTCTAGCCAGGTGGTCTTTTTAAACAGGTTTTACTGTCAAATAACTTGCTGTCATGTTAAGACGTTATTGCAGTAATGTTGTTCACCGGAACAATAGTTTAACATAAACTTTTTCTGGATTTGTTACTATACAGCTTTCTTTTTTTAGTTGGTCTTTTGCTTAAAAATATTTTCAGTGTTGGATAGTTGTAAAGATGAAATGAACAGTATTAAAAATAGACAGCAGGGCAAAATCAACACATCACTGAGGCAGCCAGAAGAGGCTATTCATAATGGCTTCCATTTATTAGGGCTCTAATCCAAGGTCCATGCATCAGCTTTTTT
This sequence comes from Sinohyriopsis cumingii, assembly GCA_028554795.2. Classification (NCBI taxonomy): domain Eukaryota; kingdom Metazoa; phylum Mollusca; class Bivalvia; order Unionida; family Unionidae; genus Sinohyriopsis; species Sinohyriopsis cumingii. Next base: position 145,525,944 of record CM068827.1, read on the forward strand.
GTCACTATTAAACAGTTTTAATACTAAATGGTAATGCCATATTTTCAATATAATAATGACCTTATTTACAGAGGGTAACACAATTACTCAAGAACTAATCTAACTTGAGGCCCTCATACAAAGGAATTTATTTATTTTAGCTGCATCTCTGAAGCCACTGGATATATTGGGTTTGGAAGAAGGAAATAGAGTGGGCATTTCTAATCTCAGCTAAAATACTATTCCAGCACAGAGTCCCAGAGTATTAGAAAGTTTTTTTTAAATAACTCCTTATTTGGTTTGGGGAGTATTATCAGTTAGCCTATACTGGAATAGTGATTGTAAATATTCAGGAGCACTGTTATGGGACATCCTGTACATTAATTTGGCTTTTCTCAAACAGATTTGGTCTTTAATAAGTAATATTTTTAACTTACCAGCTAAAATTTCTTTGCTTTCTTTCTGCGTTGATATTAGCCCTAATGCTCTTTTTTGAAGATGTGCCAGCTTTACTATGCTTTTATCATTTGAATTACCCCATACTGTATTACAGTAGTCTAAATAGGGTTGTATGTAACTGTTATAAAATAGTTTTCTGTGCCTTTCAGAGAGAAATTGTCGTATACTACTGAGAAGTCATAAACTTGAATTGACTTTTTTACTGATATGTTTGATATGTTCAGTCCATGACAGGTTAATATCTACCAGAACACCAAGTAGTCTATCATGACAGACCATTTGCAAATTTTTATCCTTCCATGTCAGATATAGTTCATCACTATCAGGATATGATCTTTTTTCTGTGTTGAGATAAGTAATATTTTAGTTTTACCAGTATTTACCACCATGTCATTGCATGTACACCAGTTTTCCAGTTTGTTTAGGGCATTCTGTAAAGAAATTTCGAGTTCATGCTTTGTGTTTTGGATGTCTGACAATATTGTGTCATCTGCATAGAGATCTGTACATGTAATTGAGTCTCTTAGTAAAAGTGGTAGGTCATTAGTAAATAAAATGAATAGTAATGGACCTAGAATTGAGCCTTGTGGTACTCTATATGTAATTGTTCTAGGTTCAGACAGAACATTCTTTAGGTAAACATGTTGTGTTCTCTCACTTAAGTAAGAAGTAAACCATCTAATTGTTCTTTCATCACATCGGTAGATTTTCAGTTTCTTCAAAAGGATTTCATGATCAACCATGTCAAAAGCTTTCCTGAAATCTACAAATACAGATCCTATTATTCTACCTTGGTCAAGTGCTTGAAGCCATTTATCAGTTAGGGAGATCAATGCAGTCTTACAGGAATGTTTCTGTCTAAAGCCTGATTGATTAGGGTGTAACAGCAAGTGTTTGGTTAAATATGACATGAATGAGTCATGGACATGGTTATCAGTCATACTTGACAAGTTTGGTAGTATTGAGATTGGTCAGTAGTTATCAGCATCATCCTTAGAACCAGATTTGTGAATAGGAGTTACTTTTGCAGTTTTCCATATTTTGGGGACAGATGAGGTTGCAATACTTAAATTGATTATGAATGTTATGCTATCTACAATAGCATAGGCTGTTGATTTAATGAGTCTTGTACCATTCTGATCAAGTCCTGTAGCTTTCTTGGTATCAAGTTCATTAAGATATTTTGTAACAAAGTTTTTTGATACTGGTGGGATAGAGAAACATACCTCCTTAGAGATTTTGCTGCTGCAGAACTTTTTCAGTTCATTAAAGTTGTTTTCTATCACTGGTTATTTTAACTTTGTGGTAACTTGAGCTACATATTTCATCAAGCAGCAAGATGCTTAATTTTGTATCAGAAATCAAGTCAGTATTTTGTTAAAATCAATTGGTTGTGCAAATAATGTTTTTTTCCATTGATCTATAGTGAGTATCATCATTATGCACTGATGAGCACATTCTTGAGGATGAGGCCACCAGACACCTCTTACAAAAATTTGGCAGTTTTATAAACATTTGTCAGTATTGTACATGACCCAGTTTTATTTTCAAAATACAATAATAAAATAATAATAATAATAATAATAATAATAATAATAATAATATTCCGGTTGGTTGGATAAAATATTACCATACCCAGCTATCATCACATGGAAAACATGTCACAGACCTGCATTACAAGCTTTAAGGGGTCATCTATTTAGTAGATTCGCAAAACATCTGGCAAAGCTTGACCCCTCCCTGTACACATGCATACTTTTTTTACACCCCCCCCCGCATATGTATGCTTGCCATTCAATAGAATGGCCTATATTTAATCCACTCAGAAACCAGAAAGGATTAATAATATTAACGTGTTTAATAAAACATACTCCACCGACGTTGAATGTCTGCCAGCATCAAAGAAATAAGCTGCGTAACTTTAAACAATTTGTCTAGTGTCCGCTAAAATTCAAACGCCAACTTAACTCAGTTGAACAGGTTATGTATTAGACAAATTAATATCAAGGTTTCACCCCCACCATAACACCCCCCCCCATTTCGTATGTGCATACATTATCATATATTAGATAGATATTACTGATCAAGTTCAAAATGTCTGTTTACTGCAGTACATGCATTATATAAAGTATATGAATGTTTCATATAGCATCCTTGTCAGTAATCCAATAAAGCTTGTGGATGATCAACACATTGAACAATGAACAGAAGTTGTGGACTAATAACCTTCAGTTATGAACTCGCTTCTTTGCATGTCCTATCTATACTCTAGTACATTATGTTTAACTTAATATTATGGTCAAAGCCTGAATTTGTACCTTGAATATCCATCTAATCTAGCTTGAGAGGTCTGACCTTGTACTGGTCATCATCTACATGAAAAATATGAATATCTTTTATCATATAGTTTTAGTAAGTATTGGTGTCTGAAGTCAGTTAATCTTTTCTTAACAGAAGTTGCTGTTCAGTTTGTCTGTTAAATATGTATAACTTCCTACAGTAATTGTACAGATGATAGTAGTGGAAGAATTACATTATAGAAATGTCTGTATAGCTTTAAAATTAATCTATCTGAAATAGCAATTTTGGATTTCTTTCTTTACTTAAAGATAAACATGACTGTATTGCACAGCCATACTTTTTGGTTTTATATACCTTGTTAATGTTTACATGGTATTTTCCCAATACAATTCAGAGCACATGATTAATTTCTCCTTGCACTGCATTGAATGCTCACATCTATTTTGACACATTCCTCTTTCCAACCATAATGGTACATACCTGCACCACCCCAAAACACCATGATCCAAGGGTAAGAATTATTAACCCCTTATATACATGATGTGTCTGCCAGGTATGGCTGACTGCATGTACATGTACCAGGTTTTGAAAAAAGGAAAGAAAAATGTCCCAGATTTGTTTGTTTCAGCAACCTCGTGGAATAAGTAATAACTGATGCCTTTTTTGAAAAAGTGTATGACATAGGCAAACTAATGATCAAAGCTGCTTAATTACCATGCAGCTATTCTAAACATATACTAATTGATGGCTATACAGGATGGGAGTTATCAGTATCGCAAACAATTTCTAAAAATGTTTAGGAATAACAGGGCATATTAAATGCTTATAATGTTTGCTTGAAAAATAGTACATTTTTCTTAATTGCTTTATTGGAATCATGATTTACAGTGTTGTGATCCGTTAGTGACTTTTAAACAATCGAATAGTTTTAAGACTCATTGTATGAATGAAATTGGAAAACTTGATTATTTCAACACTCAAATAGTAATTACAGAGAATATTTGGGTTTTTTCAGCTTAGAGCTTCTGCATTCTGTCCATCAGAGACTTCTACCACCATCTCTGGAGGCTGGCCAGGAGATGACCGGATATTTTATCACAAAGATATGCAAAGATAAGCCGCTGTATGTAAGAACATCTGTTGGCCTTCTTTCAAATGGAAATGAGGTACATTTCTCTCTCTCTCTCTCTCTCTCTCTCTCTCTCTCTCTCTCTCATTGGGTGTGTGATGCATATGTATTGGTGAGTTTATCTTCTTAGTTCTTGGCCTTTACATTATGGAACCTATCTTTATTGATACTATATAGCTCTTTTGCTGTTAAATAACTTACATACATACATACGTACATACATACATACATGCTTACATACATACATACATGCACGCATGCTTACATACATTCATGCTTACATACGTATATACATAGATGTACATACATACCGCTCCGATGGCCTAGTGGTAAGAATGTCCGCCTCGGATGACGGAGGTCGTGGGTTCGATCCCCAGCCAAGTCATAGCAAAGAGTTACAAAAATGGTACTAACAGCTACCTCACCTCTCGCTCAGGATTAAGAGGTTAGTGTTCGAACTGGTCAGCCTGGTGTCAGGATAATGTGACTGGGTGGGTCATCATGCTACATGTCTGTGGCATGACGCCCCAGTGCTGGACATCACTATAAACTGTCGCACTGCAGACATTATAGCAGTATGACTGAACAATTGTTAAAGCTACGTTTAAAAAAAAATCAAAAACAAAAAAATCCAAATACATACATACACATACATACATATATACTGCTTTCGTATCAGATATAAACAGACCCACATATTCTCTTTATAAAGAAAATGACCCTACATCAATAAACATCATTTGACTGTACAATTCACTATCATGTGATAATACTAATAATAATAGTGATAATAATAATAATAAATTTTCCTTCAATTTCAGTCCTTGCCTCTTGTATAAAATACCTGATTAGCATGGATAGCGATAGTTATGATTTCTGATGATTATGAAGACTATTACGTGTCACCTTATGATATAGCTTAAATGTCACATATTAAAATGATACAGTTAAAAGAAATGAAAATAAATTATGAAATCATAACTATTTCATGCATAGATTAGGCAATTTTTATTTAAAAATGAGTAAATTGTAAGAATGAGTGTTACAGGAAATCAGCATCTAAAACACATCATTTGATAGCTTGGTTAATAAAAAACTGTTTAAATCTGCTTTTCTTAAGATTGTTTTTGTTTTTTTGCTATTAAACTGATTAAACTTTCGGTTTAGTGGGGAAACAAATCATAAAAAGATTAAAATATTTGTGGTATTATAAATGCTTGGTTGTTCAGCTATAGTTTATGCAAGGTAACATGATTGATTTGAAAGAATTACATTTCAGCTACTTATTAGGTAGTACAAAATATATATTTGCACTCAAATTTTCAAATAATGAACTTCTTTCTGCATATTTTCAGATTATTGTATGATTTTAGATTCTGCAAAGTGTTAGTCATGACACTGGATACTTCACAGAGGTAAGTAAACATAATTTATTACTCAATAAGGAAAGCAGAGTAAACAACTTCAAATGTATTTGTGGCAAAACCTGTTGAAATATTTGCTAGAAAACAAAATAAGATGGATGTACTGTCCAATCCTGAACAATTGAAGAAGCAGGTAAGGAAGCCATGTGATCAGATTCACTCCAGCTTTTGGTCAATTGATAATGTTTTTACAGGAATGTTTTGAATCTTGCAGTACTGTATAAATTTAATAAATCTTAACACATTCTTTACCACAGAAATTTTATAATTAATAAAGAAATTGAATAAATCATTTTAGAGAAAGTGGATGACTAACATATCAATTTGAATATTAGTATATATGGATTTTTGTACAGTCCAGATAACAATGCCTCATTTAATTTTGTTTACTTTTTAATGAACCAACATATGTTGAAGCACATTATTTTATTGTTATATCCACCTTTTTCGCTATGTTCTTTTAATTGTTTGGTTTCTATATAGTAGATGAAAATTGTTTCATATAACTTTTCCAAATTTATTTTATGGGTTGGTGTTTTCCAATTATCATGCACCATTTGTTGATTTGCACATAACCCTGTTGGTTATTGTGGTCAGAAGTCAAGGCAGTGTTTCACCTCGAGTGAACCCAGGGGACATTATGTCACACAAAACTTACTGACCTTCTAACCTAACAAATAATCATACATATTTGGTTGTTATAATGGAATGAGGTGCAGAAAATGTCCCTTCAACAACACATCCAAGTTGCAACACAGCAGCTTCACTGTGTTTCTGATCTGAGAAGTGTATTTAATGCATATCCACAAAGCATTGTTGCTCCTGATACACTAATAACAGCATTGAAAAGGCAAAGGTAAGACTCACATCGTTGTATCAAGTGGAATTTGAGTTCCTACATTTTATGCCGTTTTATACTAAATATACCATCACCAGATTCTATTTATTGGTCATTTGATAATAGCCATTATGATTGGAGGAAAAAAAGATCAAGGTCATTGTGAACCACAAATATAGTACAACTCACAAAGTTTATGTATGCGTTTTAAGTCACATTTTGCGGATATAGGTATCATTTTGGAGAATTTGATTACAAACGCCTTTAATTAGCGTTTATTCACTTTATTTTGCACCTTTCTTGTTGTTGAGTTTAATTATAGTGGCGTGCACACAGTTGTGCATGTGCCACTTTTTTCTGACTGCACTGCAGCCTGCTAGTTGTTCCTGGAGAAGGGGATGGTGCCACCTCCCCCAGGCTTTTATTGATTCAAGGAACCCTGATAGTTTGGCCTCAATCTGTGGGTCCATAAAGGTCCCTTACAGTTGAATGGTTGGCTGTCATTAGTGGGAAGGAGAGCTCAGGAACGGTCCTGCTTGCTTACATCGCTAGTTTCTTGTTGCATTTGCCTGGTGTTTCTTGCAAAAAAAATTTTTCGATTTTTTTTCTTCTTTAAAATGTTCTAAAAGGGGGGGGATGTTCTATGCTGTTTATAGAGATTCTTAGTAGAAATCATGTATGAAGAGAGATTTTCAAGGTTATTATGGTATTACTAGTCGAGGTGTTTATGGTGTGTTTCCTACGTTATGTTATTTAGAAATGTTTAGATGTTACCTCTTGAAGTTATTTATTAATTAATGTTTTTAGAGATTGAATGTTATTTATACTTTGTTGAGCAAGAGACCGGAGTCCTAGCCGATTACCTGGTTCATTAAGGACATCTAGGACCGGAATCCTAGCTGATTACTCCGTTCGTTAATGAAATCTAGGACATCCGATTTTGCGATTTCCTTAGTTTTTTATAGGTGCTTCGTAAGTGAATTATTTATTAATACTTTTATAAAATTGAATAATATGGGATTTTATGTGGTGGCTTCTAAATTTATTTAGATAGTTACTGGGTCTTTTGGTTTTGTCGGGATAGTAATTATATTTTGTTCCTAAGTCCTGCTGAGTCTATGAATTGATTTATATTTTTATATGCTGATTATTTATTTTTATTAGAGTCCATAAGAAATTCTGGGCATCTGTGTGGTGATCCAATCTCTTTTTGGTTTTTGATAAATATTTTCGGAGCGGGTTGATATTTTGGGCATATATTGAATATGTGGTGTAGATCTTCGGTGGTGTGGCAGTTAAAGCAGTTAATGGTTGCTGGTTTCGGTCCTATAAACCTTCCAAAACTGCTTGCTAGTTTAGTTTTTTCCAGTTATTATCATGTTTATGGTTTTCTGTTTTAAATAGGTACCCTTAGGTAGCCTGTATGTTCCTATCTATGTTTTTTTTGGGTTTCATGGTGCTTTTTACCTTTTGTGGAGGAGTTCCAAAAATCTTGCCATGTTTGGTCTATATATGTTTGTGCGAAGCGTATTGCTTCTGTAGAGTTATAGTTAAGCTTGATAGAGTTTTGATCTCCTAGTTTGGATTTTGCAACTTTGTCTGCTGTTTCGTTGCCAGAGATTCCATTATGCGACAGCATCCACATGAGCTCGACTAATTTATGCGCAGTGGCGATATCGTCGATTTATTGGCATGCTCTGTCGAGGAATTGTTCCCTAGAGTGTGTATTGCGATTTTGGATTGATTTGATAACGCTTAGGGAATCGCTTATAATGACTGCTTTAGGTATTTGGTAGTCTTTGATCCATTGTAGTGATTCAAGTATAGCCCAGAATTCAGTGGTGTAAATGGAGCAATAGTCAGGTAATCTGGATCCCGTTTGTATATTGAATTCAGGGATGACTATTGCTGCTGCTGTTATTGGTGGGTTGTTTGTTTTTGATCCATCGGTATATGATTTAACATAGTCCGGGTTTTTTTGTTGTTGGTTGATTTCGTTTATCAGTACAGGTTTTAGTAAGTTTTCTTGTCCTTCTTTATTGCCTAATTTGGTAGCTTCAGTGTTAATCCTTGGTGGTTTTTGTAACCATGGTGATTTGTTCTGGTCTGTATTGTTTGTTACCTGTTTTTTTAGTAGCAGTATCTTTTCTCTTAGTTCAAGGATTACTTTGCCACTTGGTGTGATGGGTATGATTTTGGGTTTGAAGACAACTTTACACTTATTTATAGCTATTTTGGTGGGATGGTTGTCTTGGTGGGTATCTAATCGAATGGAGTATCGGAGGAGCAGTTCTTGCCTACGTAATTTTAAGGGTAGTTCTCCTGTTAGTGTTTGTAGTTCTTCTAATGATGTTGAGGGGAGTATTCCTGTGCATAATAGTAAGGCTTTTCTCTGGATAGTGTCAAGTTTTTGTAGTACATGTTGCTTAGCCGAGTTATATGCTTGGCAACCATAATCCAGTTTTGATCTAATTAGGCTTTTATATATCGTGAGGAGGGTTTCCTGGTTGGATCCACAGTCAGTCCCTGTGATGTTCCTGAGTAAATTGAGATCTTTGTTACAATTCTGGGTGAGTTGTTCAGTGTGCTGTTTCCATGTGAGGTGGTTGTCAAAGAACATTCCTAGGAATTTTACTACTGTTACGCATTTGATTAATTGATTTTGTATATAGAAGTTTGGATAGACTAGGTTGTTATTTCGTTTGGGGGTGCACATGATTGCCACAATTCTTTCATGAGATATTTTGAAATACCATTTGTCCGCCCATCTCCCTATGTTGTCTAGGCCCTGCTGGATTTCTTTAACTACTGTGTTATTGGCAGGATTTCCATTCCTCCATATGCCACTATCATCTGCAAATTGTGACAAGTTTATTTTTGCGGAGGCTGCACTGAGGTCAAGATCGTTTACCATTAGGTTAAATAGTAAGGTACTTATTACACTGCCTTGTGGTGTTCCATTTTCAAGTGAAAATTCTTCCGAATGGGTGTTGCCTATTCTTGTGGTAAGTTTCCGGCCTGTGAGGAAATCGCCAATCCAGTTGAACAAGCGTCCAGTTATTCCAAATTGGTTTAATTTGGCCATTAGTCCATTGGTCCATACTAGGTCGAACGCTTTTTCTAGGTCTAAAAAGCACGCTATGAGGTTGCGATCGGTTTTCCTATGTGCGTTAAAAGCGAGTTTGATGTCTGTTTCCAATCTTAGAAGTTGGTCAGTGGTGGACATTTTGTTCTGAGAGCCACATTGATTTATGGAGAGTAGGTTATTGGTTTATAGATGGTGTTTTAACCTATTTGCGATTATTGTCTCCATTATTTTGCAGATATTGTTTGTAAGGGAGATGGGTCGGTAGGAATTTATGTTGTTGGGATCTTTACCTAGCTTGGGGATTGGTATCACTATGGCCTGTTTCCATTTGGTGGGTAGTTGGCCTTTATCCCATATCCTATTAAAGAGTTTGATTATGGCTATTGTGATATTGATAGGTAGTTTTTTTGTAGATAATGTAACCTAACTGATCCTTACCAGGGGATGTTTCGTTTTGGATCGTAGGGCTACCTTCCATTCATGTACTGTGATGTCGCTATGTAGGTGAGATTCTTTTGTTCCTTGGTCTTGAAAGATTTGAGGTTGGGTTCCCTCCATTAGGTTTTTGTGTTCTTGAAAGTTTCTGGTGTGATTATTGTTGATACTCATGTTCGAAAAATGCTTCGCTAGGAGGTCTGCCTTATCATTATTTGGTATGGCATTTTTAATTTTTGGGGCTGAGGTAGTTGCTTTCCCTTTTATGGCTTTTATCTTGTCCCATATTTGTTTTGAGTTTGATTTTAGCCTCAGTTTAGAGCAAAAGGTTTGCCATAGATTAATTTTAGCAGTTTTTATAGTTTGTTTTAGTGCTTTTTCTTTGTCTTTATATTGCTGGAAGTAAATAGAATTTTTGGTGCATTTATATTTATTAAAGACCCTTTTTTGTCTTTATGTGCTGTAGTGCACTGTTTAGTCCACCATGGTACAGGGTTTTTATTTTGGATATTAGTTGTCTTTGGTATGCATCGGTTAGCTGCTTCTATAATTGTGTCTGTTATGTTTTCATAATACATGTCAATACTTGGGCTTTCTAAGTTATCTGGATTTACTCTAGCTAGTAATAATTGGAATTGGTCCCAGTCTGCCTGTTGGTACCTCCATTTAGGTGGGGTTTCGTTTGGAATGTGTTGAATTTTTGTTTGAATATTGATTGTGATGGGAAAATGGTAACTTTCTAACGTATCTTCCTGATCCACCCACCAATTTGTGATTTGAGCCAATTTTGGGGTAGTGATGGTTAGGTCTATGGCTGACAGAGTGCCATCCTCAGGGTGTAATCTAGTGTTCGACCCGTCATTTAAGATGACCAGATTGTTCTCCGTTATCCATTTTTCAACCATTTTCCCTCTTTGATCTTTCTTTTACCTCCCCATAATTCACTGTGTGCGTTGAAGTCGCCACAGATCATTAGATTGTTGTTGTTGTTATTAGTGATTGTGTTTAATGAGATTAGGTTGGTAGGGCAGAAGGTACCCCCCTGGGTCGTATGCATTTATTATTTGAATGTTTGTGGTTCTTATATTTATCATTACTGACATTATTTCGATGCTATTATCGATGTTTAGGTTAGGGGGTACTTCTATTACTTCATAGCAGATTAGTGTATCTATTAAAAAATTTGCTAGTCCACCCCCTTTCTGCCCCCATGGGTCTATTTTTAAAGATTCCATGGGTATAGCCTTGTAGTTTGCTCAGGCGTTTGTGTTCTAGTATCATGAGGGTTTCCTGTAGGCAGATTACGTCTGGTTTTACGGCCGTATTATTCAGTTTGTTGTGCAGTTCTGATAGGTTTTTAAAGAATCCTCTGCAGTTCCATTGCCAGATGGTGATTCTATTATTTTTTGTACTATTCATTTTTGACGTTGTCTTTATCTGTTAGTCTTGTGGTCCAATCAGCTAGTATGGTGAAAATGGTTTTGAGGGTTCTCATTATGCTACTGAGAACTTGCATTAGGGTTCCTGTTGTTAGGTTCATTACTTCCTGTATTAATTCTGTGTTGGGGTATGTGTTAGGTTTGGGGATGTTTGGGGTGACAGTTTTGTTTGTATCTGGAGTGTTATCAGGGTGGTCATGGTTTGTTACAATGTGGGTTGTAATTTTTGGTTCTTTTGTTTCCTGATTCGAGGGTATGTTTTGTGGTGCAATGTTTTCCCTTCTGATTCTGTGTGAAGAGTTTTAGTGCTCATTGATTGTTTCAGAGGTAGATTTTGGTGTGTTGGGGTTGTTTTTACAAATAATGTTTTTGACAGAATGGTAGGTGAGGTGTTTTTCGTTCATTAAGTCCACTATTTGTTTCTTTTTCTGCATTCTGCCAATCTAGGATAATGGTTTTCTTTACAGTTAGCACATTTTTGTTTAGTTGTGTGGGATTCTCCTTTGTGTTGACCTCCGCAGTACTTACATCTTGGTTTGAATCTACATCTGAGGGCATAGTGCCCCCAGTGCAGGTATTTAGTTAAACATCTTGGCCTATTTATGTAATTTTCCAGCTTATGGCACACTCCTGACTGTCCTAGTTTTAGTATTGAGGGTATTGGCTCGGTAGCCTCTATAACTGCTTTGTTTGTTCCTTGTCCCTTGTGATTTTTAAGACGATATACTTTGGTGGTCTGTGTTCCATTTGCTGTGAGTTTATGAAGCAGGAGTACATTGCTTATGTCCTTGTAGTATCCGTTTAGTGCTATTACTTTTTAAAAGATAGTGGTTTTAGTGGGTTCAGCCAGATTGGTTGTGGTTTCACTGTGTTTGGAGTTCGAAGTGACTCGTGTTTTCCTCTGAGTGCTATGGTGTCTCTCTACTTTGATCTTTATTGGGCCTATAGTTTCAATTTGGATGAATTTTTCCACCTGTTGAATTGTGCTGCATTGGACAATCAGGTAGTTTTGTCTTGGTCTTTTCAGTTTGAATTGTCCAGTGTGAATTTTGGCCAGTGCTGTCATAATAATATTGGTACTTAGACTAGTAATTCTATTGCACCTGCTGCTTATGTATATGGTGTGTTCGATGGAATGATAATTGTAAATTTTGTTTTGGAGGTTATGTTGTTGCTTTATTTCCTGTTTTGAGTTAACCTTACTTGTGGATTTTTTTGGTTGTTTTGGGGTTTTAGCGGGCCTTTGCCATTACCTAGGTATGTGTTTTGGGTTGTTTTGGGTCTTTGGGTTGCCATATTAGTCTTGCTGCTGGGTAGTTTTGTAGTGTCTAATTAATTGGATTTGTTCCCATACGTTGGTGGTTCCCTTGCTGTTATCATCCCAGATGGTCCAGGAGTTTGGCTTAAGTATATAGTTTCTTTCCTAATGTTTTGATTTATTGTTGTTGGTTTGTTTGCATGTTTCTAGAATTGGTTATTTCATTTTTGGTGAATTTTGGGGTGCTGGTTATGGTTATGTGGTCTATTTGTCGGTAGTTTAAGGTATGTAGGTTACTGTCAAATTCATTTGTTAGGTTTGGAATAGTGGTATCTATGTCTTCATTTGTGTTGTATTTCTAGTAGTTTCTGTTGGTGGGGTGGGGTGGGGGTGTCAGTTATATCTGCTGGTTTGTGGTTTGTTTGGTCTATGTTTGTGACCAGAATTTGGGGTCCAAGTGTGATGTTGGTTGAATTCGAATTTGCTGTAGTTGGCACGTCTTGCGTTAATCCTGCTTGTTTTACATGCTTTATTGGTGCTGTTTGGAGTTGTGATACATCCAATATCTTTACTCATTTATTGATAGGGTTGTTTGGTGGTTTGTGTGTTTTCGTGTTTGGATTGAATAGAACCATTGGTTTGGACCTAGTCTGCATTCTTCTACTTAAACTGCGTATAGCACTGAATGATGACTTATCTTTTGTTTTTGTCCTAACCCAGTCTGCTCGTCTGCTAAAGGTCTCTCCTTTGTTCCTTTGTTTTCTGTTACGTGTTCCTATCGTTCCTTTGTTTGAGAGTTCCTTTGTTCTGTGCAATTCCTTTGTTCACGGCTTGGCAGTTTTGCTAATCGTTTCCTCTTCTTGTTATTATTTCTTTGCTCTTCTTTTCCTGTTCCTTTATTCTATTTTAATTGATGATGGTGGTGGCCGCACTCAGTAGAACTTTTAAAATTATACCTATTTTGCACCTTGTTCATCAAAATTCCAATGAGTTGCAGAAATATTGCTTCTGAATATATATATATATATATATATATATATATATATATATATATATATATATATATATATATATATATATATATATATATATATATATATATATATATATATATATATAATCCAATAAAAAAAATTGTTTCTGAAGTTGTAAAATTGAAATTGGTTTTAGTATTCTTGATTTTTAATAAAATATAGCCATTCAGGTCTGAAGTCCGATCCAGTTCAACATCTTAAGAGCAGGCCTTTCCATGTGTAACTGAACAACTTCCTGAAGAATTTACTCCGAATCAGCAGAGTAACTTACACGCCCTATCAGAAGGGAGCATATCCATTTGAAATTATCTGTCATATATGAATTTGACTTCTTATGTTATTTAAGGACACTTTAGGTTTTGTGCATAAATGTGAAGATAAGACAAGAACTGCATGTAATTTGGAAATGATGATAAATTTATTGCAAATATTGTAGGGTTTACAAAAACTTATTTCACACCTTGAAAACAAATCTATGTGCATTTTCTTCCTATTAAAAGCACCAGAATTCAACAACGCTTAATGTCCAGCATGTGTTAATTATCGATTACTTATGCCTATTAAACTTTTTTGTTCTTTACTGTAAAATGTCCCTGTGGAAGATGCCTTCATTTTCTTTTTTACACAAGTACCAAATGCAAATTTGATACTAAAATGGGTAAAAAGCATGAAAATATTTGGAAGTTTCACACAAATTTCATGATGGTATTCTCTATTAATTGACACTTTTCAGTAATCTAAGGAAGATTTTAATCTGTTGAATTTTGTTTCAAAACACTGAACACATCTTCGCAGGATAGACCTGTAAGAAGTTATGAGCCATAGAATGTCAAAAGTATGTGATTTTTGTTAATGCTCAGGCTGTGTTAAACTTGTCCCAAGTCATCGGCATTTTCAAGACTAATCTTATTGATACATTGTCAAGTCAAATATTTCTTACTTCCATTTTCACAACAAATCTGTTGCTATCAGAAACAAGTATTTTCAATATCTCTTCTGATTTACATTAGCTTTCACACCACTACAGTGGCCTAAGTGGTTAGAGTTTCCATCTCGAATATGAGTGGTCATGGGTTCAAATCCTGGTCAAGTCATATCAAAGACTTAAAAAAATGGTACTTGCAGCTGCCTCACTTGGCACTCAGCATTAAAAGTTAGTGTTAGTACTGGTCGGGCTAAGTAACTGGGTGGGACATGATGCCCCAGTGCTAAACATCACTATAAACTGCCACACTGCAGACACTATAGTGATATGACTGAAATTTTTCAAAAAGCTGCGCTAAAATTCCAAGTCTCACACGCACAGAGCTTTCAGATAAATGTGTGCCATAGTAATATATTTAAAAAAGACAATGACAAGACAGCTGCTGATTGGTCGAAATTTCTTTGGGGGGGGGGGGCATGACAGAAATGTTCATTCCTTTTGATTAATCATCTATCTTCCCTTTTGAGTAGCACTCTCTCTAAATGACCATTTTATTCAAATGGAGGTTTGGTGGAAACTGCAAAGTGGTTGGTATTTATTTTTCAAATGCAAGTTACCAACTTTTTTCTCATGAAAACTAATTATACATACCTATGGAAAGATATTTTTTTTTATTTTGCTTTATGCCTTGAAAATACTGGTGACTCAGGCAAGTATAACATACTGACCAGATGAAATATCATATATTTGACATTCTCTCTCTTTTAAGGCCCGTGGAACACACGACACTCGACAACCTAAATTACAAAACTGATGGGGGCCCCGAGTGGCCGAGTGGTCTAAAGCGCTCACCGTTCCGGATCACTGCCATCTCACCTCTGTCTGCGTGGGTTCGAGTCCAAGGCTCGGCTAGCGTGGGCATGTGGGAAAGCCTACCAGTAGCTTCTCGTGGGTCGGTGGTTCTTCCCTGGGTTTTCCAGGGTTCTTCCTCCACCAGTTATACTGGCCGCCATGTATAGCCTATATTGTGCTGAAAAATGGCGTTAAACCCTAGAACAACAACAACAACAAAACTAATGTACAAAATTAGTCTCATTCTGCTCAACTCAATAAAAATCTGTTGTTATTACGAGAGAGAGAGAGAGAGAGAGAGAGAGAAATAAGGAAATAATCTTTATTGTTCAGTTACCTGTCAGTTGTGTTATTCTTTATGTAAACACTACAAGGGCACTATTATATTCCACTGGCAATTAAAACCTGAAAAATAAATCGTTTTGGTTGTAATTATGAGATCCATTATCACTGTGCCACATGGCTATGCAGAGGTAATATATATGCTAATTAAATACACTTGACCTTTAGCTTGGTCTTTTCCAGTAAATACTGGATTGAAGACCAGATTCACATCTACAGATCAAATTAAGGAGGCTCTACATAGGGAAATGAGGCTACCCATGGGGTATTGAAAATGTGTACGACAAGTCTATTAGCTCAAGAAATATATTAATTTACTGAAAATTGTTCGGAAGCCAGTTGAAAAAAGGGCAAATGATTTTAAGAGAGAGAGAGAGAGAGAGAGAGAGAGAGAGAGAGAGAGAGAACAACAAAGCAACGTGTATATAAAAATATTTTTGTATTATAAACATATCATGTTATTTGAAGAAACTTAATAATGAAGACATGCCCAAGCATGAACAGACCAAGATCTTTGAAGATATTAACTACCGGTATACATAACTCGAACTCACGGAGTCAATGACTTTTGCATTTATGATTAAAAGTATCTGGGTTTTTATAGTTTTTTTCACTGCATTACTATATCGAGCCAATAATATTATTTGCCAAATGGTCTGTGGTCTTCGTGTCTTCCTGTGTTGAGATATTATTTTTTTAACTGGATAAATAAACTCAAATAGCTTCTGAACTCGTTTTCAAATGCGCCCTTTATTTTGTTACACCGACTGACGTAATCAAGAGCGCTCATTAACGACGCTGTCCAGCTGTTGATGACTAGCAGTATATATTGTAATGACAACAACAGATACAAAAGACGAAGAAGGTCAATAAAATGAATGTGAATAGATTCTCAGTTAACAAAACAGTTGCTCTTTCTGAGTAAGCTGAGCAACGGGCTTTCTACACACGTATAATTGGTGGATTCTTTGGAAATCTTTCTATACATTTGAAACTTCAACACATAAGGGGCATTTTTCGGATTTCTTGGAATTATTGGAATTGAAAGGACTTTTAGGAAACAAGAATTCGTTCACCATGCTGTAAGTTAATTTAATTCTTTGACTTCTGTATTTTGAGAAATAAAGTATTTTCAATTATGCAAAACTTGTTTGTTTTGCTATTTCTTGTTGCGTAGATTAAGACACTGGAGTCGTAACATGGTTTTGATGGCAAAAGTAAAAGATCAATGAACAAAATTAACATACATGTATTACTTACCCCGCCTGGATTCATGTTAGGTGACACACTCCTTCAAAATATCTCAACCAGTTGAAAATGAATTGACGACTTGTGCCTCAGTTAAGAACATGCCCAATGTTAGTCATTACTCATAACTTGTTTAGCAAAACAATACCCTGGTCATTTGGTGTACCTAAATCGAACTTTGGTATATTTTTGAATCCGTTTGAAATGGGAACCCTACTTTAGTTTTAACAAAATGAAATAAAAATAATTGATAAATAAAAAATAAAAATGCAACTAAAACAATGATATTATCTCTTATTCCAGGCTGTAAAATTTAATGGACCGTACTTTTTTTTTATCACATTGGCAAAAGTAAATCTTCACATAAGATCGTTTTTTGTGCGAAAAATAATAGGATGACCGATAAAATATTAAATTTTGTGTACAAAAAATATGATAGAATTAATTATTATCTTTATGGCTTGATGGTGTACAAAAAATTAAAGGGTACGAAAAATAACATGAAATATGGTAACATGAATTTATATTCTTTGGTTTGCCTGGATTATGTTTTTATTTTAGAGTAAATAAATTCCAGGTGAAATCTAATGTATACTCAATGTCGATTCACCATCAAATTATCCTAGAGAAGAAAGACTTGGGGATATATATGTTTTTACTGTCTTTTTAATTTACTTGAAGAAATGTAGATATACCACAACATTTATTTAGTTTCAGGTACTATAAAACGTGCTTACACTTTAGACATGTTTGCAGATTCCCTTTTGAAGAGAAAACTGATGATCTACAAATTCAAGAAATTTTGACTTCATGTTAACTTTAGGTTTTCATTTTTAATCAGCACTTGGCATACTGTCTTAGGATTTATAAGTGAAAAAATACCCAATACCCAATAAATATGTAATACTGAGACTCCAATAAATCCAAAACAGTTAATAGTTCTCCTTAATACCTTGAGCGTAGATAAATATAAGGGTTCAGATAAATTAAATAAATAAGAATCTAAAACATGCTTATATTTCCTAACCCCTTGATGATTTGTCTTCATACTTGGGTGAATCATTATGAACTTAACACCGTTTTGAGATATGGACTATCACTTCTTTGATATTTGGGTTACAGTTGTATAGAAAATTTGTGTTAAATGTTTTAAGTTGGATGAATCATTATTAACTGAAGACAATTCTGCATCATGCTACCGCAACATTTTGACCTTCAGGTCAAGGTCATATTTTGGACCAATTGTTGTGTGATCAAATCTTTTCATGTTTAGTTCAGTTTGTCAACGATTATTTATCATATGCATCCTACATGGTGTTTAGATGGATGTTGTTGAGTGTAACATATTTAACAAATCCAGCAAGATTTATGCTGCACTGACTTTATTTTCATTTTGCATTTATGTTAGACTTAAGTCATTTTTCATTTCAGAGTGGTGCATCGAGTTGGTAGCTGGGTATGTTGTGTTCAGTGAACATGTCTGAAGTTTGGCTCACTACAAAACTTTATTAATGCATCCATGAAAATGGCACAATGACATGCAAGCTACTTTATTTACATGCATCACAGCCCACTTCAACTCTTGAAAATTATACTGCTAAAAACTAACAATAAACATAACATAAATAAAGAATATTTCTCTTATGATAATCCAAGAGGTGAGTCATTTTCATCAAATGTTTGTGAGAGCTTATCAACAAACAAGACATCAGTGTTGAAAAACTTTACAAATTTTCAATCCTTGTGTAAGGGCTCATCATGCTTATCAGCAAACATGGATTTATCTTCAGAAAAATGGGATACCTTGGTCTTCCACCAGTTATTTTAGTGAATTGGCAGTATCACTGTGGTAGTGTATGGTTCTGAACAAGACACAAAGAGTTTCCAAGACTTGCTGGATACTCACAAACACAGCCATGAAATCGTCTTGTAAGTAAGGCACCAACTTTAAAGCAAAATAACTATATTAATTAGTCATAAGGATTAACCTAACACATAATTCTATGTAAGCACAGACAAAGGTCATCCTATGTCGTAGTAAGTTAAGGGCTGTGCACACTGCATATATTTGCAGTAATGTTCTTCATCTTCACTCTAACTCAAGCACTGTTTACCCCCAGCATTTTGCACTGAGCTTAGAACAGGTACAAGTTAAAGATCCAGTAATCAATGATATACAGAATAAAGTAAGCAAATCTCTCTTTCCCCATCCCCCAAAGAAAATATAGAAAACTTTAGCGAATTGAACTTGTTTAAGGTAACAGCATATAGGTTTCTTTACAGACCAATCATTTGACAGCAATTTACTTCAGGAAGTGAGACCCTTGCATTCTTCTTTCTAAAGAAATGTCAAGACATCAAATAGTTTTTACAAAAAGTTTCTCTGCTTGGTTGAGAGAAAAAAATTATATACATATATATTCCTGGTTCATAAAAACTCCCAAATCTCCCGCCCCCCCCAAAAAAAAAATTTTTTTTTTGTCTTGGTCCCTTATATCCCTCTTAAATCTAGCAATTATGTGAAGCATGCATACTATCCATTGCTTTTTGAGCTGAAGATCTAACAATGTTATAGATGTTCATGGATTAAAATAGCATATACCACCCCTCCCCTACTCTTGATTTCACTATCTAACTGGAAAATGAAAGATTCCATTCTCCATGAAATAACAAAAGACTTAAGCAAATGTAACTTGTATCATGAAAGCAGTTCACAATAAAAGGAAAATTAGTATTACTGATAGCGAGTAAATGTTGTGATTCCCCACTAGTTGGTATTCACACAATGTAAGATGTGGAATCAGATATTCATGATGGAGATATTCTCTCTCAACAAAGTATCTGGCTCCATGATTTTTTTACTGTATGATTACATTCTCTACCTTGTAACATGAACTGGTGTGTGAATATATATATATATATATATATATATATATATATATATATATATATATATATATATATATATATATATATATATATATATATATATATATAATTGCAAACATATATAAAACAGAACAGAAAGCAATATCCCTGGATTCTACAAGAGAATGCTTGATAATAATGAGAATTATTATAAATACACATAAATAGTATTTTCACATAGGTTGGTGCTACAGGGGCTTGTATTGTTGCTTACAATTGACCTGTCATACATGTAGTACTATATAATAATTATACAGTATATGTATGACAGGTCAATTGTAAGCAATGATACAAGCCCCTCTGGTTGGTGCTTACAGGTAAGGCAATGTGTGCCGCTTTTCTGTGGACCTGGGTTTGAATCTAAGTTGAGTATGAATTATAAATTTAATATATCTTGAAAACTGTTTCTTAACCAAAAACTATTTTCTGGCCGGTCGATCACTGATGACCCTAACACTTTTTTCCCCCAGGATTTGTGCATCTTGTTTAGCCCAGTGTTTTCCAGTGCTGTATTATTGTGGGCTCTATATTATTGTGGCAAATGGGAATTTCTGATTAATTTTGGACACCTGCCATCGAATGATTGTTTACAAGTGTAAATCTGTAGCCAATAAGGATCAAAATATAATATAGCATTATTCCCTCTAAAACGTCAACATTTTTTATAAGTTTACATTGAAAAACTATCAACATCACTTCTTTTTCTTAAGTGCATGCACTTCCATTGATCATTATATAGAAAACTCGGACTAGTGGAGAACTCGCCCCATGAAGAACTCATCCCAGGTGGCAGGAGAAGTCGCCCAATGGTGGTTGGAGAAGTTGCCCCATTGTGTCGGAAGAAGTCGCCCCAGAAATCATAGATACAATTATGGGGGCATACATACATACATACATACATACATACATACATCATACATACATACATACATACATACATGCATACAAACAATCTACGTACTCTCGAACAATAACGACAATCTTTGGATGACAGAATAGCACATGTGTAAAGCCTGTTTTCAGGTATTATAGGTATAAAAACGAAATTAATAAATATTAACAAAATATAATAGCCTTCAAAGCTATGTAATACCGTTATTTCATATATAATCACATTTGAAATAATATATAGATAACAATCGACTTTATTAAATGTTATGATTTTAGCTATATTTCATTGTTTTCCAGCCAAATAAGCTGTTAATTGTATCCATGTTGTCTCGCCCTCTTCGTCTAACAGAGCCCAGGCATTAAGAGATTCTCATTTGGATATTCAATTTGTGCTTTCTTATAGGTTGGATAATACAACACTTATGACTACGTATAATTATCAAATTCTCTGACATTTATTTATTTTCAGTTTGTTTACATGACAAATGGTATTATGTTCTAGCAAGTACATTTATAATTATAAAACAGAAGAAAACGAAAATACACTCCTAACAAAATATTGTAATGTTTTAGCGCGCAATTTTACGTTCATCATGTCTCAAACTGTTAAACACAACACATGTCTTTGTGCTTTTTTAAGAATGTTATAGACATGGAAGGTTTCTTCTGTCTCCATGATTAGATACATGGTCTTATGCTAGCGGAAATGGAGTGCGGATTTTGTTTTTGGTTTTTGATTTCTTTTTCCTGAAGCGTCTCACCCCCATCGGCAAATATCGATCCTGGAAAGAAAACAAACCAGTTATGATCCTGTTATAGGGAGATATGGTTCAAGGGGATTCTGCGATGTTCTGCAGCATGTAAGTGAAAGATTTAATCTCAAGCTCGGCAAGTGTATATGCGTGGTAAAGCTAAAAATAGTTTCCCTTGTATAGATGGTTCTTACTGTGTTTCTGCCGGATTCTTCCTCCGCCAGGTTAATTTGGCTCAATGTATCACCTATCTTGCTCAGAGAAATAGCATAAAACCAAAAGCAATAACAGCAACAACAACGTCGCAATAGATGCCATTTTTATATTTGACTTATATGTATAGATCCAATGTAGGTAATGCGTTCCAGATCGATCCGCTTTATTATACAAAATAACGTTTTCCATAGGACTTGGTTAAAATAGTGAGAACAGCGAAACTAATTGTATCTGAAGAGGAGCACAAGTATGTATAAGGGGTGTACACGTGTTTGTGGTCAGATGTGCATTTTGAACTGGTGATAGTCGAATAAAAGTGAAAGAGGTAGCATATTTTGCGTTGATGATGCCAAGAATGGTGAGCCAGTGATCTGAGCAACTGTGCATTAATGCTTGTTTTGTTTGTTGCATTCTTTAAAGTTTAAGTACTAATAGAGAATTACAACATTTAAGTTTAAAATGTATTAAGGAAAACACAAAATATGACATTGAAGTTTTGAGAAAGAGACAGTCTTACGTCGCCGGCGGTATAGTAATGTATACTCCGTTACCTGTACATATTTTTCTTCGCCCATTATGATAAGATTTAGTGAGAATAAATAAACTCGTGCATATTTCGTACATGTCGACATTTTTTGCACTTGGCCCATGGCAAGATTATGCAGCAACCAGACATAAAGTCGGATATGTATTATCATTGTTTAAAATATATATTTTTTTGCTTTATCCACTAGATATATACAGAACATTAACACAGGTACTATAATGCCCTTGTAACTTCTTATGTTTTAGTACAAGACATAAGTACATATAAGGCAATAGAAACAAATGCCAATATTTATGCTACCTGAGACCAGTTCAGACATTTGATATTGAAGTTATTGCTAGCTACTAGGCCTAATATTATGCTGATAGATTCTCGTTCACGACATTAACTCAAAAGAGTGAAAATAAGAATGAAAAATAAAGCTCCAGGTAGATGGATGGAGGGTTTCGATAATGAATAACAAATGAGATTTAAAGTCTGGCGGAGCTGTATCCTCACATACAATTTATATTGTACTGAAAATTATTTTAATTGTGCTCATATGTGAATGTTTGTTTTATGTTTCACAAACATTTATCGTTCAGGTTCTAAGAGTTTTTCTCCCTACTGAATAATAATATCTTCGTGGTACTTATGATTCCCTTAATATTATTTAGCAGGATTACATGTTAACCTTTGCACACACTTGTCATTTTGAGCACGCGGATGATGAATTCATTTTTTCACAAAAGTAGATTTTATTTGTGCAGCTTATTCATTTAAAAAATATCAAGTAGAAGCAGAAGATGATTAATGCAAATTGTAGTTGTCTGTACTGAACTTTCGGTAGACCCGTGCACAAGGATAATCATAAGTTTTATTTGCAATTTTTAAATGCATCCATTTTTGCATCTAAAACACCAAAAAATACAAAATCGAATCTAACATTTATTAAATAAGATCATAATTCCTGAAAATCTGACACTTCAAATTAAGTAACAGTACATGTAAATGTTGAATTTTGTAAATTATGTAGAGCATCAACTAACTTACATGGTGAAACTAAAAAATCAGACAAATAGTTTTTGTCATTTTCTTTACCTTCTTTCATTACAACGTTTAGATTATTGTATAACCGAAAATGATGTTGGAAAGAGGTTAATTTTAAATCAACTTTAATATATATAGTTACTCAAACTTATTGCTCTTCATTATTATCATTCTAAAACTTCAACTTTTTATTACCTAGAATACCGTGCACGCAATAATCAATTCAGAATATAAAATAAATTTATTATTATTATTATTATTATTAAAATTTTGAATTTAAGCCTCGCTTTCTTGCATACATTATTCGTTATATAGAAAGTAAAGTTCTACAAAGAAAAATATGTAAGACCTCTCTTGGCAATAAGAAGGAATAGTCAGTAATTTCATTCCTTGACGGATTAGATCTGACCGACTTGTACTTTAAAATTGCATATTATTTTTGGTGGCTGGGTTTTAGAAATTGGTTTCTTAAAACACGAGGATCAGAATTAGTTTGCGATTACACAGGACATATCAGTATAGACAGAAACATAACGACGTCGAAAGCATTCTGTTAGAGGCAGACTGCTGAAAGAGAACTCGGAGTACAACAACACAGCTGGTGACTTGCTTTTTGTGTGCCTTTTGTTTATGTCACATTTTGCAAATTCAGTCCAATATTTATTGTCTTATCAAAGGTTTGCAATGTATTGCAATTCTTGTTGTATTATGCAAATGACAGACTTTAGTTTGTTTCACATTTGAGTGTGTACGATGTTGTTCTTGAACTAAATAGGAAATGGCTATTATGTCTAAATTTGTATACATGAACTATATCATTGCAATGCAGTCTATTCAGAATCCTTTTTTTGCATAAGATGCAACACAAGTTAAAATGCATGCATATGAGCCATTATTTTTTTATGGAACATCAAATAGTGAAAAATGAATCCTTAACATCTGTATTCACATACATTGAAATTGCACTGATTTTTGTTTCATCCAGATAGTGTACACATTTCTTTCGCAACTGATGTAGCTACGTTTGTGAAAATCGTTTTGACATAAGGCTTTTAAGAGGACATTAAAATGAACATGGTTATTGATTTCTTCAGTCCAATCCAACGTTATCCAGTCGCTACTATGCATACGTTGAATGAAATTGAAAGAGGTATAAGTGTAATGATTCAGTAAAAGTACAAACATTTTGCTTTACATTTAACCAGAATTCAGTGCTTCACATTCTATTTAGTGTATACTTCATTAATGGTTTTGAAAATCAAATTCAATTATTTTATTGTGGGATTTTTTTAGTTTCATCATGCGATCTCTGTGTGGCTAATGAACGCACCTTCTGAACATCAAATCACAAGAGGATCACAATACTTAAAATTTTAAATGACACAAGACCAGTCCTATCTACTCACTAGACACATACATGCATGCATACAAACATACATACATTCATTCATACATACATACATACATACACACATACATACATACATGCATGCATGCATGCATGCTTGCATGCATACATACATACATACATACATGCACACATATATTCATATATTACCGCTCCAGTCAACTAGTAGCAGATCGTCCGCCTCGGATGCGGCAGGTCGAGGGTTCGAACCCCAGCCAAATCATACCGAAGACGTATGAAAATGGTACTATCCTCTGATCGCTTGGGCTCAGTATTAAGTAGATAGTTTTAGGACTAGTCAGCCTGGAGTCAATATAATGTGATTGGGTGTGACATCACGCTTCATGTTTGCGGCATGATGCCCCAGTGATAGGCATTACTATAAACGACCAAACTGCAGACATCGTTGCGATGTGACTGAAAACTTGCTAGAGCTAAGATAAGAAATTCAAATCACACATATATGCATACATGCATGCATACCTACCTACCTACCTAAATAGTTACATACATACATACATACATACACACATGTATACAAGTAAACAATCAATGAGTGAGTACGATCATATGTTTTTACAGCTAATTGGCTCAAATAGACTAAGTTTGATTGTTGTATTAATTTAAATTTGCAGAGGATGAGATTGTTGCTGACTTGGATTGGGAGTTTTGCTCATCTGTTCCAACAAATAAATACATAATAATCCTATCTCGGAATTAAATTTTTGCCAGTGAAAGTTATTTAACTTTTAATTTAGGTGTTTGATTTCGGACAAAAGTTCTAAAATGCAAACTTTTGTAAGTCAAAATTCGAGCTTTAGTTCGGACTTCTGATGTTGGATTTTATTTGTTGGATGGTAGATCTCGGACTGTATATTTCGGATGTTGGAGGTTCGATCTAGAATGTTAGAACTCTTTTGGCGAATTTTGTCTGTCTGGTGTCAAATGCTTTATCTATAATTTTGGATATTGAAGTTTGGCTTTCGATTCTCGCACTTGAAACTTCAAAGCTTGGATTTTGTATGTTCAATGATGGATTTCGGATCCCGTGTTCTCTGATTACCGATGTTATAGCTCGGTATTTTGTATTTTGGATTTTGACAACGATATTTTAAAGATCGGCTATTTTTCACACCTTTGTTATTGATGGATTCAGAAAAAATTGTGCTCAAAAGGTTTTGGATCGAGTTGGGGTGTTATTTTTCTATACGTATCTTGTATGAGCTTTCAGTGGGATTAATGTCTCGTGAAAACGAAAAAGCCAATATTGACTAATAAACATGTTTGTAAAAGGTTAATTGTTATGTTCTACAACCATCTCTGGACATGGATTCACTTTTTACTATGTCTGCCACTGTCATTATCCGAATCTGGATGAAGGTTTAACGTCAGAAATATAAGAAATTGGATACAAAGAGACACAAATAAGTTTCTAACTCAACCGAGTCTTAACATTTCTTTTGTTTTTTTTTTCTAGGAAAGCAAATATTAAAACCTTACTTTGGGTCAAATTATTTTAACAGCCTAAACATCAGACCATTTTTGACTTGAGTGGCTACCGATGTTATATCCGAGTTGATTCATCGAAACTATTCCTACTCTGTAATTACTCATCTTCATGATTTAGTTGAAAATATGTGCTGTACGAAAATACGAAAATTGAGGGGAATAATTAGAGTCAATTATGTATTAATACACTTGGTATTACGCTCTTATAATGAATGTAAATTGTATCTAAATTCGGTTTTCGAACTAAATAATGTACAGTGCAATATAGGAGTACCTGCACAAACTAATACGAATTGTATCTCTTAGTTTCGCTTATATTGCAATTCGATGAGACAAGACACAATCGATTTGAAACCGTCTGCGTAAAAAGAGGATCATAGTCTGTGCAAGAAAAGAGATGGTTTTAAAAACCTTTTGCAGATACCTGACTATATCATTTTTAGCATTAATATTCCTCTCTCTAAACCCGCACCTTTCCATATACATCACCCCAAGATCCCCCTTTGATCCTTTAAAAAGGTTCGACCACTAAAATGCCAAGAATAATTTCAGTTTGCTCTCAAACTAAATGTGAGCAGCATAGGGTACCAATAGTTAAGTGGCACTGTAACTTCGAAGAAATAAAAATGCCACAAGACAATCAAGCCACCCATTGTGCATTCAGGGCACAAATGCACATCTTGTATGGTTTGCTTTAATTTTCAAGAAGGTCTCAACAAGACATTTTCAAACAAGCAAGTACTAGTATCGCGTCAACAAAGGGAAGGACAGAATACATAGAAACCAGTATCTAGTTACACAGCGAGTCTTAACTTGAGAACAGACGAGCATCAAGTAGAGAAAAGCGATAAATGAGTAGAAAGAATAACTAATGAGTCAGACGAAACACGGGTCTTTTTTAGCTAACTTAATCTGCTGATCCACGATGATAGCAAATGGTATCAGGATGCTGGGTTAGCAGCAATTTCAATGAATATAACCCTTCCACATTCTGTTAGAAGAATATAATTAAATATGTGCTACCTCTCATCTGTAACAATGTCAGTATTTGCAAACCAATGCAAAGTCTGCACTCACATACATTCAGATCTTCTTACTGTCTAGTCACTACATTTGTTTCATATTGAAAAGTTATTTTTGAAAATGAAGCAATGTGTTATTCCTAGTTTCTAACCTGTAGACGGACAATTATTGTAAATACATCGGAGAGATTGTTTGCAGTGAATAAGTTACTTTAGTAATAAATGAATCTTATAGATTTGAGACACCTCGTTTATTGTTCAAAACATGTCCTCTACCAACTGTTCTTTCGCTATCGACTATTGACAATGATACTTATAGGATGGACTTCTATATTGGCTAACATTTTTGAGCTTGAGATAGACATGTTACTATTAAACAATAATCCATTTATTTCCAGAGAATTGTAGGCTACGTTTCCTATATTGTTTATGTTTTTTAAATGTTTCCTTTGCCAGTCTTTATTTAGGTGATAAATAATATCTACCTTTAATATTAATCAGAGGCAACTGGCATGTGCTGCTTCATCTGCATTTTTCAATGTTCTTCACGAGTACTACTGTATCATAGAGGATCTAACCATTGCAGATGTTCTACCTATACACGTACTATATAAAGAAAACCGACACATATCAGGATATCAGTCGCTGTTCATCATGCCTAGCGAGACTGACATCATGAGAAACTAGCTTGGCAGAATTCGTTTAGCAGATATTGTATCATTATCTTAATATCCGTGTATATGTCAAAATTGTATGATACTCCTAATGTTTATTTTTATATTAAGCTGTTCGTTGTGAGGTGGATATAAAAACTAGAACAGAACTACAGAACTTAGAAATCTGATCGAATCTTATCGGGAATGGTTGTCATAAGATCTCCCTCTCTCTCTCTCTCTCTCTCTCTCGTACCCACACACGCACGCACTCACATACATTCGCACACTGAAAACATTGTTTTTAAAAAGAAAATTTAAAATAATGGAAATTTAATTAAAAAAACAACAGAAACGTTGTGCAATTCTTTAATTTATTTCTTACCCCTTGTTTGTCGATGCAGCTCCGTGTAATTATTCATTCTAAGAGATCTCGGGACGAGTATATATGGCGATTACAGGGATATATAAATAGAACAATATATGTTACTAAATTCAGACCTCGTCATTATTTTATTCAAACGCTCGATACATGACTTCATTGTTGGGAACCCCGCTATAACTCGGTCAGAGCCAAATGTATTCAAGAGGGACAGTAACTCTACCCTACTTCCCTTCCTACAGTTAAGTGATCGTATAACGTCGCATTGATTTGGTTACAGAGACGCAAAGCTATTGCTTATATTACACAGTTATGTTTCCCTCAAGACATGGCGGACAGATAATAGTACTCAGCTTTTCTCTCCCCTTTACACTGCTCTGTCTGTCTGTCTATGTCTCTGTTGTTGTCTCTGTGTCACTGTCTGTCTGTTTCTTTTATCTCACGCTCTCTCTCTCTCAATATATATATATATATATATATATATATAACTTCGCTGTCTGACTCCTAGCTGACAAACTATTAAACATGGACTATTTTCAAAAATGTAAATCGAGTAACATGCCTGCCTGCAGGCTTGAAGGCACGCTAGTTTAGTGGCGTATACGTTCATTGACGTACCGCATAATAGTAATTTATCTTTGCAATGTTATGGCTTTAGTATTATGTTGTATATTTTTATAGCAGATGTTGACATACACCAAATTCTGATACTTGCGCGGATAAAAACATGGAAATTAAAAAATAAGACAAAAGTGGTGTAATTTTCAGTTTGTTTACATGACGAATGGTACTATGTTCTAGTGAGTACATTTATAATTATTAAACAGAAGAAAACGAAAATACACTCGTAACTAAAATATTGTAATGTTTTACCCCGCAATTTTACGTTCGTTATGTTGTCTCATACTGTTAATAACGATATATATTTTTGTGCTTTTTTCAGAACGGTATAGACATAGAATGGTTTTTTCTGTCTGCATAATTAGATCCACGGTCTTATCCTAGCGGGAAAGGAGACTGCAAATGGTTTTTGGTTTTTGATTTCTTTTTCCCGAGCCGCCCCACCCCCATCGGCGAATATCGATGCTGAATAAAAAACAAACCATTTGTGTACATGAACTATATTATTGCTGTGCAGTCTATTCAGAATCCTTTTGTTTTTACATAAGATGCAACACAAGTTAAAATGCATGCATATGAGCCATTATTTTTTTATGGAACATCAAATAGTGAAAAATGAATCCTTAACATCTGTATTCACATACATTGAAGTTGCACTGATTTTTGTTTCATCCAGATAGTGTACACACTTCTTTCGCAACTGATGTAGCTACGTTTGTGAAAATCGTTTTGACATAAGGCTTTTAAGAGGACATTAAAATGAACATGGTTATTGATTTCTTCAGTCCAATCCAACGTTATCCAGTCGCTACTATGCATACGTTGAATGAAATTGAAAGAGGTATAAGTGTAATGATTCAGTAAAAGTACAAACATTTTGCTTTACATTTAACCAGAATTCAGTGCTTCACATTCTATTTAGTGTATATTTCATTAATGGCTTTGAAAATCAAATTCAATTATTTTATTGTGGGATTTTTTTAGTTTCATCATGCGATCTCTGTGTGGCTAATGAACGCACCTTCTGAACATCAAATCACGAGAGGATCGCAATATTTAAAATTTTAAATGACACAAGACCAGTCCTATTACTCACTAGACACGTACATGCATGCATACAAACATACATACATACATACATACATACATACATACATAAATACATACATATATTACCGCTCCAGTCAACTAGTAGCAGATCGTCCGCCTCGGATGCGGCATGTTGAGGGTTCGAACCCCGGCCAAATCATACCGAATACGTATGAAAATGGTATTTTCCTCTGATCGCTAGGCACTCAGTATTAAGTAGATAGTGTTAGGACTGGTCAGCCTGGAGTCAATATAATGTGACTGGGTGTGACATCACGTTTCATGTTTGCGGCATGATGCCCCCGTGGTAGATATTACAGTAAACGACAAAAATGCAGACGTCGTAGCGAAATGACTGAAAAATTATTAAAGCTAAACAAATCCAAATCACACACGCGTACATACATACATACATACATACATACATACATGCATACCTACAATCATACATACATGCATTCATACATACATACATACATACATTTATGCAAGTAAACACTCAATGAATGAGTACGGTCAGGTGTTTTTACAGCTAATTGGTTCAAATAGACTAAGTTTGATTGTTGTATTAATTTAAAGTTGCAGAGAATGAAATTGTTGCTGATATGGATTGGGAGTTTTGCGCATCTCTTCCCACAAATAAATACATAATCATCCTATCTCGGACATAACTATTTGCCAATGTAAGTAATTTAATTTTCAACATAGACGTTAGATTTCGGACAAACGTTTTGAGATGTGAACTTTTGTATGACACTCTTCGCTGTTGGATCTATATTTTTTGGATGGTAGATCTCGGATTGTGGATTTCAAATGGTGGAGGTTCGATCTAGGTTGTTAGAACTCTGTTGTCAAGTATTACCTCTCTGGTGTCATATGCTTTAGCTAGAATTTTGGATGTCGAATGTTTGGATTTCGATTATCGTACTTCAGACTTCACAGCTCGGATTTTATATGTTTCTCCGGATTACCGATGTTATATCTCGGTATGTTGCATTTTGGATTTTGAAAACAAAGTTCTTAAGATCGGTTATTGTTCAACCTTTTTTATATTTATATTACCGAAATAAAATATGTTTGGATCGAGTTGGGGAGTTAATTTCTAAATGTATCTTATATTAGGTTTTAGTGGGATTAATCTCTTGTGAAGACGGAAAAGCCGATCTTGACTATTAAACCTGTTTATTAAAAGTTTTTTCGTTATGTTCTACAACCAACTTTGGACAAGAATTCACTTTTACTGTGTCTGCCACTGTCATTACCCGAATCTGGATGAAGGTTTAACGTCAGAGATATCAGAAATGGGATACAATGAGACACAACGAAGTCAACGGAGTCTCAACATTGTTTTGTTTTGCATTTCCATGCCTGCAAAAATTTAATCATTACTTTGGGTCATCAGATCACTTTTGTCTTGTGTGTCTACCAATGGTATATTTGTGTCAGTTAATCTAAACTATTCCTACATTGTGATTACTCATATGGATAATTAGGTTGAAAAGAAGTGCTATAAGGACAGAGGACCTTTGAGGGGCACACTTAGAGTTTGTTATGAATTATTACACTTGGTATTACTCTCTTATAATGAATAAATTTTATGAAAATTCAGTGTTTGAACTAAATAATGTACAGTTTAATATTATATTACATGCACAAAATAATAAGAATCCTATCTCTTAGTTTGGCTTATATTGCAATTCGATGAGACAAGAAACAATCGATTTTAAACCGTCTGTGTAAAAAGAGAATCATAGTCCGTGTAAAAAAACAGATGGTTTTAAAAACCTTTTGAGGATACCCAACGCCATCACCTTTAGCATTAATACTCCTGCCAGAAGACAATCAAGCCTCCCATTCATGGCATATAT
This sequence comes from Sinohyriopsis cumingii, assembly GCA_028554795.2. NCBI lineage: Eukaryota > Metazoa > Mollusca > Bivalvia > Unionida > Unionidae > Sinohyriopsis > Sinohyriopsis cumingii. The sequence goes on from CM068827.1 coordinate 145,557,610, forward strand.
GCACATCGTTTATGGTTTGCTTTAATTTTCTAGAAGGTCTCAACAAGACTTTTGAAAAACGCAAGCACAAGTATCGAGGCAACAAAGGCAAGGACAGAACATACATAAACCAGCGACTATTTACAAAGCGAGTATTGACCTGAGAACAGACGAGTATCAAGTAAAGAAAAGCGATGCTTGAGTAGAAAGAGTAACTAATGAGTGAGACGAATCACTAGTCTGTATTTAGCTAATTTAGCCTACTGATCCACTATGACAGCAAATGTCATCAGGACATTTGTAGTGAGGTGGCAATAAAAACTGAAGCAGAACAATACAACTCAGAAATCGGATCGAATCTTATCGGGAATAATTATCAACATCTCTCTCTCTCTCTCTCGCTCTCACACACACACATACAGACAATCACACACACAAACACACACATACACGCTCTCACATACATTCACACACTCAAAAGAATGTTTTTTAAAAGAAATTTTAGAAACATGTAAATTTAAAAAATAAGACATTCTAAGATGCCCAACGGAACGATTGTATATGCACATTACAGGGATATATAAATAGAACAAGATATGTTACTAAACTGATACCTCAAATCATTATGTTTGTCACGCGCTTGGTCCATGACTTCATTGTTGGGAAGCCCGCTAAAACTCGGTCAGAGCCAAATCTAGTTCAAGAGGTACAATGCCTCTATCCCACTTCCCTTCCTACAGTTAAATGATCTAATGACGTCGCATTGTTGTAACTACAGAGACGCAACGATATTACTTGTATTACACAGTTATGTTTCCCTCAAGACAAGGATGACAGAAAATAGTATTCATCTTTTCTCTCTCCTCTCATCCCTCTGTCTGTTTATGTTTCCATATATGTGTCTGTCTGTCTGTAACACACCTGCCAGCAGAATTGAAGGTACGCCATTTTAATGGCGTATACGTTCATTGAGGTACTTCATAATACGAATTTATCTTTGCAGTGTTATGTTTTATAGGATTATGTTGCAAAATGAGGTCGGTAAGATTTTTAAAACAAATACGTATATTTTTATAACATAGGTTGACATACACTGCATTCCGATACTTACATGGATAAAAAATATAATAAAACAATGCTTTTATAAATAGACAACCATCATACACATACAACGCAGGAATAATATCGACAATCTCGGGATGACAGAATATCACATGTGTAAAGCCTATTTTAAGGTATTATAGGCATAAAAACGAAATTAATAAATATTAGCCAAATTGACTGGCCTTCAAAGCTATGTAATATCCTAACATTAGTATCCAAGCTCATTTGAAATCATACATAGCTAACAATCGACTGTATCAAATGTTATGAATTTAGATAAATTTCATTCGTTCCCAGCCAATAAACTGTTACATGTATTCGTTTTATCTCGCTCTCTTCATCTACGAGATCCCAGGCGTTAAATGATTTTCGTTTGGAGATTCGATTCGTGCTTTCGCCTATGTTGGATAATGCAACACTTATGTCTACGTATAATTATCAAATTCTTGGTCATTTACTTATTTTCAATTTGTTTACGTGATGAATAGTAATATGTTCTATCGAGTATATTTATAATTAGAAAACAGAAGAAAACGAAATTACAATCGTAACTAAAATATCGTAATTTTTTCAAACTGTTAAACTCGACACATTTTTCGTGGTTTTTAAAAAAAGACATTTACAGACATGTAATGGTTCTCCTGGGAAGGGTAGCAGATTTGGTTTTTGGTTTTTGATTTCTTTTTCATGAGCCATACCATTAAAACCCATCGGCGAATGTCGATGCTCGTAAGAAAACAAACTATTTATGATCACGTTATTGGTACAAGCAGATTATATGATGTAAGAAAAAGAGATGGTGTCAGGATCGGCCAGTGTATATATTTGGTAAAGCTACCAATAGTTTTCCGTGTATAGATGGTTCTTACTATATTTCTCCCGGATTCTTCCTCCACCAGATTAACTGAGTTCAATGTATAACCTATCTTGCGCAGAAAAAGCATAAAACACAAAACAATAACAGCAATAACAAAGTCGCAATTGGTGACACTTTTAGAGCACTCTTGAATTATATTTATAGCATCACTGCGCTTTAGTATACAAAAGAACGTTTCCCATAGGACTTGGTTTTTTAATAATGAGAACAGAGAGTATCTGAAGAGGAGCACACGTATCTGCAAGGTGTGTACACATGAGTGAGGTCAGATATGTATTATGAACTGGTGATAGTCGAATAAATGTGGAAGAGGGAGCATATTTTACGTTATCCTTCCAAGAACGGAGAGCCAGTGATCCGAGCAACTGTGCTTTGATTTGCATTTTTTAAAGTTTCCGTACTAATAGAGAATTACAACATTTAAGTCTAAATTGTATTAAGGAAGATCCAAAATCTGACATTGAAAACTGGAGAATGAGACAGTCTTGCGTCGCCGGCGGTATAGTAGTATATATTCCGTTATCTGTAATTATATATCCTTGCCCATGTTGATAAGATTTAGTGAGAATGAATAAACTCATGCATAATTAGTACATGCTGACCCTTTTGCACTAGACTCATGACAAGATTATGTGGCAACCAGACATAAAGTCGGATAGGTATTATCAGTTGTAAAAATATAGATTTCTTTTCTTTATTCACTAGATCTATACAGAACGATAGCAAAGGTACTGTAATGCCCTTGTAACTTCTTATGTTTTTAGTACAAGACATAGCAACATATAAGGCATTGAAAACAAATACCAACATTTATACTATCTCAGACAAGTTGAGACATTTGATATTGAAGTTATTACTAGCTACTAGGCCTAATATTATGCTGATAGGTTCTCGTTCATGACATTAACTCAAACGAGTGAAAATATGAATGAAAAATACAGCTACAGGTAGATGGATGGAGGGTTTCGATAATGAATAACAAATGAGATTTAAAGTCTGGCGTAACTGTATCCTCACATACAATTTATATTATACTGAAAATGATTTTAGTTGTACTCATGTGTGAATGTTTGTGTTATGTTTCACAAACATTTATCGTTCAGGTTATAAGTCTTTTCTCCCCACTGAATAATAATATCTTCGTGGTACTTATGATTCCCTTAATATTATTTAGCAGGATTACATGTTAACCTTTGCACACACTTGTTATTTCGAGCACGCGGATGATGAATTCACTTTTTTCACAAAAGTAGATTTTATTTGTGCAGCTTATTCATTTAAAAAATATCAAGTAGAAGCAGAAGATGATTAATGCAAATTGTAGTTGTCTGTACTGAACTTTCGGTAGACCCGTGCACAAGGATAATCATAAGTTTTATTTGCAATTTTTAAATGCATCCATTTTTGCAAATACAACACCAAAAAAAGACAAAATCGAATCTAATATTTATTAAATAGGAGCATAATTCCTGAAAATCTGACACCTCAAATTAAGTAACAGTACTTGTGAAATTGGTATTTTGTAAATTATGATGAGCATCAACTAACCAGGTCTTCTGCTTTTATTTGTATTTGCAATTTTATATGCATTTTTATTTATTTTTCTTGCATTTGCTTTTTCATCTGCCTCTTTCTCTCTCTTCCTTCTTAATTTGAATTTGAATTTATGTTTCTGTTTCAATGTCTTCTTTCTTAATGTATATTTACATTTATATATAACTAACAGTATGTATGTATGTATGTATGTATGTATGTATGTATATATGTATACATGTATGTAAGTATGTATTTGGTAGCATACCTGAAGAGAATAATTGCTATGTGATGCCACCTAAAGGTTCAGAAATGTAAATGTGAATTCACGGACAAATCAATTAAGTTTTCACAATTGAGATACAACATATGACTTCAAAGTTGGTAGCAAGCTTAAAAAGACAGTTGCAAGATTATCTGATTAATATGCATGGATCATGTTTACTTTCCAAACGGTCCCTAATCTTTATGCTATAAACCCTTATTTCAATTTGATTTATTATCTGATCAAAATTATGGATTCATTATAATCGGAACAGAAATACGATCTCCAGAAGTGTAACAATCTCACCCAATCAGATACAAGAACACCTAACGAGAACGCTCAACTCTTGTTCACTATCAAACGTGTATGCCCTCCTAATGATGTAAGCATATACTCCAAGGTTGATCAAAACCAAATCAAAAATACGGCTTCCTGAGTTGCAAAAAAACTAATCATATGCGCGATGATCACAATAATATGCATTGATACGTCGTTGTAAGCTACGTTCCTTTATCATCCGTGGACATATACGCAGATATTTTTAACCTGATTTGATACGAATATGAGTGAATCTTATTGGCCAATCATTGCGAGCGCGAATAACGTTTTATGCACAAAAACTCTATATTCCGAATATTTTAGAAACCCTTGCAAACAAAGAATGCAAATTAAATATACATAACAACTCCCCTCATTAACAAAAAGAAAGGTTTATGCAAGTGTTAATCAATTGTACACGTGATAACAATTTACATATGCAGAAATCTTATAATCATTCTGCCTTCACCCCTTTTTCCCTTGTTCCTGTCAAATTACTTTCCTGAATATTGCAAAACAAATATCTTATTGAATTTCAATAGCAACATCTTGTTAAAGCATTTGTCTGTCATGCACATCTCTACTCACAAAAACCTCTATTTATTCATACTGATAGTCCTTGGACGGTGTTTTCTTGCATCATTATGTTTCACTTAAAATCAGCAGCTAATTGCAACTCTATATATATAATCAGATAGTTAAAAAATCCAGGAGTAAATTAATCTGAAATAAAATATTATATATATATATATATATATATATATATATATATATATATATATATATATATATAAACTCATGCATTGGTTTTACTGAGATGGTGTACATACCAGCACGTGGTATGAGTAATTATTTTCACTTGCTATAACAGTAGTGAAGTGTGGCAATCTAGGGACAATGGGACTTACCATTAAAAACAGGGTCGCGGCCCTCTGGGTCTATGTAAATTTAACATGGGAGATATTGTTGCGGCCCTCTGGGGACAATGGGAATTAACATGGGAATCTATTTTGAGTTAGTCTAGGGACAAGGGAAATTTAACATGGGAGAAAAAAGCAATTCTAGGGACAAGGGGAATTTAACATGGGATTTGTTTTTTTTTAAAAAAAATAAACAATAGGGGTAGGCAATTGAAAGTAGATCTCTTTTCGATAAATTGGAGTGGCCCTGAAAAGGGCATTTGGGTTTATGTTAATATGCCCTTAACATAAAGGGCATCTGCAACATCTTCTTTGCCTTAAACTTCGTCGAATGGTAGGACCGTAAACTAGCACTCTTTTGAGGCATCCTTGCCTCTCCACGTAAATCCTACGTATCCATAGGCTGGTGTCGGTCCTATGAATAAATGCCCATTTGGATCGGACATACATCGGTATGTCCGTCCTGAACATCATTGTTGACACAAGCGTAGAAGATCCAACGTCGGTCCACATCTTGAGGCGCCGAGAACAGGTGAATCAATGCAGTGAACTGCGCTTATTTATAGGGACAGAAGGGATTGAAACGAATTGAGTTCGTTGACCAATCCTAACACACGTTACAAAACTCAGTCAGCCCACATCCAATCCGAAGAGAGCAGTCTGTGACGTCACGTAGTCTATATAGATTCACTATCGCCTGTGCGCAGTCAATCCATGCGACAGTCTTTCAACATGACGGAAACTCAGAAAACGATCAATTGGGGTGCACCAGCAGTGGAGACCACCCAAGGGAACTCGGACTTACTTTCAGAAGAGGTAAATTGAGATTTGTGGATTTTCTTACCTCGCAAGAATTTGTTCCGGAACCTTCGTCACCTTCATTACAGCACATGGAGAATTTTAGACAGAGACAGAAAGAAGAATTGGAGAAATTTATACAACAGCAAAAGGAAGCGGAACAAGCTTTTCTCCTACAGCAACAACAGCAAGAAGAAGAGGTAAGAAAAAAACAACAACAAGAAGAAGCAGCAGTAGCAAAGAAACAAGGGTGTGAAAAGCAAACGGTCACGGTACTGTTAGACATTTTAGCGGAGTTAAGAAGTCTGAAACAAATGTATTAGACTTCTTTATTACGACCGAAGAGAATACGACCTTCCCGAGCTAAACACTCCAACCCTGTGACTAAGCCTACCGTACAACCCTTAGTGATTTCAACCAAATCATCATCATCATCATCAACAGTACGCAGTCCAGAAGTAGGCCTCGGTCGTGGCAAAGGCTTACGACAGTTAAAGTTGATTGCTTAAGCTCACCCCTATACCAAAAGAGGCCCTTTTCAGGGCCACCCACGTCTCTCGAAAAGAGATAGACTTTCAACTGCCAATAACTCAAAAAAAAAAATAACCATTTTACCCCTATAGTACGTGTCTGTGTATGAGTGTGTGAGTGTACGTTCTTATTTTAAAATCAAAACCCAAAGACACTTACCTTTTAATACTTAATTTATTCTTTTATAAATATTAACAATCCAATTCACAATTCACAACAAAGCACTTTAAAAAGTTCATACACTTCTTCTTTCTCATTGTTTAGTCCTTCTGTTTTTTAAATTTCTTCACCTTCACATTCTTTACCTCCTCTTCCTCCTCACTTTCTTCCCTTCTTCTTTTCTTCTCCTGTTTCTTTTTCTTTACCTGGCTGCTTTCTTCCTCTGAAGAATCCCTCTCTTCTTCTGAAGAATCCCTCTTTTCTTCTGACTCCTCTTGTTTCTTTTTTGGGCAATCTGGAGACCAATGTCCTTTTTCTTTACAATAATAACAGGTATCTTGACTTTTGTCTTTTCTAGCCCCATTTTTGCTTTTTTGACGGTCTGGACACTCTGAAGACCAATGCCCTTTTTTCTGACAGATATAGCAAGTATCTTCACTTTTACCTCGCAAAGAAGGAGAGTAGTCAGAAGGCTGGTCTGAATAAAATTTTATAATGACCCCTCGCAAAGCTCAGATGAAACGTTCAATTTGGGTAGTCTCTTCCATCGTTGTGCTCGGTTAGAGAGTGAAATGAAAAGTGAAAGGACAAGACACATACCCTTTATATACACCGGTCTGCCATGACTATAAAGTAGCCCATGGTGTTTAAACTTTAGTCATTTGACGTTTTTCACTCAAGATGAAACGATCCAATTCATTTGAGAAGAAAGAAGAAGAAAGTAAGAGACAGAAACGTGATCTATCGCCTCGTACCAGAGCTGAAGTCTTATCACAAATTCATGTCTGTGATTTTGAAGAGGACATGAGTGAACCAGAATCCAAACCCTCTAAACAAAGTTTACCACCCTTAGTTAACCCTGACAAATACTATTCCATTCGAGAGATGGAAAAGCGCTCCTCTAGAAAATTTAGAACCACGGCTTACAAATACACGGTGAAGTTTAAAGCTTTCAAGTCCGACGTACCGTTGGAGAAAGCAGAAGGGTTCATCACCGGGGTGTAGGATTCTTTACTTACCACACTCAAGCGACAATGTCAACCCAAAGAAGACGATCGCTTGAGACTTTCCATACAACACGACGGTTTGAAATCCCCTGTTTGGATCGAGTTTAGCAGCCCTGCAGAATTGACCGCTTCCAAAGTCATGGACAAGATTCAACACGTACAACAATCCAATGACCAGTTTGACATCACCGATGGAAAAGCCACACTAGACATGACCCACGTTTCACCTCCTCAAGGGACCGGACAACGCAAAAAGGTGTTATTGGTGGACGGCCTTCGTAGCACCAAAACAAGTCTCGTCCAAATTTACAACCCTCAAGACCAGATGTGTTTAGCCAGGGCTATCGTGGTGGGACGAACCTATGCCGACAAAAACGACACGGTAGAATGGAAAAGAGCCTGGGAGAACATTCGAAAATCGAACCGAACCAAACAACAAAACGAAGCAGAACTCCTGTTACAACAAGTCGGCTTGCCCAAAGACACCCTGCGGTATTCAAATGCAAAAATTGCAAGATGTCCTAGCTCCACGCTACACCTTGAAAGTGCACCCTCAAGAAGTGCGCGGACCTCTGTTGTTTCGAGGCCAAGACTTTAAGGATGGAAAATACATTCACCTCTATCATCACGATGACCATTTCGATACCATTACCACTATCACCGGATTCCTGGGATATTCTTATTATTGTGAGAAATGTGACTATGGTTATAATAATCGAAAGCAACACAAGCATTGCGGATCGAAATGCTCAGGATGTTTGGCCTCTCCACCCTGTCTGAACGAAGGACAAGAACCAGTGCATTGTTCTGCTTGTCTGCGCACGTTTGTCAGCCCTACCTGTTACCAACAACATTTGAAGACGCAAGGATCACAGAAGAAATGTGCTTGTCAACTGCTGAGATTGTGCCCTACGTGTGGACAAGGCATACTTACCAATAATGTCAAGGCACACGTATGTCGAGGAAAGAAAAAATGTCACAGTTGTCACCACATCGTGGACATGGAACACGAATGCTACGTGCAAAAATACCAACCCCAACAAGACAAAGAGGACGGTCACAAGAAGAAAGGCAATTTCATCTTTTTCGATTTCGAATGCATGCAAGAGACTGACATTCACATTCCTAATTTCTGGAATGACAGAAATGGCTAAAGGGTATTTTCCACACTTTTTCAATACGGAAGCCAATCAACATGCCGTTCTACCCCATTTGCCTGAGGCTAAAGACTACGACCCCGACAACATGCGTACCGAACAACGAGACGCTTTCTACGCTTGGTACCAGGTCCATGCCTCCGACCCTTTCGACTTTCAGGAAGAAATGTTAAAGTATTGTCGTTCCGACGTGGACATTTTACGGCGTTGCTGTGGAAAATTTCGAGAACTGTTCATGGAACACGGAGGGGTCGATCCTTTGAAAGAAGCTTGCACCATTGCCAAAGCGTGTTCCTTAGTGTACCGGCAACGATTCATGCCTGAAAACACCGTGGCTGTCATCAGTCCTCAAACGACCAACTATGTCAAACGTCAATACTCGCTCAAAGCCCTACGCTGGTTACATTACTTGTGCGACAAGGAAGACAAATGGATTCAGCATGCTCGCAACGGAGGGGGCGAAAAGACCATCGGAACGCATTCGGTCGATGGCTAGGACTTAGAAAACCCCAAGATCGTGTACGAGTTTAACGGTTGCTTATTTCACGGATGTCCCGTCTGTTACCCTGACCGTAGCACTAAAAATCAGTTTTTACAACGAACCATGGAAGACTTGTACCAGGACACTTGTCAGCGACGCCTAAAGTTAGAACAGCAAGGATACCAAGTGGTGGAAATGTGGGAACACGAATACGATCACCGTTTGAAAAGCGATCCCGAATTTAAACTTGTCGTGGAAATCTACCAGTTCATGGACCCCCTGAACCCGAGGGATAGTTTGTACGGAGGAAGGACCAATGCCACCTGCTTGCTGTACCAAGCCGACGAAGAGAAAGGAGAAGAAATCAAATACTTGGACGTGTGTTCGCTGTATCCTTACGTGTGCAAATATTGTCGCTTTCCTGTTGGGTACCCGCAATTGTTGACGGAACACATCGACCTGAAAAACATTCGACCATACGAAGGCTTGATCAAGTGCAATGTTTTGCCTCCCACGGACTTGTACCATCCCGTGTTACCTCACCATTGTCAAGGCAAACCGATGTTTCCTTTGTGCCGTACTTGTGCCGAAACGTGCAACCAAGGTCAACCTTGTCATCACACCCAGGAAGAACGGACCTTGACGGGGACGTGGGTCAGCGTAGAATTGTTCAAAGCTTTGGACATGGGATACCAACTGTTAGAAGTGTACGAAATTTGTCACTTTTCCAAGACACAACAATACCACAAGGGTGACCCCACGCAGAAAGGCATTTTCGCAGAATACGTGGATGCCTTTTTTGAAACTGAAGCAAGAAGCCGGTGGCTATCCTTACTGGTGTCACACTCCTGAAGACCAAAAGACATTCAAAGAGAAATACTGGGCACAAGAAGGCATCACTTTAGATCACATCGAGAAAACAAAGGCAGGCGATCGTTTGCCAAAGTGATGTTAAATTGCTTGTGGGGCAAAATGGCACAACGACCGTGTTTACCCAAGACGGAATATTTGACAGAACCTTCCCGCTACTTCCAGATGATTCACGACAAAACCAAATTCATGAAACACGTGGACGTCGTTCGCGAGAATTTGATCTTGGTCAATTACGAAGATCTGGACTTTGTACAAGACGACCCCTTTGGAAATGTCATCATGTCCTGTACTTTGACACGGATAGTTGCATTTGCATCCATCACCCAAGTCAACATCACCCTGACATCGAAGGGGACCGTTTAGGAGCCTGGACAGACGAGCATCCCGACGAGAAGATTCTAAGTTTCGTCAGTGGCGGTCCAAAAAATTACGGCTACGAATAATGGGACAAAGAAGAAGTGCACACGACGTGCAAAGTGAAAGGATTGACTCTGAATTATGGTACCAGTCGTGTGGTCAACTTTGGGGTATTGAAAGAAGCCTTGCAATCTGGAGAGGATGAACACTTTAAAGTGACCAGTCACCAACCGAACAAGATTGTACGTTTACCCACTCACCACACCGTCAGTCGACCCTTGGAAAAAGTCTATCAAATCGTGTACCAGAAGCGAGTGCGACTTCCCAATCATTTCACCTTACCGTATGGACACGCCGGTATTGGTCTGTATATAAAAAGGAACCCTAGGCAAGATCGATACTTCATTGTGACTACCAAGACGAAGCGAACAAGATGAATACATTCATAGAAACACAAAACAAGTTCAGAAGGGCACAATTCAAGTTTGGGGGTTCTGAAGTGGAATGCGATTGTGAGCCTTGCGATGGGAATGATGCTGTACGCTGTGACCTTAGCGATGCCGTAAAGCATCATGGGAACTTTGTTCTCACTACCCTTATCATGGAAAGTGATGCTCTTCGTGTCAAACCTGAGGGATGCGAAAGCGATGCCACTCGTCCTCTTGGACACTTTACTGGGTTTCATGTTAAAAGTGGATGTTCACCTTCACGTTTACCCCCCTACGGATGTCATCCAGCCCTGAGCAAACTCCTGTCCATGTCACCCAACCCTCATCGAAACGAACCTGTGAAAGAAGAATATTCGTTCCCTGTGCGTTTGTCGGAATACTGCGACTTTGAAAATCGTCTTCCATTGTTCAAAGGAAAATGGCCTACGTATCTGGGAGGACCGACCCCCGAAGAATTAGCCAGAGCCGGGTTGTTCTACTTGGGCGAAGGAGATAAAGTCAAGTGCTTCAGTTGAGGTGTGTCACTTCACCACTGGGAACCACAAGATTCGGCCTACGTAGAACATGCTCGATGGTCACCGAATTGTCATTACTTACCCTTAGTGGGACCGAGACATGGAAGTAACTTACCATAATCTGTTTATGGATACTTTACAAGAGAACATTCGCGCTTTGCCTGTGGAGTTGAGAGAAAGGATTTACCGAGAGCTGGTCAAAATACAAGTGAAACGTAAAGAACAGTTGCATCCGTTACGTCACCGGTGTTTGAACCACTGGTACCTGAATGCTATACAAGGACTGATTGAGTTGAAAGTGTTCCATTGGACAGACATTGATCAACGACCCCTTGGTTTTAAAAAGAATTGGTTTGGTATTGATAATTCTATCTACTACATTGTAAACTTACTGGATCCAATTCCAGAGGAAGAGTTAACGAATTACCGACATCTTTTACGCAATGTCAACTTATTGAAAGAGGAAACTTCTGAACGAATTTTAATGTGTAGATTAGTGATTAAACGATTTAGATTCGACAGTGAATTAAAACCATGTCTGTGCGAACGGTACATTTCTTTTGTCAGACAAAAGAGGATTTAGTATGACCTGTTTATGGATACTTTACAAGAGAACATTCGTGCTTTGCCTGTGGAGTTGAGAGAATGCATTTACCGAAAGCTGGTCAAAATACAAGTCAAACGTAAAGAACAGTTGAATCCGTTACGTCACCAGACTTTTAACCACTGGTACCTGAATGGTATAAAAGAACTGATTCGTCAGAAATTGTTTCAGTGGCCAGACCTTGTTCAATACTTACAGGCCCCCGATGATCCACGTGTTGATCATTTTGGTTACTTCGAGATTCACCTAGTGCAACGCATTGAGGAAGACGAGTTAAAGGATTACCAACATATTTTACGTGGAATCTACTTAGCGGAGGAGGAAACATCTAAACGAACTCTGACGTTTCGTTACAGTATGCAAGATTTAGATTCCCCACTGGAGAACGAAGATCTCTGGCTAGAAAGTACGTGTATTGTTTCCGAAACAAAGAGACTATAAAAACAGGCTGCCATGCCACGGCTTATGTCACATGTGATCCAACAGATTCCGTGGAAGGAACTCAATGACCATATTCAAACCGTGGATCATTGCCATCGATTATTACAAGAACTGTATCCATTCAATTTGGGTCGACACATAGTGTGTGTCTTAGTGACTTGTTTTCTGGGATTTCGTTTACCAGCCGATTCCTTGGGGACTCTTTACGATCAATACTTACCACCCAATGACCTTAAATGGTCACGAAAGACTCCTTTTGCTCAAAGCCTTGCGTTTTCATCTGGATACTTCTCGACCTCTACGGGAAGAAAAGATTCGTCAACTTTTAGCTACCCAAGACGTGTATGATGATGTGTGTGTAGCTTATGACTTACACCCCCATTGGACAGATGTCCGTGCCTGGAAAGAATGGGATTTTGAGGCTTGGACCCAAGAAGTGGCCCAGTATGCACGAGAGTTGTTCAAGGAAAGAAGTCACTTTTCAACCTGTGTTAGTGACAGTACCAGAAGAAGAACTCGTCACCCAGGACAGGACTGTCGTAGACATGCCTGAAAGACCCTTTCGGGAGGACACTTGTGTGACCTTACCCCCTATAGAACTGGTTAGAATCTTACCCAAAACGTGTTGTACAGACACTTGTTTCTATTCCAGGTTGATCATTTCGATGTACCTTTTATCGTTGTACTTAAGTCTTTGGCTTTTATGTATTTTTGTCTTTCGTATTCATGTTTAAAACATTCAATAAACGTGTCCTGAATAAAAGTATGTAAACTCTTGTCCTGTTTGTTTTCGTGTCAAAGTGACATTCCTAACACTATGGCTACTTCTGCTCCCTCTTCCTCTACTGTCCAAATCATCGACGAACACTTAGATTGTGCCACTTGGAAGGCTTTGTATCTTCTCCATCCCTTTAACATGCTGATTGCTGGACCTAGCGGTTCAGGCAAAACCGAATTTGTCAAACGTTTGATCGAACATGAACATCATTTGATCGATCGTCCACCCCAACGCATCGTGTGGTGTTACAAAGAGTGGCAATCGGCGTACAGTCTCTTGCGAGAAAGTCAAGGCGATTCTATCGTGTTTGTGGAAGGCATTCCTAAAGAAGACGACGGCATCGTCTCTGACTCCCGTCAAACCCATTTGGTCATTTTCGACGACATGTTAGGAGAAGACGAAGAAGAAATTAAACTGTGGTTCACGCGCAAAGGGCATCATCGTAATGCCAGTGTCGTTTACATCACTCAATATTTGTTTCAACAAAGTAAAGCCCATCGCACCATCAGTCTCAATGCGCATTACGTGGTCTTGTTTAAAAGCCCTCGAGATAAATCGCAAGTGCAAGTCTTAGCCAAAAAGTTAGGAACGCCTTGGCTGACTCAGGCGTACGACGATGCCACTCACACTCCACACGCCTATTTACTCGTCGATTTGAATCCTACGACTCCCGATGATTTGCGATTTCGTACCCACTTGTTTCACCACTGGTGCCAAGACGGAGGGCCTGTCCTGTACACGTCTCCGTCCTCGACTTAAATTCACTCCAAAAAAATCTATAAAAACCTCAGGCACTTTTCGTCTGTCTCACACAGTGTCAACATGACGTCCCTTCAATCACATCTTCCCGTCAAATTGATTCGTGCCTTGTATGGCATCAGTCGAGAAAAAATTCCACAAATACGGGCTCGCGTCTTAGAAGATAGTCTCAAAGAAGTCTTACGATGGTCCACGGTGACGGCACGTCAAATACTCCAAGGAATCATTTAGATTCCTCATCAAACCAAACGCTTTTTCGATCGAAACAAAGTCGCTTTGACCCAACTGGCCGATCCACGCATCGACACTCAAACCAAAAAACAAATCATTTTGAAACCTGGAGGGAGCGGTACTCTAGGAGGGGTCATCATTCGCTCTTTCTTAAGATGGGATCCTAATGCTCCCAAAGTTCTCCCCAAGAAAAAAAAAGAAGTCAAACGAAGCTCCAAGAAGAAAAAGAAAAAGACCAGGTCCCAAAAGAGACCCGTGTCTCCAAGAACTTCTCCAGTGGCGGGACCCTCCTCTTACCAGACACCACCCCGGAAAAAGAAAAGCCCCCAAAAAAAGAAACAAGGAAAAAGTCCCCAGAAAAAGAAAAGCCCACAGAAGAAAACTGGTCGCAAGAGAGGCACTTCAGCCAGGACGCAACCTTACACTCGCAAACCACGACCTGCCACGGCGGTGACCGCGTCTCCGGTAGCCTCAGGTTCAGTCACTTCTCCGTTGATCACACCAAGAACTTCTCCGTTGATGACCCCAAGAACTTCCCCAGTGGCATGACCCTCCCATTTAACGGCAGTGGCTGCGGCTCACAAGGTACCTGCTCCCAAAATTAAAGTCCAAGAGACATCGGGCATGTTACAAAGTTTACTGGATTTGTCCAAGCAAGAACTGGCTCGATTTAGTCCGTTACGTACCCCAGCACGACGTGTCATGACTGTCCTGAAGTTGATACGCCGTAAAGACAACCGGTGGCGACGCGTTCCAGTATAAAAAAGGCCTGCTACCAAGTAGGGGTATCAGTGAACTTGCAAAAGATGTCACCTCCAAGAAGTCAAAAAAGAAAGAGACAAAGGCAGACTCGTCATCCGAGAAACGCTTAGCCAAGCATCGACGTTACCCTAAGAAAAGACACAGTCGTTCCAAGAAAAAGAGGCGTCAACAAAGGGGAGGATTCCTTGGCGATTTTGGAAAAACGTTGTCACCTTTATGACCAAGCGATAGTCCCTAAAAAACGATAAAAGGGCGTGTGTTAAGTCATCGATGTTAGTGTCTGTTTGGTGAATGTCCCGGAATCCACAAGCAAAGATGTCCCCCTCCAGAAAACATTCCTCTTCTAAACCCCAAGGAAAGAAAAGAAAAGGACTGCCTCCACGTTTAGTCAAACATGGGGACATGTTATCTGTCCTGTCCAAAGCTTCTCCACCCCTACGAAAAAAACTCATTCAAACTGCCTCCAAAGAGGTCATCGATACGTGTGCGAATGTTGTTTGAACGTCTTGAAAGGCACGATCCCTTTGTCCAAACACCAGAAACAATGCTTAGGAAAACATCGTCAAGTTCTTCGCCAAATGGTTCAAAAGAAAATCCCCCTCCGACAAAAGAAGATGTTGGTCCAACGTGGAGGAATTTTACCCCTCTTGCTAGGTCCCTTACTGAAAGGAGTCTTGGGAACCGTGTTGGGAGGACTGATGGGAGCAAGATAAAAAGGCCCTCTGGAGTCCCAAGATCTCAGAATCGACCTTTGACATCCCATGGAAGGACGAAAACTAGCTTTAGTGCCTTACAAACGATGGATGGAATACCAAATTTGGCAAGAACAACGCACCCCGCATTTACCTCCCAATCCCAATTTGACTGAGATGTCCCAGTTACCAGACGAATTGCAGTCCTTAATGGATCGCCAAGATTTGTCCGAAACAGAAAAATCGCAAAAGTACGGTCAACTCTTGCAACGACTGCAACTCTTTCACCAAAAAGCTTTAGACGAAACGGCTCTTCCCACTCTGAAAGATTTTAAGACCTTGATGAAAAGTCCATCCCCCACACCATCACCACTACCACCATCACTACTACCATCCCCAAAGGTCACCAGAGATGCCACCCCACTAAGGTCTGAGGAAGAAGAGATACGAGAACTGTTTCAAACACCGTCAGCAGCTCCCATGTCTAGTAAGATTTCAGCATCCTTGTTGACCCCGTCCCCCACACCCCAACGAGAAGAAATGAAAGCTTGGGTTAAAAAGATGATGTCCACTCCTCCTTCGACAGAAGTAAAAAAGAAAGAAGGGAAACCAGAAGTGAAAAAAGAAAAGAAGACCAAAGCCATTCCATTGCCACCTCCACCACTACCTTCGACTTCTACTCCCGTAGCCCATCGGACACGTAAATCCGTTTCCAAACCACCCTTTCGTCCCACCCAAAGTAGCATCACCGAAGAGTGGGTGACTTATTAACACACAAAAAATGGAGAAGGTGTTAGAAAGCATTTACTACGATCCCTCCCATTATGCAGGTTACGCAGGAGTTCAAAAATTGTATCGTGCTGCCAAAACTCGACTGAAAAGTCCCCGTTTACCTCAAGTGCAATGATGGTTACAAGAACAAGTTACTTACACTTTACACAAACCCATTCGACGCAAGTTTTCCAGAAGTCGCACCCGAGTGGAAGGCATCGATCATCAATGGCAAGCCGATTTAGCCAATGTCTCTCATTTGGCTAGCTACAATCGTGGCTACAATTATTTGTTTTGTGTCATCGACGTCTTTTCCAAATTTGCCTGGGTCGTACCCTTGACTTCCAAATCGAGCGCTGAGTTAGTGCGAGCCCTGCAACGAGTGTTGAAACGAAGCGGTCGTCACCCTCTTCGATGGCAAACGGACAAAGGCACCGAATTTCTGAACCAAGCTTTCCAAAAAGAATTAAAGAAACGTGACTTTCATTTTTTTACCACCGAGAATCCCGAAACCAAAGCCAGCATCGTGGAGCGTTTTCAACGCACTTTGAAAGAACGCATGTGGAAATATTTTACGCATCATCACACTCTGAAGTACATCGACATCTTACCGCACCTGGTGCAAGCGTACAACCAATCTTACCATCGAAGCATCGGACGTGCCCCGCAAGAGGTGACTCCCGACAACGAAGTGCTGGTGTTTGAGCGACTGTTTGGTACGTCCCTCGACGAGGGCTGTATCCAAGAAAAGTGGAGTGTTGGCCGTAGGAGATTGGGTACGCATTGGCAAAACCAAACGCACTTTCGACAAAGGTTACTTACCTAACTGGACCACGGAATTGTTTCGTGTCACTGGACAAGTGCATGGAGCAGCAGAGGGGGGAATCGGACATTTTGTCCAATCGTTATTTTGCTTAATTATTACTTTCTGCAACTCAACGATCTAGTGTCGTCAGCGCCTGGTAAAAAAAAAACGACGACGTCGTTGGGGGATCGGCGCGTCGTCATTTGGTTTAATTAACACCTTCTGCGCGCCGATCCCCAGCGTCGTCAGCGTCCGGTAAGCACATCGACGACCGCGTCGATGTCATTGCCCCCCTGCTGCTAAGGAGTTATTTACAATGAGGGTCTTTATGATCTTACAAACAGAGTGATCACTAACTCCTCCTCCTGTAGATCAATTAGGTTATTTGACTGATCGGTGAGTTTAAAATTAATTCTCGTTAAAAACCGATTATGGCATCGCATATAGACCGGATTAATCGGACTCTCAATGATCAAAAATCCCGGAGGGGCTGTTGGTGAAAACGAATAAAGGATATACCCCTGTTGAGCTTGATTTGATTGCTTGGTATCCACCTGGTAACTCCCTTCGATAGCATCACACACTAGATTGATTGCTATCACCGATGCGATGTTTACGTTGTACGGGGCAATATGCCTACCATCATCTCCGTTATCGTGTCTGAGGATATGAGTTGATGAACTGAGAAAATCATTAAGAGACTTTCTTAGTTCTGGCGCGTTGTATCCTGGAAACCTGAAATCGGGTAAATCGGTTTCTGCGATATTATACTCGGTTAGGAATTTTTGTTTATTATCATCGCTGCTATCAGATATTACTTTAACGATTCGTTCATTGATATATTCCATGTCTGATATAAGTTGATTTAACACCTCAACGTGTTTTTGTGTTTTTGTCTCTCGTAGCTGTTCTAGTTGTAATTGGTAATAATGATTAATTTCGGCAAACATATCAGTGATATTCTTTAAACTAATTACGAATGTGTTGTGAGTTTCCCCATGCTGAAAATACCATTGCATGTTATTCCTGTCTTGAAATGCAAATATACTGGGTAATAACGCGTTTTTCATATTATACAATTTATTTTGATAATTGGGATTAATCTCATGATACGATTGTTTGTCCGCGGGGGTTTTATGAGGTGGATTCTCAGGCCATCCTAGTATGGTTCTTATTGAACTGTTATAGATATCAACCATATACCCCGGTGTGCTTATTTCAATCGTCGACGATAACGTCGGTTCATGAACCGTAATAGCGATTTTTGATTCCTTTCCTGTGATCGATTTTATCCTGCGTTGAAATTCTTTATTGATTTGTTCTATTTGGTATGACCCAGTTGGTATTGTAACCTCCTCCCAGTCTGGGGTCCCATCGGGTTTATTTGTCCGTGCAAAAACCAGCGAGTTATTAGGTTGTTGTCCGTTAAATGCGTCCGCTCGGATATTAGGCCAACTGTGATATACTCGCAATTTTGCCAGCGCTATTTCCTTTACTGGAACCGGTGATGGAAAGTTTACACTGAATTCGGGTTTCGTTGATGTTATCGATATCATATTTGTTTGTACTGGAGTGGTGTTCTCCGCGATCCGCTGAAGTAATTGAACCCCTTCGGGGTTCAGCGACATTATTATTATTCGTTGTTTTTAGTGTCTAATTTCAACAACCAGGTGGTTCCGGCTTCCAGTTGAAAATCCTCGATTTTTGACATCGCGGAGCTATACAACTGGACCATCGTGGAGAATTCAACATCGGATACGAACAAATTATCAATCGACAACGAGATCAACCCGGATAATTTCGAGTACGCGTCGGATACTATTTGATGTTTTACTGTATACTCGTCGAGTTTTTTCTGAAAACACGATGATATCTTCCTAGTGATTGCGTTGGCGACTCCAGCAATTGTTGTCATCGCGGAGACGGCGATTGGAACAGCGATCGGGGTTATCGTGGTTACCGTGGATAAAATAACACCGGCGCCAGCTACTATGCCCGACACTGAGTACACGACCGCGTCGATGGTGGTTATTTTTCTGCGGTATTTTTTTATTTTTGCACGGTATTGTTCGGAAAGCGTTTTTAAGTTCGCGGAGAATTCTTTTGCGGTATCGAATCGATATTGATGTGACGTCGGTGATACCTCTGATTCAATTTCCTTGGTGGTCATTTTTATTTTAAAAGAGCTAGTGTTTTTAATTACTTAGATTCGCTGCAAATTCCACATACCATGTAATGTTTGCCCCGGCTAGATTTCTATCAACGGCATAAATTGTAAACAGTTCAGTTGCGTTCTTGTGTATAATTGTTGATATTGTATTGTTAAACCCGGATGAACTCGACGATAATATATTAAACTGCATCATTGAAACCAGTGTCAATCGATAAATACCCTTAACAGTTGCGGTGATATTTACTGTATTCTGTGTAGGAGTCCAATCGAATGATCCATGCTGAATTGTGTATACTGTGTTGATGATGTTTTTATGAGGGATTTTTATTTTTTCGAATTGCTCTTCTACTCTCGGTAGTCCGTCTTTAATCGCTTCAACATCAGTTCTGATTATTCCTACTTCCTGCCAATGCGCGTCTATATTATTCTTGTTCGCTGCAACATTAGTTTTGATTGTTTCTATTTCCCGTGTATTCTCGGTCATACCTTTTTTGTTCGCTGCAACATCAAGTTTGATTGTTCCTATTTCATATGTATGTACGTCTATACCTTTTTTGTTCGCTGCAACATCAGTTTTGATTAATCCTATTCCCCGCCAATACGCGTCTGCATTTTTTTTGTTCGCTTCAACATTAGTTTTGATTGTTCCTATTTCCTGTGTATGCGCGTCCACACCCTTTTTGTTCGCTTCAATATCAGTTTTGATTGTTCCTATTTCCTGTGTATGCGCGTCTATATTATTTATGATCGTTGTAACATCAGTTTTGATTGTTTCTATTTTCTGTCCATGCGAGTCTACATTATTTATGATCGTTGCAACATTAGCGCCGATTATTTCTATTTCCCGTTCATGCGAGTCTACACCCTTTTTGTTCGTTGCAACATCAGTTTTGATTGTTTCTATTTCCTGTTTATACGCAGTGATATCATTTATAGTTATTGTGATTTCATCCAGCTTGGTATTTTTTTTACCAAAGAATTTATCAAAGTTGTCATCGATCCTGTTAACATTTTTTCGTAACGAGGTAAATTGGCCCGACAGCGTCATAAGATCCGAAATATCATTTATTATTGTTGCAAGATTTGGGTTATCTACCGTCGGGGGATCCCGAAAAAAACTATTGACAGTGTATTGCATATCGGCGAAATCCGTTAGCGTCGACCTGAACTGTTCTCCATGAAAGTTAAATTCACCACGTAAACCCTTTAACGAATTTGACATGGTTATATAATTGTCGCCAAGTGTACTTATTTTTCCATTTATTGTCAAGATGGATTCACCCGGTTTGAGTCGTCCGTCGCCGGTATATAACGCGATAGTGTCCTCGGCGGCATCACGCTGTCGTGTTAAAACATCATTCAGTGACACATTACCTGATTTCAATTTACCCTGGCGGTCTTGAAATACAACTATTTCGCCTGGGTCAACACTGATTAAATTTAACATATCAGCGATTTCATCCTCAATTAGTTTTTTTATGTCGGCGGCGGCCGTTTCCGTGGATTCTTTCAGCGCCGAAACCGGTCGTCCCCAAATATCAATCATCGTTATTGTAGAAAAAAACGACGTTTCTAATTAACCCGCCGGGCCTCTACGACCCCACTAGTGTATTCGTTTACAACCACATGAGGTGGTTTCCGCGATGATGAAATCGCCGCGAGTATGTTCAATACCTCACGGCCGCATATCGGTGGGTCACTTAATTGCTGTGTTGGCAGCGTGGAATAAAAAACCGGGGCTGAACACGCCCGGATATACCGCATGAACTCTTTCGGCGGGGCTAACCCGTATGAATCAAAATAGACGATCGCGCGCGGATCAATCGCGTACGCAACCCAATGAGTTCCCGCTCCGGAGGACCCATCGAGGTTAATTATGCCGGTTTCAATATTCCTTGGTGCCGCCGGTAATTGATCTCTCATAAAAACACCTCTGAAGTTTTTTATCGCTAACGCGTTTGCGGCGTCTATTAAATCAAAATTAGACATTGGAGTCATAGACTCAGGAGTCATTGACTCCCGGGTCAATAAACGGTTCCCGGTAGTCTTAGACCCTTTCCCGAGTACCATGAATACGGGGTTCCCGGTAGTCTTAGACCCTTTCCGGCCACGGGTCGTTTTTTTTTGTAGCCTTTCCCGGTTGCCTTCTTTAATGCCATTCCCGCCGCGGTACCAACGGCTCCTAACGCCGCCGCCTTAGCCACTGCTGGTGCGGCCGCAGCAATTAATGCCGGAATCGCAGCTAACAGCGGAAATATCCCACCGGTCTTTTCCATGTTTTTAATTGCTGCGGCTGAAAAATCTATTTGAACACCCTTTTTATTCTTCATCGCATTATTGAAATGTTTTATTTGACGCGCCGTCAACGATATCTTATGATTACCACCCGCCATCTGTGACGGCTTCAGCGTTATTGTGGTCCCGCATTGTTTAGCCGACTTTGATCGTAATTTCTTAACTTGACCATCAGTCAACTCTACACTGACGACATTATACGACATTTTATTGTAAACGCGTTTGTGTTTTCAATTACATGTTTTCCACTGGCGCATCAACGATTCTCATTCGTCCACCAACACCTTCTAGCAGCATTGATTTATCGCTGAGAATGACAGCAACCGCTCTATAATTAACACCACCCGGGGCT
Organism: Sinohyriopsis cumingii; assembly: GCA_028554795.2. Classification (NCBI taxonomy): domain Eukaryota; kingdom Metazoa; phylum Mollusca; class Bivalvia; order Unionida; family Unionidae; genus Sinohyriopsis; species Sinohyriopsis cumingii. The sequence continues at coordinate 145,579,596 of CM068827.1, forward strand.
ATACGAGCTCGGAAGTGTATATCAACGACGGATTGTCTCGTTAAATCAAGATGTTCCAGCGAAAAATAATAAATCGGATACCGGTTTTTAAAATCAAGTTGCGATATTTGCAAACCAGTGTCGACGTTTTGATCACGACCCATATACGACAGCAATCGATGATACACACGTGCGATATGGTTGTCGCCGTAATTAAGCTGTATGTCCTCGGATGGTTCCTGTTGTCCGTTTATTCTCAGCGAAACATCCCTGACTCCTAATTGATCAAATATCATATGGCTGCGTTCTTGACTGCCCAATCGTTCCCTATTCTGTAGCGCTATGAATATATGACGCGGGGCTGAAACACCCTGTTTTGATGCCAAGTGCCATGTAAACGTATCGGCGACGTTATCCTCTTTAGCATCAGTTGTTACCGCTAGCCAACTCAACAACGATTTTCCCCCTTGTTCCATAAATGCTAACAATCGTGCTTCCGTGGTAACTGATGGAGTCAGCACCGGCATCCACAATGCCATTTTAGTTAAAACAACCTTACCGGCAGCGACGCCAGCAGCACGCCATATTGCATTGTTATCATCGCCCCTTCGCGTCAGCGCGATTGTATGCTTAGCCCCATAGACAACTTTTCTGACATTTCTGCAGAATCCAAATATGTGATGGAGTGGAATCGCGCATGAAAACTGTCGGCGTGGTCCTTGCAACATCCCTACTCGTGTTGCGAATCCCATATTGTAATTATCGTTAAGACTTTTTGTAACAGTGAAATTAGCGCCTGGTTTTGCTCTGCGATCTGGATTGGTTGCTTCAACCTGATCAATTGCGGTATCTTTTTCCACCAGCACGTTGATGTACTGAAGATGATCAGCGCTATTATCGGTGTCCTTCGCAAACATCATAGATGGGCCCGCCGATCTTGTATAATCATCCGAGTATCTCGCTAACCCAATTATCGTTGTTGCAACATCAACCTCGCGTTCTATTGATTCAATTTCTCGCCCATCAATAAGATATCTGGCGCTCTCAAATAACGCCATGATACCGTTGTTGACGAAGCCAACTCGAACACGATGGTCATCTGCGTATGGTGCATTATCGGCGGTATTTGTCACGAGTCCTCCCTCGATTTCGATAAACGCTTCACACGGCAGAAAGTATTTACTGGTATCTTGGACCTGAAGTTCAATTCGCGATCGTAGGTCGGGTTGCGCTGCATAATAAGAATAATATTGATAATCGCGGACAGAATCATCCCTGTGCACTGGGGCATCCATATCAAACGCGGGATCAGCGGTTCGCGCAAACATTTTATTATTTATCATGTTGATGTTTTCAATTGCGATTTTTTCGTCGTAAATTCTTTGAATTTAAACCACTCCCCGCTATCGCGTTCATGAGCGCGTTGGTTGCCGCATCGGCGGATGGCGAAGTCGCCAACGACTCTAATTTTTCTTCCACGGCGTTATTTATTACTTTACTGACATTTGCAGGCATCACTGTCGTTGATGGCATTACCGGTGGTTTCTGTTTTTTTCTCCTGGATTTCACCAACGACATTAGTTTGTCTCGCGCGGCAGAAAACGCCCTTCCGGCAACATCTCCAATAGCACTAATTCCCTTATCACGAATAACATCAATAGCCTTCATTCCTAATTGTTTGGCTAACGGCGCTACTTTTGGAGCCATTCTTGTAAATAACCCCGCAATGGTGCTACCGAGACCATCTCCATAGTACGCGCGGTAAACAGGCAATCGCGAGTTTACCACGTAGACGAGTACTGGTTTATCGTGGTTGTAGTGTATGATCATCTTTATTATAAAAACACCAGTTTTCCAATTAGTGATTGTGATCACCAGTGATTGTGATCACCAGTGATTGTGATCACCAGTGATTGACCCCCTTCCCCCCACCGAATCAAAAACCGGAATAAATTTTATCAAAATTTCCTTGGGTTTTTGCCCTCGATAAAAATCCGGTTTTTTTCTGGTTTTTTCTTGATTTTTAGTCATTTTTGGTCGTTTTTTGTTGCCTATAGTCGTTTTTTTCTCGATTTTTCAGAAAAACATCGATTTTCTCTAAATGATTTCCTTGGGTTTTTGCCCTCAAAAATGGCCAAAAACAGTCAAAAAATGGCCAAAAACAGTCAAAAAAGTCACAAAATGGCCAAAAATTAACAAAAACGATAATTTTATAATTTTTTTAATCATCCACGAGTTCGTCTATGAGCGTTCGATATGTATTAATGTCCATGATACCGCCTGCAAATAACCGCTTGCAAATATCAGCGGCCTCATTGATTATTTCCGTAGAGTTATTTCCGGCTCGTTTTCCTCCGATTAGTACCTCTAGCCGTGATATATCACTGAGAACACTACCAGGACAGGTAACACTAGCGTTTTCAACTAGACCACTACCACTTGGATATCCCTTTCCGCTTGTTTTTTTAGAACCAGCTTTTTTTTACGTTTTTCTTGGACTTCTCCTTTTTGCTGTTGTAGTATTTCTTGTTGTTGTATATCATAATCATCAATTCCCCTTCTAAATTCTTTATATCCCAATTCTTTTGTATCCAAGCGATCAATCTCTTTATTCGTTTTATACAACCAATTAACCCAGTCATCTCGTTTTATATTACTGTCTTTATACTCGTCTTTTAAAAATTTTTTTCTTGAATGATAGCTTTGAGCGGCAAAATTACCAAAAACCCTATACTCGTCGGATTTCAGTAATTGAGGTCGTTTTATTTGTGTTATAGCATTTTCAGTGAGTTTATCCATAAAGGAAACCCCTCTTTGAGTGGAAATTTTTTGAAGTTCACCAACATCACCCTGTTCAGAATCATCAATATCAGCTAATCGTTCATACTCTCGTTGGGTTTTTATATCACTGGAAAGTTGTTTTATCCGTTGCTGTGTTTGTTCTGTCTCTGCTGCTATCTTTTCAAGTACAGGAAGAAGAGGCGCCTCTTTCCGTTCGCCCTCCTTAGGAATATCTCCGTATATTGCCCGTTCTGTTGCCGCTGTAACATCTTTGGTCGCTTTAGTTACCGGGGCAAAGAGTTGTTCGCTTCCAACAGCAAAATCGGTTTGTAGTTGCTGCCGCGTTTGAAGTTTCTCTCTCACTCTGTCTCGTAACGGTATAAACTTTTTAAGCGCTGCTAGCCGCTCTCTGGCTAGCCGAGTAGTAAGTGATTCGCCTACCATTATTGCAATTGCTCCGCAATTTCTAATTTCCCGCCGGAGGCTCCGTCTATAATCCTTCTAATATTTTTGATCTTGCTAGAAATCTCCCGGCGTCGTTCATAAACACGTCCGAGTTTTTTTCGTATTATTTCAACGGCAGTGAATAGTCCAATGAATGCATTTGCGTCATTGTGGTACAGGTTCTCATTAATCGTATGTTGTAATCGTTTTATAAAAAAGTACTCGCGGGCCAGGGTAAAACGCCCCCGTTTCGACTGTTCGTTAATAATCTCATAATCGGATAATATTTTTTCACTGTCGAGACCATCAGATAATTCAATTCCTTGATTTTTTAATTTTGAAATCTCAGTTAATATATTATTGATGTCTTGGGAATCCATATTCTTATAAAACATCTTATTTCTAATATCAAAAATTTTAATAAAATTATTGGGGGTCATTTTTGACCCCGTTTTTTGTATGGACAGTACAATGCCGTAAATCTCCACTCGAGTGTTGTGGCAGATTACAGGCATACATGGACAGTACAATGCCGTAAATCTCCACTCGAGTGTTGTGGCAGATTACAGGCATACATGGACAGTACAATGCCGTAAATCTCCACTCGAGTGTTGTGGCAGATTACAGGCATACATATATACTTAATTAAGAACATTCACATCTTGGAACCCCAAAGCATACATCTCCGGGAGGGAGGCCTGGGGTGACAAACGTCATCGTAGACCGCCCAGAAGATATGCTTGGGGGACATCACTACATGTACTTAATTAAGGATAAATATATTTACAATGAAATGATTGATGGATGATGGGGACGGCACAAGACAGCACAAACATAAAACGACGGGGCGGAACTCTACGGCCAATTCAACCAATCAAAAGCAACCCAATTAAATTAACCCGGTTGCATGATTGTGAACAGAAGACAACCACACGCCCGGGTCAAGAGCGTGGGTTAGTTTTGATTAGTTGAATTGGCTTTCGAAAGCCCCAGGCTTATAACGAGTCATCTTATATATAAAGTGACTAATACAACGGCGTCAGTCACAAGGTGTGTGTTAATTTGAATTCCCTTGAATCGTTAAACCCTTAAATACTTATTAATGATGTTTCACGGCATTTAAATGAAACCAAATACTCAAATAAAACACTAAAAAAAAGAATACAGCTGTTAGATAACAGCGTGTATTTCATTAGTTTTCATCGTAAAATGATTAATTAATCGCAACATTAATTGGACTTCAAGGGACATAACTCTTGTCATGAGACGCTATCACAAAACGAGTTATCTCCCTTTGATGTTATATATGAAAATCGAATTCTGTGACCCGTCTTTTTTGAGATCGCTGTTTGATATACTCGTTCTGCAACATCTCGAACTGATTTACTACAAATATCGAAGTATTTACCAGCCGCATTCATAGAGCGAAATATTTTTTCTTCGTGCGTTATTGTATCAAACGATTTGACACTTTTTGCTTTTTTTGCGTGTTTCCCTGTTTTACCTTTTTTGGTATTTTGACTTTGAGTAATGGATTGCAGGTTTATAAAAGAATTATTTAGACAATCAGAATCAATGTGATCAATAACAAAACCGTCCTCGATTGGTCCCTTAAACGTTTCATATACCACCCTGTGAACAAGATAGATTTTTTTCCCGGAACCAAATATCAAATATCCGTGATTATTTACGGTACCAACCGGCTTCTTCAGTCTACAATTTCTAACAATACCGTCGCGAGATGCCTCGTAATTAACGAGCACAGGATGCGGCTGAAATTCTAGGTCCATTTGTATAATAATACTACTTGTCTAATTCATTATTTGGTTTAATTATAAACCTTTCAATGTAGTCTTGAGGAGTTTTGATGACGAAGTCGGCGGTGGGGTCAATGACGGCGTTTTTAATTCGTTTATCGTAATAACGTTTTAGTTCCCTGTATCGCTTTCCGCCACAATTCATACACAACTGTGATTTTCCTCTTACACCGACGTGGCAAACCAAGCACGGGAGAGGGCCAAGAGAACCATTACGAACGCTTTGTAAATGATACCCGCAGAATTCACCTCTGCATGATTTATTGCACGGGGTTGTCGACCCAATCATTAACCATTTGCAGTGATTCATTATACTATATTCTTTTATTTAAATACTTGTTTTAATTATATGGATGAGTTTGAGAGATTAGCAGTAATTAAGCCCTGGAAAAATATTAAGTTCAATCTCGATAGAGTCCTCAAGGACACACCAAAAGCGTTAATAAACGATAAAACCCTGTTGAATAAAATACGCGATTGTATCAATGAATTCAAACGTGATGGCGCATCTCATATTTGGTCAACATTTCGAATTGATGGTGTTGTTGATGCTACCATGAACGACAACCGCGCAGCAATGATAATATCACAACTTGACGGTAAAAAGTATTTCTTCAGAGTAAAATTCATTGTCCGGGTGGAATCAGGCGATTGGATCATACGTGATAAATTTGAACCAGTTTTCAGCAACAAGAAAACAGTCACTGTCAGCCGCGACTCCAAGCCGGGTTTGTTAACCGGAGTTGACAGACCATACTATGAACGAGCGTATCCTGAAACAGCAGTTGTTTATGGAATATACCCGTTAAATAAGAAACCTGATATCGGAAAACTGAAACCGATGAAACAGTCAACTGGGATAAATTGTGTAGCAGAACGAATAATAGAGCATTTTACAAATGCATGTCGAGGAAACAAATTGACTGATTTACGACGTAGCAAAATCAACCAGTGGGAACTAACCGTAAAAGAGCGTGGAGAAACCATCAGCGACATAGCGAGATTAGAAACGTCGTTGAGATTTCCAATAACCGTTACAACGATAACCGGTGAAGTATTATACGAATCGAAGTATAAATCGAAGGGAGCCCCAATCAAAATTATTGATCATAACGAACACGCATGGACGCCCGCGATCACAATATTTCCACGGGATAGAACAGTAAAGTATATACCCGAAGAATTCCTGGGAGAACAATTCTCCAGGGATGGTTTTCTCGCGGAGAGGAAACTATTTGATGCTATTGCTTACTTGTGTAAAAACGACCCTGTATCAGTGTGGTTACTTCGCAGCGCTGAAAACGATGCGGATACCTTTGATCAGTTTGTAAGACCAAACGGCGAATTATATCGCACTGAAGCATTTCACAACAGGATGAAAAAAACCGCCATGGAATTTGAAGAGCATGATGAACAACTGCTAACAAATTGTTTTACGATTCCATCGGTTGTAGCTCATGTTGCAGCAAGGAAAAATGCGTGGAGACCAACGCGCAAGGAATTTCTGCCGGATGTACAATCCAGTTGTTTGGAATACTATCACGGTGGACTATGGAACACTGAATACAGCCGCGACGCTATGATCTCGGTTGATATGGTTGCCTGTTATCCAGCGAGTTTTCTCGGGTATGGATCCGCCGCTGAGTACTTTAGACGATTTGGACACCCCAGTCATTTCATGACTCGTGTTGCTATTAATGGACCACTGCCTGATTTTGATTTAACCGGATTCGCTCGCATAGTATCATTTGAATTCGCGGCAGGACTCCATCGCTGTTGCTATATTTGGATCGGTAGACACATGGCTGAAAAGAAGTGGCTGCCAATAGCGCTGCTACGGTATATGATTGATTGTAGCATGCTAGTTTCGTTGATTGTCAGTGACGCGATTATATCATACCGGGCACAGACTGAAGTCTGGTTACCAGAACCGGAGCGTCTAGATAGCATAATTGACGAGTCCAGAAAAAACATTGATGCCGACGAGGAATATATCATCGAATGGTCCAGGAGGATATTTAACCAACGAAACCGCGAGGCAAAAGATCTCGGTAGAAGAATAATTGGTAAGTTCACACAAGGTGGAAAAAACTGCGACTACAAACGATATTGCTCACGGCTGATTATAGATGACGCAGAATATGATTTCGTAATCAAGGACGCAGTGGCAAAAAATAGATACGTGAACTGCAAAACAGCTTTCTTGTCCAATGGAACGAGGTTGGGTACAGTTGTTACCTACAGCGATGGAGACAGGCCGGCGTATCCACATTTGAGGGCGTCTATGCTGGGTTATGCCGCTATCAATTTATTCTCGATGATAAATAAATTTCCCGACACCGCGGTTAGAGTAGCCGTTGATTCATTTTATGTTGACGTAGCGTATAAGGAAAACGTAGCCGGGTTTACTAGTCCGGACGAGAGTTGGGGTACATGGAGAATTAAAAATGAAATACGACGCGATTATTCCCCGTCAGCAGATGTCACCGTTGAGAACAACTACTTACGCGGTGATAAATTGTCAGAATGGTCTAATGCACCATCGTGTTCTGATCCAATTTGTAGACACAAGACGGTTTATTTAAGCGGCTGTGGCGGGTCAGGAAAGACGACTCGGGCAATTGAATTATTTCGAACGAGGGCAAGTATAATCGTGCTTACACCGACCCATAGACTAGCGCGAGAGATAAAACAACGAAATGTTGACGCCGTTACTTATCACAGCTTTTTTCGATACAGCGGCGGTGAGTGGACTCCTGATCGAATGGGTGAAAAATTTATTCCCGACATTATCATCTGGGATGAGATATGTACTGTTTCGTTAGATACTTTACAAATGTTTCTTGAGTGGTTGCTGCGCGCGAATACAGCGGTAATCATGTGTGGGGACCATGGCCAACCACCACCATTTGTCGGCGAGGGTCCACATGATTGGTTGAGCGGGTTCGTGGACTATTATGAAGAAACCGATACTGATTACCGAGCACTTGATGAACAACTGCGCGAGGTTAAGAAATTAATCAGATTACAGCCGGATAGAATTCAATGTGAAATAATCCGCGAGGTGATTCCGGAAACGCCGTTGAATGAATTCTGGGAAACATGGAGACCAAACGATTTGATTGTAGCGAGTAGAAAGATAGTCAGAGACACACTTCAGCGGAAGTTGTTTACGTTGCATAAGGAAAAGTTTCCAACGCGTCCAGTGCCGTTATGTTATAGACCCGCGGACACAAGGCGGCAGAACATTGAAGTTGAAATTCCAGGCCGGACAGAAAAACAAATTCTCGTGCTGAATGATATCGTGCTCGTTGATATCGGTGTCGTCGAGGACGCGCTACGTGCTGATAAATCCCCGTGGACGCTAGGATACGCAACAACAATACATTCCTCGCAGGGACTAACCATCACGGACACAATTGTTTGGATAGTTGATAATCGCATCGAATGGTCGAATCTAGTCTATCTTGCAGTGTCCAGAGTACGAAGGATAAATCAGCTTCGAAGAATTGTTATTGACGAAGCCACCGACGAAGCCGGCGACAAAGTCACCATCGATGCAAGCGTCATTGATAGAAAACTCTCGGGTTACCGCCAACAGGATAAAAAAAAACAGCGGCGTTTTGATATTGATGCCGAATTAATAATCTCGCTACGACAACAACAGAATAATCACTGCGCGAGTTGCAATTGTATAATGAGTTGGCGTTATTCGGATAAAGACACTCGCCAATTTACCGTGGATAGGATCGATAACAGTCTCGGTCATGTCAAAAACAATGTGAGGTTGACCTGTCTTGAGTGCAATAGGCGCAACGGCGCTAGTTAAGACCACGTGGGGGCAATTGAGTATTGTTAGGTATCACTTGTAGTTGCTCGCGTGTAAATCCGCGCTGAGGAGCAGTTGAATCCAGTCTGTAGATCGGTGGTCTACCAGTTGATCGTGTTATCGTTGATATGTTATGTGTGGTAACACTCCAAATAGGATCGGTAGCCCTTTTTTTACCGCCTTCAAGCTCTCCTGGTTCATATAGATATCTAACAGTGACATCGCCAAGAATCGGCTTGGAAACGCTATCTATTTTTGATCTTTTAGGTATATACTCGTATTTAATCGCGTCGCTGGGCTTCATGTTGATTGCTCGGGTAATCTCGTTATTTAACGCTGCAATTACACCTGGCAACCTTTTAACCCATTCACGAGATCGTTTTTCTTGGATGAATTCCTTCGCGTATTGATATCCAAATAACCGTTCAGCGAGAGTCCGATTGAATCGTTCAACAATTGCCTGATCACGATGTAGCGCAGTATGACCTCGTCGTATCGCGACGCTATGATGTTTCAGCGTTGATAAAACAGCGCCGCGAAATTCACTACCGGGATCAACTTGTAATAGATTTGGCCAGCGCAGAGGGCCTCTTCGATAAATTCTTTCAAACGCAGCGGCTACTTCAGTTGCCGACTTTGTTTTTAACGGCTCCGCTTGTTTGTATCGACTCGCAACATCAACTACGGTTAGCGCGTATTTGTAACCGTTGTCATGCGGCAAAAATAGTATATCAGCCTGATGAACTTCATTAGGTACGCTGACATCAAAGCGCGAGAAGTTGATTTGTTTAGGCGGTGGTAGATAGATTTGCCATATAGCCTGTTTGGATAACCAATTAGCCGCAGTGGTCTTTGTTACCTTTGCAGCGCTTGCAAGCTTACCAATTGCGGCCTTCCCCTTCCAGTATCCTGATGGATTCCATGTTATTATTATAAACGCTATCGTTTTCAATTACCAGCGCCAGAAGCTCCGCTTCCAATCATTAATTTACCTTTCATAGCCGATTTTACCAACCATGAGGCCAATTTTTCTTTGACGGATTTATCAGGAATAGCATTTAATGCGTGAATTAATTTTACATCCGCGATATGACGCTGTTGCAGATCGCTACTTTTGTAAGCAACATCATGAGCATGACACGCCTTATCGATAGCGTTTATTGGATACTCACCGGGTTTGGGCTGATTTTGATCATCGAGTCTAATATCTAATCGTGTTCCGGGGCCACAGTAGTTATATCCTGGGAGGTGTTTTTCTCCTGGATACTTTGCCCACGGTGTTCCGGGGAGTGTTGCCAATTTGGCTGCGATGTCACCTCCTCGCTTTTTTTTAAAACATCTCCGGGTCTAATAGAAATAAATCTAAATTTCTTTGTACCGCATTGTACACACTTGCCAGTAAGGGCCGATCTGTTATTTCTTGTTGTAGCGGTTGTCATATCATTTGTGCCAGTACGTACTCTACACTTCACACAATATAGATCCATAATTTATGTACAGAGATATGAATATAATTGATTTTTCGGCGACTAAAACAAGAGAACCAGTTAAGCATGTTGCAGCGTTACCAAACTCGATCCGGATGATTATCATCGGACCATCTGGATCCGGCAAGACGCAATTGTTACTCAATTTAATAATGAGATGGATGAAGTGGGATAAGTTGTATTTGGTTGCTCCTAGCGTAGATGATCAACGATGCTACGAGGTGTTGAAAGATTTCAACGAGAATGCATCAGCGATCGCTAAAAAAAATGTTATTGAGTTTATTACAGATATCAATGATGCACCAGGTATTGATGATATTGATGGCGACGTTAACAATCTAGTCGTGTACGATGATGTTATGTTAGACAATCAAAAAAACCCAGCTAGGATATTTTCCAGAGGCAGGCATAAAAACACTGACGTGATATATGTCACTCAACGATACACTCAGATTCCAAAAGTAATTAGAGACAACTGTAATATTCTTGCTGTGTTCAACGGCGTTGATACACACACGCTACGAAATATTTGGCAGACATGGTGCGGCGGTGACATGGACTTTAATGTTTTTCGAAACTTTTTTAGTCATGCTCAGTCGACCCCACATGGATTCGTAACGATAAATTTACATGATCCTCGGACACGATATCGTATCGGACTTGACCAAATATTCGGTTAGTTGTAAATAATTTTCATTGTAAGCAGCAGAGGGGGCGATGACATCGACGCGGTCGTCGATGTGCTTACCGGACGCTGACGACGCTGGGGATCGGCGCGCAGAAGGTGTTAATTAAACCAAATGACGACGCGCCGATCCCCCAACGACGTCGTCGTTTTTTTTTACCAGGCGCTGACGACACTAGATCGTTGAGTTGCAGAAAGTAATAATTAAGCAAAATAACGATTGGACAAAATGTCCGATTCGCCCCCTCTGCTGCTCATGGCCGTCATCCTGCCGTCTATAAATTGGAAGACATGAACGGAGAAGTGCTCAAAGGAACGTTTTATTTGCCCGAGTTACAACGTGTCACCAAAAAAGAAGACGACGTGTACGACATCGAAAGCATTCTCGAACGCAGAACCCGTAAAGTAGGCAAACGACGTGTCAAAGAAGTCAAAGTAAATTGGAAAGGATATTCACCCAGTTTTGATTCTTGGATCGACGCTTCGCAAGTCATCGACTATAAAAAGAAGTGACCATCATGCCCTTTCACACAGACGCAGCTACTACGGTTACCACTCCTTCACCCAGTTCTTCTCTGCAAGATTTACAGAAACAACCCTTGTGGGTGTCGTGTGGAGAACGTGTGCCTAAAACGCAAATCGTCTTTTTCTGCCAAATCTTCGTGGTGTATTGTGTCATCGGGGCAGCCATTGCCAATTTGAGTTTGCAACAAGGAGACAAACAATTGTGGACCATTTTATTAAGCAGTTGCATCGGTTACCTGCTTCCCAATCCCTCTCTGAAATTCTCCTCGAACGGGAACAACGGGAACCTTGTGTCCAGTGCCAGTGTCAGTCACCACTCCAATAACAACAACAACCCTATTTTGGGCGGAGACACTCCTCTGACGTCCAGTAACCCCTCGGACAGCCACAGAACTCTGGAATTATGAGTCACAAAAACCAATTTTACTTAACCTTACCCAGTGACAGTTCCATGGAGGAGTTTCCCAACAACACCTTGTGCTGTTACACGGCCAAATTACCTCAGGCCATCCCATTAGATCACGTAGCCCACTGGGAAGTGGCTTTAGTGGAAATCATTCACCCTACCCAAGTCCACAATGTCCTTCCTAATCACATTTTTTTTTAAGGTGGAAATTCATGACGAGCAAATTCAAAAGTACTTGAATACCCATGTCAAATATAGTCACAAAGGCTATGATGACAAAGCTCAAACGTGGTCCTACCAATTGTTCGTTCCCCCAGGCTATTATTTTAGTGGTCAACATTTGGTCAGCACCATAGCCTCCAGATTTAATGTCGTGTTTGGGAAAGCTTTGGAAAGTGTCAACAAAAGTGTCACCCTGGAATACCATCAAGTAGCTCGTTGCTTGTTGATGTAATTTCCTGAGGGGAGTAAAATCATGCCTATTTTATTTTGTCCTGAATTGTTTGACATGTTGGGTGGGGACACGAACATGAGGATGACCATGCTCAAGAAAAACGAATTGCCAGTTATTGCCGACAACGATTCTTTTAGCAAGTTATTTCGTTCCCCAGTAGAACTGAACCAAGGACTGAATTTGATCTTTGTGTACTCCGATGTGGTGGAGTACAACGTAGTGGGACACACCTCAATGCCATTACTGCGCGTCATTCCTTTCAAAGTGGATTCTGCCACGAACGCTGACGAGGAAGGTGGAAACACCTATCACGTCCACCGCGAATTTGTACATCCTCATTATTTGCCTTTCAGCAAGGCGTATTTGGACACTGTCAACATTGCTATAAAAGGAGATCTGGGACAAAATATTCCATTCACCAAAGGGAAAGTCACGGTGAAACTCCATTTTCGAAAACGGTTCTCTCACGAGTTGTAAGTCATGTATCCAGTGTACCGAGGGGTTGCTCGACAGCGAGGACACGGTTTAGGAGATATGTTGAAATCGGCCTTTCGTTTGGTGACCCCAGTGTTGAAACCGATGGTGACACGCGGATTGCACGCCTTGAAAGATGCGGCACTGACACACGGTAAAGAATTTCTCCACAATGTCATCATCTACAAACAAAACCCCAAAGAAGCTTTCTTGAGGGCAGGCAAAAATGTCTTGTTGCAAACGGGTAAAGACCTTTTAGGCCGACGAGAAACGCCTATAAATGCCCTGCACGCTACCGAGTCAGGCATTCAGCAAGGACAAGGTAGAAAGAGACGACGAAGAAAACACCCTTTCACCAGACTTCACACGACTAAAGCTAGAAAGACAAAGAAAAGAAGAACCGTTCGAGACTTAGACGTTTTCGATTATTGAGACATGGGAATAATGATGCACCGAGAATCTTGCGCTTGTTCCAAGTCGGAACTGGAACTGTTTGCCATGCCCCCCACCATGATGACCATGGAAAAATCCCAGTGGGTGGAATTTCATTCCGTCTCCTCTTTGACGGATTCCGCTCCCATCGAGTTTGAAATCAAAGGACAGCCCGAAGATTACATCGATCTGAATAGCAGTTACTTGTACTTGAAAGTCCAAGTGATCAAAGCGGACAGCACTCCTTCAGGACTCAATGGCAAAGTAGCTCCCGTCAACAATTTCATGCATTCTTTGTTCAGCTCAGTGGATCTGTACTTGAATAACAAACTAGTCAGCAGCAGCATGGATACTTACCCAGCAACGAGGGACATTTCTACCCTATAAAATCTGGTCAGATTCGAGTAGAAATTCAGTTTGCAAAACGAGACCCTGATGAAACGTTGAACGTCATCCTATATTCGGAATTCGATAATACGATAGAAATCAACAGTTTGAGAGAAGTCATTCTAGACTATTAGAAGCCATGGAAGACTGTTATCCCTCTTTACCTAGTGGAGAAACTTTGGAGATGGAATGTGAGGAGACCGTGGAAGAAGAAGAATCCCAAGACAAAGACGAAGAAGTTGTCATGATGAAGTCAAGATGGCCAGAACAAGAAGCTCATTTAGTCTCCTGTTTTGCTACATTCCTGGCAGATATAATGAAAGAATTGATCAAGGAAGAGTGCTATGGATGTCACAACGATCATCCCAGTCAAATTCAACACAACAAATGTCTGATGTTGAGTCAAGAAGAAAAATTGGACGAATATCTGGACAAAGCTTGGGGTGACATCGAGATAGAATTCGTGTTGAACGAGTGGTATAAAGGCTTGGATAAACATTCTTCTCCTCCATTAACGTCTCTGGAGTGCCGTCGCATCGAATCTCTCTTTGACCAGAGTAAGAAGTCGGATCTAAACGCCTTTTACTTGTCAGACATTTTCAAGCAAAAGGTCAGGATAGAATTGATCACTTATCATTACCTGTGAGGAAAAAAACCACACAAATCAATGGATACCTGGGAACTTTATTATCTTTTGAACCACAGTTGGTACACGGCTTCTTGGAATCCTGTCGTCTGTGCTAAAGATGAACTCCCTTATCGCAAACCTCAAGACCATCAAGCTTATGTGATCAACACGGACGACAGTCATCTCCCAGGAACCCACTGGGTAGCCGTCTACTTTCCTCAAGAAGGATGTGTGGAATATTTCGATTCGTACGGATTGCCTCCTCTGGAAGACGATATCATCGACTTTATGAGAAGAAATTCTCAGACCACCAGATTCAATAATGTGAAATTACAAGGCACATATTCCTTGGTGTGTGGACAATATTGTGTGTATTTTCTGCATCATCGCAGCCTGGGCTATTCCTTAGAATATTTAGTGACTCATTTTGATCCTCGGTCTTCTTCTAGAAACGATGTGAAAGTAGATCAATGGTTTTGTGACCATTATGCTTATCTTTTGTCTCAAGCTAGGAAAAGTAGTGTTCATCATGGGCCTAATGACTTCCGACAGTGGAAATCACAATTTCATTCACAACGTTGTCAGCCCTGTCCAAAATAATGTGTAAATTGAAAAACAATGTTTGGTATTTGAAAAAAATGTTTGATGTTATATTGTTGGATTATTGTTACAAAAATGTTATAGTTGTTTGTTAGTGTTAAGTAACTTTTGAATAAAAAATGTTGAGTTTTGAAAAAAATGCCTTTGTCTTTTGTTTGGCTATAAGAATTTTGATTCATGCTCTTTGACTTCTTACTATCTCTCTCATGACACTCATTAAACGTTCCGGCTCGAAAACCGTGTAGGGATGTTTTCCTTCACGTCCGCGCTTTGACTTTAAGAACCGGGGTAGTTTCCAGTCAAACCATTCATTGTCGACTCATCCTCCTACGAAGATGTGCTCCAAACTAGCTAAGCTAAACGAAGCCTACGTGAATTTGCATAGGGTCAGACACAGTCTGATACCGAAGCCTGAAGAGATAGAGAATGTGAGAATGTTAAAAGTCACTGAAGACCTGATAGAAGAGCTCTTCAGAGAAGAAGTGAACAGGGAGAAAGAAGAATGGACAGAGAAGTACAGACTTCAGAGACACCAGCAACAACAACAGCAGCAGCAGCGGCAGCAACCTGAACCTGACAGAGGCTTTGTCGATTGTCGTATCGACACCAAAGAGTTCTTCTTCCCTTTCCGAAGAAGCAGACCTATCGTCAGAAAGTCTATCATCAGAGGACGTCGCATTCTTAGAAACTAAAGGATGGCCCTAGCTTCAACTTGACGCAAGCAAAAAAAAAAACAGCCCTTTTCAGGGCTACTCCAATCTCTAGAAAAGAAATAACAATCGATTTGCCAATGTGTGTGTATGTAGAGTAGTGTGAATATAAACACTCATTGTTGGTGTGATTGTATAGGTTTATATGTGTGAGTGATTGTAAGGGCTCAAGTACGTTTGTGTGAATAGTAGATTATGATGATGTTTTTTGCTGTTTGACGTGCGTGGATAGCAGATATTTGGGTTTGATTTGACTGCTTTGCTTTTGTGAATAGTATATTATTGATTTAATGAAACATTTTTAGAATAATGATGGGTAGTATAAAAAAGTCAGTGAGTGTTTCTTTTAAGTCCGCGCGTTGTTTGGTCATGATCTAGGTAATATCAATTTTGTTTTAGGGGATGTTTTCCTTCACGTCCGCGCTTTTAGTATACATTAAAAATCGCTCGGCAGTCTAGCTACCCTTGTTGATTGATCAACACCACTAGAATGAACACCAGACTAGCTAAACTGCTTGAACTTCAAGTACACCTGGAATATGCCAGGCGTATAGTGAATGAGCTGGCTGCAGAAGCCATAGTAGAAGAGGGAAGGATAAAAGAGGAGGAGAGAAGAAACAAAGAAGAGGAGGAGAGAAGAAACAAAGAAGAGGAAGAAAAGGAGAGAGGAAATTTTAGAATCCCAGAGACAGAAGATTGGGGTTCTGAAGCCACTTATCCCGCCTCTGCTCTCCCCCCAAAAAGAGTGAAAGGAGACTGGGGAAGAAGATGTGTGTGTGTTGCCAGGCCTGGAAGGTGCCATCATTAACCAGGTGTCACTGGAGTTCAAAAACAAACAGCCCTTTTCAGGGCTACCCCAAAACTCTAGAAAAGAAATAATAATAGATTTGCCAATGTGTGTATGTAGAGTAGTGTGAATATAAACACTGACTCTTTTTATTTGTGTGTTTGTGTGTGTGTGTGTGTGTGTGTTTGTTTGTAAGCGCTCACGTAGGTTGGTGTGGATAGTAGATTATTGGGTTATGTAAGAGCTTAAGTTAGTTTGTGTGATAGTAGATTAGGATTTCATTTTCATGCTTTGCGTGTGTGAATAGTAGATTTGGGGTTTGTTTATTGCTGCTTCACGTATGTGGATAGTAGATAATATGAAATGAGAAAAGTAGGGGATGTTTTCCTTCACGTCCGCGCGTTTTAAGTGATGATCCAGGTAATATCAATGTTACGCTTTAGGGGGATGTTTTCCTTCACGTCCGCACTTTAACTATAAAACTAAAAGTGTTTGCCATTGGAGCCCATTCCACGGAATAAGCAAACAAGAAGATGCCAGTAGCTTCAGCTTTGTATAACAATCTTATGGGAAGTTGGTATTGGATGGTGGATGGATTGAATGTAGCAGAAAGGCTTGAACATGAATGGAGGTATGCAGTGA
The DNA here is from genome assembly GCA_028554795.2 of Sinohyriopsis cumingii. Taxonomy (NCBI): domain Eukaryota; kingdom Metazoa; phylum Mollusca; class Bivalvia; order Unionida; family Unionidae; genus Sinohyriopsis; species Sinohyriopsis cumingii. Next base: position 145,596,663 of record CM068827.1, read on the forward strand.
CAAAAACTTCGTCTCAAGACAAGTAACCAGCCTGCACTTAGCAATCGATACTGTGAAAGAAATGATAGAGGATGACGAGAAGAGAATCAGAGGTTTCATTAACCCACCGTATGTGAAAGTGGGCAAGTTGAAAGAAGCCATAGTTTATGTGATGAGTGTAAGGTGTTTTTTAGAAGACATTGTAGAATGGACAGATTGGTCTTTTGTGAAGTGGGGTTTAGACAAGTTTAAGAAAGCGGAAGAAGTAATGAGGAAAGTGCTGACGGAAGAGGTCAAGAACATCAAAGAAAAGTGGTCTAAGGAAAGAAAAGAAGAAGAAAATAGAAAGAAAAAGGAAGAACTAGAGAAACTAAACGGTAACTGGATGAAAATCCAACAGAAGTTCCGAGCCATGGGTCACCCGGACTGGATACCGGAAAAAGAAAAGAAGAAGAAGAAAGGAATGATGGAAAAATAAGGGGATGGATAAAGAAATTAAGGAGTTAGAAGAAGAAGAAGAAGCCCAAAGGCCCTTTTCAGGGCCACTACAATCTCTCGAAAAGAGATCTACTTTCAATTGCCTACCCCATTTTTTTATTTTTTTTTGAACAAAAAAGACAAATCTCATGTTAAATTCCCCTTGTCCCTAGAATTGCTTTTTACTCCCATGTTAAATTTACCTTGTCCCTAGACTAACCAAAAATAGATTCCCATGTTAATTCCCATTGTCCCCAGAGGGCCGCAACAATATCTCCCATGTTAAATTTACATAGTCCCCAGAGGGCCGCGACCTTGTTTTTAATGGTAAGTCCCATTGTCCCTAGATCGCCCCACTTCACTACTTATAACCTCATGTAGATGGATTCCGCAAGAGCGGACATTGTATTGCAATAACTATTTTGTTGAGGGACTAATTCATACGCATCCATGAAACCTTTTTGTTGATCAAATCGTCTTCGTTGCATTGAACGATCTATGCATGAACAACAGCAACTTTGTTGACTCAGCATTAACAATACTTCACGCTATTGATTTCACTTACTAATTATCGCATCACTATCCCTTCCTCCAACACACTCTTTATACCTGAGGCTTGGAACTGAATGATAGTACATCTGTTGATTTTAGCTTCAGTAAGCTCATATGTACATTCGCAAAATCTAGAGTTCTTGCAATTCGTTATTGTGTTTATATTCTAGTTCAATGTATATATCAGTGTATAGCTTCAAGACACATCAGGACACTCGTGTCTATTTATTGTCAGTAAAGATTAGTATCTGCAAAAGAACGATAACGACAAACAAGGGTTAAACCCTAAAATAATGGAAACTATGTTTTCTTTTTACATAAACCGCACTTTTATATAAATTCAAAGACCTTTACATAAGGAATATCATAATGGGATACATTTCAGGTCAAAATGATTACCTGTATTAGTCACTACTAACGAAATGCAGCAGGGCACATCCGACAGCCCCCAGGGGAAGTGTGGCGCGAGGTGTGTCATCTGTCCTTTTCATATGTCTTTATGGTATACTAAATCCTTTGGACATCTAATAAATCAACCGTTTATTTAAATGGGTATTCGTTGCACAATACTTCTGTGAGTCATCTTCTTTGTAGAAGAAAGATATGCATGAAGAAAACAACTCTCATATCTATACATTGGTCCTGATATTGTTTGGTTATATAATGTCTGAAAAGCATGTTACAATGTTATTTACAAGTTTGATTATAACAGTTGTGTAAAACGAATGGGGCTATTGGTATCTTTTTGTCACTGAGTCCACATTATTTATATAGTTTACACTGAAGGTTTAGTTCTCAATTATTTGACAAAGAAGTTACTGATACTATATCCGTCTCTGAATGCAGTAGGACTTCGCTATAACAAAACCGCATACAGCTAAAACGAGAGAGAGAGAGAGAGAGGTGGGGTGGCGTGTAAAGATATAAAATGCTATATTTTCTGACCCGATAAGGTATTTGCGTACCGTAGTTTGTTTATCTTTCTAATTTTCCTATACACATTTCATACACTTCATTGAAGCATGAAGTGAGCTTCAAAGCAAATAGTCCATACCGAATATAATGAGGTTAATTTACACATGGGTGTATAGAGAACACACTTAGTATTGATATATAGGGCCAAACTAAGACAATATGTAAGTATAGAAGTTCTATGTAACTATTTTATTTGTTCCTTTCTAATTTTAAGGAATTGAGTTTGGGTAATGTTCTACAACCAAACCCTTATCTCTGATGCTATTTTACTGGGACGCCTAGGACATTTGTTAGTCGATTTCAAGGATCTATATTTAAAACATACAGCAATGCGCTAAAATCTGTGCTATTGTGTTTTCAAAAAATCATGTATTATAGTTCTCGAAAAGGACTGGTGGACTGTACCATTTACACGGCAAAGTAGGTTTGTTTTACTCAAAATCTATTATCATGTGTTCTGTTTTTGAAAAAGGTATTCTGATAAATTATACTATATTATCTTTACATATTTAATAATTTCATTCAGTTTGGAAATTTCGCTAGGTGAAAAGCTAATAGTCATTGCAGATTCTCTAACTAACGTACCTTTTTTACCTTTCTTCACGTTGGACCTGTCCAAAATCACTGATCTATGAATACATTTATCTGCAGAGCGTTTAAGGACCAGACATTGCCATGACAGTATTATTACACGGCGGACTGATTTTATGTGCGTTTATACGCTGTTAAAGTCAAAAGGAAGCGAGGTGAGTGTTTCGTCTCTTCTTTTCATTTTATTGGCATAACACTCTGAAGATTCAATTTGTAAGCTGTGTTGTATATATTCAGATATTTTGAATGGAAGGTTTAATTGAATAAGCACAGTTGTCACTAAGACATTAATAAGGAAGACAAATACACACAACGCGGATTAGCAAGATCTAATTATCTCTTGACTAGTTTTGCAGGAAATATATGAAAATGATTTTAATTAATTAAGAATTTGAATAAATGAACGATTCTCAAACGATTTGGCTTATGTTTAAAAGATTAGATTTTTCACAGCAACTAATGTTTTATTGATCAATTAAATCTATTTTCCTTTTCATTTAAACAGAATCATTCTGAACCAAACCAGTCATAATTTTAAAATTAAAGCATATCTGTTCAGTCCATGACTAACTCTTTCTTCTATCTTTCGACTCTCCTTTTGATCTCATGTTCCTATGCTATAAAACATATCTTCGCTTGAATAATTATATGAATTCTAATTCCATTTGTAACTCTTCAGACGCACTCAAATCCAAAACATTTGTACTGAATGAGTAATTAAATATATTAAAGGAAATACATATCATGCAATGTTGATCCATTTGTAATGTTCCGTCCTTTTTCACATATCAACAAGGGATTAAACAGGTGTCCACATAAATAAATCCAGAGTACAGTTAAACTCATTAACGGCATCTCAAATTAGAATTCAAAGACGTAGGAGAGATACATTAACGTGAATAGTTCCGCATATTTATCACTTAATTATATGAGTCAGGAATGTGCAGTATCATGGTGTGTATGTGTGTGTGATTTGGATTTTTAACGTAGCTTTTAACAATTTTTCAGTCATATCACTACGATGTCTGCAGTGTGGCAGTTTATATTGATGTCTAGCACTGGAGCATCATGCTGCAGACATGTGGCACGATGTCCCACCTTGTCACATTATCCTGACACCGGGCCGACCAGTCCTAACACTAACCTCTTAATGCTGAGCGTCAAGCGAGGCAGCTGTTAGTATCTTTATTTTAAGACTTTGGTATGACTCGGCCGGGGATCAAACCCTTGACCTCTCGCATCCGAGGCGGACGCTCTAACCACTAAGCCACCGGAGCGGTTCTGCAGTATCATGAAAGATTTTCAAAAATGGATCGAACTTATATAAGAACGATATGCAACGCAAGTGACAATAATGGATTTACTTGCTCTTGAAGAACTTAGGACACATATGAAGGTATGCTCACATACAGGAAGGAGCATGCCATAACTTTTTAGACGTTTCAAGATTAGACATTACACCAATATAGCATTGTTTCCAAATGATACAGTTTTCATGGCTTTCTCAACAAACAATTGTATGTTAATTATGCTAGATTCAGAAATTAAAAGTACTCGTACGTGTATATATTCACTGAAACATCACGTATCAAACGATGGCGGACACTTTTATCAACAAAATATGCACGAAGTTGTTGAAAAGGATTTAGAATAGCTCCGATTCACATATATATTTTGATCTGATACTATGATATTAACCGAAAAAATTATTAGTACAAGATCATTGGAAGGCAATTACACCACTCAAACTGGCTTAATATTAAATTGTACTCCATTCCTTTGCAAAATACTGAAATATTTAGCAAACTAAAAATAACTGAAATAATTGAATAAATATGTCTTTGGAATGCAGCCTGTTAACTTTATGTCACTAAAGCTGCATTCTATCCCAAGGTTTAAATATCAAACTATAAGTGTAACTAAATGGACCTATTTTATTAAGAGAATGTCGGTAAAATGCTGGTCTCTCAACCGACACAATGTTTTTCAAACACCGCATTGTTCCAATTATTAAACGATATGAATATTCAGTCACAGTATTAGTTTGAATGTGCTATAATGCGAAATGATAATAACTTCACAACAGAGCGAAAAGTAATAAATAACGTAAATAAACATTCCACATATAATATTAACGACATTATTGTGTGTATTACACTGTATACATTGACGTGCATGAAAACAAATGTAATTCTCTCTTTTCCGTTAATATTTATCACGTTTCTTTATTAGTTATTATTATTACAATATGATGAGCATGCTGTAATTCATTATTCAGACTTTTGAGACAGGAGTCAACTGTTCCTCAGTTGTATAATTGGGGACTGATTTCTTGGTTCAATTAATGAATTGATAACAAAAATTTCATTAGTAATGTAGTGTTTTCAGCTTTGGTGTTATTAGACTTGTTAAGTATTCTAGTTAAGGAGAGCTAAGTTATTTTAATTTAAGCACAATCCTTTATTGCATTGTTTTATATAAAAATGGTGAATTCAATAGCCTAATTCATCTTCATTATGTCAATGTAAGTTCCCAGTAGTATTTCAAGTATGAGTGCGCATTAATCTGTTTTAGCAACTAATATTAGTGCATGTATAAATGTGTGAGATACAGATATATTCTTACATACCGAGGAAACGAATATTTCGAATTGTCGGCTTATGAACGCATTATATCAAACATACATTTCCAGGGCTTATTTTACACTTCTTTTATTCAAATACGCATTCTTTCTCCATTATCAATGATAAGAATACACAATGGATGTTAATAGGCAAGCATGAATATCGGATTCAGTCGTATCCAGATTGTATACCTGGATAAGATTTAAGTTTATGAAAGGACTCCACAGAGATCGCGTGTGTATTTTGATAGTCTATTGTAAACAAGTAGACCTAACTATGTAGACTGTTGTTCAAAATCTTGTTCATTTCAAATATTTGGAATTTATAATATAGTCCATTGTACGCGCTTAAATTATGAATGCAACTTGATTGTTCCTTGATAGCATTTGTTAAAAGCTAATTCAAAGCTTATTTGAAGGACGTTTGTGATTATATGGCCACTGATCCTGTTTGGTGTGCACCTACGTAGAGATTAATTTTTTTCATTTGAAAAGGCAAATGTATTTATCAGTACAAATCTGACCTAGTTGGAGCTTAGAACTTAACAATTGTAAAGGCAAAAGTGTTATTTAATGCCGCTGTCTTGTATACATATCGCCAATGAAATATCACAAAATAATTCCTATACAGACACACATACACACAGGCTGAAGAGGCCTCTTAATGGTTCAGCTTCAGACTGAGTGTCCCTAATCGTAATCAATGATCAATTATATGGATACAAATAAATGTTTTCAATCGCATAAGTGGATAAAAAGAGATGTTCTAAATTTCAGAAATCTCCTTGCAAATAATTTGATGTATGTCGGTGATCTCAAAGCGACCAGAAGATATTCGTTAAGTACACTGATTGATAAGATCAGTTGCGAGTGTAATTAATCATTAAAAAGAGTCTAATCTGTATTCGTTTTGATGTAGCGGCTGAAATAAGTCTGATCTTTCTGTGAGAGACTTATTTTTACCATAGTTTTCGTACTGGATGAATAATTAAATATGCATGATCATTTGCAATTTAACTGGAATCTCTCTTACCCAGTGTCTCTCTCTCTCTCCATATATATATATATATATATATATATATATATATATATATATATATATATATATATATATATATATATATAATTCAATTCACTTATGTTGTACCAGGGATATTCCTGCCCATGCCTAGCTCTTTTGAAACACTTAAGATGAAGGCCTTTTACCTATCTGCACTCTGCGTTACGTTCGGTTAACATCAAACTGTTAGATATTTCGCTGAATAATTAAATATGCATGATCATTTGCAATTTAACTGGAATCTCTCTTTCTCAGTGTCTCTCTCTCTCCTTCTCTCTCTCTTTCTCTCTCTCCATATATATATATATATATATATATATATATATATATATATATATATATATATATATATATATATATATATATATTATTCAATTCACTTATGTTGTGCCAGGGATATTCCTGCCCATGCCTAGCTCTTTTGAAACACTTAAGATGAAGGCCTTTTACCTATCACTGCACTCTGCGTTACGTTCGGTTAACATCAAACTATTAGATATTTCGTTCTCCAATACTACGTGCTTAGCAGATGGTCTTTCTTTCTCCAGACCCATTATAAAATTAGCTCAGTAGAGTGGGCATGTCGAAGCGAGTTCTGTTATATTCACTTTGGCAAATAGATTGCACAGTTCAAATAATCAAAACATTTTATCCATCACTATTAGTAGGCTAACCGAAATGCCTTCACACACGAGGATAGGAGATCAGTGCTTGTTACTATTGGCCGAAAAATCCTGCTTGCTAACGTTGGCATCACCGAAATAGAGACATGGAATTTATAATGAGATATCAGCATTAGCAGAAGAGGAGGGGAACAGACCTTTTGCTGAAACGTAACTTTGAAAACTAAAAACCTTATACGAAAAACATTAAAATAATAAGGTCAATAACGCTAAACAAAAAGCCTCTAACTTTACCAAGAGTCTCTCTCCCGCAGTCTCTCTTGGGGTTATTTTTTATACTTTATTTTTGTCTTTAGCGTTTCTTAAAAGGTATGTATGTTGTCATTTACCCATATGACGTCTCAATGAGGTCTCCTCTGCTGCTATAATTAGATCATTATTATATCAATAATGGCACCTGATGCTGAATCTTACACAGCTAGATTAGCTCGAGAAAGATTAGAAGCAATCAAAATGTCTGTACCTGTTCGTGATTCTCTTAGACCAAAACTTCAAGAACATCAATAATCACAAGTTGAATTTGCAGAGAGTACAGAACAATTATTTAAGCAAATTACATAGATTTCTGCAAAAAAATGCTGAGCAAACTGCAAAGTTAGCTAAAAGAACTAAACAAACAAGACATATTTTGAAAGATCTTCCAGCTGAAATAGCTGCAACTCAACCTCCCACATAGAGGAATAAATACTTGAAGGTATTGGCACAGTTCGTGCTGAAATAGCCGATGTAAAATAGGTCTTTCACCTAAACCTAAAGTAAGGAAAGAAAATGATAAATTAATTAAAAAAATTAATGACGGTGTTATTAAAGAACTTAAAGAAAAAATTGAAGAGGAAGATTTTTCTCGTGTTGCATTTGATACTTATTCTCGAAGGTCTGAAATTCTAAAACCTAAGTATGCTAACATAAATACTGATATTTATTTCAAATGGTTATATCGTGTGTATTATAAAAAAAAAACCAAGACTAGAAGTAATGATAAAGTATATAATAAATACATTAACAACATAACTAAAATTTCATTTGGAGTCACAACTTTAACAACAACAACCACAATCTCTGCAGCAAGAACCTACCAATCTACTTCCTCCACCGCAGCAACAAATAGAACGACAAAAACAAACACAATCTCCTTCACTAATTCCTCTGCCACAAAAACAAAAACTACAACCTCCTCAACAACAATTACCAGAACTAATTGATGTTAGGAATAAATTTACGTCTAAAGGTATTAGCCTTATCACAAATTTGCCACGTGAAAAGGTACTAGATATTGCTGCACGTGGAAATCGTCAAACAGAAAAATATGTAAAATCTGAATATGTTCTTCATTGGAATAATGATGGTGATTGGATTAAGGATGTTTATTTCATACATAGTAATAGATCCACAGAAGATGATGACCCGTATTTACGTGATTTTAAACGTGATGTAGAACTAAAAAAGAGACAAGAAAAAGAAGAATTTCTTGACTTACTTAGCCCAGGCGCTGCTGGTAGTGGTGTTTATTCAACTACGCCAAGAACAAGTGGTCTTATTACTTGTCCTGACAGTGTTCTTTCTGACGTAGATAGATTAGAAGTTCTGATTAGAGGAAAACGTGCTGGAAATAATTCGCCGGAAATAATTAATGAAATATCTGATATTTGTCGACGATTATTTACTGGCTGTATTATGGATCGCAACATTTATCGTTCTCTCATCGATGAAATTGTTGATGATTATCACAGCGACTAAAACAATTAATTAATCAGTATATGACTAAAACAATGATTATACACAATGCATAACGTTGACCTGTAATGGTCAGGGTAGTAAACTCACGATTACCAACTTACAAAGCGATTTACGGAGATGGATTCGGTTATACTGTTATGGGTTTATTCAAAACGACGGGTCCAAAAGTATTACCAATTGTAAAACAATTAAAAATGAAGGCTATTGAGGCTGTTCGTGATAAAGATATTAATGTTATTTATAATCTTTCCGGTCAAGCGTTCTCGACAGTCAAGAATAGACTAGCTCAATTAGTACACAAAACCCACAGCCACCAGTAAAATTACCCGGTACTGAAGTTATGCATGTAAATGTCGGTAAAGCAATAAATAAATAAGCAAATTAAAAGCTAACAGAGTTGGCTGTTAATAAAGTGCCTGCAAATGTCAGTAAAATAGTAAATCAAGCTGCAAATCAAAATCTATCAGAGTTGACAGGTGAAGCAGAAAGAAATATAATGTTAGTCTGATAGGAGGAAGTGGTCTTCGTGTTAGACGATAACAATTATAATAAACCTTTAAACGTGTATCCGATCCGGCGTTCGATATAGACGCACCAGTTCTCAACGATGAATCAATACGCGATTATCAATTTTATTCTTACGACGCAAGACAACGAGATCAGTGTGATCGAACTGAATTACAAGTTCAAGATACAAGCAGATATTTCTTACCCGTTTAAGCATTTATTGAAGTAGAAGGTAGAATTTTGCAAGATGATGGTGCAGCAGTTGCACTCGGTGATTTTCCTGGTATTTTTAACCATGGTATTATGGCGTTGTTTGACAGCGCCAAATATATGATTGATGGAAGAAATATTGAATTAATTCAGAAGGACGTCGACGTTGCTACAACGATAATAGGTTTAGCAAGATATTTAGATGATTATACAAGACCAGCGGGATCATCCATGATGTTTGCTAAAGATACGTCTAATCAACCTGAACATGCATACGTACAAATGAATGCAGCTTGAACTAAAGTTGCATCGATGAACGAAAATTTAAACATAGGCTTTGCTACACGTTGATCAATGTTAAATGATGAAGAAGCTTTTTCATGTGCAATTCAACTATCTCTATTCGTTGGAATTTGTAGAAATGTACTTTTTTGGAGCTAAACATACAGTTGTACTTGTAAGAAAAGCCAATGGCAATGATGTAATATTGCGTCCTGCTGCTGCTTACAATTGTATGGTAAGATTAACAAAACTTTCATTATGGATGCCAGTAATGACTCCATCGCTTGCTGAAGAACAAAATTACTTTCTTTTATGGATTCTGGTGGTAAGTCACTGTTATCATGGTTGACAATGACAGCAAATAGCGTTCAAAGTAATATTGCTGGGTTATTTACATGGCAAATAGCATCACAACAAGGAGTTTTCTGCGCCGAGGCATATATTTATCGCTTTACAATATACTAATTGATTAAATTCACAAGAACGTAGTCATATTATATTTGACACACTTGCAGTTAGTGAAGTTTCCTTCCGAATACATGGACATCAAGAATCGTCTGAAGATATATTAGTAAGTTTTAAACACAATCATGTAGCACGCGCGTATCATCGTTTGATGACATTTATGGGACGTGATCAAATGACAAATATCGGAGTTAGATTTTACAAATCTGTATCCGATCTGTTACTTTTCATTGGAACATCTTGATTTATCTAGACAATCTGTTGTTGATATTCACTTTCGAGCTCTTGTAAACCCAGTTGGTGGTGCTAATTACAGAGAAATGCAGTTATTCTTTCAGATAAAGAAATGTTACTTGAAGTTGGTGGTGGAAGAAAAAGAGTTATTGACGCACCAGTAGAAAACATGTAACTAAATCACTCATGATATGAAAATGTCGTATGGTCACGTTAATATCACTCTTCCTCCCGGTCAGGTGAAAAAATTACAATCAATACTCGCGAGTAAATGCGGAATGAAAATAATACTCAAAAAATATCAAATTTATGGTGGCGGTCCAAATAAGTTATCGCTGACCTAGACTCAATTTAAAACATTTTAACAAGGCCTTAGAATCAAAAACCGGAGTTCACCTTCATCTCTCTCCGAGCGCTTTTAAAGATTTAGTTTAAAGATATATACCAGGTTTAATAGCCGCTGAAGCCCCAGTTATCGCAAAAAGAACCCCAGCTCACTCGGCGTTTTAAGCGGTAGTGCCGGAAAGGTTGGTAGTATGCTTGTTGATAAAATAACAGGAAAAGGATATAAAAATGATTACCGGGAACCCCTTATCGGTACGGAAAAGGTCTGAGACTTCCAGGAGCACGCAATTGATCCACGTGGAACCGTTTATTTCATTTCGTATGGGTTGGCTCCACCAATTGAATTTTTAAAATATATAAACACAATAAAAACTCCAGTCTGGTATTTAACATTACCAACACAAACACTAACTGATCCACCAAAATGTGGTCGTGAAGTAATTTATGTACTTGACGCTATATCAAAATCTTCCAATGCACCTCATAAAGTCGTGCATAATTATACAAGTAACCGCGTCGTTTTACACAGAACTTAAATTATAATGGTTGATATATTCGGAAGATCTTCTCTTGTTGGTACCACTAAGGGCAAGAACAAAGAGATGACATTGATTTATCAAATTACGAGACTAAAGATATTATGAACATCTCTGTAGTTGACCATGATGAAGTTGTTTTTTGAGGAAAAACACGGTGTTTTAAAGACCAGTAATATCAAATGGAATGATATAGTTCGTAGTCCTCGGTACTACTACGGATAATATTCCAGTATTTACCAATGACGGTAAAATCAGAGACTCGAGTATATCAATCGCAACTCTTAGAAATGAAATTACAAAAACTGTTGCTAATCGTTTGCGGAACACTGGCGATACAATAACAGGCGAACTCAGCATGAACGGAAATAAGATAGTTATTTTAAGAGATCCAACATCTAATGAAGATGCTGCAACAAAAAATATGTAGACACAATAGATGCTAAATTATCCATGTAGCCGGCCGAGTATGACGTTCACGTAAATATGTTTTTAAATACTCGTAGAAATGTTCAAAATACTCGTAGAAATGTTCAAAAACTCAATAAAATCGCAGATGATTTCTTTGGCAGCCCGTTGACTGTTGACGTGAAATTCGTTGATATTAACACAAAACTCGGCAATATTAGTATAGCTATATCAGGTAATGAAACGATTAGTAAAAGACTAGATGATGTTATAAGTGGAATTCCTGCTGCAGAAGTCACTGCTGTGTATAGGTTGTCTGTGTTCAGCGCTGCAAAATTTGAGATATTTACTACGTATCCCAGGTGACATTCAACCGATAAGTTTTCTGGAATTGTGTCTATTACATTAAATAAAGGAAACGAAGAAATATTTATTCTGGAAGCAGCTGATAAGAAATTAACTGCAACGTCCTACTGGCTGTGTCTGGAATTTGTGGCTGAGACACCTCAATAGGTTACTAAGTAAAATAAAATGAACACTTCAATCGACGATCAAAAATTCAGGTCAAATCAAGCACGTGAATGAAAACAAAATTAAAAGATACCGTCGAACATTATACAACAAAAATAAAGAAATATTGCAGACATATAGTTATTGTTGATGTAATTGTTTATTCAGTGTCTGCTGTTATTACTGGAACCGGAGTGTTATTATCAACGATAACAATGATGGCACCAGTAGTTGTAACAATTTTTGTTTCAACTACAGCAACGATTGCCTGTATTCTCAATATCAATGCAAAAAAATATGTACCTGCACAAATGCATAATTGCATGATTATATAATAGAATTACACACAGCGACGTTATCATTCTCAAAATTATCATCTTTATTATCTACGAGCCTTAGAGATGGAAAAATATCAGATTTTGAGTGCACGGAGATGATCAAAATCTACAAAGAAGCAATGACAGTGATTTGATTTAGAACATCAGGATTTAAATAACAATGTCAACTCCACTGACATCGCCAAGCAAGCTACTACAACAGAGTGTAAACAATACCACTCCGTCAAAAACAACAATGATATCATAAGTTCAATTAATCCGGAATTTATTATTTATTTTCCAACTGCAATTTCAGTGAAAGAAATCGCACTAGCGCAATTACGAGTATAATACAAGTGGCCAAATATCAAATCAAAATCATTTGGTGGATTACAGGCGAATAATTAGCTTGTACTGGCAACTAAAATTAAACCAGATGGAACACCTGATTGGAATGTTGTTTCTATTCCTACATGAAGTTATCAAATCGAACAAATCAATAATGAATTTCAACGCAGACTAAAATCAATAACCGGAAAAGAAGCGAATAGCTATTTTAGTTCACGAACCAAATTTATCATCTGAGATTGAAATATATTATCCAGTTTACATTGTGGATAATTATCAATCACCAATCAGATCTGTTTTAGGTTGGCCTAAAATTCCACCAAAATATGAAGGACCAACAGAACCAAAGTTAGATGATTTTAATGCAGACAAAAATTATATATAAAACTTCCAAAATATCGAAACATTTTCCTGTGGAATGGAACTGATGGTGTATATAATATTTTGTGCTTTTAGTGGCGAAATAAGATGCTTGGACGTTATAAAATGTATTCCGACCCCATTAATTCTGTTTTTGTCGTTATCACAACATTATAATGATGAAATAAAATAACAAATCATTGAAACAATACAACATCTATATCAATTAGAAGCAGATTATACTTATGTTAATTACACTTCTATTATGAAAGTCTTTAACAACGCTTTTTTCCCCGCCAAATATTTTAAAATAACAGAAAAATAATATGAAGGACCAGGTGATTTTTCATTTGTAGTACCAAAATTTAATAAGGAGGAACTAACGAAAATTATCAACAAAAATGTTCCTAAAATACTTGAGTCATGAGAAAAATAACACCATTCCCAACATATTTCACCAAGAATCGTTGATATAGAATCAACTATTAGAGTTATTGTTGTATGCGTCGTAACTGATGACAGCTTTCAAATAGATCTTGAAAAATCAAATCAGGCTCAGCAAGGACATATTCTGTATACTTTTACTCCTCAAGTACCTCATGGATATTTAATTGTACAAAAACATATTAATCCTGTTTATCTTCGATGTCATAATCAGTTATTATCAAATATACATTTCAAGCTTACTGTCCAATCCGGACACTTAATTGATTTTAGAAATGAAAATCTGAATTTTAATTTATACGTAAGATCTTAACGATTTTTACAATTAAGAGGTATATCATATAATGTACCAACATGTGAGGGCTTTTATACACGAGAAAGAATAGGTACTTGAAAACGCCATCAGAACAATATTGACACAGTCTCCAGTCAATACAGAACAATTTAGTGTTAAGATAGTTATTGATGAATACGGCAATGAAGACATTTTATTGACGCAGGAAAAATTAAATCAACTGCGGCGAGAACATATTTCTATGATCACGTGTGATAGAGATCAGATTCTGAATTATGCACATTCTTGCATTAAATTTGATCATCTGAAAAGTTATTGTCTAATTATAAATACAAAATCTGATTTGGTATCTTTTAAAAAATTAAAGAACAATATATATATATATATGTGTGTGTGTGTGTGTGTGTGTGTGTGTTATAAAATAATACTTTTACTGATTCTCACTAGTTTTCATTGCTGCTTTCACTTTTACTCTCGCTTTCATAAGTGACCGAGTTTTTGCTTTCAATATCTGACATAGTTTTTTTCTCAGTTGTCTCACGCGTGTATTTATAATCGTTTTTGTTTCAAATTAGTCAGATAATTTTATCTAAAATTGTCAACGCGATAGAAAGCGGTACGAATTTCTCGACTTCTATATATTTCACTGTTTATAAAGATTGTAACTTAATTTCATATATAGCTTTAATCAATCGATATTCGGCTGATAGTGTATAACTTTCAAATTTACGGTTTTGTAATGATTCAAAATCAGACCTAATTTTTAAGAAGCAAGTTGAATCTTTATACCGTCTTTTAATTTTATTATTGCAGTATTAATGGCATTGGTATTTTCAAAATTCATTTAATTATATATTTTATGAAATATATTTTTAAAATAAAATATATTAGGTCATCCTTGACCGTTTTTGAGGACGACACAACATATAACTTTTGTTTTGAGGACGGCACAAATACATATAGAAGCATATTTACAGCATTGTACGTAGGGATATATTTACAGCATTGTGTATACATACATTTACAGCGTTTATATATACATAATTCTAAAGACATCAAAGTGAATTTCTTAGATTTAGAATAGCCAAATTAATATATTTCTAGTTCGCCAAATTGACATTTGTCTAGTCAGACTAAACAAATTAATATTTGTCTAGTGAAAATAGCCAAATATGTTTCTAGTTTGCCAAATTGATATTTGTTCCTGTGAGAATGAGTAACAGATCGATTATATCGTACATGTATCGCGTGATTTTGTTTGTATGTCAGAAACCATTAATTATCCTTCTACTAATTTGAACTATTATACAATTATGTTACTTCACTGCTATTAATTATGACATAGATGGTTAATTAATTAATTACCATGACAAAATGAATTACGATCTACACAGAAATATATACTACAGAATTATCTCTCTTAGTACAGAATGATCTTTCTTGGAGTAGTAGAAAAATGGGGCTTTATCAAGAAATATATACTACACACTTATTTATATTGGTACGGAATTATCTCTCTTGGAGTAGTATAAAATGGGTTTTCATACTTTCCATCAACAAACCCTCACGATGACTTTTTAGTGTTTCATCATCATAAATCAGTTTGAAATGATAAATTGACAGTTGTATCATAATTAGTTAATTACTGTTGATAAAATGAGACTAAAATAAATAGTTAGTAAATATAAGCGGGATAACATTTTAATTACACTAGGGAGATAGCTTAACTTGTCTCAACAATACTGAAATGTTATATTTGTTTATATTTCTTAGAGAAAGCAGATTTAGTTATATTATTTGCAACAAAATGTATTAAAAAATCTACGAATATCAAAATATTTGCCAGCTGCATAAATCGACGGGAATATTATTTCTTCGTCAGTCTCTACATTTACGGATATAACTGGTCTTTCAATTTTCGAATGTTTGCCAGTATTTCCAAATTTACAATTCTGACCCTGCGTGATAGCTCTCAGATTAGATAAATTATTTTTGGTTTTTATCACGTTGATATCATCGATTAAAAGACCATCTTCGATCAATCCATTGAAACATTCCTAAATAAATTTATGACAGAGATATATTTTTTCTCAGCACAGAATTTGAGATAACCAGTATTTATGCCAGAACGAACTGGTTTTTTAGTCGACAGTGCCTGATGACACCATGTGTGATTTTGAATGTTGACCACACATGTTTGAAATGCGATGTTGGAGTGAGAGGAGAAACGCGGGTGAGTTGCTTCGTAATTTTTAATAGTTAGATGCTTCATAAACGTATTTTGCTCCATATATATATATATATATATATATATATATATATATATATATATATATATATATATATATATATATATATATATATATATATATATATAAATATATATAAAATATCATTTGTTTAATTGATTATTTGTCTAAATCATTACTTTAAAAATATTATCAGATTATCTGCTACACTTTTTATAACTTTGTCACTGTCATTCTTATTTTAGCATAATATCTTTTCAGTTCTCTGTATTTGTTACTACCACATTGCAAACATGTGTGGTCAACATTCAAAATCACAGATGGTGTCGAGGCTAGGATGAACGGCAAAGGAGCGGCAACTATCATTAATTATCTCGGCAATCTAAAATATCTTTTAAAGTATAATTTGTTCTATTAGCAGAAACAGACAATACTAAGTGGATTATCCGCGAGAAATATGATCCTGTCCTTCATAATGATAAAACTTGCCATAGTGAGTAAAAAGTCCTAACCGGGAATGTTGACTGGTATTTCAAACCGTATTATGAATGAGCGTATTCTGTAACCGCGGATTTTATGGAATTTATCTGATAAATGATAAACCCAGCGTTAATAATCTGAACCGATCAAATTGTCAAAAATAAATTGTTTAGCCGAACGAGTAACGGAACATTTTATAAACTCGTCTCGTGGAAACGGTCTAACGGATAAAAGACGTAAAATAATAAAGATACCACAGCGTCTGTCAAAGATTTCGCTGAGCTAGGAAAGAAAATAAAATTTCCAATAATAGTAATAACGATAACCGAAGAGTTTTGTACGAATCAAAATATAAATCAAAACTAGCTTCGATCCACATTATTGATCATAATGCGCATGCGAGGACTAATGCAGTAAAAATATTTCCACCACGAAATCGAACTGTTAAATTTTACCTAGGAGATATATTTGATATTATTAACGAAATAAGTAAAAACAATCCTGTATCCTGTATCCGTGTGGCTGTTTCAAAGGTCATAGTTTCTATGACCAGTTTGTACGACCTAATGGCGTTATTTATCGCACATAATCTCTCCACGAAGAACCTTACTACAGGGACCTATGATTAATCAATTTTGTTTTCAGTTTCCAATAACGGGGTCATTATCACTGGGTTGTGTATTGACCAGCTCGTTTCGGAACACTGGCCTGCATTGTTCAGTTTATATTTCTGTCATGTTGGGTTCCGCACCTCAAAACATTTCCCATGCTTTTCATTATTGTCAATTTTGTGTTTGTTCCTATATTATTACCGAACATTTGT
Source organism: Sinohyriopsis cumingii (assembly GCA_028554795.2). Lineage (NCBI taxonomy): Eukaryota > Metazoa > Mollusca > Bivalvia > Unionida > Unionidae > Sinohyriopsis > Sinohyriopsis cumingii. Next base: position 145,614,153 of record CM068827.1, read on the forward strand.
TCCTTATCTAACTACAGTGAACCGTGATTTTTATAATATTACAATAAGGGATATGAAGTTCCACCGATTGCTTAAGTAGAAATGCATTGAAATTTATGTAACTTTTTGTGCCATTCCTTACAGAATGTCCCGTAAAAGGAAAGCTGAGGAGGATTTGCTAAGCGCAGAGAAAAGAGTCAGACCATCAAGTTCGGAAGTCCAAGAGGGCACAGGTAATGTCAAATAACGGCATTTCGTTCCTGCATCCTGCGGTCTTTCCCAATCATAATTTGTAGGTTCGTCGGTATCGCCTTCCTAATTAGAAGAGGGCTATGTTATGGGGAATATTTAGCTTCTAAATACTGACATTAAACCATAGTTTAATGTCAGCATTTAGAAGCTAAGTATTCCATTTCATAACATGGATTAAATGTGTTATGATAGTTCTGCTACATATTTATCTACATTTTGTATGTTTAAAATCATTTGTTTCGCTTCTTCGAGCTTTTCTTGTCTTTCTTCGCAAAAATATCAGGCCGGATAATGTTTCCACATCTTTCAGAATATGTATATTCCAGTGGGTATTGTACAAGTTGTCTAACAGAGGTCAAGTGATTTATAATAGCAAATTATTACATTATGTAATCTTCCTGAGAATAAAACAATATTTAAACATATATTATACGTAATGTAATATTCCTCGCGCCGCAGCTTGTCCTGTTAATTAAGAACCCTAAATGAAAAATACTTTGGATAAAGCCTTTCCTGAACATTTAATCACGTGTTGCGACTTACCTACGGTGGTAATTAGAGTATTCTGCGTGTCGTCGTTGTATTTGAACCGTTAATATAACACCTGTAGCTAAGATACCACTAATATATTTTATTGGGAATCATTGTTTTATTGACCTTTTTCTAACAAAACTTTTATTTTTTTTTAAAACGTAAATTATTGGCGTGGACATGAAATCATGAGCTAAAGCCAAGGTACATGACATAAGCAAAACGTTAAAATGTACTGCCGAAATAACTGAAGAGGTTATACACTACTTAAGCACAGTGAATACCCCACAACATATTGACTTTACAAATAGAGATATTAATATATGTTTTTCCACTAACATGTCTTACACAATTCACTGGTTTCAACGTCGTCGGTCTTGCAAAGAAGTTGGTCGTACTGAAAATTGTGGTTTATATTTTGACATGAAATTTTCTCTCTCTCATGTTATATTTCAATTCCGATGCATGACAACAATTTCCGCTCAGAACATGACAAACAAATGTTTCCAACGGCAAAATAGATCATACCAGGCGTAATATTCTCCTCACCTTTTGGGCTATAATTTAATGAAAAAGAAACAGACTTTAACTCGAGTGTACAGTTAATTTTTAAGATTAGAATCAAGTTTATCTGGTTTTGAGACTGAGTATGACCATTTTTTCTTTTTTGCAGATTAAAAGCTGTATTTGCATCTGATAATGCTTCATCGCTTCCGCTCATAACAATCTACATGTATGATTGAAAGATAATTTACTTAATAACTACCCTGGATGTGTTGAAACTCCACAGCCAGAGAACCCAACATAACTGAGTTCCACACTGTGGGCACATTCCATGGGCTGCAATGAGTAACCGGAACTCAGCAGAATCAGGTCACAAATCTCGAAATGTGAACAAAAATCCCACAAACTGGAACTTATTATTCACAATACTAGAATACCATAGTAAATTATTTCAAATCACACTCTGCTCAACTAACATTTTTCCGACCTTCGAATTGCCTCTATCTGGCAACGATATTTATGTGAAGTCAATGCCCAAAGCATCAATCTTGAGCTGACAACTTTTTCATTCTTATAATACACGAGAGACCGGTGGTACGTTTCAATGAAGAATTCTCATTCAGGAATAAGTGAAATATATAGAAATATATTTGCAAAAGGATAAAATGTACATGGTTCATAAGCGCAGAGGTCACTAAGGTATAGACTTTACAATACAGTCCCTTAGTGTTTAGCATCATTAAGTTACTCTTCTTATGTTGCATTAACATACTAGTTTGTCTAATTGAACAAACACTTGGTTCTAAGGCACGGATAATGTAATGAACAAGTAACATTTCAAACAAAAGTTATTTACGAGCATAGGTTCTGTCACAGCGACCTAGCATTTGTTTGAGTCATATATATATATATATATATATATATATATATATATATATATATATATATATATATATATATATATATATATATATATATATATATATATATATATATAGACATATGGCTGGATTTAGGTATAAGCTGAACATGCTAGGCCCACACAGTCTGAAGGGGCCTCTCAATATTTTAGTTTCAGTCTGTGAGGCCCGTATCGTAATCAGTGATCAATTTTATGAATAAAAATAAATGTTATCAATCCCACAGTGGATACAAATAGGTGTTCCCAAATTCAAAAGTCTCTTTGTCGACAATCTTGATTCATATCAGTGATCTCAAAAGCGATCAGATATCTGTGAAGTTCACTGATTGATAAGATCAGTGTTCACAAGCCTTTTAGTTGTGAGTATAAATGCATCATTACAAAGAGCTTAACTTGTCTTATTCTTGGTGTAGCTGCTGAAATAAGTTTGCTGTTTCAGTGACTTACTTATTTGTACCTTTGTTTTACTGCTGGAGACAATCATGTATTTAGATTATTTCGATTAGTCTAATTGACATCCTAAAGGCTGTTCACATATAGTAGCTACCATTAAAAGATTGATATTGTCAACCTTTATTTCTTTCTAAACTTTTAAGATTATGGTATCAACATTGTGTAATACCAATGATCAGAACAATATTTCCCAAATTCAATATTTTCAGGTAGACTTGTCTCATTTTGTAAATGGAATATTTGTTGTTGCATGCTTGGCCAACGATCATAACATCATATGATTGATGTTACTCAATACTGCGCTATATTATTCTAATATAATATATTCTCATAGTTCAAATTGCTTATATCATATTGCAGAATGTCAATGAAATATGTTACAGTGTAATGTTTTTTTTAAAATTTTCTTTTGATATGATTATCTCAAACATTCTGAATCAAATACTGTTCGATACATATTTAGAATGTAAGCGAAATGCATGCGTCTATATCGGCAGAGAAAGGCATGAAACAAACTGCTAAGTGTAGCTTTCCTTTTCAAAATTATTTTAGATATTATCATGCGCACGACCTAGTAAAACATAACAAACTCCCATTTTCTTTCTACCCGATGATAAATGAAAAAAAAAAAAAATATATATCGACTAATGTATTGGTGAGGTTCAAATATAATCAACATGGACCTCAGCCAAAATAATGAGGGCGTATTTCTTTCAGCCAAACGCTTCGAACATGTTTCTCTTGTATTGTGGGGGTTACAAAGTATACCGACCAGTCAAAGAATGATGCTGTACAACATATATAATCCCGTTTTGGAGAAGAGCAAGAACGTTGCCTTTACTGAAATAACTGTTAATATGCAACTTAGTTTTAAGTGACGGGATGCCAGCAAAGCCCGGATATTCACAGCAGAGTTATTAATCAAGCTATTCAATTGAAGTAGATGTCTTCCGATAGGTATCATCCCTAACCGTATGCATTCATTCCAGTGACAAGGATAAATGTCTCAAATATTTTTGGGAAAAATATTTGGAAATAAATGAAGGCAAAGTATCTTTAAAATGCTTTAACAGAAGATTAGCAGGCAAATCATCAGGTCTTTACAACGTAAATGAATATATATATCTTTATGGATACAACTGAGTGTGGGGGCATTTGTATCCATAATATATATATATATATATATATATATATATATATATATATATATATATATATATATATATATATATATATATATATATATATATATATATATATATATATATATATATATATTGATCGAGAGCATCAAGGAATTTAAAGTTATTGAATTTGTACTATTGACAGATTGTCGTAGAGTGGTTGCACATACGCATACACAGTTAGGGTACTCTAGATGCAAATGTCCAGTTGTATTTGTTGACAACAAGCAAAATGAATATATTCCGTCTGCCTCAGAATAAGGTGACACACGTTCTGAGATAGTAACATTTGCCATTGATGTCTTCGGGATAGGTTATTTTGAAGATTTTTCCGTGTTACGTGGGTTGTTCGTCCAATGAGTATCAGGGAAGAAAAGTTTGTATTCCAAAATATATCTACATGGAAACTAGTTACCCTGACATAGTTTCAGTGTTTTTCAGTAAAACGCTTGCAATAGCTGCTAATAAAACGACTTTTGCTTGTGTAACTGTTTCTGATAAAGCCCAAACACTGCTGAACCCCATTCGTTGTAACAAAAAAGCTGAGATCACAGGAAAAGAGTCAGTGTCAACGTGTGATGTAACAAAAGTGTACTAGTAGCTTATTCGATCCGACTTCAAGACTAAACATGTAATGCATTTTTCGATATTGTCCACGTCGGAAAAGATTGAAAACGTGGTCGGTGATTCTTAATGGTGATTTCCTTGCTTCTATAATCACCATTCATTTCAGGCGCCATGTTTTGCCTTTCCTGAGGTGAAAAGTGGCTTTAAACTCCTAAGCAAAAGCAGCAACAACACATCTTCGTTCGGAGTGTTAATTTCTTACGTCGAAGTTCCTAACATTGCAAAATAGATAAAACGAAATTTAAAGATTCGAATATTAAACATTTCTATTTTTAGCAAAATCAACTAAGTCGTTCATTCACATCACAAGCTGGCGAAAGGTGTATTGCTAAACTCTACACATGCCTATATATTTCTATTGAATAATAAAACATCTGAATTGAGATGTTTCTTGAGGCCACGGGATCACACAAATTACATTTCTCAAACAAACTATGGAGATGTGATATGAGCAGGGGACGTATAAATGTGTGTTGAAGAGATGTGTATTTTCGAAAAGAAATGAATGCCATTATAAGGCATAGCAATAAATTAATAAGACATAGGAGGATATACTATATAGAAATGAAGAGGGATTCGATATGGACGAGGAGCAATGTATTTGTTACATCAATATTTGTCTCAATCCGGTTTAATAGTGTTTTCCAAATATTATCTATGCTTGAAACATAGCGTTCAGTGCATAATACCTCCACTGGTATTTTATGCAACGTACTTAGCATTGTTACCAAACGAAAGGTGAAATGTTAGTCATGCTAAGCGTAGTGTCATCCGTTTTGTTATCATACAATAAAGCCAGTGCTTTTGCCACGCTTTCTCAGTGTATATACGTACTAGTTCTAGTAACGGATCAGCAAAAATTAGGACCACAATCATATTCCATATTTACAAATTATAACTTGCATCGCACTGAAAAAGTACACATATGCACACAAACAACAACAACATAATTGATACGAGCCTAGAATAGGCACAAACAAAATATATGGCTAAGTTGTTCTCCTGATCTACTGACTATATTGTTTGGTGTGAAACCTGATCTCCCAACAAATTATCCGTTGGCAAGTCTAACTTTACACTATTCTGTTAGACTCATGGTATACTTGAGCAGAAACAGAACTCTCATTATTTAAAATTCATGTAATGATGAGATATGTTCAAACCAAAGGCAATAAACATATTTTTTCTACGTTTGTTTTAACGCATCTTACTTCGTATTTGCAGGTGTGTTGGTGGGCGTATAATTGGAAACTTTAACATGTTAAAATCAAAGATATTGTAACATGATAAAACAATAGTAACAGATTAATTCAAATTTGTGTTCACATCGTTTTAAAGGGTAATAAATAAAAAATATATCTTGTAGATGAATTTATAATATACTACAGTGACTCAAATCTTTTGATTACTGTTGATCTATATATAATACTGCGACCATAGTGTGATGACATTTAGGAATATTTAGGAACGAACTCAAAATACTCTAAGTGTTTCTTTATTGTTCAGTTTGTAACTTTGATAAATAAACTCTTTGTAGATTTTTCTAAGTTTGTTAGTTTCACGTCTTTCTGGAAAATTGCTTTAGACACAGAGTTCTAGCAGAAAATTAGGGGCTAGTCCAGGATCTGAATTTCTTTTTTCGTCGTCCGTGATAAAGATTTTGATTTCACACATTTGGGAAATCCTTAGTGAAACCAGCAAGCATTCACAATTGCCGTGTAACGTCGAGAATTTTCTTTTTTCAAATCATCCCCCGAATGGGTTAGAGACTACGAAACTGGACTGTTTCTTTGATATAGCCGGTAATTAGAATCTTTGTGAAGAGAAAGCATCTTCAACGAGCAAGATATAAAGAATATTTTGGTTCATTGCTTGGTCGAGAAGATAGCTTTTGGATAATAGTACCTTAAGTATGAATGTAAGAGAATGTAAGAGAGTTATATCTACAAAACAAACATACATATGGAATAAGAATTAAAAGCAAGCTTCAGCTTCAGAAACAAACGATAGAAAAGCAAATGAAGAGAGAAGAGAGAGAATAATGGAAATTCAGAGGGAAACAGAAGACAGGCATATGCAGAGAGCGAGAGTGGGCTGAGAAGTAAATGCAAATTCCGAGAGAGGAATAGAAAATGCATGTGCGGAGAGATATTTAGATAGAGCGAGATGAAAGGAAATGCAACGTAGATTTTATGAATTAAAGCTGCCACGCAGAGCACACTCCCCCCCTCCATCCGTACACACGACTTCAGGTTTTGATTTTACCAGAAATATTAGGTCAGTACCCGCTCTCAGGAAAGGAAGTCGATAAATATATAGTATTATATTTTGTTAATGGATTTTGTTCTTATTGGCTAAGTTCGAGCAGTCTACACGTCACTGTTGGCACATGAAAGTACTGATTATGATTTGTCTAAGAAATCCATTTTTAAGGGATATGAGTTGATACCTGATGCATATCGACAGATCCTTACGAATTGCAGAAAAGGAACTGCACAAACCCATTTCTATTTTGCAAAGGAACAATAAGAACTATTCGATAGGTGGTGCTATGATAAGAAGATTGATCAAAATTAAGATAACCTCAGTTAGCTCATATTAATTTAAGAGTTCAACAACTGCATCCAGTGATGTCAAGATCTATTTTGATGAGCAAAAAGTGGAATCTCTGAAATAAAGGCTGCTAGCACAGCTGATGATTATTCATTGACTCATAATGTTTAATTTGGCAGCTAATCTTCATCTCAGCAGTTTTTGGTAAAATAAGTCATCTCAGTCTGATACTAGCAATTCCTAATCTCAATACGGAACACTTTCAAGGAATCTAATATTTTATCAAACTGATCAGAAATCCTTATCAATTAAAATGTGGAGATGTTGTAAAAGAAATGTATATACGATAGGTTAAACAATATGCAAGATACTAAAGACAGAGCTGTTCCAAATGTTCTTATTTCAAAGTGTTCGCGTTCACAATGTTCTATTGAAAGCAGTACATTAATTAGGTCAAGCAACCGCAAGTCTATTTTGACGTTTTTAAAATATTCATGCCAAGAGGTCCTATATCACTTATTTGTGATTCTGCCAAACCTATCTCTGTTAAAATATGAAGGGAACCATGAGCTTCTCTAAGTATTTTGTTATCTATTGAATGTGGCCCTAATGAAGGAGTAGAGTGTAGTTTTGTTAATGTTCCTCTCGATTGTTTCAATTTGGCATAACACTTAATGTCTGGATCTTTGTCAGCTTGGGAAGAACGTCTTCACCTACAGAAGTTATTCGCTTATTCGGCATTGAGCAAACAGGAGATACAGTTATGGTCAATTTCTAGTAACTACACAAGCTTTGGTTCGATCAAAATAATGATACTATTCAGACTATTCAGAGTGAAATCTCTGATATTATCCTGCTCCCTTCGTTAACAGAGCAATGCCAGAGCGAGTTCTTGAGAATGATATTGATCCGGATATGATACCTTTAGCTCACTTAATCATTGGTCAGTCTTTTGAAGAGGTCAGTTTTGCACCTGTCATTGATCAACTAATTCGTATTGATTACAGAGAGCCTCCTGTTACAACTCCTCTATACTTTGATCAGTGTGACGAAAAGACATCCACTCGTCCTCTAAGAGCAACAAGATCCTGAGATATTCTGTTTGTTGTAGAAGGTTATTACCCAACTTGAAGCCACACAAGTATGATTTAGTAATTTTGTTAAAGCTGGGGCTGTTCTAAAAATCCAGAGACCACATGAGGTATGCGCTGATGATGAAAAGGTCAGTTAGCTCCCACGTTGACGTTCAGAGGTCATATCTAAGGAAGATCCTTAGTCGTGTCAATAAAACACCCTTGGCTGGATATTTAGGAGTCAGTAAGACTTATCACAAGATAATCAATCATTTTTATTGGCCGAAAAATTAAAGGTTATGTTTCTAAATACTGACTATCCTGTCATAAGTGTACAATGGTAGGAAAACCAGTTCAGAAGATACATAAGGTTCACCTGCAACCATCTCCTGCATTAAAAAGAACAACGGTATACTGTTTAGGTGCCTTACCTGAAATAAATCAGACAACCTGTACGTGTTGACTATAATGTGTGCATCTACAAGAGTAGATTGGCAACTCTTCCGAGAACTATTAAACCTAAAGCAATTATATTTGAATAAACATTTTGTTTTTGTAATGAGAATATGTTTTGTGTGTATTCAATTTATATTGCGTGCTCTTCCGTTGTTGTACGTTTTAAACAACATATTTATATAACTGACGTGTGTAAGTTGTAAATATCGTGCTTTCCTAGCAAGAATTAGACTCGGCTTTTCCATGGGAGATATTCACTTTTTACTACGTTATATGTCTATTGAAAATGTATATAAACATGGATTTGACAAAACAACAATTCATTTATGTTAAAAAAATCATGTTAAAATTAGTTTAGATTGTACCCGGTATTCTTTGATAATTAATGCAATGAGCTATTGTTTCAAAATACTGCATACTTTTGAGAAAGCTGGGATTCATTGTCAGCCTCGAATGTATCCATTTTTGGTTTTGGTTATTTCCAGAAAAAAAATTGTTTGATAATTCTATGAATTCCCGTGACCCCTCTACCTTTATATTTTAATTGTGTTTTCTACAATTCAGCTCTTGTTTGAAAACCGTTTAGCTGCATGCGTTTCAAGTTATTGGCCCCTTTCTTCTAAATCTTATATGTTCACTGATGCTCTTGTTTGGTTCAACTGTAAACACTTACATAATGTGAGAACACTGGTAGACATATGGTAGTGTATCTGTCTGCGCATATTTTATGGCTGCTACAAACCTCAGGTTAATAAACATAAAGAACAATAATCCCTTTGTAGGAACAATAGGACTCCATTTACTATCCATAAATTAAGTACAGATGCAAATACGATGTTCTAAAATCAGCAATAGTCATTGCCAAGAAAACACGAACTCGCAGAACTTTGAAGTATCGACCTAATGTTCTTTTATTCCATTGTAGAATTTGACGTATATTTCTTCTCTCATATATAATGTATTGTTCAAGTTTTACATGCTGTCATATCCCGCTTATTTCTGTTTGATACTTGCAGAGCACACAATATCTATTTCTTTTCAAATGGGTTACTCAAATACATTACAATTACCAAACAGTGTGAACAATTTGAAAAGTAATGCGTAAAATTTGAACAGTGAAGCTTCAAATCTGTTTACCAAGTATTCAGTCAAGACAGTTTTATATATCGTCTTTTAATACAGATTTAATCTTGGTATTACGTATGTGTGGTAGTGTTTGTGATGAGATATTTTACGGAACAACATGACAGGTTTAAATTACATAGCTTAAAGGTTAACCGAGTAATGAGATTGCCCAAAAATGCACCACGGTGACCAACCCGATCCTATTCGGATTCGAACCCGCAAAATTCTGTCACGAATCCGGCAGGTTATCCCTTCAAGAATTCGCATTTTGCATATGGTATGAATTTAAAGGGAAGTGAATTTCTCTTGCTTTCCTCAGCGGTTATCCTGGCTATTTAAATGACTTTTATATCGTAGGAATTGTTAAACGAACTTTCAATTCCATTTATTGAGGTCTCTGATTAAATGGCGTTATTTTGGGTTAACGTATTGAATGTCATGCAGTGAAAAAATAACATGAAGCTCCAAAGAAGAACAACATCAACAATAAATATAATTAAGTTAATGATGACGTTACGAGCCTATGCTGTTAAAATATGTAACTAAAAAGCGTGAAAGGCAACAAGTAATTTATTTCCCTAGAATACACAGTGAACATGAAGAACGAGAACTAAAGATATTGCGAATTGTATCCCAAAATAATCCAGGAATGACATTCACAATTCCGAGTTATTTAAAGTCCTGAATATAAACTTCAGTGGAATTTCAGAATGAATATAAGACCTGAAGGTGACGATTTGTCTGTGGTAGCTGTTAAAGTGTTGATATGTCAGCAGTTTTGTGTTGAATCACAGTAATATAATTCGAGGTTTGAATTCACTATAAATTCCAATGAATGGCTCCATTAAACAATTTTATCAGAACACTTTTGTATTTCCAGAGAAAATAATCACTTGAATTAAATAATTTGAAGAAATAAAATTCAGCCCAACTGGACACTTATAATGCAAAGTGCTAAATTTTACAGCACGATTGAAAAATCCGCTCAAGTCCATTATACAATATTACATTACAATAGCATGTAATGAAATACAAAATGATAATGAAAACTAACAAACAATACAAATTAAATATACATAACAGTCAATTGAGATCGGACTTGGGTAAGTGGGCTGTAGTGATGTAAAATGGAATCTCCACTGTATCCAAGAGCGGTTTAAATGTTAACTTCTTGAATTAATAAACTCACATCTGTTCGAATCTGGACATAAACAGGTCTCCAAACTGACATAACATTAGGCCTTTCAAACCAATGCATTTTTACACAGTAAATATCTAAGACGATCTAATATTTCTTTTGTGATGAAATTCCGACTGTCTCCTGTTCCAAATCAGCTAATACAAATATCCGGTCAGAAATAAATTACAGCAAATATGGAATTGTTTCATCCAATAATTCTCCGTCGACATGAATATCCAACAACCTTCAGTAGTGAAACTGCCCTACCTTAGATGTAAACATTGTCACATTGATCGTATAAACTGAATGTATCAAGCTATGTGACATCACACACTATATGTTGAAAAATGATATTGTTTGAATCAAATATTCTGTTTATTTTTAAATACAATTGATCTTTCAATTATAATTTGTAAACGAAAATAAGCTTTTAAATGTTCTTGGTTATAAAATTTACAGATAGTTCGACAACATTTAGGACTATAATTGCAACAAATGAAAGGAACATTATTAAGGTCATGATTAATGAAATTATCTTGTTTTCTTTCTATTTTCTTTAAAATAAACTTCTGTGATAGACATATTCTCAAATGAATAATGATTTAATATTAAATTTATGAAACTAGTTAAATAATGTTAAGTTTTTTCCTAGCCAATGCATGTAAAAGCTAGGCATTATTCAACCCGATATATAAATTTAATATTTAATCAATTAGATCTACTACATATTATTATCCGTATCCTAGAAATCATGTGATGGTAGATAACATTATTTATTCTGTATATAAATGTAAATATATTTTCTGACCGGAAAATCAGGTCAATAAGATGTCAGCAAACAAGTTCATGGTACGCTTTCAATGTACAACGAGAGACCAAGAAGTCGTAAAGAATTTGCATGTTAGAATCTTCACACATTTAATTTACTGACTCATGCGTGGAAGGCAGCATCACCCAAAGGTAAGAGTAACATCGTCTGTGCTCAAAGCATATAAAGTGATGTAGTCCTCACTGTCTATATGGTGACGCTGCTGCCAAGCATAGGTCAGTAATTTAACTTTCAGTTCTACAGTTCTACAACTGATGGATACACAGATGTTCTAGTCTGACAGGGATTAATAATAAAATGTTGCTCTGACAAGCTGTATGTTTAATCCAATGGAACGAATGATCAACTTTCGACTCGTATGGAGACTAATAATTTAATATCTCCTTTTCAAAGTGGCCTTTGTTATGGCCGTAGCACCAATGATTACCTGGTTTGACTGGAAACATTTATTCGCGATGCTTTTATCAAGAAAGAACATTTAATTGCGGTTATCTTTGAGTTAGAAAAGGTCTACGAACAAGGAAGTGCGGAATAATGAATAACCTACACGATCCGGGTCTAAAAGACCGTCTGCCTCTTTCATATCGAACTTTCTCTCAAACAGGGAATTCAAGGTACGAGTTGGTTCCACCCTCTTTGATATTTACGAGCAAGTGATGGGTGTACCCCAGGGTATTTTATCTGTAAATCTTTTCAACATCAAAATTAATAGCATTACCAAGTGTTTAGCACTTGGAGATGATTGTTCCCTATATCTTGATGATTTCCTAATATGTTATTGATCAAAGCACATGCATGTCATTGAAAGACAACTACAACAGAATACAAACAAGATCCAATATTGGGATAGTGGTAACGGTTTAAATTCTCAAAATAAAAATAACTGTGTGCATGCACTTTTGTCAGTTAAGAAGATATCACGATGAACCTAAACTCACACTTGACGGAACACTTATACCAGTTGAAATGCAGTAATTTTAGAGAACAAAGAAATAACTATTACCTGAATACTTCTATACAAGACCATATGTACCACAGTTCAAAGAATTAATGATTTCTGTGAATATTGTCATTTAATAAAACTCTTCTAAATAATTTCTTTTTGCGAATTACTAATCATTCTTACTCAATTAATATGTTGTTGTTTCCACGTTTCAAGAAGAGAAGGGGGTCATAAGGTTACCATTTTAAAGAAAGGAATTTGCTGCATATTAATTTGTGTTCAATATATCATAATGTTTTTCCATTTTTCCATTTATATCAACAGCTATGTATGACAGTGTGAAAAGATGTATGTAAGTTTCTGCCATCTCTCATTTCAATGGAGCATGGACTGCAATAGTGTTGTTAGTCTGAGTTACATTGTGCTGCTATTAAAAACGCTATATCATTAGTGGCTAGTGAAAAAAATCATATCGTCCAAAGCTTGTATGTACTGCAAACTGAGATACTAATATTATATTTACTGCAACCAGATTTTAATAACAATTTGTTACTATGAGCTTAACTAAACTGTCAATTAAAACTCCGATAGCATCTCTGTACTGTAGTATAGTCCAGGAATCGTTGTTGTTCTTTAGTGACATATGTTTCACTCAGCTTCTCTTAGATCCTATTTGCTAGTAGAACACTGACATAAAATAATACATTATTTTCTCAGTGATTCCAAATGTCATTTGAGCAAGAAAGTCTCATAAATATATCATGCCTCAGTCAACTGACACTAATGTTACAGGACACTAGCACAAACAAACGTTACTGTTTGCAAGAAACTCGCTAAAATTCTTTCGTTGCACTGACCCCTCCAGGAGGTTTGTTCTGCAGAAACATACTATATTTGAAAATGTAATGATCATAAACACAGTATGCAATATCATATATAGATAACGTCGAGTAGCAGGAAATAAATATCACTGGATAAAATCCTTCCGCAGGTTAAATGCAGCAAAACAATTTATACTTAAAGTAAGCTATTTTTTTTATAAAAATATATAACATAGACAAAAAATTGCAACATATTGTGAGAGCTGTTGACCAACGTTATAAAAGACAGCCTTGATTATCAGGAGTGAATATTTTATGGCACAGAAATCTTGTGATCATGATCTTGACTGGTTTTAAAGATATTTCCGTGTGAAAACTGAACAGTTCCTAACAAAATCTATGATCTATTTTGAATTGACATGTATATTTTGTATTTAAGGCTTTTGTCTCAGTTTTAATCTTTCTTTTCCTCTGTCTCTCTTTGTCTCCGTCTCTCTCTCTCTCTCTCTCTCTCTCTCTCTCTCTCTCTCTCTCTCTCTCTCTTTAAGGCTTATAAAACATTTAATCTTGCATACGTGTATCATTTCAGCTCTACATCCAGTATTTCTTGGAGACACAAATACAGACTTAGAAACAGTACAACAGACAAGGTGAGGAATACAAGTGCCAGAAGTGGTAAATTATATCTGATGGGTATATTTTTAAATTTTAGAAACGCGGAAATCACCCCAATGTATAATTCAGTTTAATTTACTTTCATCGCTTTATATATTTTCCTTTAATTACGAGTCAGTAATGTATGTTTTCTTGTATTATTGCCAACAGAAGATCGTCATTACTTATATGAAAATATATAACACAAATATAGAAAATGAATTTAGATAATATTAAAGTGTCCAGTAGACTATGCCAAAAAAGTATGCTCATATATCAGACATAGGATATGAAGGATAGATGTAGTCATCAATAACTCGTTTTGAAAATTTTACATGACGGCATCAAAATTATGAAATATACTTTGATAAAACATATTATCACAGATTCAACATTCTCAAGTCGCCGATGAGAGATTATAAAGATAAATTCTTGTCAATGCATGTGGCTGTCTGTGGCTTAAATAAGTAAGCGCATTTTGAACTTGATACTGAGAGTGGTTATTGACTAATCCAATGTTTGTTCCTGTTCTCGAACATTTACCATATTTCGGAAAGGCATGACATACATACCTACGGGAAAGATGTATCGTTCAAAATAAACAATAGTTGAACAATCGCTTTAAATATATCAAGATTCAAGCATGGGAATTGGATTAGAAACAAATTCAACTTTTATATAACCCTAGGCTCTCTGCAAAAGAACACTTCAGAGAATCTCATTCGAAAATTACAATTTTATCCCGTTAGATCTGTGCTTCTGATCTTAAAAATATCAAATTGCAGTAACTATTATGCGAAAAAAGAGCAGGATAGATCCTGTCTTCAACGAAATGAAATCACGTGGTCTTAGTTTGTTGAATATCAATTATATTATATCCTTCTCTTTATTACTGCGACTTAATTGAAATCAGCAGAGTGACAAAATTCGTCTTCTTTTTATTTATAGTGCTTATTGTAGTATGTATTTTAGCGTTTTGAGACGGAAAAGTGGCCAGGTCCTTTCATTAGTACAACCCTGCTAATTAATTAATTCTGATTTGCTTGTGCATTTTGGAATGCCATCATATGTTTAGCTTGGAAACATGCAACACAAGCAATATTATTTTTAATAAAGTGCTCGAGGTTATATTAATAACATGCGGTTTTTTTTGGCTTATCTAACTCATTTAGGTGCCTCAATGAATTTCAAGAACTAAGGAATGAACATGACCTTAGGGTCCGTGTGACAAAATGCTCCCACATCGTTCTAAAGAAGAAAATTTTCGAAACCTCGTATGAACACCATTTGCTCGTATCGAATGTTGACTTAAATGAGATTGAAATTATTGAATATGGTTACTCAACAGTGTGTCTAGCGTTAGGCAGTATCTGCAAAATACAGATGAAAAAAATGAAATACGCAGATTTCTTTGTGCCAGGAATTTTGAACGTACATATGGTATATTGTAGTGAATACCCAGAAACGGATGAAAGCAAGGAGGCAGCTATTAAACGTGCGAAATCCCGTCTAGGAGAAACAAGCTATAATCTTGCTGTCAATAATTGTGAACATTTTGTCACATGGGCTCTGACAGGCAAACCGATCTGTACTCAGTTGAGGGATACAGAGACATTTAAAACATTGATAGCAGACATCGTACCCGCACTCATCTCTGAAGGCTATAAATGGTTTAAGTGGCTGTTGCAAATGGGTCTTCGAATTCTTGTAGGGAAAAATGTGTATGATTGCCTCCAGCGTGTCAAAGATATATGTTTCAAATATACGAGGGAATCAGAACGCAAAACATCATGCGATGCTCTAATTCAAAGCAACGTACCCGGTATTCCTGAGGCAAAAGATAGTAGAATATCCCCTAAAGACGGCAGTGGAAAAAGTCAGAAAGATAATTGTGGTATACCGCCAAACGATGGCAACGGGGTGTCTGCTGAAGATGAGAGCGGATTAATACCTGAATTGGAGTTAATTCTAGAATTGTTTTTAACATTGGTATTCATATGCACAAAAATTTATATATTCTGTAAGGAAGGAGAGCACACATGGCGGGAGATGTTGTTTGAGATCCTTCGGGCTTTTTGTGTTGAAATATCTGATGTATTACCAGTTAGTCCTGACGAAATAGTTCGATTTCTTTTCCAGCTGTTTCAAGGTACATCAAGCATAGCGGATTTTTGCAGGGAAATGTTCAAGCAGGCTATTCCATTCATAACATGTTTGCTTATCCATGCGACAGGATTAAGCTTTCTGAAACAGATTTGGTACAAGGTTGCGGTGACTATTTTTAAACTGGTTTGGTCAGTCACTGGTGGGTTCCTTTTTGATAAGTTCTGGCCAAGTCGTACCAGTGCATTACAAGTGTAATATGCAATTTAGCAATCAAAAGCTAGAATCCGTGAAGTTTTGACACTATCTACGGCATCAAGCATTGTAAAGTAATTCCAAATATTTCTCTAAATATCGCCGTATTTGTAATTGTTGTGGTTTAATACAAATTGAGGTTTTATATTTGCTTGTTTAGTGAAATTACGGTTCATATTCGTGTTCTCATTATTTCGGTATTTATCTTCTGTCCCTCATTTATTTTTTCTCCCCAGTGAAGTCATATACCGGGCGCATATAAGGGAACTACCCATGTGGTCTATATTTTTGGTTTTACACCAGTGCAAAAGAATCACTAAAAGGTATTCAATTCAAAAATGTAAATTAAAGACGTCAATTTATATATATATATATATATATATATATATATATATATATATATATATATATATATATATATATACAATATGTCAAACGTAGATCCCGAAGTGCAATAATATCGAAAAAAATAAATCAAAGAGGACACGATCACAATAATTAAAATATCGTGAGTGAGTTTGGTGCGAGGAAGAAGAAATGACATAAATGAACTCTATTAAGCTTTTATCAGCGATCTCTACCGTGCTAAATAAAACAATTTACAAGATAGTATAGATCGCATGCACAAATCGGTCCACAAAACGGAGAATTATGTCAATGAACATGACTGTGGGACAATCATGGAACTTGCTGCAGTAAATGGACAACAGTTGTTAATATATAACCACAATAAAATAATCCGCCTAATATGTATTAGTTTGACCTGCAGTGAAACGTGCACATTCCTCGGTTTAAATATAAAAGGAATTTATATAAGTTACCCTAGTTGTGTCCACGACAAAAGTCATACTTTATACAGCCAAAATAAATATAAATGTATAGTACCAACGGTGAACGTGCCATATATTACTACAGAATTTTCGTCTGTTAGCACGGTGGTTGGGATACATCATGTTTGTGGGATCCAGCGAGGTAACCTTTTTGTCTTACTGCCAAAGCATTTATTTGAGTGGTTTGAAGTATGATTTGCGCCAATCGACCTTTGACAGTATATGAAATGAAGGACCAGTGTTCACCTGTGTAATCTGTATTAAAAGATTGCAACAGCTAACACAAGATTAATGAGTCTCTGAATTCCAGCACAAGTAACGTTTTTGCATGAAACGCTTACCGTATCTGTCACAAGGTTCGCCCAAGGAGAAGATGAAATCGTGTTTCAGAGAGAGAGAGAGAGAGAGAGAGAGAGAGAATGAGACAGGCACTGCGCTCGATTCAGCAACATCAATGCTATTCAATATACATAAAGTGTCCTTTACCCGTCCTCAGTCATCATATAAACATCTCAAGTACAAGAATTTCAATGACTGACCTGGCTTGATCAACAATCATTTCGATGAGAGTTACAGTGGATAAAGAAACCCATAGAAATCCATGTTTAAAAGATTTTTGGAGAGATGAATGTAACTTATCAGATTTCACAAGTGGATACCTGAGTGTAATGCATCATAATATTACACGTGAAGAACACAGTAAATATAGTGATCACTAAAACCAGTATGTTTGAATTTACTCATTTAATATATATTTTAATATAGATATCAAATACTGCGTTTAGTAAATATGAATCGGCCGACACTATTAAAAATAATATTACAGTCGATTGTGAATAAGTTAAAATTAGACTGTTTACCCTCTTTAAATCTCATTTCAGATGCTTAGGGACGGGACTATTTTTTATATATCCCTGCAATGTTTAACATATAAAGTAGAAACTCAGCTCTACGAACAGAATAGAACTAAGAATAAAAAGTAATTAGGAGGTCCTTACGTAAGCTACAGTGTAAAATTCATGAACATCCGTTACGTACTTTGAGATACTCAAGTTTAGAAATAGTGAAGATAAACGGTATCAGTCCTGCTCATTTATATCCTTGAATTTAATGACGTGACAAAAGAGAATACACATATTTTCGACGTTTAATCGTCCCTTTAAATGCAGATTTGTGCTAGTTTGTTGCAATTCTTAAGTAAGTAATGCTAGCATCAATGCAAATTACCCTTTTAATACTTTGCAAAAAATGAGGAATTTTTTAACAGCAACACATTGTATCTTAATTACCATTTTCATATAGTGCGATCTATTATTTCTTACTATCAATATTCACATACTACAAAACGTATATCTGACTTCACTTACCATATTGTTATGTGCAATTAATTTGCGTTTTTTTTAAAATTATTTATATGCTGTGGTCAATTGTATTTTGGACTTGACCTTGTCCAAAATCACGTTAATTTTCTACCTGACATGAATCGTTGATTTTCGTTTTGTAAACAACATGTTTATCTCGATAAGTACATTGGAAATTACTATTAAATGCTGGCTCTACCTGTTATTTACCATTTTTTGTATTATACGTTTAGTAACAGACATTCAAATTATAGCTAAGATTTTATCGTCTAAACATTTGAAACCTTCTAGAATGAAATTTTCCGTTAGGTCATGTTTCTTTTTAAAAATGCAAATTGTAACTTGAGGTCAAATAGAGGACTGTATAGTCTTGTTTAGCGAGCAATCATTCATTCATGTTGCAACATCTGAGCACAGTGAGTTATATTGTTGTTGTGTTCATTTTGACATTTGGACTGGAATTTATTTATACAAATTATTTAATTCAAGTTATTTTTCCCTGCAAATGCAAGCTGCTCAAACATATCATTGTTGGAAATAGAGACTTGGATTTATAATGTAATTCAGATTAAGATTTATTCTTGGATTGTATTGCTGTGATTCAACAACAGACTGTTGGCACATCACTGCGATAAAGCATATCACAATCACATCAACATTTCCAACATTCGATATATTTTGGAATACCACTTAAGTTTATAACCTAATAAGTTTATTCAGAACTCTAATGATCATGACTTGTGTTAGAAAGCCATGGATTATTTGGGATATAATTCACAATACTGTAAGTTCCTTTTCCATCTTTTACTTTGTATTCTATGAAAATAAATTAGTTGTTAAATTTTCAAACCTTGTTGGTTTTCTCTCTTTTCTATTACTTAGTTTAAGACCATAACGTCATAACACAATTCATACGGGACAAGGCATTGCATCTGGCTTACCATATTTATATGATGCTATATATTATTACTGACTTTCCATATTCATATGACTCTAGACAGAAGCAATGCCATAATTTATTCACCTGCACTGACTTAAAAATGTTCATCTACCCAAATGTTTTCCTTGACTTATATATATATATATGTGTGTGTGTGTGTGTGTCCGACTATACATTATCACTGATTTACCATACTCATAACTCATTAAACACTCTTGAAATGTTGTGCGTTAAGCAAATAAACTTAGAACGAGTTCTGGTTCTGTTCCCCAGAAAACACAACGATTAAAGAAACTTTCGTTGTCAGCAAAACTATATTCAAAAGTCATGAATTCATTGTCATTTACAAATGTAATTATTTTAAGTATATTTTAAAATAACAGAATAAACATAGGTCTCTTGTTCAGTTAAAGTTAAAAGTATGTTCAGTTGCTTTGCTTGTCTCTGATGTGTGATGTGATGTGATTTTGATTTTTAACGTAGCTTTAACAATTTTTCAGTCATATCGCTACGATGTCTGCAATGTGGCAGTTTATAGTGATGTCTAGCACTGGGGCATCATGCCGCAGACATGTAGCATGATGTCCCACCCAGTCACATTATTCTGACACCGGGCCGACCAGTCCTAACACTAACCTCTTAATGCTGAGCGCCAAGCGAGGCAGCTGTTAGCACCATTTTTGTAAGTCTCTGGTATGACTCGGCCGGGAATCGAACACACGACCTCCCGCATCCGAGGCGGACGCTCTAACCACTAGGCCACCGGAGCGGTCACTTGTCTCTGAAGTCAAACAAATCAATAAATTGCATTAATTTTAGATGATTAACATTCTATAGCAACATTTGCTTTATATCAACAAGACTTCAAACATATTTCGTCTGTTTATAATAACATATTCTCCTCTGCGTCACAGTCATCATATTACAACAACGGTGTCACTTTAACAGACATTCTATATGTTCATATAATGATTAGAATATGCATATATGTCTTATTTTTGATAGCATTTTGTGAAAGAACAAACACGTATGCTTCTCTTGACCATGTTACAAGAGAACGCCCTAAATATGAATTTATTCAATTAAATTTTAAGTCAAAACAAAGATTAAAGCCAAGGATGAGTAATGGATAACTCGGTTAGTATTGCTTAAAGTAAAGAACCAAGTAACACGAACCAAGCTAAGAGCATTTTATATCTCGTCTAAAATAGTATTTCAACTATTTTTCGAGGTTGGTGTAATGTATTATCCTGCAATTGATAATACACGAAGAGCACGGTACATTTAACGAGTAGTAACATTATAACCATTAGCTTTGAATGTCACATCCAACGCACACAATGCAGTATCAGGACTGTAAAAAAGATAATGATATATTTGAATCATTTGGGAGGAAATCGTTCGCAAAAGAGAAGCTATAAGATCCGCTTTGATGTTTTCATGAAGGATTCTTACCATATATATATATATATATATATATATATATATATATATATATATATATATATATATATATATATATATATATATATATATATATAATGTTTAAATTATTATATGATTCGTATCTTTATATAACACAAATGTTACTGGAAACCAATCTGATCAGAAGCTCGGTCTCAAGGCTTAAAACTTTACATCCTATGGCTACTTTTCTCGCACCTTGTGAATTTGTCAGCTCTAAAGAGGCTGAATCGGCCTATGAATTCAGCTGCAAATTAGTTTACTTTACTTTTGTTAGAAAGCAATATAGGAAATTCTGCTAGCAACCTATCGGCAATAAGGTGTGATAATCAAATCCATATCAGTTGTAAATATTTTGACTGTTTACAAATGTAACATTTGTCTCTCTCGGACATAAAATGAATTTTCATATATGTAACATTCTTGTCAAATATACAAAAAAATAATTTTTTACATTTGTGTAATAAATAATTTAGTTTGCATATGTAAGAAATGATTCAGCATATCCAAAAAGCATGTAAAATTCTTCTTCAAGCATACATGTTCAAAATAGCCTTTTGCATATTTGAAAGAAAGAATCAATGTTTAAAAGGCTTGTTGTACAGGGCATAATTTCTCTAAAATTTTTATTTCGTTGAGTTTCTACACAACACATACAAGGATACATACATATGTAACAAAATAGGAGATAAAATATAGGATCGAATTTAAATAAACTTCAGCAATACAATCCGGCGCACATGCCACAATGCAAAATATCCTGGTTACTATATACATATATATATATATCAATCATATACATGTCATCTAGAAATTATACATTCATGCATGCATGCACGACCGACAGAATCAAACTCATCCGGATTTGTGAACATTCATGAAGCATTTAGTATGCCAGTGAAATGTTTGTATTTCCATATGGTAAACTTCCACGGTGTAGGTGACCGTCTGGCCGTGACCTTTGACCAGATTAACATACTAGATGACATAGTTATTTCACTTAATTCAGTAACTAACGTCTTGACATTGTGAACACAGTTCATATAGTCATAGACATGATCTCTGTGCGAATATGAAACTTTACATTAAACTATGCAATACCTAACTAGTTAAAACGGTGTCATATATATTATGTCCAATTCGATTTTACATTAATCGTCAGACTTTTCATGGGACAAATTTAGCACATAGGTTATGTATGCCTGTATTTGTCTCTGCAAAGTATTCATTCATAATAGCAATATTGTGTTTCAACAGAAATAATCTTTCTTTCTTATGTATTACACTGGTCTATAGCCAAACATGCTTTCGAAATAAATGTAGTCAAACTTTACTTATTCTAGGAAACTGAGAACGAAAATGATGCTTAAAATGGTTGATATGGTCTAGTTTTAAAGATATGTTACTGGGTCAGTTAATACGACCCTTGACTTTGGAAATTCGGAGGATAAGCGATTTATAAATGGAAGGGATTTCAATTTAAACCTGAACTGACTAATATACATCTTTGACTGGATCTATGACTGGGATTGGACAGGTTTTGCTTTTTAGGCAAACCAATGAATGATTCAGTCCGAAGCTGGTATCATGTCATACATGATATAAACTGCATCATGTTAAAAGAGAAAGTCATGGACAATACAATCATAACTTAGCTGACATCGCTCTGCTGAAGACATTCCTCTAGAAGTCATACAGTGTCATACTCTCTTATTTGTCAGTGTTTGATTTTGCAAAGGTTCACGTTTCTGTTTAGCCAAAGTGAACTAAGATGCCACGTACTTGTGTGAACAATGAATGTAACTTCTGCTATGTTTGTGGTGAAGTGACCTTTACGTAACAAAAGCGTAGTATAACCACTATGGGTAAGAAAGGCTATCACCTTTTCTTGGCTGCAAAATTTGAGATCAGGACAAGAGGTTGCAACACTTCTGCAACAAATCTTCGAAAGTGGTTGAACAGCAAAAGGAAATAAATGAATTTTGCAGTGCCAGTACTTTGGAGAGAGCCAATTGATCTTACCAGCAATTGTTACTCTAGTTGGAAAAGGTGTGTCAAAGAAGAAAAAGTGGACTGTGCATTATCCAAACATTCCATAAGTTATACGCACTGGATCCCAAGGAGAAGCACTGCTCGTTGCTTATGAACATAATTATTCTCACTTGAATCAGACGAGGACGACGTAGAGGATAAAACTACTAGTCCTGAATTAACAATGTCACATGACGCATATATTCTCTAATCCTCCTCCTCTGAACAACACCTCATAACATAAGTGAATTGAATGACCTTGTCAGTGATTTGGAACTATCCAAAAGTAAGGCAGATATGTTGGGTTCCAGACTACAGCAGTGGAATCTCCTGGCATGCAATGTTAGGGTTCTCATGTTCCGTGACCGTAAAAAGGATATAGTGACATTCTTCTTCATGGAAGGTGATCATGTAGCCTACAACAACATTGATGGTGTTTGAGGTCAGCCATCAACAACGTTCATGAACGAGATTAGTGGAGACTGTTCATTGATTCATCGAAGACGAGTCTTAAATTACTGCATCATGGTAATGTTTTGCATTAACTTCCAGTTGGTCATGCAGTCCATATGAAGGAAACCTACGAAAACATGATTTTCACCATATAAACTGAGATTAGCCACTCAGCAGGCATTGGAGCCTGGGAGGACACGTGTTCACCATCCACCACTTGTTCAATCAAGGCAGATTGTGTTACCACACTTGCACATCAAGCTGGGTCTGATGAAGTACTTCGTCAATGCCATAGATAAAACACAATCAGCTTTCAAGTACATCCGTGGATAATGTACAAGGTTAAGTGAAGCTAAGGAAAAGGAATGTGTCTTTGTTGGTCCTTAGATTCGTGACCTTCGATATACATCCAAAGATATATCCAAATATTTTAACAGAACAAACAATCGGATTGCCAAGAAGAATAAATTATATTTATTTCAATTGAATTCTTTGTCAGTTTTAAATTATTATTCATTCATATGCTATTATAATGTAAATTTGTTCACTGGTGATGATACTTTTCCAGAAAATTTGTTGACCTGAATCATTCTTTTCATAAACACCACGTGTTGGCCTGGATGCTGACCTTTATTTAAAATTAGTAAACAAAGTTCTATTTTTTTAAAACTGATGGTTTTTGTCAAGGTCATGATGAGCTTTGGGTTTAACATGTAAACAACGTTTTTGTATTTTTTTTATTTCTGAGAGAAAATTATTGGTCTAATCAAGGGCATATTCTGTTTACGTGATATAAACATTATCACTTGAACCTCCCTTTCTGATTTCGCAACTAGGGGGAATTTCGAGATTTAGTTTTATAATACAATATAACCTTTGTTTTTGAGAGAGATCTTTCAGTTTGTGGCTTTTTATACTGATGTCAAGTTATTTTGTTGTAGCAAGATCTTGAGCAATAATTTTCTTCAGATCAGTTGGATTTCAAAAGGATTAATTCATTATTCTCTGGAAATATTTTGAGGAGTGCTCACAAAGAAATTTTGGAAAGACATTGCTTGCAAATTTAATTTGGATTTCCCAGCGTGCCATTATTTTTATTTCTACAAGGAACTGTAGATAAGCACATTACTGACTACAGCATATGTCATCGTCATCCATCTTTGATTTTCCATCAGGATTCGAACTTTAAATTATTAGAACATTTGTTTGCTAGGTCTTTTGCAAAATAATTCGTGAATTATTCTTGGATGATCTTTGGATTTGATTCTTGAAACCGCAAGTTCTTCTCCCTTTTTCATTCTTACAGAATTAGGAAAAAAAAATATTTGTTAAATTTTAAAAAGCTGGTTGTTTTCATTCTGTCTGTATTAATGTTTATTCGAGCCTAAACACGTGACAGAAAGTAAAAATTAGGTATTAAAATACAATAAACGCCAACATTTATTTTGAACTGCAATTTAGAAATTTAACTGGTTCTGTTAGCTTGGGGTTTTTGCTAAACAACTTCGTATGATGTTTGGTTGTTCCTAATTGTGCCTTTTATACATACGATATCATTGCTATAATGATCATCTTATTAATGGATAGTCATATCAGTGTAGCGTTTTCACTGCAAGAGTTCCTGTGATGTATATTTAGTCATAAGTGAAACTGGTGCTTATCTGACTTCTAATATGACTGACACAATGAACATCTTGGAAATATTCTTCTCATTTGTCCTCTTAGGTAGCTGATAATATCGCCATAGTGCTGTCAGGAAAAGGCTTCTTTTAATGTATATTTGGTACGTAATAATAATAGTGTGAATCTGATATTTAACATTGCTCTTTTACATCCAACGTTGTTATTGTTGTTCCTCCAAAAACGATAGATCAACATGGTCATTATATATGGTTTCAGCCCTCAGCATATAGAAAGATGAAATTCTGAGTTCCTTTAAATTATTTTCAGGTGAAAGACAACGAACTCATGCAAGGAGGAACTAACTTCGTCTACCCTCTCCATCTACAACTGCATTATCTCAGTGCAATGATCATGTGCTCTTCCACGAATGGGCTAGAGAAACGTACAGTTATGGACTATGATTGTTTCACACCTGGCTACCACAATATATTGGCAGCATCCTGGTATGGGGACGGGCATATCATGCAATCTTGTCACGGATATGCATGACTGTTGTTTCTTTTAGGGAGGATTCTTCCAAATAGTCCAGATTTCAATTTGGTTTGGAGTCTTGTGACTGATAATTTACTTAGTACTGGTCACCGGGTACTAGTGACATGTCATCAGGCATCAGTTATAGGGTATCGGATACCAGGCATTGATTCTAGCAATTCAAACATTGGGCTGAATAAATCGATTACCTTACAGTGTTATGGGAAATATGCCACCCGTCATTAAAGGCAGATTCATATATTGAATTAGGGCGCAATGCGAGTTACCCCAACCCCTACACTGCTGATTAATCCTACCAGAGGGAGGGATTCTGCATTTAAGCACTCTACTGAGAATAATGATCAGATCGACCCCCTCATATATATCCCGCTTCTCCCTATGTAATGTGGAGTTTACCTTTACAGGGAAATGATTCACATCACCATCTTACAGATTTGTTGATCACCAATGTGCGGTCTACTAGCAGTATCGGCTGTGCACCTTAACCACATTCTCAGATTGACTTGACACGGATGGAGAGGGTTAGAACTCTTTCCCACAGAAGCCACAGAAGGAAAAATAAGAGAAAGTCGATTAAGGGAAGTGATCAAAAGGCTCCTCTCCATCCTTCATCCATGAGAGGGAGACCTGGAAAGACATCGTTCAATGCTGCTATGACTCAAGGAAATCGTGTTTCTCATTTCTAACACCGCTCTGGTCTCATCAGCAATTCATGGGAGCACTGATATCCGAATAAACATTCTTCAAGATTGCGATTACATCGTTCCTGAAAAACTGTTCACGATGTACACTTACATACATGACACATACTCACATTTGTTACTTGGCCAACGTCACAGCCAGAGATCCGAGAAATTCTTTTCCAGGATCCACTTGTAACAATCGTAGCCATAAGAGTGGGTCCCGTGTATAAATACGCATCATTGTTTCTGTGACACTAGCAGAACCTTCTGTCAACGGCTCTGCTTCTTTGTATCTGCGCCGCAGATGCGGAAAGTCGTGGGTTCGATCACCGGCTGAGTCATACCGAAGACTTCCAAAACTGGTACTAACAGTTGCATCGCTAGGCGCTCAGCATTAAGAGATTAGGACTGGTCGGCCTGGTATCAGGTTACTGTGACTGGGTGCAACATCATGCTACATGTCTACGGAATGATGCCCCAGTGCTGGACATCACTATAAACTGCCACACTGCAGACATCGTAGCGATACGACTGAAAAAGTGTTAAATTTACGTTAAAAATCCTAGTCACACACACATACTCTTTGTATATGTTGGTGACATCAACAACGCATATTTGTAGATGTGTCATTTCCCTATTCGATCCCGGACACGATCGTGTGGAAGAAACAACAAATAAGCCTGATGGGCCTCGGTTGTTGTATGGACATCAAACTAACCCGTATCATCTGTTTTGATACTGGTAAACAAATTCGCTATGGCGCTTGTTTAGCCAACCATGCTCGAATTATCACATAAATTACGTTGGCTGCACTGGCTAGCTGTTCATATCCAGTAATCACGCGGACTTTCATATATTTTGGATAATGTCCAGCTCTTTGTGTTCATTGTTTATATTGTTTTTTATTTGTATTATTTCGGTTTTAATTAGAGCATAATGAGATAGACCCGGTTGGACACTATCCACTATCTACCACCAAGTGTAATCATACTTCATTTGACGACATATCGTGAGATTCGTTCTTCTACTGTTGAATTAATTGTATTCAAGTCATGGAGCAAATGACGTTCACGGAAATAATTGGATGCTTTATAATCAAGATCATGTTTATAACAGGTATCGTTAATGTGACTGATAGGTACTTTATCTGGCTTTGACTGATTATTACAATCGAGTCGAAAGTCAAACTGTGTAAGAGGCCCACAGGAATTGTATTCAGGGAGATGCTATTTACCTGGATATTTACTACATGGTGTCCTGGTAAAACTGTCAATGCACCCGCGATATCACCACTGCCGCTGACTTGTTTAATAAAGTGATCTTTGCTTCAGATCGAAACCAAGTTCCATTAATCGCTGCTCGTCCTTTCTGTCTTTGAACATGAGTTGGATTTGAGGTACTGATTCTTGTGCGATATCGCACGCAATGCGAAGACATACTCTTATGATAATTATTCAATGGCGCTACACAAAAGAAAGTCCGCAGTCAATTTTTCCGTCATTGACTTCTCCACACAAGCTGCAAATAGACGGTCCAAGTATGGCGATGGAACCGTGTTTTCAAACTCGGTTCGTGCTCTAATGATTGGTCCTGCTGGATTCGGACAAAGTCAGCTTTTGCTTATACCTGTTTATTTATCTATTTCCATGCTTATAATATTTGGCTGACCCATATTCTAATTTCGCTTATGGATCAAGACGGGCGGGTGATTTATTTGCGTAGTGAAATATAGCAGATACATCTGGACATTAGAGATGGACCTGACATTTAAAATTATCAATGGCAGTGGTGCGTGGAAGTTCCAAACCCATTGGCACAGTTAACGTGAGAAAACCCATGTACATGACATATTATGTAACTGGCCTCGGTGATGTTGTTCGTGGTTTATTTGCGAGTGCACAAAAAGCACTCGCATGGAGATCGAATACGACGATGTAACATAGCACCACCATCAAAAACAGTTCCAGTTACATTACTATCGACATAATCAATGCCGCCTACAATTAGAAAATCATTAGCAATGCAATTATCAGTTTCTGGCAATGGGGAGTAGATTTGAATGGTAGGTGGTATTCTTAAAGCAAATCAATGATGTATGGCTCAGTTCACATTTAGTGTTTGATCAAACATTATAACACGGGAGCGCCAGTGTCAGTAGATCAAATCAAGAGAGATTTTCAGTAATTCTCACATGGAGCCAGATACCCCAATTAACTAAAAATATAATTGCGAGTACGACACGTAAAGGTGTACTCTTCCATTTAAAGCATTCTTGGAATTCGAGGGAAAAATGCTGCGTAATATTAATGCCAATTACGAGTGGGCTTTGTTAAAAACGGTAGCATAGCGTTGCTTAACAGTGTATACTACTCCATCGATGAAAAAGGAAATCGAATTCATTTTAGACAAGTTTTACGTGGCTACAGCGATTCTCGGACTTGCCATAAATAGCAATGATTATACGAGAACAGCTGTCTCAACAACGATACTTGTCAAATATACAACTGATAACGCTGATCATAGACCACATATGATCTTACGGCTTCGAAATAATCCAAACAGTGCTGATACAGATGTAGACAATTTAAAGTTATCTAACCCAAATTTAAATATTGGACACCACGCATTGGTGATTCATTACGATTTTCGTGAGCAATTCCCCATATGCATATCTTTGTGTTTCGTGAAGATGTACACTAGGATATATTTGGCGCTAAACACACAGTTAACAATTCCTACGATGCAGTTCTTCGTGATTGAAGCGTTGCTGCTGACAAAGTTGTATTAGAAACATTAGCTTTCACTAACTGCATAATCCCGTTTGTTATCGTTTATAAAGTCAAGAACTACTTTCACGTTGTATGGCTCGCACACATCACAGACGCACACTCAGTAACTGCTATTGCGTGACAGTTTACTTGGCAAAAGGTACCCATCATTATTTTGCTGCACCAAACATGTGTTTCTGGCGTTTCGACCTACAAATCGAGATATTAACCAGGCACAGAATAAAATGATATTTGACAACTTAGACAAGACTGGGGTATCTTTGCGGTTAAACGGCCATCAAAAAACCTCGGAAGGGGTTCATCTTAACTATGCAGAAGCAACTCCTCATATTGCACGAGCATAACACAATCTGTGGTCTTACATAGACCGGCATCAAAATGATGACACCGATTTGCAAATGTCTTAACAAGATTTTCATAGGTTGTACCCAATCAAGTGCTTCTCATAGGAAACCTTGACGATTTTTCCGCAGTCCTTGGTTGATATGTATTTTCATTTATTTGTCAGTAATGCTGGTGTTAGCTATGGACGCTATGCTGTAATACTTTCTAACAAGACACTGTTTTTCGAGAGATCGATGCTCCGGTGGAAAACGCATTATTAAACCCGTTCCATAGTTAGATAATCACGAGGTGAATGTCGGCCTAACTGAACATCAACTTGCAAAAAAACAAAGTAATTAATATAAATTGTGAAACTTACTCCAGTACAATTAAAGAGATATGTCCCCGTGTAGTTCATACAAGCACAGCTCACTCTGCTTGATGAGACCAAACAAAATACCACCTCACTGATATTAAAACTGTCCACGCCAAAGTTGGCACAAACGCAAAATACCAATGGAATATTCCCATCCCTTACAGGGATTCCATAATTATTGGCTGCAGCGACCAGCAGTTATGAAGGCTGAGGCGTTAGGAGCTGATGGAACTGTTGGGGATGGCTTTTAAAAAGGCAATTGAAGACCGCATTTAAAATGATCAAGTTTTCGATTGTCAGGCACGAGTCGTCGTATACCCTCAGGTGGATATGTTCTATTACTAGACCGCAGAAGATTACACCGTTGATGGAAGGGAATATTACCACGTACCCATTGACAGACGCTGAAATCGATCAAACCTTTTCGTGATATTTTTATGCCAAATAAATATGCATCGATGGTGACACGCACACCTAAAACTGGCATCGACAATATAGATTCATCAACAGACCCTGGCATTCACTGGGTCGCATACGTGGTAACACTTCAAGATACTTTGTAATTTTACTATCTGGACTTGCATCATCAGTCGAAGTTGTTTATTATTTATCCCTGGGTATTGGGGAACGTGGACAAAAGCACTTTTATTCCAATTTTTCCATGCAAGCTCAATTGGATAGTCTTATAATCGTGATCTTGCATTGACGCGTTACAAACACTTATCGGTTTAACGTTAAAGTACGTGTGATATTATAAAAGAATGTCCTTAAGACACGGTGCTGATGTGGATCTGAAATGATTCTCCAACAAAGCATGATTTGTAATAGTCTACTGCCTATTGTGAAATAAAAATACGCGATTGTGTTATTAATATAATAAATATGACGGACCTCAATCTTACATTCACAAACAAATAATTGAAGCAGAACAACACCTGCGAAATGAAATTGCTAAGAGAACCGCGATGAACGTAACTTGTGTGTTTGGTCCAAGATGCTAATTGAAGTCTTCGTGTAACTTGAATCACGACACAATCAACCAATTTAGGTGCACCAGTCAGAATTGTTGTCGTAGCTATATCGATAGTAACTGGTGTCTTTGGTGGTGCAAAGGAATTAACTTTGATGCGGCTACACTCCCGAGTACGCGTGTATTCCGAAATGCTTGCGGGCACGCAGAGAAGTCTTAATACGATAGAGATTAATATAGCCAGTGTAGATGAGTTTGAGATTGCGCTGGCGGAAATGAAAAATCACAGACAGTTACGAGAACACTAGAGTAAGTAGTATCAAATGACGGTTTTGCGGCCTTTTCACCCAGACGTAATTCTATCCACAATGCCTGGATTACTCGCGTTAGTAGTGCTTGCATGTGTAGAGTCAAAATTAATAATCAGCAACAGGCGAAGCGCAGATTTGGGCTAAATTGTCATGTTGTGTAGAGACAAGGACAGATGGAAAGGTTTTAAAGAGATCCACAGGGGCAAAATTACTAATTACATACTACTACTCACATATAACCTCTGTCCGCCTGGGTTAAAGTCGTATCTCGGCAAGGTAGCTTGTAGTAGCTTTCCATGGGTCGGTGGATCTTCCTGTGGCCTTCCTTTGCCAATATACTGGCCGGCATGTAAAGCACTGATATATTCATCCAGTCATCTATGTACTGAGACATTTATACACATACGCGCAGTTCCTTTAAGGTGGCACATGTTGATTTGTCATATAGATATTATGTTTAGTGCAATGTTTCTATTATTGATTAACCTTTTATAATTGTTTATAATATAATTTTGCGTATAATTTTGCAAGTAAAAGGTCGAAACACTTTACTCAACAAAACAGATATGACGCATTTGTTGAGATCTTTGCATTATTATGGAGATTCGCGATTTTCACCGAAATAATTACTTTTTCTCAGTACTAAATGAATATACACTGAGAATGTTTGACTGCGTCGCAGCAACGAATATCATAAATCATCTAGAAAAATAAACATGTAGTTCTTTAGAGACACAGTAAACTGACTCTAGCACCTAAGCTTTGTGGATGTACAATTAACATTATTCAAGTTGTTAATACGAGTTATGATGTTGAAAATTTAGAGCCACGACTTTGTGCACATTTTATTTTTCCAGAGTTGTACGTGCATGTACTTTTGCATCCTTTACTTTGTTACAATAATAGAGCCTGACTTTCAACACTGAAGAAGGCTTTCTACAAAGACAGGTAAAAATGATTGTTTTTTGGATCAAAGGGAATGAGTTTTTAGTATGCAGAAAAACTGTCATGCTCATCATGCCCTTGGGCAGGCAGCAGGCACGTGTAACTTTCCTCCAGGTTGAGGGATAATCGATTTCCAAGGACACATCCAGTTATGTAAATAAAGGGATTAAACCAAGTTGCAAGCCAGTTTAGGCACGCATAATGTAGGTTGCCATAGAGTTTAATTATCAACTT
This sequence comes from Sinohyriopsis cumingii, assembly GCA_028554795.2. Lineage (NCBI taxonomy): Eukaryota > Metazoa > Mollusca > Bivalvia > Unionida > Unionidae > Sinohyriopsis > Sinohyriopsis cumingii. Next base: position 145,646,483 of record CM068827.1, read on the forward strand.
TAAAGATTGACTACAGGTATATGTTCATTCTTGTAGACATCTGTTGTATTAAAATCTCGAAGAGTCAGTACATTTTCAGGAGTCTTTTATTTTAAACATGGTAAACTTAATTTTGGATCAAAGTAAAAATTGCTTATAATGTTTTGATGTAATGGTAAAATATGCTTATTTTAAATGTCTTTATCTAGGTGCTGCAAAATCTCATTGACAGTCATTAGAGCACTAAATGTGTAATGGAAAGGTTATAGGGTCAGTAGACATCCCTGGGTAAATTTCCTTATTGTGTCTTTAGGAAGGCATCATATCCAAAGCATGATATTCATATCCAAGGCATCATATAGTCAAATGAAGTTTTGAACATGCCGTTTAAAATAAATCATCAGCCAAACGGCTCTGTCTCAACTCTCGCTCAGATATCTAGGTCATTCACATGCCTAAAGTGCTACTCTGCTGTTACGTAATGATACTAATTATTGTTGCATTGGGAAAAGAACATATACTTTTTTATTTACTATAACATTTTGTACTGTAAGAAACATACAAGTTGTGTTTTTTTAAAATTTAGTGAATAAACTTTTGTTAAAATGCTACAAACATAGGATTTTGTAATGACTTCGTACAAATAATCTATAATAACATTTCAGACAAACATTTTGTATTTTGACAAAGTTGTAAACCATGAATGAATAGATGGTTCTCTCATTAGTATTACGCAGACCTATACTGTTTTTATATATGGAAGTGAAAAGTGTGCTGATATTTACTGGAATAATACTTTTGAGACTTGCCTCATGTTCTGGTCTTATCACAACACCGTACTGGAGAAAGAAGTCAACTATATATATTGATATTGTTATGTCTTGTGCTAGAAAGACTATTATTATTGTTACCTGACATAAATATTGATGTATAGCACCACTTATTACTGGCAATTGTGAAGATGAGCAACTAGTATTTCTGTAGAAGCACTATCTATTTTAGAATTATGTAAAGTAAGATTTCTAGGACAGCTGACTCTATGGTAATTTGACCTTGTTCACATATACAAGTGGGAATGCCATGTGTTCTTTTAGATTTGTCAGCTGTTGTATTGCAGGGCGGCAGATTCTCAATAATCAAGTAATCAGAGGGTAAAGTCAAAAAGTCTAACCTCAATTGCCATCATCATTTCAATGGTAAGTAGGAACTCAAAGATCAAATAAATCTGCCATAAGATTCGCAAAATTAGTTTCTGACATTAGTTTCTGGTGCACGGAAGCTAAAACGAAAGTTGTTCCTCCAGTTGCTCGAGATGTAACATTATGAACGGAGTCAAGCATCTCGTTTCACAGATACCCATGATAGGTGATGGGTTTAGAACCCAACAAGACACCTGTTCCTAAAATGTGTCCTTTGGGAAAGTTACTTGGCTCCTATTTCCTCAGTATGTTATATCTATAGTATGTTTTTAATGGTTTAATGGGAATGAAGGCGGTGCCTATCTGATTGGTATCATGATTATAGGAAGAAAACAACATATTCGAAATATATTATGTCGCACATCAGGTTGATATTATATATATTAAACAATTCTTTGTTTTAATGTTCAGTCTCTTGAATCATGTACAGGTATCTTGAGTTACAATTTGAGAGGAATTATTTATATAAATTAACCATTGGAATTACAAGGCTCTCTTCGACTCCTTGGAATAAAACACTACATTTTACTCAAATTGTTGATTTTACTTCCTTTCCGTTCCATAGTTTAAAACCATCGAATCTTTTTAACAAGTCAAACCAGATAAAGAATATCCCATCCATCATTTTGTCAAAATGGATACCCAAGTTCAAAGGTTACAATAGTTAAAGACAGATTTTTCACGTCTATACATATTAGTTAAATATTTTTAGTTAGAAAGGAATTACAAAGTGATAACAGTGAGTGTGAATACTTCAATAGTTGCGTGCCGAAACCAAAAGAAGTCATAAAATTAATAAAATAAAAATTATATAACGATTTATATCAGCTAAATTGCATGCACTTTAATGGCTTTAATAAACATATTGCAAAACAACAATGCACATAATCTAGACACATTCTGGAAAAGCTTGTTACTGTATCAGTCGGAATCATCTTTCACATTTTAAACAATAAATGAACTTCTTACATCAACATACAGATGCAGAATAAAGGATAATACATTACAGGTCTTCCACAAGGCACACAATGATGTGCATATTTTGAGAAATGGTTGTAGACACTAAATGGCAAATTTTACCCGTGGCACACGTTTATCCAGCAAGAAACCACACATTAAGTCTATTTTTGTAATATCTGATATATCACTAAGTACAGGTACTTTCTTTAGAGAGAGGTTAGGCAATTTATGTAGCAACATACTGTAATAAAGTGTTCAAACTGTGTCCAATGTTATGCAGTACATAATATTTTCGACATTTAAAGTATATAAATATCGACATCGTTTGGGAGATGTAATGGTTATCATGTTGTATATTTGGTTGCCCTGATAGGTTTCATATATATATATATATATATATATATATATATATATATATATATATATATATATATATATATATATATATATAGTTTCTTGTTTGCTTGTCAGCTTATGTCTTTCTTTCTCGTATTTCCTTTTACGTTGCAGCTTTACGTTACACTGTGTTTGGTTTTGACAATGATACAAATTTGTACATTAGAGGGATCATACAGTTTTGCAATATAAAGACAGTGTACCATAAAATAATTTTCATTCTTGTTTAGTGTCTTGAAGCACTCTGTCTTCAGTTTGCTTTACCTTCACGCGCGGTTGACTCTAATCGGTTACTCGCTCTAGAGCACAATGTGCTGGTTAACAGTGAAGTTTATTTTCCATATAGGTAACTAATAATACATATATACCATTCATACATACAGTCATATAGCACAGAAATATGGACCTCTTTTTTCATACATAATAAAGCAGGCTAATGTCGGAGAACGTTCGACTTTGTCATTTTTGGTAATATATTGGTGACATTAAGAAAAAACCAAACTCCCACCTTTTCACCAGTTTCACTCACCAGGTTCTAACATCTAGGGAAAAAAACTAAGTGCAACCTTTTCACCAGGTTCTCTCACCAGTTTCTGACATTGATTGCAAGAAAAGCTACGTCCACCTTCTTCACCAGTTTTTTCACCAGTTTCTGGCATCGAGTGGATAAAAACTCCAAACCAGCTGTCCAACTTATTCACCGGTTTCTCTCACCATAATCCCCCAACCCCCCCCCAAAAAAAAAATCAACTCTCTGAAGAAAACGATCACGAATCTGAAACCCTTCATACAAGGCGCTAAGACCAAGACTCTATGTGTTTATAGACTTACTGGAAACAATGACCTATAGAACTGAAGCAATGGACCAGAATTGGAAAAAATGCCAGGAGACATGGCAGAAAAAGTGGTTGTCCTGTCAGCCAACCTACACTTTGTTTTTACAAAATATGGTTGTTACACCTCTCCGCAACGATGACGTCGACAGCCAAGGGAGAATGAGACAAGTATATAATGCAAAATACTTTCATTTCAATTACATTCTACGATCCAAACCCACCAATTTGTTACTATTGTCTCTATAACATCAAGAATTATGTTAAAAGTAAACTTGCCACCTTTTTAATGTTAATATATACTTGTCTGAAAATCCAATTTGAAAACGTTCAGAAACAAATGACAAAATCCCCGTAATGTATATCATATTCACGACCGCAACACTCCAGTACATTGCTTAAAGCAAAGCTGATATGTCCAAGTAAATATACACATATGAAAAGACATAGGCATTTAATGCTAAGACTATATAGCTAGCAGAAACATCTGCAACCAAAACCACAAATAGTCAACGTGTGCTTTACACATATATGCACTCAAACGGATGAATATTACAGTTATTTGTGTTGGAATATAGATTTCAGATTAATAAAAACGAAAAAATAATGTATTATATTGTACCATTGAGTCTACTGAAATTGACGTATTTCAACAATCTCATTTCACCTACAAAACCACCTACAGTATATTTATATATGTTTATTGCTACCTTTAGGAACCTTACCAGGCAACACACAGATATATATATATATATATATATATATATATATATATATATATATATATATATATATATATATATATATATATATATATATATATATATATATATGTTTGCAGCAGAGATGGTGTAATGGTAAGATTATTCTCCATTTAAAACATTTAAAGGTAAAAACATCTGTTTTGAGCTAATTTAATTGCTATTTTCCTTTATATTGACAGTTCAGAATATAAAATTGCAGCAGCGTTGCTTTAATAGGCGACGCTTTCTTTTAATATGTGGCAACACGGTTGGTAACATGCCAAAATGTTGCTTCAGCGTTGTTTTACTTCATGGTATAACATCTGTGCTTCCTTCTAAAAACAATGAATAGTGAAAATTATTTGTGCCTGTGAAACACATAAGTACATCAACTGTGAAATATGTCCTAGTCAACATTAGAAAAATAAGATACGGAACTATGTATACCCTCTACCCACACATATTTTGGTATTACAAGTTTTAAGAACAATACAAATTTTCTAACAGTGCTATTATAGCTGGTCAAATGACATAGTGCCTTCTAGACACGCATAATAGGATACTTGCTAAATTTAACAGGTAATCCTCAAAACTGTAAGGAAAAATATACTTCATAGAGGTTACGTTTCCGTGGGAAACTGAATCCTAAAACTATACATATATAATATATCTCTATTATACATAATAACTTGTACCCATAATTGCGACGATTATTTCTGAACATTTATTTGAAGTAGAGACATACTGAGAAAATCAAATTTCATGAACACATAAATTTTAAAAATTCACTCATAATCACCTTACAACTCTCCCTCTCTTTCTCTCTCTCACACCTTTAATTGTATTTTCCTTTGTTTCATTGGGTTTTGGTTTTGCTATTATGTTCTTTGGGGGCATACTGCATTGAAAGATCTTGAGAATGGCTGGATACTGTATTTCAATAGTGAAAATAACTTTAAAAAGTCGCTGTCCTAGAAATAAACACACAAGTTTCAAAAAGACACTCGTTAGAGACTAGCATTCTTGTAACTTGTTGTAACTAGCAGTAATACTAACCGTATATAGGTTTTGGTGACTAGCATAGATACCTGTCGTAGAAAATGTTTGGCAGCTAGCATTGATGCTGGACGTAGCAAAATTACAACAATGGATACCAGTCGTAGCAAACTGTGGACGACTAGAATCAATATTGGCCAAAACCTCCGGCATGGCTAGCATCAGTTGAACGCACATATGTGTTACACCTATCAAATATGGTCGGTGGAAGAAACAACACATGTACTTCACTGAAACTAGATAGTTAAGAGTTCAGGGTGTATAAGATCGATGCCTTGCGGTTCAGAAAAGTAGTGTTGATAGATCCGTACAAAAAATCCCGGGTGGGCGTTGGCGATACCGACAGTATATACCCACGCTGAGGTGGTCTCGCCCAAGTAAAGATATAATTCTGTCCAGGATATGAACGGTGCTTACGGTGAACTGAGTTGTGGTCCCTTAATAGGGGCCTATCAATCAGAGATGGCGTGTGGCTTTTGATCCGACCTAATCTAACAACAATGTGAAATGCACTGATGGGATTTTATTTCCCAGTCAAAGTGACTGATCTCGGAACTTTCTAACACGTCAGAACTGGAATCTTGGCGGGGAAAACGTCTATGACAGCAATTGCTTCACTGAGAATATTAAAGCCACACGCCGAGGATCTACTTATATTGGACTAAGGGAGAAGCGAAGTCACCTAAAGCCACTATTAACAATGGTGATCAGGGATAACAGCCATTGCTATAAAATGCTGCGGCATAGGCAAGAACCACAATAACTAGTCATGTTTGAACCTCGCAAAAATATGCTATGTGTCACTCACCAGTACCGTAAGATGTGAATCTTTTATGTTTCTTATAAAGAAGTTGAGAAATTTCCCGTCGAAGCCTCTGCCAGCGGCACAGGCAAACTTAGCATTCAAAACCAGGTAGACACAGTAATACGTTTTGAGCCTAGGATGTGAGATGTGTATTGGGTGTTTCACCTTTCTTAAGAGGTTCTCAACTAGATGGCCAGCAATCCGACATCAGGTGAGCTACCGGAGGCAACGTTGTATCTCTATCGCCGTTTAACAGCCAAACTAACAACATACATGTCATTTCTATAAACATTTTTTGACGTTCGTAGAAGAGACACCGCAGCCTGCCAGATGATATGGCAAACTTTGTGCCCAGCACATCAACCGCGTCAACTCCTCACCCATGTGTTTTCCAAGTGACCACATTATACTATCATTTTGTGAAATGTAATTAACTTCGTTCGCATGAACTAGATAAGTTTCAACTGAGGAGAAATTTGAGTTCGTAACATTTAAAAGGCCTTATATTGGTGGAGTAAATAAGATTCTTAGAAGATAATTCACAACGTATACTGTTGTATATTAAACGCAAATATGTATGATACCGTAAAATGAAGATACTGGATAGGATAAGGTTTCCAGCCTCCTAACCATACATATAATGCTAAATGCTTTATTGCATGTCTTGAAATATTCCAAATGAGTTTTTGTTTTTGTATCACTAAACCAAGATCGAAGTATTTACATCTATAGCTTATAAATCCATCCAATAAAATACTGGTTAACAACATGCAATTTTATGTTATCAAATAGAAAGAAAAAAAAAAAACAAAAAAAAAAAATAATAATATATGCACAAAATACAAATGCATGTATTTATCAATTTTTGTCCTCTCGATATTTTAGTCTATGTTCTTCTACATGGCCTACGTAGTGCATTGAATGTCCTAATCATAAACTCAGTAATGAAATAATCGATATTTTTGTGTGGAAATTTCAATTTTGCATTTGTTAGATATACTAGTTCAAACTAAGATCAGTTATATAACAAAACATAAAAACCATAAAGTATCCATAAAAATAGTTACTTTGAGAAAATGGAATTTCAAAGATAAATATAATTATTTAGTCATTGCCAGTCATTGCTATGTATGTATGTATGTATGTATGTATGTATGTACATATGTATGTATATATATGTGTGTGTATGTGTGTGTGTATGCATGTGTATGTGTACGTATATATATATATATATATATATATATATATATATATATATATATATATATATATATATATATATATATATATATATATATATGTGTGTGTGTGTGTGTGTGTGTGCGTGTGTGCATATGTGTGTGTATATGTGTATGTATGAATATGTGTTTGTGTATGTATATGTGTGTGCGCGTGGGTTGGTGTGGATGTGGATATGTGTGGATGGGATTTGTGGATGTGTGTGGGATACCGGCGTGGTTGAGGATGGACGTGGATGTGTGTGTTTGTGTATGTGGATGTATGTTGTGTGTGTCAATGTGGATGTGTATGGGTGTGGATGGATGTGAGTGTGGGAGCGGATGGATGTGGATGTGTTCGTGTTTTTGTGTGTATTTGTGTATGTGTGCTTATATGTGTGTGTAATTTATAATTTACAGCTTTCCCAACACTTTGCTTTATAAATTGCGATATTGCAACAATATTAAAGTGCTTTATACACAATAAATCATGGTCTAAATAAAGCAGATATAATAACGGTTTCATCTGACCCCATTTTGATGATTCACTGTTTTGACTCAAAGTCATAGACTCCAAGTTCTCATGGGAATAAATCTCTCAATGACAAAAAGTTACTTGCCATAACAAATCTATTACACTGATTATCCTGTTTTGAATTAGTCAAGTTCTTTTCAAAGTCCTTAGAAGCTATTTCGACGAGGCAAACCAACCTCTGCCTAACATAGTCAGCTACTAAACATGTGTTGTAAATGTAACAAACAGTGGACACCTAGATAAGTAACACAGTTCAGAATACTGTAATGAAATGTCAAGTTCCCTGAGGCGGTGTAATAACCGATTTTCCTAGGTGGTTCTTTGTTAGTGTAAATACCTTTATAATACATTTCATAGATGTATCAGTGTCCTTTATATTTGTTTTAGGGGCCCCGAGTGGCCATTGTCTAAAGCACTCAACGTTCCTGATCACTGCCATCTCACCTCTGTCTGCGTGGGTTTGAGTCTCAGGCTTGGCTAACATGGGTACTTGAGATAGCTTGCCAGCAGCTTCTCGTGGGTCGATGGTTCTTCCTAAGGTTTTCCAGGGTACTTCCCCCACCATTTATACTGGCCGACATGTATAGCCGATCTTGTGCTGAAAAATGGCATTATATCCTTAAAGAATAACATTTGTTATGTATAAAAAAAACTAATTCTTAAATCTTCAAAGGAACTAAGTGCATAGGTTATATCAAGTTAAAAATATCAATAATTTATTAAAGGATTATTGGAAATTGACTTTAAAAGTAAAATTGCTTTTAACATCAGATGTGTATGCATGTTTGTTTAGTGTATGTGTGCGTGCGTGTGTGAGATCATATTATGATGGGGAAACAAACGATATAGCTGCGCCTGCAGAATTGTATGCCTCTACAAGTATTATATTACCAGGAAATATATGTTTGTCATATAAAACATACATTACAAAATAAAATGAATCGAGCATGTGTCAAAGTTTCTATCAAACTGTGCTAGACAGTACCAAATTGTGAATGTTGAATACGTGTTGGCAGATTTTGCAAGTTATTGTTTATTCCCCGAAGCATCATGAGAGATATCCGCGTCTACAGCTCTGTGAATTATTAGGTTACCGCCATTATACGGATTCGGCTAATGTGGGTATGTGAGAAAGCTTGCCAGTAGCTTCTCGTGGGTCGGTGGTTCTTTCCGGGGTTTTTCTGGGTTCTTCCTCCACCATTAATACTGGCCGCCATGTATAGCCTATCGTGTGCTGAAAAATGGCATTAAACCCGGCAACAACAACAACTACCGCCGTTATATATTTCTAAAAGAAACTAATTTGTAGTATCCTAATGCCGTCGGGATCGACATAGAGCATAACATACCTCATTAAATAGATGCTAAAACAGGGTGGTAAGTTATTATCAAATGTATCGATGTCCCGCTTTCCATGTAGAGTTAGAATAGTGCTATCTGGCCTTGTATGTAAGCAAACGTTGTTATAACGTTGTTATAACAAATTATTATGAAATTAGAAATTCCTCATACGGAAGTATATATTTTTCTCTCATGGCTTGTCTTATGTTTGATATTTATCTTCGCTGTCTGTTAAACAAATTGTTTACTATTAATGCTTCTTTCTATTCTCACAAGGAAGAAAACTCTTCTTAATAGCACAGAACTATGCAGAATTTTGTCAACTTAACTAATTGTAGCAATCATTTTATTTTAGCATATATATCTTGCGAATAATGTTAGAAAACCAGCCTGTTTTTTTTATTCTAAATCAGTTAATCAACAATGAAGAATGCTACCCCGTCTATATCATATTGATTGCATTAGATAATTTAGATAAAACTAAATTATGTCGAGCAAAGGTTTTAAGGCTACAAATGATAAGTTGTGCATTTTAGCGGCGAAATAAGAACAACAATCACAAATATAGTGATACTGACTTTTTAGCGTCGGCTTTACTATTTTAAAACATTTCCGCTGCATTTAGCTAGTTATCTCAACAATATTGAATGACCTTTGTTAATTTGTTACCTTTACTTTCAGACATCACCTGCCGCTATGTTTACTTCTTTCTCATTCATCTTCTCTCTCTCTCTCTCTCTCTCTCTCTCTCACTGACAATATGAACACTCTTTTGTAAGCAACCAAGACGAACAATCAAATGTTCACTTTAGCAATTTTGAATAAGAATGTCTCTGCCACTTTTAGAGGTAAAGAACGCATGAAATCAAACACTTAGCATTAAGTATGTTTATAATAGAGACAATAGACAGTACGGCTCAGTTATGCCTATATCTGAAACTAGACATGTTCAGTAATCATGGAATGACCTCATTGGTTTTGTTCTAGAGTATATTAAAAAGGAAAAAGGTTGTAGTTTTATAATGCACACATATACAGAGTAATTGCAAAATCGTTAATGCAATATATTGTTAAAATAAAATTTGTCTCCTAATTTACGTATCGAATTTATTGGTAGTTTGATGAAAAAAGAAAATAATCATTTAAAATGATAATAAAAAGTAAATAGTGCCAATGTAAAAAAAATTTCATGTATAAAGCTTATAATAAGTAAAAATTCAATGAAGCATGCATGTGCATGGACATCTCTATCTATCTGTCTATCTGTCTGTATGTATGTATTTATGTATGTATGTATGTATGGCTGTCTGTCTATCTGTCTGTCTGTCTGTATGTATGTATGTATGACTGTATGACTGTATATGTGGCTACATAGGAATGGGCATGCGTGTATAATTTATAGATGTCTATATGTAGAAAAATGGTTACAGTAAATACTCTCTTTTTTTATTTTGCTCTCTCTCTCTCTCTCTCTCTCTCTCTCTCTCGTGTTATTCCCTTAAAGTAATGTGCACTATTACTGAATTGTTAGGTTGTCAGTGGGATACTTCCACGACCTACTGCTACCTATATACAGAGAATAAAAAACATACAAGAAAAACAAACGAAATTGGTGACGACATAATCTGTTGAAGAGTCAATTTGATTATTAAGGAATGGTGAACTTTCCTATAAATATATTGATACATATTTTAGTTGCATCCATTTAATGTCTTTGCAGTATAAGAAATGGACTCTTAGGAAGTATATGGCCGATTCCATGTACACATTTCAGTCACTTACAGCATTAATACTAATTGTGTTTAAATCATTTTTGCATGAAACAAAATAGGTTCAGTTTAGATACATTGTATGACGCTGACATGAAAATAGTCGGATATTATTCGCGACGCATTGCGGAATAAACTACAGGAATCTGTAATCAGAAAGGCAAATCTGACTGTCAAAGAAATTTTGCAACTATTGTATATAGCATATACGGATATTTAAATGATGATACATATGGGATTATTAATATGGTTTCGAGAGTGTCATGCGGATAGAGGGTGGAAAGGGGATATTATAAAATTACAATGGTATAGTTTAATTCTTTAAGTAAGATGCGTCTGACATCGAAACAGCAAATCATAAAATAATCGTTATAAATTGACTGCTACTGCTGTGATATTATCTGTAATCAATCAGTTGATATACGTCTGGAAATACGTTTTGGCTTGCGGCAATGGGTTGTGTTCGGTCTTGATTTACTTTATGAGCAATTAGTTCAAAGATCCATTTTGACAAAGACCTACCCATCATCATTTAATCCTATGATAAAATGATATCTTAAGTTCTGGTAAGCTTTTAGCCTGCACTACATAAAGCACAAACACATAATATAAAATAAATATATAACGGGTTTGAAGAATATTTTGCATACGTAAGAGGCAGAATGTTGTTAATATTGAACTTGTTGATTTCGCTACATTAACGTAAAATATGTAAAGAAAGCTATACACATTTAGTACTCATTTCTTTCTTCTTCATAAAATGCAGAGGACATGTTAGGTAATGATAAAAACGTTAATACTAAGAACGTAGCACACATGCACATACAATGGAAAAATGAAGATACAACGTATATCGTTTATTCTTCATTAATTGTAGAATAACGTACACAAAAGGTCCACTAGACATATTCAGCGGCATTACATCCTTAGAGGCATTACAGTATAATGAGTAAAATGAGTCCATTGATCCCACACCATACTAAACTACACTAACACAAAAAAACGCATCGCACCGTAACACAAAACATTCAATAAGCTGCTAAACATTAAAGATAGTTTGGCAATTAGTCTAAATATGAAAATTACTTTAAATTAAATGAATAAAACCTAAACCTTAATTGCACCAGGTGTCTTTATTCTTCCTTTCCTGGCCTCATAACATAAACGAATGTAATGTCAGATTACGGTATGCTGACAATGGTAACATGAGCAGATGAGAAAATCGATATATTTTGAATTCTTTGATACATCAGAAGATAACGTAAACACACATGTTGAAACGGTTCCTTAAAAAATGATTTGCATTTAAAAGTTTCATAGTGTCCAATTGTGCACTTCCATGCAGATTATAACTCAAAAACTTTAGAGCAACATACAGATTTTAGTGAAGTAGATACTTTGAAATAGCTATAGACGTTAGATAAGTTAGAGTATTGTCGAGTGTTGTATCACGTCCTCAAGGTCTTATCTGTGGGTAATCAGGTGCCATGAATCACCTCATTGATCGGTGGTAATTATAATGGTTGATCCATAGTTGTTACATATAATCCGTAACCTTGAGAAGATCAGTCGATATTCAAATCTTGAAATGTAAATTTTAAAAGGTTTCTTCCTTTTCCTGTGTATGAACTAATTTATTTGCATGCTATTTGCTACTTTTAATTTCTGTCTTTCTGTGCATATTTGCTTATTTCTTTTCCAGTTCCTTTCTCTAACTCTCTATGTGTTATTATGTATGTGTTGCAAGACTGTAATGTACTTGAAATAAGTAACCACTGTCACAATTCACTATGTAGCTATTTTTTCCGAATACACCACCACACCCAACACTCACCTACACACACGCAATAAACTGACATCGAACAGTGCAAAACAAATATCTAACTGGCCTGAGCGCTTTCGACTCTTAATTAATCTTTTTATCTAAGGCAAATACAAAACATAGACAACACAAACAAATAAAACAAAAAACCGTTGCGTTTGCAAGACTTAACATGGGTGATTCTACATGAATTAAATATTTAAATGTATAATATTTCAACTTGCTTTTTTCAACTTGTTGAGGATGCTGGAACATATTGTTATTGACCTGGAAATTGATGAGCCATAACGATATCTTTTATTTATGTAAATTTATGTAAGCACACATTATATCCCAGATATTTCATTGGTATAGTAGTAGCTATAGGCTAATAAGCAAATTTTGAGAAATACTTAAAACAAAATTTGTCGGCTGCAAAATATAATTGTATTTATGCATGGCTATTTTCTTTTTCTTTTTTTCTTCTTCTAGTCTTCTTGGTTTAAACCGCTTGGCTTCAATGTTCTAACACGGTGTATCCAGTAAGATTCCTTTTCTTTCCTGGTTTCAGAAATCCAGCTGGGTTTGTGAGCAATTGCAATAAGTATTATATCACTGAAAGTGTGGCCAGGGAAGGGGAGAAGCGTTCTGCGAACGGGCTTCTGTGCAGCTTCTTTGTCATCCAATCAGATCAATGAAGGTGGATATTTATGTGTAACTTTTCAGTTTCTCTCACATACTTAAGGCTACAGATCTTACATGTGATGAGATAAACTACATTCTCTGTTTTACACGTCTTGTTTGGAACATGTATGTTTAGCTTTTCTCTGGTCACTGTCCGAGACAATTTCCTGGTATACATCATATCTGGATAGGTTTTGAATCTTTTATCGCCTCAAGGGCCAGATTAACTAAGGTGGTTTTGATTAGTGATTAGCTTTAGCTTCGCACTGATTAGAATGTCCTTGAGAATGTTTGGTCCCTGGTAGACTACTAAAAGATTAACGTTAGTGCGTCTGACTATTTACGTTGGGCCAGTGTTTCCCGAAAATTTTATCTACTTTAGGCATGTCTGCATGATAGGTGAGGATAAATGGAATCATGTCAGCCTTTTCTCTCTTTCCATATTTTAGTAGGTCATCGCGGTTTGTTTGTTCATCCGTTTGGCTTGCCTCTGCAATCAGGTCTTTTGTCGTAACCTCGGTAAATTAAATGTTTATATTGTTCGTCAGACCTTGTTAGGAATGTTTTATCGTCAGAGCAAATTCTGAGTATACTCAGTGCCTAGCTATATGGGATTTTCCTAATGCAGTGTTTTGAATGACAGCTAGTTGGGGGTGATACTCGTGTTAGTCGGTTGTTTTGGAGTAGATGTCTGCATGTAATGTGTTTCCTTCCAGTCTGGTTGTTGTGTCCAGGAATGTGGTTTGAGTTGGAGACTTATGCCGTTGAATTGTATTAAAGGATCGAAGTTGTTTGACTTTGATATATCTCATCCAGATTTCTCTCTCTCTCTCTCTCTCATTCTCTCTCTCTCTCTGTATCTATCTATCTATCTATATATCTATCTATCTATCTATCTATATATATATATATATATATATATATATATATATATATATATATATATATATATATATATATATATATTGATCTAAAACTAATATATTTGGAATGGATGTACCATGTTTGCAGTTGTAAAACATATATATTTGGAATGGATAAGTATTATGCTCAAGAGTTGCGTTGCTTTGTGTCCTATTTGATCTGAAAATGATTGGTATTTTCTCTATTCTATTAATGAGAGCACACATAAATAACCAAGACATTATAGGAAGGTTAAGAACAGATAAACGCATAGATTCCACCTTTCGTACGCAGTTTTCCTTATTTAATTCATGTATAGAAATTCCCGATATCATATTCCTTATTATACGAGCAATTCCTCTGGTAGGAGTTATAAACAGAAGCTTTTATAATTTAAATTGCTTTGTTGAATGTGATCCTTTCAATAACATGCTGTGTTTGCATCAGATTAATAGGAGATAAGTCAGTTGTTCAGTTTTATCCCATACAAGATTAATATTTCATATTCTTGACTACTATTTAGGATTGATTTAATGTACACGTGAAGGGGATATATTTATTGGTTTCAGTTATATTTATCTATATCAACATCTTCGCATTATTTAGATGAAAACCTGATGTCCGACTTTGGCTCAAGATCTTGCTTTTCCATAAGTCTTTCCACTTATGAATGAGCCTGTTCTGAAATTTGAATGTGATTTGAATCGTATTACACTTGTAAGAAATGAGCGAAATTAGGATTTTTTATATTCATCTCCATTGGTCCGCACTAAATGTCTCGATATAAATAAGCATCTCATAAGTGTTTATCTGTTGACGATTTATTGCTTATTCTAAAGGTTTGCCTAATACTATCACATAATAGGATAGGCAAAACGAAGGAAATTGTAGAAAGGTAGGTTTATAAAAATGGTTGAGCATACCTTCCATAAAATGTGCCTTTTTAATCATCTTTATGAATCTTCTGATGTAGACCTAACAAATATAAACGAGTTTAGGAAACTGTGAAATGCTCACACATTGCTATTCTTAATTCTACAGGATCCTATTATAATAAGTTGCTAATACCTGATATTTATTGCAATTAAATGAAACTGTTCGAATACAGACATATGCTACAGCCTATATTTATTAGAAGATGATGCACAATCTGTCAGCAAAACGATTCGTCAGTGCTCATCATATGCATAACAGGATTCACAGAATAATGGACAATGACCATGCTTTGGGGATATGTATTATAGTCTCAGATGAAGAAAAAGAATTGGTGATAATTTGGGTTACATGGACAATAACAAGGAAAACGATAAGTATTCAGTGAAGGATTCATGCATATTGCTTTGAAACATAACAAACAATGACATTAACAGCGTGTTTCTGTCTACTGAACATTCTTTTTTGATAGCTCGACCTTGTTTAGTATTGTTTAATCTGTTTTTAAATTTACTTTTGTATTTCTTCTCAAATGTTTTGAGTCCAGTCGTATTAATTTGGCTCAGGACTATATACTAAAATGGATTATTTATTATTATATAGTAATCGATCTGAGACTACTTCAGTCTCCATTTAATAAGTTGTGTTACTGTCACATTCAGAGCCAAAATCCAGTTTTATTATTCATTATAAGAAAAACGAAAATATAAAGCCTATATATAGATGGATGTTTACAACCACTGGAGCCGAACAATACATGATGAGTATTGTGTTATAATATTGTTTTTCCTCTTCGAATATGTCAATGCATTTTTGTATTTGCGATTGGATCACGGTGGACAATTGCAGGTTTAGGCGACATAGGTGAATGACAGTGACACAGCAATGTCGGAGAAGGGGAATACTTCTGCTAGCGAACAATAAACATATACTAAGATCGTTGCACTCTTATGATAATCTCAGGCTGATATTGAAGCCTACAATGAATACATTTACTGATATAAGTCCGTGTCCTATCATACAAAGTTGCTCCATTCTTCTAAACATGGATGGTGATCCAAAGAAGATGATCACTTTCTTAACGACCGTTGGAGGCGATTGTTATTTAAAGTACTGTAAAGCTAAAAATTTATGCAGATTCTCGACACACATTGAAGGTACATCTATTATCACAAGTCTTCTTTTATCAATGATATTAATTCATCTATTCTAATATATCGAGGAATAATGTTTAACTAAAAAATAGTTTCTCAAAGTCGGGTCACGAATTTATCGACGGCGGATACAAACATAGCTAAAATCGCCAAAGAGCTAATAGGCAAACTATGAAAATAGCTGCCAAAGAAACGTTTGAATGAGATTGCCACGGATGTTGAAACAAGCTCTATAATTTCCGAAAATGACACAAGAGCAAACGAAATAAATATATATATATATATATATATATATATATATATATATATATATATATATATATATATATATATCTGTGTGTGTGTGTGTGTGTGACTCACTCCCATTCGAGTATCTATAATAATATTTTGGTTGCGATAGTTTTCATATTTGCTTGTTTATTGCGAGGTGGGTGGGTGGCTGAGAGGCATACTGCATTGGATGATCTTGAGAGTAACGGACCAAAGATATTTATACAATTATTTGAACCAATTTTGGTAATGCAATATTAACGAAGTTACGTTTTCAGCCCCTCCCCCATAGCTCTCTATCACTAACATTAAGCAAGTCATATGTAACATTTGGTGACTATCAGTAATGGTAATTGTAGATAACCTTTGGTAAGTAGTAATGAGAATTTTGGATAGGGTATGCATACATACGCTTTGTCAAATAGCAATGATGTTTGTTCTAGCAAACCATTGGTCAATAACACGGATAACAGTTGTATAAAGCTTTCCACGACTAGCATCAATGTAGGCAATACATGTTGAGGTAGCTAGCATGACTCAGGTAAAAGCATACAAGTATTTAACATTACGTCGATTAAACATGGTCTCTGTGATTAAGAATACATCCAATTGGATGACACATTGAGTTGTAAAGAAGTGTGTAGGCAAAGGTGTATAAACATATATAGCCTGGTCGATACTTTGAGGGGAAGAAAAGGTATGTGCTGCAAATGCCAGGTCAACGTTGGTGACGCCAACATAATTTATTCACTCTTCGGTGGCTTTGACTAAGCAACGAGACAATTCTTCAATGATCTATATGGTGCTAGTGCGGAATTTAGTTGTGGTTCCTTGATATGCGTCGATCAGTTATAGATGTTTTATGGCGATTATCCGCTGTGCTCTAGCAACAATGTTGAAAAACGCAAACAGTCAGTACTCACGTGGGTGCAAGTATTACGGGATTGACTTCCCAGTCAAGGTGAGTGATGTCAGCTAGTGAGAAATCTTCAACCCATTAATTGCTGATAACATCTTGACAGGCGAAACGAATTATAACTGTAGTGGTGTTAGTGAAAATGTAACTTGCACGTCTTACACTTGGTTAACATTCTGGAAGCCCATGTCAGAGTCTCTAAAGGGATATGCGAGAAACAGCGGCGAAGTGTCATGCTTGAGGAGGGAAACATACCTTTATGTTCAAGCACTACTATCATCCGACGCTCATCCCTCACATTATCTACACAGAAAACGTTATCTCGAGGCATTGTCCGTCGAAGCCCCTGTCTGCATTTCAGGAAAGACCAGCACGCAAAACGCGCCGACAAGGTACCATGCAGAGTCTGCTGTTAGCCATCGATTGCAAGGAATCATCCAAAGAGGACGCTGAAAATGTTGAACGCCACATTTATCTAAAGTTATGAGCATAAATTGGGCGAAGTCCTTCTGTTCCACCTATTTGTGGACGTTCTGAACGATTGACAGCAGCACGAACTGGTTGTAATCGAAGGAGCAGCTGATGATTCATTTAAGGAAAGAGAGTACAAAGTTCCAATTAAATTGATTGCTTAAGTCGTCCAATAATCAGGCAACAACACTGGTCAACCGATAAAACAGTTTAAAATGATTTACCAGACCCTTACATCTTCTTTTGTCCCGTTTGTTTCTGTGATTGTGAAGTTATCAGATACCAGTTGTCAAGTCTATGAACCTCCTAAGCAATGTCCGGTCTGTCAAAGCAGCTACTTCAGCAAAGGGAAGAATACGTAAGATGGATTGTATTTCTTTGAGGTAGAATGTGGTTTTGCTTCAAGCCAAATATATGTTAGTCCATAATATTGTTTTGATTTAGCAGTTGAAATTCGAGCATACATTCACACAGGATCCAGTTCGTGTCCGAGGTAAATCATGGTCGTTGATGGGGCAAATTTTTTATCCGGAATTATTGGAACAAATATATCTGCACATACTGTTAGGTAGAGATCATTTCTGGCATTATCATTTCTGGCATTAGATTAGAGTTGAATATATTACTTTTTTTGAAATCATCAAACATATGTGTCATATCTTATTGAGAACTTTGTGTTTGCTATTCATTGAAGAGAAATCATAAAAGTCTGAAATCCAGGCAACAGGAACAACAACCCATGGATTGTGGGAAACGTACCTGTTTCGCCACATAATAACCAAGAATACCATCATACGAGGGGCAGCAATGAAGAACGCTGAAAGTATTTGATATATCTGTTTGGAGATAAATCAAAGTAATTATCAAAACCTTCGAAATGAACTGCTGATTTCTGAATCAGAATTCCATCATTGACCTAATTGTCCGATGGATAAGAGAGTTTATGAATCATTCTGAATGACGTAGCATTTTTGGACTAAATTTACTTGTGAAATCTATAAATTAAGGAATGGAGTAGGATTAATTTGGACCAGCAGAGCAATCCGTTGCCCATTCCTTTTATGTCTTTTCTTCAGTAATGTTGGTGTTCGTTTGAGCTGATTTCAAGTCCTTACACACAAGTGTTTGCCTTTTTCTTATAAAGCCCAAGTGGAGCCAATGTAGAGTACGGACATGCTTATGTGGGGTCGGCAAATGCTCCTCCTCTCAAGCAGCGGGTTCATGATATTTATATTTGTGATGTATCGAGTATGCAAATGTTGGAAACGAAAATGATGTTTGAAAGGTCGTTGCGATCGCTGGCTGTCTTGCAGTAGACCATTAAATGGCTTCGCAACTGGCCCGTGGAAGCGCATTGGTAAGTGCTCCCATAAACAATTGAAGCACTTGTGCTGAATCTTGCAAGAAAATAAAGCAGGTCAGCGGCCACTCTTGTAGCGAGTGAAGCAAAATCCTTTCGAATATCTTATGTTTGTCAAATGTTTGAGAATGATATTCGATTTTCCTTGACCAGACTCGAGCATAGCCTTCATTTATAATTCCAAAAGGGTGCTTCCTCACTGAGCTACACGGTGTGCGTTATGATGACAGACAGTATTGGCAGATCGACGCGCCGTCACCAATCAAGTTTGACTAGGATGATTCAACAAAAGAATAAAGTTGCGACCATGCGGTTATGCAAGCTTTCAGTTAATCAAGCACGGACACATAGATTAATACAACATATGATACCACAACGGGAATGTAACACTGTCTCAGCAGCTTCAGAAGCTGAGCCCGTGCGGAAACGTGTCTTTTAAGCTATCACAGGCAGCTGTGTGGTACCGTAACGACAAACTTCCTCTACACAAGTCAACGGGACAGGACGAGCCCGTCGCGGATCACACTGGATTCGTCTACGGCCAAATTCACCAAGATGGCCAAGCATGGTTTAATATTTTCTCTGTTGGCCTTATGAATACCCGCATTGATCACCGCGGGAAAGGAAGCCATGTGGAGTGTCGTCAGTGAGTTTGCTGGGTTTGGAACAAACAAACTATTTGAGAAATCAATATGGTAGAGTGTAAGCAATTAATGTCGGAATCCGACCGGGTTCGTGAGCAACGCAAGGTGGTATTTGCTTCCATTTATAAACAAGATAGGGCTCAAACGTTATTATGCTGACTGTACAATACACGGCCAGGACTACGATTTACAAGGCGGGTAATCTTCCGGATATCAGTTAACTTGGCAAACTCAAAGATCTATACATATCCGCGACGATGACCCGAAAATAAATTCTTAGGAGAGTTTAATAGTCCTACGATATATTCACGTGCAAACTCAACATGAATAACAATGTCGCGAATGTGAATGTCTCAGACGGTGACACAGACATGCCGACGAAAGAATACGTGCACAGCACTACGACACCTAATATCGAATGTGACCATCACGTAAAACGTCTTACCTGGTTGCGTGAGAATTTCAATAAAATCCATAAAGTCACTGATGTGCTTTAGCAACACCACCGCGGGAGGGAGAGTACCAAACTCCGGGTGATTTCCAAGATGGTGGAAAGTGCTAAAATCCGAATTGAGGCTGTCGAGGTAATGCGGAGAGAGGTAGCAACAGCCAATATGAGATGAAGCGATGTTATGCAACGATTTCTCGTTCTTCGTGACGACAGATCAATCAAAGATCAATTGACGTTATGGGCAGAGACTTCACTTAGGCAGAAACACCGCTGAAGGAAATAGACACGGAATTCAGCCATGTGTGTGTTGAAAGTGAAACCTAGCTGGGGCGGGTATCCACGTGTTACATATTTCGATATCCGAACGTTAATAAACACGTGTGTGTGTAACCTAACCTATACATACCACCGGGGTACAAGCCAATGCATGGTTACCCATGTACGGCCTAAAGGATGGTTTTGAACCCAGACAAAATGGGTTTTATAGAATCACAACGACGCACCCGTCATCGAAAGTAACAAAATTTATTATGAGGTTTTCATTCAAATATTACACAGTTACGAAGATCCGTAGCAGAACACATATAGTAGATTATGTGTTGTATATCTTAGCAGGTACATGACGATATAATGCAAGGTGGAGAACAAACGAACTTTTCAAAACTTTCAATGTCACCGATGATTGCAGATCATATTTGTTTTTAGAATCGATGAGCGAGAAAGCTCCTATCGATATTCATTTGCCAAGACCATCCGGATAAGGCAGAAACACAACTACACAACTAAACTGACACGCGAGAGGGAATTTTGCAGAGATGAAAGCTTGTCAGTGGCATGATCGATGCTGCGTGTGGCATCACCGCTGTTTTGTCGGTCGTGCTTGGTGTTACCTGGATTACCACATCAAGAGCAGTTGCAGGAGTTCCCGTGGGCAATGCCATCAAATCAATTGCGATAGCTGTAGGTGGCGTTAGTTTCCTTGTAAATTGCTGCCATCACATTTACATTCTAGGTAACGCAGATACATAAAACTAATAGATGTTAAGCAAAGTGGACTTGTAGTCTTGGTCGCGTCAGAAATTGTATTTGAGACTGTCTACAATTCTGTTTCAGTTTCAATGCGATCTAAAATCGGAAAAAAAAATTCTGGCATAAGTCGGGCAATTAATTGCCAAACAAATGCCAAAACATTATCTGACTACGGCCCACTAGCGGGCGACAGCCATGTACACGAGTGCGCTTTGCACGATTTAGTTTTTTAGCCTTCGTATGATGAGTTTGCCGAATAACTAAACGATTTGTCGCCCGCAATAAGGCTCCTGATATGCGTGAGTTGTTCATCCAAACGCCTAGTAACACATTTCTCGCAACCTTCGTGCATTTTAAACGCGGATTTTACCATTTCTTGTTCGACAAGTATTTTCAACTGTTGTGATCGATGTTGAGCCGAATCCGTCAGTTCGGCCTCACGAAATAGAACCTCATGGACTCGTTCTATATCTTAAGCGAGTGTTAGCAGCAGCACCCTTACACCGACTTTTCACTCGATCCCTTATTGCTTTAAGAATTTTCTTTCGGACAGTAAAGTGCAACTACCGTCGTCATGTCGCTGTTGAATTTCATCCAACTCTTCTCGGATGAGGTACGCTTACTATTTGTGGTGAAGTTTATGATCACTAAGTCGCAGAGTATGTCAGTAATACATGTATATATACATACATGCATACTTAATATGTTATACATACATACATAGATACACACATACATACATACATACATACATACATACATAGATACACACATACATACATACATACATACATACATACATACATACATACATACATACATACATATAAAGAGTCAAACCAGTGTATAAACAAATCAAATATCTTCAGTGCGTTTCTAGTTATATCTGCGCTAATTTCTGCATTGGCTAAATACTTGTGAGATCCTTGTAATTGATCCATAAATTAAATGTGCAATTTCGAAGTGATTACAAGTTGCAAAAGGAGAAAGAATGAAACACGGTTGGCGTAGTATAATGCCATTTACAAATCAACACTCTATTGTATGTAGGTATTTTATTATATGCTGTTTAGTCAATTAAAGCAGTGAAATAACAGTGGAATAGAAACACGGATCCGAAATAAAACACATGCATTATATTGACTCCAGTATATATATATATATATATATATATATATATATATATATATATATATATATATATATATATATATATATATAACTAAAATTAAAACTACACTAATCCATATCACATTTCGAAAGCAGAAAATGAAGAGTAGTAACGAAATGTATGCATAAAAAATAGTTTCTGGTCAATCTTAAAACAGAAGTGAAAATTTAGTTTAGAAAATTAACCAATTATGCCATGGAATAAGATCACAAGTACAAATGCAAATTCTTGAAGGTTATAACTCATGTGCATAACTCAAGCCGTATACTCCAGTAGATAATATACGCAGTTGATACAATTCTTTGCTTATTACGAGGATATTTATAAATCTTACAATGAGAAGATATACACAAAATATGAAAATATTTTCGCTTGACACGAATTCAGTTTACATTAATTTAATTTCAACACCCACACATTTTGTATGTCTGCTATAACAACTACTAATATCTTACGTCATGAAATATACGAACTATGGATATTAATTAATTTCATCCTTTGCAAAAAAGGGAATTTGAGTACATAGTAGCAGTTTCTTCAGCCTGCATGCACGTTCACTTCTCATTTACATCTTTATTCTTATTGTTCGTCCTGTTAAAAAGTCATCTGCAAATGGTATGAACCATCGGGTTATAGCTAATTATATAAGCCTGAACACTTTGACTTCGTCTGATTTCCCTTCCAATACAATTATGATGTTATTCCGGTCATTCAAAATTACACCGACTGGATTTTTCAATCCATGATCACTTGATAGTAACACACCAAGTTGTCTCCCTTCTGATGTGACCTGTACGACAGTTTTAGACTTGTAACCACAGCAGTAGAGGATTCCATTCTTATCGACAGTGAGACCTAATGCTTCTTTAAGATCATTGCTTTGGAAAGCATTCAACGTTTTTCCATTTATGTCCATTGTAAAAATTGTATTCCCAGCCGTGCAATGAATAATTTGTCCATCCGGACTGACACGGGATATATTGTAGTAAACACTCGTGCGATTAGGTCTCTGAATCCTTGTGATCAACTTGTATAATTTGTCGTAAATATCCAGTGAAAACTGTCCTTGCACAATTGTGTCCAAGATAATATATTTTTGAGAGTATGTTATTCCATAGCAATCACCATCAACGCTGAAGGTCCCTAAATTTGCAAGTTGATTGGCTACCGACACAATGTGTATTCTCCGTCCAGAAGAGGCTACGGCCACTGTCTCAGTGTCCATACTGCACATAAACCGAGGTTCGTTTAAAATCTTCAGGTATGACACACAATGAAAGCATTTATCAAATAGTTTTATTTTCCTATTTCCCTGATCGCACACCACCAGACGATCATCAGGAAGAAAAATACCAGAATAAATGTCACAGAGGGTTTCGTCTTCTGGGACCTTTGAGTTAAAAGTTATCATCGAGTCTGATTGAACGCGTGGTAACAGCATCTTTAATTTTTCATGCGATCTATCAGATGATAATGCTGGAATTTGTGAGGATTTATTGCGAACTTCACCGAATAATTTCGACTTCCGAATAATTCCTTCGAAATTCTTGTCATGCTGAAACTGAATTTGTATGTTCTTAAATTTATTTTGTAACACATCATGCGTTTGTATGTACCTTCTAACTTGTTGGGACACTCTTGTTAGGGTCATGAATGTTTTTGTGTCATCATTATCTGATTTTATCTCTTCGAGTAGCGTGATCTTCGATGTCTCTATAGCAGCTATTGCGCTCTTACATTCAACAATTTGGTCGGAAAGTGTTACAGCATCTTCTTTATACACTTGTTCTAATGTTTCTAATGTAGCTATTTCCAGTTTGTCTGTATGTTCCTTAACTTCCTTTGAACATTCTTTGATTTTTACGATTATGTTTGCCTTCTCCTGCTGAATGGAATTAAAGTTATTTGACCTATTTTCGAGCAATGTTATAAACATATTTCTCAAGCTGTCTAAATTGTCCAATATGTTCTTTGTTTCAGAGTTGTCTTTACATGATTTCGCCACTTTTTCGATTAAAAACAAATCTTGGCAATTTTTGTGATCTGTGGTGGCACATTTACTGCAGCAAAGATCTTTATCTCGAAGGCAAACATATGTATATTTTTTCATGTGCCTTGGGCATCGGAACAGTTTGTCGTTCGTTTCACGCAAAGTTTGATTTCCTGGCATTGACTGAAGGGTAATATTGTGATCCTTACTCACCTTGAATTTTCTGTGACAGTCGTAGCAGACCTGACAAAGATACTCCAAACAATTGACACAGTACGCCACGCAGATGCTGCGCGTTCCCTCTGTTAAACAAGGTTGGCAGTACACAACGTCGTCCTTGCCGGACTTCTCACTTAACATACTAGTCAAAATTAAGGTGTTTGATGGAAGCTTTGCCGCCCAGTCATCCCAGGTCTGTTGCGCGGCGGGAGCAGAGATGGGATGTCTACATATGGGACACAATATTGGGTCCGAAGATTTTCTCTCATACCCCTCAACGCATACATGTTTAATTATACACTTTTCACAAAATGTGTGTAAACACGTCAGTACTTTAGGTGACTCGAAAGTTTCCAAACAAATGGGACAATTCAACTTTGTGTGGTAAGTATCGGCCTGCGCTTCCGCCATTGAAAAGAATAACAGCTCCCTGGTGTCAGTCCTGAAGACAATCCACACTGTTTAAAGACGAATTGTCCTATTGTGTCTTCCTAATGTACGATATGGAGTACTAAATGTGTAAATCCACCGTGTTTATCTGTGCTTGAAAACATGTTCGCTTAATTTTATCGGTGTGTACGTCACCTTGCTCCAGATGAATAGATATGATCACGTAGTCCCTAATACAGGTATCGCAGTGCACTTAATTCATGCAACATGGAAAATACACGTATGTTATACTCGTATTAACCTTGAGAATGTGAGGCACTGTTGTCAAGCACGATCATTTGTAGATTACGGCTACAAATAATCAACAAAATAAAATATGCTAATCAAATGCCCCTTTCCATATGCGAAAATCTTCCCGAGGTACCCAGCTCATTATTGGAAAAAGAAGATGAACCAGTTAACATACGTGTACAAATTAACATGCTTATTTGCATTTATATAAGTATATACATTTTCTCATGAGAATGAACTTGCACAGGTGTGCATATCTTCACGGTGTGTAAATCTGAATCATCTCTGGCGGTGGAGGAACAGTAAATATGCACACGGCTATAAATTTTAGCCGTCTGTCAACTTTAGCAGGTGAACACAAAGCAAATGCATGTAAGTGTTTTACTAACTTCTAGCGTTTTAAATAATATTTTTTATTATAGGGAGTGTCTAAATGTTTGTGAGTGGCTATGCGGTTCTAATAATATTTTATATCCACAAGAACACATTGATATAACATGTATATCTTACACTCTGTATTGAACCACTGAAAGCGATATATGGATGAGTGGATATAATTGACATATATATGAGTGTGTGTGTGTGTGTGTGTGTGTGTGTGTGAGAGAGAGAGAGAGAGAGAGAGAGAGAGAGAGAGAGAGAGATTTGGATTATGAACGCAGCTTTAACATTATTTCAGTTATATCGTTTCGATGTCTGCATTGTGAGAGTTCATAGTGATGTCTAGCACTGGGGCATCATGCGGCAGACATGAAGCATAATGACCCTACCAGTCACGTTATCCTGATGCCAGGCTGACCAGTCCTAACACTAACCTCTTAATGCCTAGCGCCAAACGAGGCAGCTGCTGGTACCATTTATATATATTTTTGGAATAACTCGGTTGGGGCTCAAACCTGTGACCTCCGGCATTAGGCCACCGGAGAGGTCGATATAAATGGATATATAGTTGGTTAAATGAGTGCTTGCATCGATCGTTAATATGACATTTAGCAGAGGAAAAGTCCTGTATGATATGAACATATCCTTCGTTTCAAATCTTAGAACGCTGAGGTCACTTTCTCAGGCATAGTATAACTTAGTATGTTGTGTCTTTGTAAAGGATAAAGCCACTTTACAAATTTGAAACCAATTAGACCTAGTGTTTCAGTGACGTGCGTTAAGTTTTGTATTAGGGTCAATTTCTTAAGCATTACTGGTCACAGGCTGACAATTTGATAATGTAGATAATTTTCAGTTAGTTCACAACCATTTTACTAAAGGTAGGTCAGTGCTACCTTTATTGCATACTTCACTTACTTTACTTAAGGGTTATGTTTCGGTAGATATATCTCCTAATATTGGGACCGATCAGAAATATCATTATAATAAAGAATATAAACATTATCGGAAAATATCGTACTGAAAAGAAAAAAGAAGAATTCGATCTTGTTTATATTAAGGAAATTTAGCGAAACGGGATTTAGACCTTTTTGTTAGTATTAATACTATTTAATTAAACGGCACGCATCTGTCTTCTAGAACATTATAGTCAGTGAATTTGTGAATAATACTGTACATTTTTAAAAGATATAGTGGTGGATTTCGAGAGATTAGTGCCGTTCAACCGAACTCTTTTTTCGGGTACATTGTTACACGTTTCAATCTAACTTCAACATAATATACATATCACATTCTAACATTCCCCAAACATTTTTCAAAGATATTCACTTACAGTTATTAATAATGAGAAGAAAAAGTATAATACCTCTAACAACAAAAATAACCAAACTAATAATAATAATAATAATAATAATAATAATAATAATAAAAATAAAATAATAATAATTGTATTTTTTCTAATTTACTATCAAATTATTCCGAATACAACCAATATGCATATCGAAACATTGGTCAGCATTGATAACTTTGCTTAAAGTCTTATTGATCTAGTGAGAGAGAAAAAAAGGGATTCATTAGACTTTATGTAGAAAACAAATGGACTGAAAGCATTTTATGAGGAGTCATGAAAAAGCATATAAAAAAGACGGTGATGAACAAGGCATGAAATAATTGAATTAATATGCGAAGGAACTTCATAGGGATTAATAATTCTATTTCAACCTTAACGTCCTTCAGGATGATGTTTAATTTGGTTCAATAATCATTTTGTTAAAATAGTGTAAACCATTATATATATATATATATATATATATATATATATATATATATATATATATATATATATATATATATATATATATATATATATATAGATAGATAGATAGATAGATAGATAGATATTGGTTATTTATTTATAAATGCAGTTAAAATTGCAGGTTAAGTAAAACAACACACGATAGCTGCCCATCAGTAAAGAAAATACTGAACAATAATTTAATGGGCTTTTGTGATCAATCATTAATTTAGGTCATATGTCCACATGTTGTCATATAAAAAATATTAACCTGCAATCACTATATATAAAGTGTATGTATCATGTTATAAGTAACTTATGATAAATTTTAATTATTGTATATCGGGAACTTATTTAATTGGTAGTTTTTAAATATTATTGTCGTGAAAGCACAACAACGTCACTTGAGTCATTTCAAACGAAACTGAGAAGAATTGTTTCCCCTATACAGGCTGAATATGTCTACTAATCCAATGATTTCATGGGTTTAACTGTTTTCATGTGCGATTATACCAGTGTACCTATTTCATAGTTATTTAGTAAAGCTTTCATGTGCAAATATATCAATCCACTATTTTGTGTTAATTTAATATACCCTAACATATAAATGTGCCCAAAATGTATTGGGATCCTTGTCGATGATAACTGATCCTGTTAATAAGTATCAACCGAACTGACTTGAAATTAATTAAAACTTATGGACAATTAGCACAATAAAACAGCATTTGCAGTATATAAGTAAAACGTACGGAACACAGATGTAGGTAATTGCAAAATACAGAGAAGAACTACATATGGTTACAAAACGTATTACAGGATCACCACTGCATAATTACAAAACAATATAATATCACAGGAACTCAAAATGAGTGTTTTCTATCCCGTAAAGTATATGTTAAACATTGGGACCAGCATCGATAATCTAAGTCAAACTTCCAGATTTCAAACACGGCGACGTCTGTTTTGCGCACAATAATAATGTTTGCATATTTGAATAACTGCGTTAGTAGAAGTGGAGAGTTGAGATTGTATTTTTATATTTTATGTTTTATAAATGCGCTATATCACATCGTCTCTATTGAGATCTCAGGGATCATTATGGCTGAGCTATGTAGTATGTTCTACCAAATATATAATGATACTATTTAAATCTTATGCGTATGGAACATCCACATAAAATCCCCAGTATACGATGACTGCCAGTGCGACACATAATTATTTTTGCACTTGATTGTGGTAATGTTTAACCAAGTATCACTTTTTGTAGATATGGTAGTTTTTGAATACGAAGGGTCTACTTGCACAGGTGGATTAGTGGTTATTTCAATAACGTATTGTATACCTGCATATGACATGATTTACTATACAATAATATATATGTCTGCATTCTCTATATTTGTACGGCAAGTCACCATCGCTATTTGATTTTTGACGTTGTATTTAAAAATATGTACATTCTATAGTAAATCATCATTTACATTTGTATCGGAGTGGTATAAAGCACAGAGACTAGTATACAATAAATTAGAGCAGCGGTCGGTTTAGATGTAACTTGTCTTTTGAAACCCGTGAGTAGTAAGGTGGGCCACCCTAGGGCAATGGGAATTACCATTGAAAACACCCCTGGGCCACTCTAGGGACAATGGAAATGTAACATGGAGAAAAACGCTGGGCCACTCTAGGGACAATGGGAATTTAACATAGAGTTTGGGCTTGTCTAGGGACAAGGGAAATTAACATGAGGAATAGAGTTTGGGCTTGTCTAGGGACAAGGGGAATTGAATATGGGATTTTTTTTTTTATAAAAATTTTTTAAATTTAAATTTAAATTTAAATTTTAAAAAGGGGTAGGCAATTGAAAAGTCATTCTCTTTTCGAGAAATATGGGTGGCCCTGAAAAGGGCATTTGGGTTTATGTTAATGTATTCATTAACATAAAGGGCACCGCATTGGTCTTCTTCTTGTTCTTAGGCTGCGTCTCACTGTTGGTCCGTAAATCAGCACTCTTTTGAGGCATCCTTGTCTTTCTACGTAGATCCTACGTATCCACAGACTGGTGTTTGTCCTGTGTACAACGGTCCACTTGGATCGGACATACATGAGCATGTCCGTCCTAAACATCATGGAAGACACAAGGGTGGATGATTCGACTGTGGTCCACATCTTGAAGCGACGAGAGCAGGTGAATCAATGCAGTGAACTGCGCTTATTTATAGGTAGAGGAAGGATTGAAACGGATTGAGTTCATTCACCAATCCGAGCACGCGTTATAAAATTCAGTCAGCTCGCATCCAATCCGAAGAGAGTAGACTGTGACGTCAGTTGGTCTATATAGATTCGCTAGCGCTTGTGTACAGTCAATCTATGCGACAGTGATTCAACATGACGGAAACTCAGAAAACGATCCATTGGGGTGCACCAGCAGGGGAGACTGCCCAAGGGAACCCGGACTTACTTTCAGAAGAGGTGAATTGGGATTTTGTGGATTTTCTCTCCTCGCAAGAATTTGTTCCGGAACCTTCGTTACCTTCTTCATTACCGCAAGTGGAGAATTTTAGACAGAGACAGAAAGAAGAATTGGAGAAATTTATACAACGACAAAAGGAAGCGGAACAAGCTTTTCTCCTACAGCAGCAAGAAGAAGAAGAGGTAAGAAAAAAACAACAGCAGCAACAGCAAGAAGAAGTAGCAGCAAAGAAACAAGAGGGTGAAAATCAAACGGTCACGGTACTGTTGGACATTTTAGCGGAGTTAAGAAGTCTGAAACAAATGTATCAGACTTCTTTATTACGACCGAAGAGAATACGACCTTCCCGAGCTAAACACGTCAACGCTGTGACTAAGCCTACCGTACCACCCTTAGTGATTTCAACCCAATCATCATCATCAACATTACGCAGTCCAGAAGTAGGCCTTGGCCGTGGCAAAGGCTTAAGACAGTTAAAGTTGATTAGTTAAACTTACCCCTACACCAAAATAAAAAAGGCCCTTTTCAGGGCCACGCACATTTCTCAAAGAAATACAATTTCAATTTGCCAATAACTCAAAAAGAACCACTCATTTTACCCTTATAGTACGTGTCTGTGTATGAGTGCGTGAGTGTAGCTTCTTATTTTTAAAATCATAACTCAAAGACACTTACCTTATATCATTAATTTATTTTTTTCTTCATTTTTACAATTCAATTCACAACAGAACACTTTAATTAAAAGTTCATTGACTTCTTCTTTCTCCTTGTTTAGTCTCTCTGTTTTTTGAATTTCTTCACCGTCTTTTCCTCATTTTCTTCCCTTCTTCTTTTCTTCTCCTGTTTCTTTGCCTCATTTAAATAGAATTGTCTTCTTTCTTCCTCTTCTTCCTCAGAAGAATCCCTCTCTTCTTCCGAAGAATCCCTCTCTTCTTCTGAAGAATTCCTCTTTTCTTCCGACTCCTCTTGTTTCTTTTTTGGGCAATCTGGAGACCAATGTCCTTTTTCTTTACAATAATAACAGGTATCTTGACTTTTGTCTTTTTTAGCCCTTGTTTTTTTTTCTTTTTTGGCGGTCTGGACATTCTGAAGACCAATGCCCTTTCTTCTGACAGATATAGCAAGTATCTAGACTTTTATCTCGAAAGGAAGGAGAGTAGTCCGTGGGCTGGTCTGAAGAGAATTTTCTAATGACCCCTCGCAAAGCTCTGACGAAACGTTCGATTTGGTTAGTCTCTTCCATCGTTGTGCTCGGCTTGAGAGTGAAATGAATAGTGAAAGGACAAGACACGCACCCTTTTATATACGCTGGTCTGCCATGACTATAAATTAGTTTATGGTGTTTACACTTGAGTCATTTGACGTTTTGCACTCAAGATGAAACGATCCTATTCATTCGAGAAGAAAGAAGAAGAAGAAGAAAGTAAGAGGCAGAAACGTGATCTATCGCCTCGTACCAGAACTGAAATTTTGGCACAAATTCATGCCAGTGATTTTGAAGAGGACATGAGTGAACCAGAATTTGAAACCTCTAAACCAAGTTCACCACTCTTAGGCAACCCTGAAAAATACTATTCCATTCGAGAGACGGAAAAGCGCTCCTCTAGAAAATTTAGAACCACGGCTTACACCTACACGGTGATGTTTAAAGATTTCAAGTCCGACGTACCACTGGAGAAAGCAGAAGGGTTTATCACCGAGATGTGGGATTCTTTGCTCACCGCACTCAAGCGACAATGTCAACCCAAAGAAGACGATCGCTTGACACTATCCATAGATCACGACGGTTTGAAATCCCCTGTTTGGATCGAGTTTAGCAGACCCGCAGAACTAACCCCTTCCAAAGTCATGGACAAGATTCAACACGTACAACAATCTAATGACCAGTTTGACATCACCGATGGTAAAGCCACACTGAAAATGGCCCACGTCTCTCCTCCTCAAGGGACTGGACGCAAAAAGATGTTATTGGTGGGCGACCTTCGCAAACCAAAACAAGTCTCGTCCGAATTAACAACCCTCAAGACCAGATGTGTTTAGCCCGTGCCATCGTGGTGGGACGAACCTATGCCAACAAGAACGACACGGTAGAATGGAAAAGAACCTGGGAGAACATTCGAAAATCGAACCGAACCAAACAACGAAACGAAGCAGAACTCCTGTTGCAACAAGCTGGCCTGTCCAAAGACACACCCTGTGGCATTCCTGAGATGCAAAAATTGCAAGATGCCCTAGCTCCACGCTACACCTTGAAAGTGCACCCTCAAGAAATGCACGGGCCTCTGTTGTTTCGAGGCCAACATTTTAAGGACGGAAAATACATTCATGTCTATCATCACGATGAACATTTCGATACCATTACCAGTATCACCGGATTCCTGGGATACAGATATTACTGTGAGAAATGTGACTATGGTTATAATAATCGAGAGCAACACAAACATTGTGGATGGAAATGCTCAGGATGTTTGGCCTCTCCACCCTGTCTGAGCGAAGAACCAGTGCCTTGTTCAGCTTGTCTGCGCACGTTTGTCAGCCCTACCTGTTACCAACAACATTTGGAAACACAAGGTTCACAGAAGAAATGTGCTTGTCAACTCCTGAGATTGTGCCCTACGTGTGGACAAGGCATACTTACCAATAATGCCAAGGCACACGTATGTTCAGGAAAGAAAAAATGTCACATTTGTCACCACATCGTGGACTTGGAACACCAATGCTACGTGCAAAAATACCAACCCCCACCAGAGAAAGAGGACGGTCACAAGAAGAAAGGCAATTTCATCTTTTTCGATTTCGAATGCATGCAAGAGACCGGCATTCACATTCCTAACTTCTGCGTGGCTCATCGAGCGTGCGAGAAGTGCATTCAAGAACCTATCTTCAGTTATTGCCCTCACTGCAGCAAAATTCCTGGAGGACGTGAAAAAATCTTTCGGGGACCGAACACGCTAGCCGATTTCGCTCGATGGGTCTTAGACCCCATCGACAAGACGTGGAGCCAAGAGGACATCGAACGTTACGGAGATTGTCATCGTCATGCCACGGTGATGGCTCACAATTTCTCCGGATACGATGGACAGTTTCTTCTCAGATACTATACGGAACATGGCACCGAACGTCCTAAAGTGACTTTGAACGGAGCCAAAATCATTTTCATGCAAGTGGGACAAGTGCAGTTTAAAGATTCGATGAGTTACTTGGCCATGCCTTTGAGTCGAATGCCTAAAACGTTTGGAATGACAGAAATGGCTAAAGGTTATTTTCCTCACTTTTTCAATACGGAAGCCAATCAACATGCCGTTCTACCCCATTTACCTGAGGCTCACTATTACGACCCCGACAACATGCGTACCGAACAACGAGAAGCTTTCTATGCTTGGTACCAGGCTCACGCCTCGGACCCTTTCGACTTTCAGGAAGAAATGCTAAAGTATTGTCGTTCCGACGTGGACATTTTACGGCGTTGCTGTGGAAAATTTCGAGAACTGTTCATGGAACACGGAGGGGTCGATCCTTTGAAAGAAGCTTGCACCATTGCCAAAGCGTGTTCCTTAGTGTATCGACAACGATTCATGCCTGAAAACACCGTGGCTGTCATCAGTCCTCAAACGACCCACTATGTCAAACGTCAATACTCGGTCAAAGCCCTACGCTGGTTACATTACTTGTGCGACAAGGAAGACAAGTGGATTCAGCATGCCCGCAACGGAGGGGGTGAAAAGACCATCGGAACGTATTCGGTCGATGGCTGGGACTTAGAAAACCCCAAGATCGTGTACGAGTTTAACGGTTGCTTATTTCACGGATGTCCCGTCTGTTACCCTGACCGTGACACTAAAAATCAGTTTTTACAACGGACCATGGAAGACTTGTACCAGGACACTTGTCAGCGACGCCTAAAGTTAGAACAGCAAGGATACCAAGTGGTGGAAATGTGGGAACACGAGTACGATCACCGTATGAAAACCGATCCCGAGTTTAAACGCCTCGTGGAAAGTTACCAGTTCATGGACCCGCTGAACCGAGGGATAGTTTGTACGGAGGAAGGACCAATGCCACCTGTTTGCTGTACCAAGCCGACGAAGAGAAAGGAGAAGAAATCAAATACTTGGACGTGTGTTCGCTGTGTCCCTACGTGTGCAAATATTGTCGCTTTCCTGTAGGACACCCGCGATTGCTGACGGAACACATCGACCTGAAAAACATTCGACAATACGAAGGCTTGATCAAGTGCAAAGATTTTGCCTTCCACGAACCTATACCATCCCGTGTTACCTCACCATTGTCAAGGCAAACTGATGTTTCCCTTGTCCCGTACTTGTGCCGAAACGTGCAACCAAGACCAACCTTGTCAGCACACCCAGGAAGAACGGGTCTTGACGGGAACCTGGGTCAGCGTAGAATTGTTCAAAGCTCTGGACATGGGATACCAACTGTTAGAAGTGTACGAAACTTGCTACTTTCCCAAGACACAACAATACCACAAGGGTGACCCCAGTCAGAAAGGCATTTTCGCCGACTACGTGGATGCCTTTTTGAAACTGAAGCAAGAAGCCAGCGGCTATCCGTCCTGGTGTCACACTCCCGAAGACCAAATACAATTCAAAGAGAAATACTATGAACAAGAAGGCATCTCTTTAGACCACATCGAGAAAAACGAAGGCAGGCGATCGTTTGCCAAAGTGATGTTAAATTGCTTGTGGGGTAAAATGGCACAACGACCGTGTTTACCCAAGACGGAATATTTGACAGAACCTTCCCGCTACTTCCAGATGATTCACGACAAAACCAAATACATGAAACACGTGGACGTCGTTCGAGAGGATTTGATCTTGGTCAATTACGAAGAAGATCTGGACTTTGTACAAGACGACCCTTTTGGAAATGTCATCATTGCGGCTTACGTGACAGCTCATGCTCGCTTAAAATTATACGAAGCTTTAGAACTGTTAGGAGAACGCGTCCTGTACTTTGACACGGACAGTTGCATTTACATCCATCACCCGATTCAACATCACCCTGATATCGAAGGAGACCGTTTAGGAGCCTGGACAGACGAGCATCCCGACGACAAGATTCTAAGTTTCGTCAGTGGTGGCCCCAAAAATTACGGCTACGAATACCGGGACAAACAAGGAGAAGTGCACACGACGTGCAAAGTGAAAGGACTGACTCTGAATCATCGTACCAGTCGAGTGGTCAACTTTGGGGTATTGAAAGAAGCCTTGGAATCGGGAGAGGATGGAAACTTTAAAGTGACCACCTACCAGCCGAACAAGATTGTACGTTTACCCACTCACCACATCGTCAGTCGACCCTTGGAAAAAGTCTATCAAATCGTGTACCAGAAGCGAGTGCGACTTCCCAACCACTTTACTTTGCCGTACGGTCACATCGGTATTGGTCTGTATATAAAAAGGAACCCTAGGCAAGATCGATAGTTCATTGTGACTACCAAGACCGAGCGAACAAGATGAATACTTTGAAAGAGACATCGTTCCAGTTTGGGGATTGTAAAAAAGTTGTATCTTCCTCTAGTGTGACTAATATTGGATGGATAAGAATCAGGCATTGCGACGGAAAATGTCCGGAAGGAAACTGCCATTGTCCATGTGGTTACCATTGTAATTGCGTAACGGAGTTTGCAGACGAGTGCGATTGTGAGCCTTGCGATGGGTACGATGCTGTACGCTGTGACCTTAGCGATGCCGTAAAGCATCATGGGAACTTTAGTGTCCCTACCCCTATCATGGAAAGGGATGCTGTGCGTGTCAAACCTGAGGGATGCGAAAGTGCTGCCGCTCGTCTTCTTGGACATTTTGCTGGGTTTCGTTTTAAAGGGGAAT
The DNA here is from genome assembly GCA_028554795.2 of Sinohyriopsis cumingii. Classification (NCBI taxonomy): domain Eukaryota; kingdom Metazoa; phylum Mollusca; class Bivalvia; order Unionida; family Unionidae; genus Sinohyriopsis; species Sinohyriopsis cumingii. The sequence goes on from CM068827.1 coordinate 145,682,485, forward strand.
GTTCACCTTCACGTCTACCCCCCTACGGATGTCATCCAGCCCTGAGCAAACTCCTGCCCATGTCACTCAACCCTCATCGAAACGAACCTGTGAAAGACGAATATTCTTTTCCTGTGCGTTTGTCGGAATACTGCGACTTTGAAAATCGTCTTCAATCGTTCAAAGGAAAATGGCCTAAGTATCTGGGAGGACCGACCCCCGAAGAATTAGCCAGAGCCGGATTTTTCTACTTGGGCGAAGGAGATAAAGTCAAGTGCTTCAGTTGCGGTGTGTCACTTCACCACTGGGAACCGCAAGATTCGGCCTACGTAGAACATGCTCGATGGTCACCGAATTGTCATTACTTACCCTTAGTAGGACCGAGACATTGAAGTAACTTACCATGTCGTTGACGAAGAAGAAACCAGATTGGTTAGGAGTCAAATGTTGGACATCACCGAGACCAGTATTTAAACTTCATTTCAAAAACGATATTGAATCATTACCTAAAGAACTGCAAGAGAAGATTTACAAAGAAGTTTGGCAGGGGTTTGCCAGAGTGAAATCTCAATGGGTGACTGTAGAACTTTTGTGTCGAGAAATTCATAAGAGGAAAGTGAAAAAAGTCAACCAGTGTGTTAGATTTCTTTGGGTCAAGGGTGCATTCCTCCTATTATATCGCTTTAGACCGTTTACATCAAAAGAGTTCAGTGACATTCTTGGACGTTACCCTGAATGGCAGTGGTCAGAAATTACTCACTATGTGGATTACATTTACGGACTGACCTATTCATGGATACTTTGCAAGAGAACATTCGTGCTTTGCCTGTGGAGTTGAGAGAACGCATTTACCGAGAGCTGGTCAAAATACAAGTGAAACGTAAAGAACAATTGCATCCGTTACGTCACCGGTGTTTGAACCACTGGTACCTGAAGGCTATACAAGGATTGATTCAATTGAAAGTGTTCCATCGGACAGACATTGATGAACGATCCTCTAGTTTTAAAAAGGATTGGTTTGGTATGGACGATTCTAGGTACATCATTGTAAACGTACTGCATCGAATTCCAGAGGAAGAGTTAACGAATTACCAACATCTTGAACACAATGTCAACTTAGTGAAAGAGGAAACTTCTGAACGAATTGTAATGTGTAGATTAGTCACTGAACGATTTAAATTCGACACTGAAGTAAAACCATGTCTGTGCAAACAGTACATTTCTTGTGTCAGACCAAAGAGGATTTAGTATGACCTATTCATGGATACTTTGCTAGAGAACATTCGTGCCTTGCCTGTGGAGTCGAGAGAAAGGATTTACCGAGAACTGGTGAAAATACAAGTGAAACATAAAGAACAATTGCATCCGTTACGTCACCAGATCTTTAACCACTGGTACCTGAATGGTATAAGAGGACTGATTCGTCAGAAATTTTTTCAGTGGTCAGACCTTGTTGAACACTTTCAGTTTGGGGATGATGATGGACCAGACGTTCGTAATTTTGGTTACTTAGAGATTCACTTACTGCAACGTATTAAGGAAGACGAGTTAAAGGATTACCAACATTTGTTACATGGAATCTGCTTAGAAAAGAACGAAACATCTAGACAAACTCTGACGTTTCAGTTACAGTATGTAACATTTAAATTCCCTACTGGAGAACGAACATGTTTGGTTAGAAATTATCTTTACTGCTTCCGAAACAAAGACACTATAAAATCAAGTTGCCATGCCACGAATTATGTCACATATCATTGAACAGATTCCGTGGAATCAACTCAATGACCATATTCAAACCGTGGATCATTACCATCAATTATTACAAGAATTTTATCCATTCAATTTGGGACGACAAGTGGTGTGTGTCTTAGTGACTTATTTTCTGGGATTTCGTTTACCAGCCGATTCTTTGTGGACTCTTTACGATCAGTACTTACCACCTCAATGGCTTAAATGGGCACGAAAAACTCCTTTTGCTCAAAGCCTTGCGGTTTCATCTGGATACTTCTCGACCTCAACAGGAAAAAAAGATTCGTAAACTTTTAGCTACCCAAGACGTGTATGACGATGTGTGTGTAGCTTGTGACTTACATCCCCATTGGATAGATGTCCGTGCCTGGAAAGAATGGGGTTTTGAGGCTTGGACCCAAGAAGTGGCCCAGTATGCACGAGAGTTGTTCAAGGAAAAAAGTTACTTTTCAACCCGTGTTAGTGACGGTGCCAGAAGAACCCGTCACCCAGGACAGGACTGTCGTGGACAGGCCTGAAAGACCCTTTCGGGAGGACACTTGTGTGACCTTACCCCTTACTATAGAACTGGTTAGAACATTACCCAAAACATGTGGTTGTTGTACAGACACTTGTTTTTATTCCACGTTCATGGTTATCATGTGCCTTTTATTCTTGTACTTAAGCCTTTGGCTTTTATGTATTTTTGTCTTTCGTATTCATGTTTGAAAAAAAACATTCAATAAACGTGTTCTGAAAAAGTATATAAACTCTTGTTTTGTTTGTTTTTTCGTGTCACAAGCGACATTTCTCACACAATGGCTACCTCTGCTGTCTCTGTTCCCTCTTCCTTTACTGTCAAAGTCATCGACAAACACTTAGATCGTGCCAGTTGGGAGGCTTTGTATCTTCGCCATCCCTTTAACATGCTCATTGCTGGACCTAGCGGTTCAGGCAAAACCGAATTCGTCAAACGTTTGATCGAACATAAACATCATTTGATCGATCGACCACCTCAACGGATCGTGTGGTGTTACAAAGAGTGGCAATCGGCGTACAACCTCTTGCGAGAAAGTCAAGTCGATTCCATCGTGTTTGTGGAAGGCATTCCTAAAGAAGACGACGGCATCGTCTCTGACTCCCGTCAAACCCATTTGGTCATTTTCGACGACATGTAAGGAGAAGACGAAGAAGAAATTAAATTGTGGTTCACGCGCAAAGGGCATCACCGTAATGCCAGTGTCGTTTACATCACCCAAAATTTGTTTCAACAAAGTAAAGCCCATCGCACCATCAGTCTCAATGCGCATTACGTGGTCTTGTTTAAAAGCCCTCGAGATAAATCGCAAGTGCAAGTCTTAGCCAAACAGTTAGGAACGCCTTGGCTGACTCAGGCGTACGACGATGCCACCCAAACGCCACACGCCTATTTACTCGTCGATTTGAAACCTACGACCCCCACTTGTTTCACCACTGGTGCCAAGACGGAGGACCTGTCCTGTACACGTCTCCGTCCTCGACTTCATTTCACTCCCCATAAAAAAAATCTATAAAAACCTCAGACCCTTTTTCGTCTGTCTCACACAGTGTGAACATGACGTCCCTTCAGTCGCATCTTCCCGTCAAATTGATTCGTGCCTTGTATGGCATCAGTCGAGAAAAAAATCCACAAACACGAGCTCGTGTCTTAGAAGCTAGTCTCAAAGAAGTCTTACGATGGTTCACGGTGACGGCACGTCAAATACTCCAAGGAATCATTCAGATTCCTCATCAAACCAAACGCTTTTTCGATCGAAACAAAGTTGCTTTGGTCCAAATGGCCGATCTCCGCATCGACACTCAAACCAAAAAACAAATCATTTTGAAACCTGGAGGGAGCGGTACTCTAGGAGGGGTCATCATTCGCTCACTCTTAAGATGGGATCCTAATGCCCCCAAAGTTATACCCAAGACAAAAGTCCAACGAAGCCCCAAGAAGAAAAAGAAAAAGACCAGGTCCCCACGAAGAACTTCTCCAGTGGCGGGACCCTCCTCTGACCAGACACCACCCCGGAAAAAGAGAAGAAACCCCCAGAAAAAGAAACAGAGAAAAAGTCCCCAGTAAAAGAAAAGTCCACAGAAGAAAACTAGTCGCAAGAGAGGCACTTCGGCCAGGACGCAACCTTACACTCGCAAACCACGATCTGCCACGGCAGTGACTGCGTCTCCGGCATCCTCACGTTTATCCACTTCTCCGTTGATGACACCAGGAACTGAAGAGTACTTGGAGACGTTGATCACACCAAGAACTTCTCCGTTGATGACCTCCAAAAGAACTTCCCCAGTGGCAGGACCCTCCAATTTAGTGACAGTGGCTGCTGCTCACAAAGTACCTTCTCCCAAAATCAAAGTCCATGAAAGATCGGGCATGTTACAAAGTTTACTGGATTTGTCCAAGCAAGAACTGGCTCGATTTAGTCCGTTACGTACCCCTGCACGACGTGTCATGCCTGTCCTCAAACTAATACGACGTAAAGACAATCAGTGGCGACGAGTTCCAGTATAAAAAAGGCCTGTGACCAAGTAGGGTATCAGTGTTTTTTTTTTTTGGTGCTCCTGAAGACTCAAAGATGTCACCCTCCAGAAAACCCCAAGGAAAGAAAAGGAAAGAACTGCCACCACGTTTAGCCAAACATGGGGACATGTTATCTGTCCTGTCCAAAGCTTCTCCACCCCTACGAAAAATACTCATTCAAACGGCCTCCAAAGAGGTCATCGATACCGTGTGCGAATGTTGTTTGAACGTTTTGAAAGGCACGATCCCTTTGTCCAAACACCAGAAACAATGCTTAAGCAAGCATCGTCACGTTCTTCGCCAAATGGTTCGAAAGAAAATTCCCATTCGTCAAAAAAAGAAGGTGTTGGTCCAACGTGGAGGCATTTTGCCTCTCTTGTTAGGCCCCATACTGAAAGGAGTCTTGGGAACCATGTTGGGAGGACTGGTGGGAGCAAGATAAAAAGGCCTTCGGAAGTCCCAAGATTTCAGAATCGACCCCTCACAACCCCATGGAAGGACGAAAACTAGCTTTAGTGCCTTACAAACGATGGATGGAATACCATCGGTGGCAAGAACAACGCACCCCGCATTTACCTCCCAATCCCAATTTGAGCGAGATGTCCCAGTTACAACACGAATTGCAGTCCTTGATGGATCGCCAAGATTTGTCCGAAACAGAAAAATCGCAAAAGTACGGTCAACTCTTGCAACGACTGCAACTCTTTCACCAGAAAGCTTTAGACGAAACAGCTCTCCCCACTCTGAAAGATTTTAAGACTTTGAAGAAAAGTCCAGCACCATCACCAGTACCAGTACCAGTACCAGTACCAGTGACCAAGACAGAAAAAGGAGAAGAAGAAGGGTTTCAAACTTCACCAGAAAAAGTACGCAAGTTAACAACACCACCTACCTCCAGAATTGGATGGATTAAAAAGATGATGGCCACCCCTTCTTCATCACAAGAGAAAAAGAAAGTGAAGATAGAAGTGAAACAAGAACCGATATCCCCCGCTCAGACATCCTCCTCCTCTTCAACACCTATTGCTGGTCGCACACACAAAGCATTGCAATCCAAGAAAATACCCCAAGAGAAAAAGAGTAGCCTCTTCCAAGAGTGGGTGCCTTATTAACACACCAACCAACACAAAAAAATGGAAAAAGTGTTAGCCAGCATTTACTACGATCCCTCGCATCCTGCAGGTTACGCAGGAGTTCAAAAATGGTATCGTGCTGCCAAAACGCGACTGAAAAGTCTCCGTTTACCTCAAGTGCAACGATGGTTACAAGAACAAGCTACCTACACTTTACACAAACCCATTCGACGCAAGTTTGCCAGAAGTCGCACCCGAGTGGAAGGCATCGATCATCAATGGCAAGCCGATTTAGCCGATGTCTCTCATTTGGCCAGCTACAATCGTGGCTACAAATATTTGTTTTGTGTCATCGACGTCTTTTCCAAATTTGCCTGGGTCGTGCCCTTGACTTCCAAATCCAGCAGCGAGTTAGTGCGAGCCCTGCAACGAGTGTTGAAACAAAGTGGTCGTCACCCTCTTCGATGGCAAACGGACAAAGGCACCGCATTTCTGAACCAAGCTTTCCAAAAAGAATTAAAGAAACGTGACATTAATTTTTTTACCACCGAGAATCCCGAAACCAAAGCCAGCATCGTGGAACGTTTTCAACGCACTTTGAAAGAACGCATGTGGAAATATTTTACGCATCACCACACTCTGAAGTACATCGACATCTTACCGCACCTGGTGCAAGCGTACAACCAATCTTACCATCGAAGCATCGGACGTGCCCCGTAAGACGTGACTCCCGACAACGAAGTGCTGGTGTTTGAGCGTCTTTTTGGTACGTCCCCGACGAGGGCTGTCCCCAAGAAAAGTGGAGAGTTGGCCGTAGGAGATTGGGTGCGCATTGGCAAAACCAAACGCACTTTTGGCAAAGGTTACTTACCTAACTGGACGACCGAACTGTTTCGCGTCACTGGACGAGTGCATGGCCGTCATCCTGCCGTCTATAAATTGGAAGACATGAACGGAGAAGTGCTCAAAGGAACGTTTTATTTGCCTGAGTTACAACGTGTCACCAAAAAAGAAGACGACGTGTACGACATCGAAAGCATTCTCGAACGCAGAACCCGTAAAGTGGGCAAACGACGTGTCAAAGAAGTCAAAGTACGTTGGAAAGGATATCCGCCCAGTTTCGATTCTTGGATCGACGCTTCGCAAGTCATCGACTATAAAATGAAGTGACCATCATGCCCTTTCAAACATCAGACGCAGCTACGTCGACCACTCCTTCTTCACCCAGTTCTTCTGTGCAAGATTTACAAAAACAACCCTTGTGGGTGTGGTGTGGAGAACGTGTGCCTAAAACGCAAATCGTCTTTTTCTGCCAAATCTTCGTGGTGTATTGTGTCATCGGGGCAGCCATCGCCAATTTGAGTTTGCAACAAGGAGACAAACAATTGTGGACCATTTTATTGAGCAGTTGCATCGGTTACCTGCTTCCCAATCCCTCCCTGAAATTCTCCTCGAACGGGAACCTTATGTCCAGTGCCAGTGTCAGTCACCACTCCAACACAATCAGAACCCCATTTTGGGCGGAGACACGCCTCTGACGTCCAGTAATATCCCCTCGGACAGCCACAGAACTCTGGAATTATGAGTCACGAAAACCAATTTTACTTAACCTTACCCAGTGACAGTTCCATGGAGGTGTTTCCCAAGAACACGTTGTGCTGTTACACGGCCAAATTACCTCAGGCCATCCCCTTAGATCACGAAGCCCATTGGGAAGTGGCTTTAGTAGAAATGATTCACCCGACCCAAGTCCTCAATGTCCTTTCCAATCAAAATTTTTTTAATGTGGAAGTTCATGACATGCCATTGCAACAGGAATTGAATAAGAGAACCATACCTGACAAGAAAACCTATAATGAAAGCACTCAAAAGTGGACCTACCACTTGTCCATTCTCCCAGACTATTATTTTAGTGGTCATCATTTGGTCAGCGCCATAGCCTCCAGGTTTAATGGCGTGTTTGGGAAAGCTTTTGAGCAGGTCAACAACAAAAGTGTCACCATGGAGTACCACAAAGTAGCTCGTCGCTTCTTGATGAAATTTGAGCGGAGTAAAATCGTGTCCATTGTATTTTGTCCTGAATTGTTTGACATGTTGGGCGGAGACATGGAGCTGAGGAAGAAATTAGAACAAAAACAAAAACCCGAATTACCAATCATTTACGACAACGAGACTTTTAGCCAGTATTTTCGTACCCCGGTAGAACTGAACCAAGGACTGAATTTGATCTTTGTGTACTCCGATGTGGTGGAGTACAACGTGGTGGGACACACCTCCGTGCCGTTACTGCGTGTCATTCCTTTCAAAGTGGATTCTGCTACGAACGCTGACGAGGAAGGTGAAAACACTTACCACGTCCACCGCGAATTTGTCCATCCTCACTATTTGCCGGTCAGCAAGTCGTATTTGGACACGATCAACATTACTATAAAAGGAGATTTGGGACAAAATATTCCATTCACCAAAGGAAAAGTCACGGTGAAACTCCATTTTCGAAAACGGTTCTCTCACGACTCGTAAGTCATGTATCCAGTGTACCGAGGGGTTGCTCGGCAGCGAGGACACGGTTTAGGAGACATGCTGAAATCGGCCTTTCGTTCGGTGGCCCCAGTGTTGAAACCGATGGTGACACGCGGATTGCACGCCTTGAAAGATGCGGCACTGACGCAAGGCAAAGAATTTCTCCAAAATGTCATCATCGACAAACAAAACCCTAAAGAAGCCTTCATGAGGGCTGGCAAAAATGTCTTGCTGCAAACGGGCAAAGACATTTTAGACCGACGAGACACACCTATAAATGCCCTGCACGCTACCGAGTCAGGCATTCAGCAAGGACAAGGCAGAAAGAGACGACGAAGAAAACACCCTTTCACCAGACTTCAAGCTAGAAAGGCCAAGAAAAGAAGAAGAACCGTTCGAGACTTAGACGTTTTCGATTATTGAGACACAGAAAAAAATGATGCACCGAGAGTCATGTGCTTGTTCCAAGACGGAACTGGATCTGTTTGCCATGCCCCCCACGATGATGACCATGCAAGAATCCCAATGGGTGGAATTTCACCCCGTCTCCTCATTGACCGATTCCTCTCCCATCGAGTTTGAAATCAAAGGACAACCCGAAGATTACATCGATCTGAATAGCAGTTACTTGTACTTGAAAGTCCAAGTTCTAGATTAGGATGATGGTGGAGTAGATGACAGTGAACAAATAGCTCCCATCAACAATTTCATGCATTCCTTGTTCAGTTCAGTGGATTTGTACTTGAATAACAAACTAGTTAGCAGCAGCATGGATACTTACCCTTACCGTGCCTACGTGGAAAATCTCTTGACGTACGGAATAGATGCCAAGGATACTCATCTCAATGCCTGCGTGCTGTGGGTACCTGACGACGCGACCAAGTTCGACGTATTGGATGGAAGCAATTCCGGCTTTGAGGCAAGAGAAAGCAAAATCTTAGACAAGAAGAGTTTAGAACTGATGGATCGTTTGCATTTGGACATGTGGTTGCAAGAGAAATATTTGCTGAACGGAGTGAATGTTCGCTTGAGACTGAATCGCAGCAGTACAACTTTCCATTTGCTGGCTGATCCTGCTAAGGCTCCTAAAAGCAAAATACAAGAGGCCAAACTCTACGTACGACGCGTAGAAGTGTTACCCAAAGTGGGTAACGAAATCAGTCAAACGTTGAGCAGAACGACCGCCAAGTATCCCATCCGACGCGTGGAAGTGAAAACGTTCACCATTCCCAAGGGACAGCATTCTATGATCGAAGATCATCTTTTTCAAGGACAGTTACCCAAGCGTTTAATCCTTGGTATGGTCTCGAATTCAGCCTTCAACGGAGCCTTCGATGAAAATCCTTTCAACTTTCAACACTTCAACGTGAAGAAAATCGAAGTCAGTCGCGATGGCAAGACCTTGTGTACCCGACCTTTCGAACCTGACTTTAGTGACAAGAAGATGAATTACTTGAGATCGTACTTGTCCCTGTACGAAGCCACCGGCCAGTTAGGAACCAACACCAGTCACGGTAATGAGTACGAAGATTACGCAGGAGGCTACGCTTTGTGGGCTTTCGATTTCACTCCAGACCAAGGCAGCGACGAGGGACATTTCCACCCTATAAAATCTGGCCAGATTCGTGTGGAACTTCAGTTTGCAAAAGAACTACCAGCAACAGTGAACGTCATCCTGTATGCAGAATTCGATAATACCATAGAAATCAACAGTTTGAGAGAAGTCATTTTAGATTACTAGAAGCATGGAAGACTGTTATCCCTCTTTACCTAGTGGAGAGACTTTGGAGATGAAATGTGAGGAGACCGTGGAAAAAGAAGAAGTGATCATGATGAAATCGAGATGGCCAGAACAAGAAGCCCATTTAGTCTCCTGTTTTGCCAAACACTTGGTGGAAAAAATGACGGAATTGATCAAGAAAAATTGTTATGGATGTCAAAACGATCATCCCAGTCAAATTCAACACGATAAATGCCTAATGTTAAGTCAAGAAGAAAAATTGGACGAGTATCTGGACGAAGCTTGAAGTCTCATCTCGAACAAAGACGTGTTGCACCAGTGGTATAAAGACTTGCGTGAACATTCTTGTCCACCATTAACCACTCAAGAGATCCATCGTATCGAAGCTCTCCTGAATCAGAGTGAGGAAACAGAACGAATAACCGTTTATTCGTCAGACATTTTGAAGCAAAAAGTCAGGATCGAATTGACGACTTATTATTACCTGTGAAGAAGAAGAAAAAAAACATACACAAATCAATGGATACCTGGGAACTTTATTACCTTTTAAACCACAGTTCGTATACGGCTTCTTGGAATCCTGTCGTCTGTGCTAAAGATGAACTCCCTCATCGCAAACCTAAAGACCATCAAGCTTACGTGATCAACACGGACGACAGTCATCTCCCAGGAACCCACTGGGTAGCCGTCTACTTTCCTCAAGAAGGATGTGTGGAATATTTCGATTCGTACGGATTGCCCCCTTTGGAAGACGATATCATCGACTTTATGAGAAGAAATGCTCAGACCACCCGATTCAATAATGTGAAATTACAAGGCACAGATTCCTTGGTGTGTGGACAGTACTGTGTGTATTTTCTGCATCATCGCAGCCTGGGCTATTCCTTAGAACATTTAGTGACTCATTTTGATCCTCGTTCTTCTGCTAGAAACGATGTGAAAGTAGATCGATGGTTTTGTGACCATTATGCTTATCTTTTGTCTCAAGCTAGGAAACGTAGTGTCCATCAATGGCCTAATGATTTCCAACAGTGGAAATCACAATTTCATTCACAACGTTGTCAGCCCTGTTTAAAGTAGACTGTCAATTGAGAAAAAATGTTTGTGATTTGAAAAAAAAATTGTTTGATGTTAACATGTTGGATTATTGTTAAAAATGTTAGAGTTGTTGTTTAGTGTTAAGTGATTTTTGAATAAAAAATGTTGTGTTTTTGAAAAAAATGCCTTTGTCTTTTGTTTAGCCATAAGAATGTTCGATTGATGCTCTTTGATTTCTTACTATCCCTCTCATGACACTCACTGAACGTTGCGACTCGAAAACCGTGTGGGGGATGTTTTCCTTCACGTCCGCGCTTTGACTTTAAGAACCGGGGTTGTTTCCAGTCTAACCATCCATTGTCGACTCATCCTTCTACGAAGATGTGCTCCAAACTAGCTAAGCTCAACGAAGCCTACGTGAATTTGCATAGGGTCAGACACAGTCTGATACCGAAGCCAGAAGAAATAGAGAATGTGAGAATGTTAAAAATCACTGAAGACCTGATAGAAGAGCTCTTCAGAGAAGAAATGAACAGGGAAAAAGAAGAATGGACAGAGAAGTACAGACTTCAGAGACAGCAGCAACAGCAGCAACAACAACAACCTGAAGCTGACAGAGGCTTTGTCGATTGTCGTATCGACACCAAAGAGTTCTTCTTCTCTTTCCGAAGAAGCAGACCTATTGCCAGAAAGTCTATCCTCAGAGGACATCGCATTCTTAGAAACTAAAAAAGAATGCCATAGCAAACAAAAAAACAGCCCTTTTCAGGGCTACCCAATACTCTAGAAAAGAAATAACGATAAATTTGCCAATGTGTGTAGGTAGAGTAGTGTGAATATAAACACTAACTCTTTTTTAAAAAATGTGAGGGTATGTGTTTGTGTGTTTGTGTTTGTAAGTGGTTAAGTAAGTTGGTATGGATAGTAGATTAAAATGATGTCTTTTTTGGTGTTTGAGGTGTATATTTGGAGTTAGATTGGATTGCTTTGCGTATGTGGATAGTCTATTGAAGTGATTTATAAAAAATTTTAAAATAGTGATGGGTAGCATAAAAAAGTGAGTGAGTGTTTCTTTTAGGTCCGTGCATTGTTGTTTTTGGTCATGATGTAGGTAAGATCAATTTTATGTTTTTAGGGGGATGTTTTCCTTCACGTCCGCGCTTTTAGTATAAATTAAAAACTAATCGTCAGTTGGGCTACCCATCGTCGACCTGTTAACAGCAAGACAATGAATACAAGGATTGTGAAACTGCTAGAACTCCAGATGCACCTGGAATATGCCAGGCGCATAGTAAATGAACTATCAGCGGAGGCTATCGTAGAAGAAGCAAGAATACAGAAGGAAGAGGAGGAGAGAAGAGGGAAGAGGAGGAAAAGAAAATAGGAGAGAGGATGACTTATAAGATACCAGAGACAGAGGATTGGGGTGCTGAAGCGAATCATCCCGTCTCTGCACTCTGAAGACAAAAAGTAAAAAGAGACTGGAGTCAAAGATGTGTGTGTGGCGCCAGGCCTGGAAGGTGCAACCATTAGATAGGTGCATCTGGAGTTCAAAACAAAAAAAAAACAGCCCTTTTCAGGGCTAACCAATACTCTAGAAAAGAAATAACAATCCATTTGCCAATGTGTGTAGGTAGAGTAGTGTGAATATAAACACTAACTCTTTTTTCAGAGTTTGAGTGTATGTATTTGTGTTTGTGTTTGTAAGTGCTCATATAAGTTTGTGTGAATGGTAGATTATGGGTTTCTTTATTATTTCTTAGCATATGTGGAGAGTATAGTTTGGGTTTTATTATATGAAATGAGAAAGTAGGGGGATGTTTTCCTTCACGTCCGCGCGTTGTTAGGTCATGATCTAGGTAAGATCAATTTTATGTTTTAGGGGGATGTTTTCCTTCACGTCCGCACTTTCACTATAAGAACCCACCACGTTCGTCGTTGGAACCATTCTACGGAATAACAGATACAAGATGGAAGTGTCAGCGTTGTTCAATGACTTATGAAATGTTTACTTTTGGATGATGGATGGAGAGTACACTATTGAAAGGATAGACAGAGAATGGAGGTTGAGAAAAAGTCTTGACTATGTCAATGAACTACAATTAGCGAGGAAGATGATAGAGGAGATGATAGAGGAAGAAGTTAAGAGATTGAGAGGATTGATTCAACCAGAGTATGTAAGAGTGGGGACTATAAAAGAGTCTATGGACAAGGTAAAAGCAGTGAGATGCTATTTAGAAGAACTAGAGAAATGGTCAGAGTGGAAGTTCGTGAAAAGGGGCATTGAACAACTAAAGAAAGCGGAAGAAAAGATGAAAAAGATAATAGAGGAAGAAGTGCAGAAAATTAAGGACAGGTGTGCAAAAGATAGAAAAGAACAAGAGAATAGAAAGAAAAAAGAAGAATATGAGAGACTGAACAATAACTGGATAAAAATCCAACAGAAGTTCCGAGCCATGGGTCACCCGGACTGGATACCGGACAATGAAAAGAAGAAGAAAAAAGGAATTTGGGGAAAAATTAGGGGCTGGATGAGTAAATGGAGGAAATAGAGGAAAGCCAAAGGCCCTTTTCAGGGCCAGCCATATTTCTCGAAAAGAGATAGCCTTTCATTTGTCTACCCCTTTTTTAAATTTAAATTTAAATTTAAAATTTTAAAAAAAAAAAAAAAAATCCCATATTCAATTCCCCTTGTCCCTAGACAAGCCCAAACTCTATTCCTCATGTTAATTTCCCTTGTCCCTAGACAAGCCCAAACTCTATGTTAAATTCCCATTGTCCCTAGAGTGGCCCAGCGTTTTTCTCCATGTTAGATTTATATTGTCCCTAGAGTGGCCCAGGGGTGTTTTCAGTGGTAATTCCCATTGCCCTAGGGTGGCCCACCTTACTACTCCCGTGAAAGAGGTATTGTGCAATTAGATATTTTTCGATCAAGTGTGACAATGTGCGTTTTTCTGTTGCTTTTTGTTCGCCACGTTCTCAGTATCGTGAATGGTATGACATAAAGTAACGCTGGGGCAGTCAAGGTACGTCTAGAGGAAGAAAATAGAAACATTTTATGCTGGAAAATGATATGGTAATTTTGATACTAAAAGTCGCAGATCTTACAAGGACAGAAGAACAAAAGAGGGAAGGTAAGTATAGTCCTTATATATTTTAAATACAGGTGAGGAAACGTTAGTTTGAAGTCACCTATGGCGATTTGAGTCTGAACATTTGGTTTATAAAATGAGCACGCCTATTACTTATATGTGACTTTACATAAAGCAAACGACTAGACTGGTTGTCTGTATGTGACTACTTCAATCGTCGTGAAAATTCTGCATATGGCAACCAGATTGCATGCAGTAAACATACTTTATCTCCAGGATTAATGCGTGGGACATCAAAACTACATGATCACCAATTGTATTATTCGCACCGCAGAGACTCTTACGATAAATATCAGTACAAGAGGAAACTTAGAAAGAAATCTATAAAATATAAATGTTCTTGAAATGTTTTATTTTATTAAAACCCTATATATATATATAAGCAAAGTAAATATTATAATGTACATACGTATTACTTATTTTCAATACATATTTTACATGTTATGTATACCATTGCTTCTGAGCTCCACTGATCATCAAGGCACTATAATGCACAAGCTAACAAGTTCACTGTATAAATATCCTTTTAGAGTTAACTTCCATATTTCAACATCAATCAGAGTTAACTTCCATATTTCAACATCAATCAGGGTACGTAATCTCTCTTACATTGTTACCAGGTGGGTTTGTTTCTTCCCATGTTTTCTGCTTATGTTATTAACATAATGCCCTGTAACAATACTCTAGATTATGATAAATATTTAGTCTTAAGAATAATATAAATATTTTGGTTTGTGCTGTAAATTTAACGCCTTAGCATTTCAGTGAACACAGACCAGTTGGTTCAATAATAATAATATTTTCGTCCACTATTTGCTATTGAGATTTTTAATCTAAATTGAAACTTTTATCCCAGATCTCAAACGCAATTAAACGTCTATATTTAACCTTAATTCTAAGATTATTCATCAGCATATAAAATATTCTTTAATGTTATGGAAATTGTATCAGATGAAAATTAAACGCAAGATATATTCCCGAAATGTGTACGTATTCCGCTTTTCAAAGTCGTACAGTGGAGTTTAAAGGGACAAATAACATGTATGTATGTATGTATGTATGTATGTATGTATGTATGTGACTGACATAACATCTTTATTTCCTCTTCAAAAAGAGATTATTATCAGTCATTTTCATGATTATATAATAGTAATAGTAACATTAGAGTGACACTAAGATATACACTCTGAACATGTAAATACAAATGTACAATGATTGTCATTAGACCTCTACATTAAGATTACATTTTCTGCCCCTGTTTCCGGTATGGAAAGCAAAGGAAATACACAATAGCACTAATTTTAGTATATCCTATATTTGATATGAGGTATAGTTGTATAAACTAGTAAAGTATATTTAACGTGAAGATTCTATAAATGCAATACAGTGACAGCATACAAGGAAAGTAGCATGTGTGTAGGTGTTCAAAATACGTACATATA
This sequence comes from Sinohyriopsis cumingii, assembly GCA_028554795.2. Classification (NCBI taxonomy): domain Eukaryota; kingdom Metazoa; phylum Mollusca; class Bivalvia; order Unionida; family Unionidae; genus Sinohyriopsis; species Sinohyriopsis cumingii. The sequence continues at coordinate 145,697,712 of CM068827.1, forward strand.
TGTGCATGTGAATGTGTTTATGTATTTAGATAGGTATGTACGTAGATAGGAAGGTAGGTAGGTAGGTTAGCCGGCAGGCAGGTAAGTGGGTAGATAGGCATGTAAGTTTTTATGAGCAAAATTACGAAAGTATAAGGGTAAGTGTAAATTAGTACTCTAAAATAGAAACCTTTGTGGAACACACAGTGATAATCGCATGAGCGAGACAACTTACTCGAAAGGAAATATAAAGGTATTACGATCTAGAATAACAAGCGAAGCAAGTGCAACCTGATGGAAGAATTTAAACTATTCATATTTGAACAGCACGTTTTAAATGGATTATCTCGTTAGACCTCCGTAACAATACTGTGATCTAACATTTCTAAATAGTATGTATGGTAGTCAAAAATTTAATGGATCATTGACCTAACCAGATGTACCGATGTAGTCAGATATCATGTTGAAGTTCATTTATTTTTCTGTACAATGATTGTCATATTTCTGCAACGATCCACATGAAATAGTCCCATATCAAGTATTCCATTAATATACAAAATGTTCTACTCTTTCCCTAAAAAGGTGTGATGCAGAGTGCATATTCTAGGTAGAAATGCCAGCTTGAGTCTCCTTTAGCTGTTCATTCTTTTGTTTGCTCAAAGATCGTTTCACGACTTGCCAGTAAAGAAGTTTAAGTTTGACTCTGAATCTAATTATTTAAAATAAAAATCATTTTTCTCATCCTCGGACCATATATACCATTTTACACAAATCAACTTACACATCGAACGCGGTTGTAAACTCTCGTTACTTTTTGTAGCTGAGCATTTTGAGTTGTCTGATGCTAATGGACAACTTGCTATAAATCATGTACAAAGATACTATTTCACCATTAACTACAATAAGTTTATGAATATCGAAAAGCAGTATCCCACCTTTTTCATGTGGTAAGAATGCCAGTAATTTAGAAAAAGAAAACTAGACAAGTTACTGAACCAAAGTGTAATTAACACTGGAAATCCGTCTCCGTTACGTGAACTTGCCGTAATAACACATGTATTAGCTTGCATAGGGCTTAATGTCTGAACTAGATTTAATTAATTATAAATTCAGGAAGAAAAAGATCATAATAAAGAGACTATACGTAGGGTATTCTATTTACGACAGAAAAAATATGACGTACATTTAATTTCAAGAGACCACATGAATAATTTTCAGACACATTTGTATACCCAGGCTGGAGAGGTTAGTTGAATTTCACCTTCATTCACATTCACGTTTTTTGAACATGTATATCCTACAAGGACAAATCATACATAGCACATGCCAAAATCCCCGGTTGCAAAATCATTGGTATTTAATCCACTGCAAAATCATCGGTATTTAATCCATTACTAATCAATTCTTTATAAGACTTTATAAAACTTTTTGAAAGTTCTAAATGCAGCATCGACTGACATCACGTTCACTCATAAAATTGTCCTGGTCTGTATTAAAGATAGATAAATCATATTTACGCCGGTCTGTGATTGGTAGTTTGTATCTCTCTCTACAGAAAGAATTGATTAATGAGATACATATGTAGAATACATACATACATACATACATACATACATACATACATACATTGTTATGTTTATTTAATTTCCTTTGTTTGTTAGTTTGTTGTAATCTTTTTCATTGCATGCTGTTATAATGTAACATTGCATGTTGGACTTTACCTTGTCCAAAATTGAGTTCATTTCTGCTTGATCCAAATTGACTTGTTCGTTTTATTCATTTTAAACAAGTAATACATAGCACAATTATTCCACGTGTTTATGAGTTTAAAATCAGTACGATTATTAAAGAATGGGCTGAATCTTTTAAATAGGGTTAACATTAGAGGATATATTCACATGGACGTTCTGTGTGCAATTTCGTTCTGTAAATGGAGTCAAGTGTGGTATCAAGACATACAAGCGTATCTTTCTTCGTTAATCTTATTTACTTGGACTCAGAACAGATTTATACGTCGATTAGGATGATCTAGTTTTAAAACATGACTAATAATGTTGGTAATATCAGACAGTAGGTTTAGGTATTACGAGAACAACCGGTTTGTCTTTTAATAGAAATGTCACGTGATACGTTCCTGTGCAGAACGTTTCAAATTAACCTTTTCTTGAATAAGTATATTTGCTAAAGCCAGAATATGAAGAAACAAATGATAGTCAGCGTCGATATTGATAGATAAACTGAGAGGGATAGAGAAAGAGATAGAAAGACTGAGATAGCGGGATAATCGATAGTGAGGGAGAGAGATGGGAGGGTGTACAGAGTAATTAGAGCCCTGCGCATTTAGTTTTACATTCCATTCTGTTCAAATTATCAGCAGCTATAGCTCCTATCAAGATAAAGTTGTTTACTTATGAAACTAAGATTCACCGTATTGCTCAAAACAGCCTATCTTTCGAAATGTTATGAACTCCAATACAATGAGTAGAAATACACGATACGATTTAAAAGGTAATCTGAAATTCATAATATTCTGACCATACTTACACGATGCATAAAGATAGACTAAAATTATGTTAGGGTTAACGATAGAGGGTATGTATATATGGAATTTCTCTGTCCAATTGTGTTCATTAAATGGTGTCAAAAAGTCTACTTTGTTTCACTAATGTTCTTTGCTAGGGAGCATATCATGTTTAAAAATATATGTCTTTAAAACGTGAATCAAATCGATTACAAAGAACGATCTTTACAAGATGAATAACTACGCCAGCAATATTGATAGGTAGGTAGAGATATGAAAAGGAGACCCGGTTTGGTTTGTTTAAGGAAACATCGTGTTGCGTTCCTATTGTTTTCATTTTGAAAGAGCCTTGTGTCGAATAACTATGTTCGCCATGGCAAAATATCAAGGAACAAAAGGAACTCAACACGATATGCGTTAGAATGACGTTAATTGACAAGTTTTAATCCATCTGCAATCCGTCTGCACTCAATGCATATGAAAATGATTTCATAAAACAGAAATCAGAAAAAGCGAAAACCTACTGAGAGCTAATGGTATATGTTTAAAATACAAAAGTTAATACATTTATAGAACCTGACTTTACTGATAGTGAATTAAAATAATTTCTAAGCTCTTTAAAACAGAAAACTTCTGATCAAAGCTAACCATCATTTTCACTTAACAACACATATTATTGAGGGACGACCATTTCATGTCCTTTTTGACTCAGTTTTAGACCTCTCTAATCTAAGCTGGAAGTTACATATCTTCTTCGATTGTGTCTATCTATCTATCTATATATCTATCTATTTATCTATCCGTCTGTCTGTCTATCTATCTTTATGTGTGTGCGTATGTGTGTGTATGTGCATGTGTGTGAAGACCACGCTAGTGTTGCTTTCTGGGTTGTTACACACGCACCGGGTGTTGTGTTCGGGAAGAAAGCCTCGGATCAGGAGGAGACCCCAATTAATACCAGGTATTGGTAATCGAGATCGAGAAGCGTCCCCGCCTGACGTAGATAACAGAGGTGAGTAGACATCGTCAAGAGTATATATATATATATATATATATATATATATATATATATATATATATATATATATATATATATATATATATGTTACAGAAATTGTCCAGTCATGCTCTCAGGACCTCACATGTCGATGACTATTAGAGCTGTGAGAAGTTCATGCTATCTTGAATTATACGTTTAATGAGACAATGCTATTTCAATAAAATATAATTATGGCATTATAATATGTTTAGTGCATGTTTTTAATTGCCGTTTCGAAAACGAAATCCGTTTCACAGAAAAACGTCGTAAGTCGGACATTCCATCCAAACCACAGTTGGACGATGTATATGTCGATAAGAAAAGCTCCATCATAAATAATGCACCCAGTTAATTACAATTTCATAACTAAACACATGGTCTGAAGTACGTTTCAGTGTAACGTTGCATAGGGCTCTATTTATGCAACCAATTCTACTATTACGGTACATTTTATTCAACGGTGCCTTAACCCTATGACATTGCATTCTCAAAGCCCGTAGATGAAACATTCCATGCACTATCGTGCAAACAGTTTATATTATTATCGTGTAAAAATAATATATATATATATATATATATATATATATATATATATATAGAGAGAGAGAGAGAGAGAGAGAGAGAGAGAGAGAGAGAGAGAGAGAAAGACAGAGAACGGCAAATTTTTAAATTCCAGTGTGTTCAAGTTAATCTCAGCTACAGCTGAAATAAAACTAAATTATTTTGCTTATGAAACTAAGCTTCAACGTGCAGTTGAAAACTACAACTTTTTCATAATATTCTGTAATGCCACCAGTTCCATGAGTTGAAATATCACATATGATTTAAAAGGTAAGTTAACAATCAACATATTCTGAGGAGACTTTTCATGTAGGTATATAATCAATGGACTGAATCTTGTAAATAGGGTTAAAATTAGAGGATATATTGACATGGTAGTTCTACGTGCAATTTCGTTCTGTAAATGGTGTCGAGTGTGGTATCCAAAACATCCAAGTGTATTTTTCATTATTCTTTTCATTTACTAGAACTCAGAACAGATTTGTATGTCAGTTAGAAAGAACTAATTTTAAAACATGACTAATAATGTTATCACTATTGAACAGAATGTGCAGGCATTACAAGACAAACCGGTTTGTTTTGCTGATCGAAATATTATTGTTCCTGTTAAGAAGATGCTAAATGAGCCTTTTCTTGAATAAGTATATATGTGCTAGAGTTAGAATATGAAGGAACAAATCAAAATCAGCACAACATAATGTAGCAGGACGTTAGCTAAGTAGTTTCAAGCTGTCTGCAGGGCAGTGATTTGCATGAAACATAAATTACAAGCAGCTAAGAATGACACATTTTCACTTGTTTAAATATCAGTACTTTCTGAGAAGAGTGAATACATTTACGGATCCGAGCTTTACTGATTATGTATTAAAACCATTTTTAGCCTTTAAAATCATAATAATACTTGCTCAAACTATTTATCAGGTTGTATTCATAGCATTTATTTTATGGAGGGTAACCTTTTCATCTCTCTTTTCAATCAGTCTTAGACATCACTCTTCTAAACGACAATACACGTATATTCGGTTAATTAAGTAGTTTTCTATCAAACTTAGCTTCACAATGCGCATGTTTCCAAATAGTCTATACTAATTCCAGTGGAATGAAACGAAATATAAATAAAGATTTAAAAGGTAATCTAACATTCAGAATGGTCTATATATACTTTTTTTTGAGATTGAACTGAATTAGGAGATTGCAATTCTGATAGTGTTACAATAAGTTAATACGTGCAACCCTGTCTAAGTGCTATCCTTTTAATGCTCTTATGCCCTCTATTGGACTGTCAACAATATTCAAGAATAAGGTGCCAAAGAAAATGTATTCCATGAAGCATTATATATTGTCATTGGATTCGACATACTTTTTCTTGGTTGTAGTAGCGTGAGGAGGACGTTACATTATATACATTTTTATATGTAATGCTGAGGACATTTAATAACATACCTCTAAATATCCCTTTTCTCTATGATAATCCGTTCATTTAACAAATGTCTCATTCATATGCGTAGCATGTTCTAGTCATAACTTAATTAATTAAGTTACTTAATTTATATTGTTATTACTCTTAATTGCTGACATGCAATCGACATCGTCACGCTGCAGCCTGAGGTTTGTGAACTATATATATATATATATATATATATATATATATATATATATATATATATATATATATATATATATATAACACGCAGACAGAGGTGAGACGACAATGAGCCGTAACCGTGAGCGTTTTAGACCACTAGGCCACTAGGTGCCCCACAAGCGAAATAGTTAACACAACACTTGTTGATTGTACATAATGGACAAATAAAGTAAATTTATCTTTCCTAAATAAACACATAAATAAAATCGAACACGTTATTCGTTGTTGTTTAACCTATGGCACAGACGAGGTGCATATTCAGTTAAATGTGTGAGAATACACTTTCTGCTTGGTTCATGCTGTATCTGCAAATGCTTTGATATCTGGTTCAATAATTTATAAGATTTGTAAAATATGGCAAAACATAATCCACAAATTGAACTAAAATAATGAGCTAAAATAAAATTATCTTTGGAAATACTAAGGCATGCATTTTACTAGCGCATATTTGTTACAAAGTTGACTGAAATTCCTCATTATGCAAGACAGTGCCGACGAGGTTAAATTGAGCAGATCCTTTCAGATTTAGTGTATGCCTAATCCTTGAATTTTCGCCCACACATTCTGGAGCATGCATTGTACAACCATACCCTTTTTTTCGCGCTGTATAGTCGGATGTTAACGTTTCTCTCTCATAAATATCTTTTAGCGGATTATATGAAAAAGTTGGATTCAGTACCGAGAACTTGCATACGTATGCTCGGAGAGAGAGATAGAGAGTATTCCTTTATCCGAACTATCAAGTATATGCATTTAGCATAAATTTGATTATAATCAAGTAAATGGGCGTAAGTTGTCAACATACTCACATTTCACTATGTTTCTACATCGTCAAAATATCTCAAAATAACCAGGTCACTGAGAACATTGTTTATATTTTTAAGGAAGATAAAAGTTTAAAACCATAAAACACATATGCAAATTTGAAATATTCTCGTTTGTAATCCTCTTTAACTGAAAGACAGTGTTCTTACCTCACTCAAATGTGCGTCTCCATATGGGACACGCAGTTCAAGAACAATTTATCACAAAATGTATTTATTCTCCTCCTTTTTAAAGACGTAATTGACATTCAAATTTAGTCTGTCATTTGTATCATGTTTGCTTTTTTCTGGTCTTGTTTTGGGACATTATGAATGAAGAGGATGAGAAGAGTTAAATATAGCAGAAGCGCATGAATGAAGTCGACCTGCAACTACACAAAGCAGCTTACGATATTTTTTTACTAATGGGTCTCAAAGATAACGGAATGATGATATAAATATATTTTCCTTACTATAGCAATTATTGTTTTATTCGTTTTTTAGTCTATAGTATACCGGTGTATGAATTCATAATCTTTGATTGTGACAAATAATGAGAATAGTGAACATGAAAGCTACGAAAGTACTGAAATCAGCAATGAACACATTTAAAATGCATTGTTTGTTAGTATTCTTGTTTAAAGTGTCATGTTCGATCAATTATTGCAGTACACTTATTCACAGTATCCTCTGTTGAAGACAAGATTTCGGTCTTTAGGTGAAAATAAACTGTGAAACAGCGATCAAGAAATACACACTTGTACTTTTCTGGGGAGATTGTGACAAAAATATTACAGAACGTCAGCGCTGAATATTTGATATTTGTGACAAGATCAACATTATTTACGAACATCACTTTTAATTTTCAGCAAATAAGAATGATCTCCATTTTCTCATTAGGATCCAGCTTTACATAAAATAACAAGCTGGTGCATTTGTTGCTTCGGTTTCCCTAATGGACCTCTGAAACAAACATGAGCTCTCAGAATCGTCGAATAATTATCAGCTATATTAGCAGCAGTTTCTAAAGTTTCAACATTTTCACGGGGACCCTAGTGGCTGAGTGGTCTAAAGCTCTCACCGTTCCGGATCACTGCCATCTCACCTCTGTCTGCGTGGGTTCGAGTCCAAGGCTCGGCTAGCGTGGGTACGTGGGAAAACCTGCCAGTAGCTTCTCGTGGGTCCGTGGTTCTTCCCTGGGTTTTCCAGGGCTCTTCCTCCACTGTTAATACTGGCCGCCATGTATAGTCTATCTTGTGCTGAAAAATGGCGTTAAACCCTAGAACAACACTTTTACATCAAGGTAGGTTTCGATTTTACTTTACACGCATTTCTGTAATTCTCCAATCAATATGAGTTGTCTGGTTTGTCATAATCTGTATCGGCCATCTTGACAGTACACTATCTACCAAATAGTTGCTCCTTTTCCCATGCAAATTCAAAATGAGTTTAACGAGTTTTTTGTTCTATAATTCCTAAAGCTCTATCGACATTTTGCAGTTACCAAATCATAACAATTCAACATATACTCCTTAATTACATCATATTCAGCATATTTTAGTAGGGAAAGTGAAGTGTAGACTATGAGCTTTACCAATAAGAACATTTTGTAATAACAAAGTTCAATGATCTCTGGGCCATTTAAATATTTCTACAATTTTATTAAAATGAGCAAAATGTTAATCTACATCCTTATATAAATGGGGGTACTAACTTTCTGGATATAAAGGTTGAGTGTGTTGTACTAACCAGTTATAATTGTTTTAATGTAAATTTCATTTCCCGTTCTTCTTTCTCTCTTTGTATTTGCATTTGAATTTTTCTTTCTCCTTTTTCCATTTGCGTTTCTCTTTCTTCGTTTTGCATTTGAATTTCTATTTCTTATTTCCGTCTTTGCACTTGCTTTTCTCTTTGGCTTTTTTGCAGTTGCATTTGCACTACTTACTTTCGAAACTACCACTTTCTTAACTCCAATTTTTTATCTCTAATTCTCGTAATTTCATTTCCAAACAAGATGCAAACTAACAAATCAAACCAAAAAGAACGTTTATTAGGAATAAAGATGCCTTCACCTCAGAAAGGTCATACGGTCTAGCAAGCCCAAGTAACTCGTCCTTTTGCAGGGTTCTAGCTCATCCTGGGTGTAATCAAATTCAAAGTTTTCCACTTTAGACGACGCGTTGAACACTTGTTGGTTTTACCAAAGATTTCTCAAATATGAGAAATCAAGATACCAGAAACGAACAAAATTACAAACCAAAAGAAAACTAAATTTCAACAGCAATTGTAATTTCTTTGAAATATGTAAAAGCAATTCGTGTCCATACAGGAGCGATCGATTTGTTGTTACGAATCTATTGTCTGAAACTAAGTAAAAGAAAAAAGTGAAAACCAATAGACTTTCTAAACTTCAACAAATTTTGTATTTCTCTAGATCACAAAGTGAAAAGTTAAAATTAAAGTACAGTGTTCTGAGTGAAATCTTAACAAATTCTAAATGTTATATCACAAGTCCAACCGTATCGAGCATTCTGTATTAGTTCCATTGGTGTTCCAAATAAAGTCCATTCTATCGTGGTGATGGAACAGTAGTATGTAAAAGTTTGATATGCTTATAGTCTTGATGTATCGCAATGATGTAAACAGAACAGCAGTTAAATTAATTCACAATGTTTCCAAAACAGCTACGTAGTTTACGGTGTATGAGCTCCTTGTAATTTGAAATGAATAAGTGAAATAAACAAAATCCTTTCAAAAAACTAAACTTAATCACTATAATAAAGGGTGATGTTTAAGATAAGGATAATTAATTCTCAGGTAAACATTCATCATATAAGAAAGCAAAGACGTAATTTCAAAACCTGAATGAAGGTCAAACAGTTATTTCTAAATCGTTCTAATTGTCACTAAAATCATCTCCTTTAGAAGTTAACCAACGATAAATTAGATCACCTTGTTTTCTTTAGCGGAATGCCCATGGCTTGAACCCAAATCCCATCAAATTCCTCAAGATTTCTTCTAGATCATCCAGGGTCAAAAGGTCACAAAAACACACACACACACACACACACATATGCACACCTTGTCTGCAGTTTGGCAGTTTATAGAGATGTCTAGCACTGGGACATTATACCGTATACATGTAGCATCATGCTCCACCCAGGCACATTACCCTGACACCAGGCCGACCAGTCTTAAAACACTAACCTCTTAATGCTGATCTCTTAGCACGGCAGCTGCTAGCACCATTTTGATAAGTCTTTGGTATGACTCGGCCAGGGGTCGATCCCCTGCAACAGACTAGGTGTTAACAATATATTCAATTTAAGATTAGATATACATCCATTTGACACGATAAAAGCATAATTTAGGGCCCGTATCACTATTTGTGGTCATTTTACCAGTGGCAAAGCCATAATCTCTCCACTAGTATGACCTAAACCCAATATAGCACTTCTTATAATAAACCCTCAAATAAAAGTTTTCAAGTAAATGATCTTCTAAAGTATCTCTTGACAGCACAACTCTGGGTTGTGGGTGGGGTTTTGTTTATTTTATCCAACCTTAATGATCACTTCAGAAATTGTACATTATTATAATTTCAATCTGATAGGTGTATGAGGATTACATTATAATGGGAATGGTATTTTAAAAAATTCTGAATAACTTGTTATAACGTGCATGTAACCGGCAACGTGTCAGTACATGTAATAACAATAGATAGAAAAATAACGTTCGATGGCATATAATGTAGCTGTCCAGAACGTCAACACATAGAGATATGAGCGTGTGACATAACATCAATAATATATATATACAAATTGTTAGTCAACTGCCATTACATAAAAAAATTATGTTTCACGAAACGTTAACAAAATCAACCAAGTTAAATTGATTCACATTTAGGTTTCAATTAATCCCCTAAACAAGCAACTGTAAACTACAGGTTACATGGCCTAAATAATCTCTGATCTATTTCAAGATGACTTATTGCAGAAGTACTTTAAAAAATTTCAATTAAATTCATGTAGGTGTAAGACCAAGAGCTGGGTCAAGCGCTAAATCTAAATTGTATGTGCTAATTTGAAGTTTTTGTGGAAAGTACAGTACAAATTTAGTCATGAGAGAAGACACCAAATTTAAAGTCAATTTTTCGGAAACCTTTACATAATTTAGTCTGCATGACATGGACCATGGGCATATTAAAAGCGGATCGATAACCGCGGATCGATAACCGCCTTTCATGGCATCCAGCCAGTTCGGTCATTGTTTTTGTCATAAAAAACGGAGTTATTCATTGAAAACTATTTTCTTTCATAGATTCCCTATGCTATTGATCATTGACCTAAATTATAAAATTAATTGGTGTCGTCCTTATTCATGGTTTAAATAATATATGCGTTGTAATTAAGGAAGAACTCAGATTATAGTGTGTAAAGTTGACATAATTCTATTATTCTTGGAAAAGAAAATGTCTTTGGTTAATTAGATTTACGTTTGCAGACAATCAAAAAGGTCGAGTAGTGTATTCCGTCATTCTATATATTTTTTCACGTTTGATCAAATTATTTCAAATTTATTTATATTTTTGCCAATTAATTCTTTTGTGCTTTCCACTCTGATAATATGACTGCAAAACCCTTTTACCCAGTGATAAAGCTAGTTTCCTTTAATAATACAATCATATTGTTTTTTGCTTACCTTATATATGCTGCTAATGGTTGCCGTTCAAAGTCTGTATCCCAACTGTATGTTAACGACGAGTCAATTGAAATTGTGGTGTCAAGCTTGTCTCTAATGGTTTGTACTTTGTCCCGGAAGAAATTTGCAAAGATGTCCGGAAGGTCGACTGGAAAGCAGGTAGATGGAAGTGGTGTACATTTGTTTCTTGACATTAGCTAGTTAGTATCCTCGAAGAGCTCTTTGCAACGTTTGTCATTCCTTGATGATATTACTGCACTAATGAAGTTAATGAATTTATATTAAAACACCATTAATGTGTTCTCTGATATCTGCGGGAGATTCGCTTAGCAGTTACTAATGATGCTTGTATTTCATACCAACCATTTCTTTCAAAACTAAAACAAAGAAGCGTTCACCTTCAAAAATATTATTTATGAGAGAAAATGTATTCTTTATAAAAAATGAAGCTAGGACTATTCCATTGCCTTTGAATTATATAACATAATTTTTTGCTAAGCGCGAAATTATTGTTTCAGCAGTTTGGTTATGTATATTATCGTGCAAGAAATATTCAGTACATGGTAAACTCTTTGTAGTGCGATAACGTCTACGGGCACGATCATTGTTCGTAGAAGACTGGTATGTATTGTAACTTCATTTCATGGTACACTGAATTTTCCGTTTTACTCTCTATCTTAGGATGTGGAAAGTGTCACTATTTCAAGATTGCATCATAATTGACTAGTTTCTCTTCAATCCTCATTTGCTTCATAAAGTCAAAACAAATGATGTGCACTGATGTGAGATAATGGAAAAGTGATAGGAAATATTAGGGTGACGCAAACTGTCTACCACTGTTGCAACTGTCGCCATAACTCCTACCGAGCGAAATGAACTGTCACAGTAGTGTTGGTTGCACTGAAAGACACACATACTTATCTATTGTGATGGATTTTATTGTTTGATTTGGCAATTTTCTAAGAGGCTCGTGTGACCAAATAAATTATTGTCTTAGAACCATCAGCTGCGACTGTCTTAAAGCTTTCACATGATCAAGTCCTCATGTTGATCCTATGGTAGTTGTCTCTGCCGCTGCTTTCTTCCCCCTCAATGGTAGTCAATGTACTCATGGCAGGTTTGGAATTCTTGGATTGAGGTTGTATTGTTCTCTTGCGTTTGGCCAACTGTATTTCTTATACTCCTCCCACAGGCTTTAGCTCCGCACGAATACACCATAGCAGGCTAATGTTAAATTCCCTTTTACGACTTACAGGTTCATTTTTTGTAAATAAAACTAACAATACCTATAGCTACGAGAATAAAATGTCATTTATCACTGAAGTTTCTTTTCGCCATATGCAAAACCAATATCACAATTTCTTTTTGTCACCATATCGATCCAAGTGTTATCCACGTGACCCCTTTCTACTATCATCTTATGAAGTAGAAATGAATCCGTTCGCATGTTAAATGCCTTCATCTATTTCTTAAAACGCCATGCTCGCAAAGAGGTTTTGTGTATCAGTTAAACATGATCGAAATATTCACATGCAGTTTTGTTATGGCTAATAATGCAGTAATATAATCAAACAGAACAAAAGCATCTACCCGCAAATTTAATAGATTCACACAACACAAATCATCTAATTTATCAATGTTTTCCTCTAAATAGCATTTTAGTATGTGTTCTTATATATGATCTACCTACTCTTACAATGTTTTTGCATTGAATGCTTTAAAAGTAAACTAAGTACCATAAACAATCGAGATACAGGTATGGAAATTTCAGTATTACATTTATTAGATACACTGGTTTAGACTAAGATCAATTATATAACAGCACATAAACTATCTGAAGAAATTAGTGCATTGAAACTCTGTTATTTTACTAAAATAGATTTTCACAGATAAATATAATTATTTAGTCATTACTGTCTGTCTATCTATCTCTATATCTATCTATCTATTTATCTATCTATCTGTCTATCCGCTTACGTTTTACATGATGCTATTGTAAAATTCCTTAGCATTCGAAAGAAAAGATAATGAATTACACCTCTTGAGTTCGAGATTATAACGCGTTTTAGGTTTTAAGACAAGCGCAGTATATATACAGAGAGAGAGAGAGAGAGAGAGAGAGAGAGATTTTGTAACAAATATTAATTCATGTTTTATATCCGTTTTGAGGAAATCTTTGATAAGAGTTAACATTTGTACTGAAATACAATTCTCGAAGAATTACTTATTTAAAGTACTCATTGCAATTACAAAGTTGTCATTTACTTTTGGACTAAAACACTACCTTGGGATTATTGAGAACCCCCATATATATATATATATATATATATATATATATATATATATATATATATATATATATATATATATATATAAGAGAGAGAGAGAGAGCTCTGAGCACTGTGGTCAAAGTATATGAAACTACAGTTTCGATGGCGATCGATTAAATTAGTTTCCTTATCAAAGGCAACTTTCCCGTATGGCTCAAAACTATTTGTATACATAATCATGTTATACTAACTTCAGTGCAATGAAATGAAATGTGAAATAAAATGTATACAGAAATCTAATATTCCAAATATTCGGAGTTTCGTTACACATGAGTAAACTTAGAATAGAAAGACATTTGGAAGAGAGAATCAAAATTAGAGAATATGTACATATGGAATAACCGTGCGATATTTTCGTTGCTCTCGACGAGGTGGCATATATGAAACAAAATCGTATTCCTTTGCTACCGTTATTTACCAGGGCGCATATGGTATTTGTACGTCGGTTACAAGGATTTATGTTTATAACATGAATAGTAATGTTAACAATTTTGACAGGTATGGCAAGGCATACCAAGAAAACAAGGAGTGCTGTGTTTTTCAAATACCACGCGCATATTCCGTTAAAGGAGTAGTTGTTGGTACATATTGTTTTATTCCAAAGCTCTTATCATGATCATTATGTTTAGAAACTTTGTTTGGACTGGGGACACTCTGTACTGAGTGTATTTTTTCAGTTTTCATTCTGTATATAAATGTCGTTTGGTGGAGAAGAAAACAAAATAATTGCACATTTTCAAGATAGACATATGCCTACCTTTCTGGATAGTGGGTTAGTCCAAACCAATGATTGATAAGTCTACCTAGGTACATAGATGTTAAGCGTATGACTATACCAGGCAAGAATTTGAACTCTGCTGATTGCGGACATATATATGTGTATCTGTTTAGAGCCAAGAGAGAAGAAACCTTGAGGTGAGTCTGTTGTATCGTGTTCGTTTTGATGTCACATTTCACTTCATAGTTTACACAAAAAAGGACGCATACAGCATCACACATTAACATAAGCAGTTATTTTTAACTGTAACGTAGCCATTCAGAACATTAAAATGGAATCCTTTACTGAATAAGATAATTTTCCAATAAAAGAATAATGGAGAACAAAACATAATTAATATGACTCGGTTTAGATGGACGTAAATGTAATGTTGGCTAGTTTCAACCCATCTTTAACCAGTATATATGACAATGATATAAATGAAATATGAATTAGAAAAAGCAAAGAATACTTAGAGCTATTGGTATACATTTAAAATATCAGTTCGTTTCAGAAGAGATTTATTCTACGATTCCTGACCTCAGTGTCACTAAATACCAAAACGATCTTCTATCTCTTAAACCAAAATAATTCTGAACCATGCCAGTAATAAATATTTAATTAAACCATCTGTTTTATTCGGGCGAACTCTTTCTTTTCTTCTTTGACAGATCAATTAGATATCCATTTATAACTTTTCAGAGCTACTGGCAACCCAAAAAGTGACAGTTTGACTATTTAATGTAGTTATATTAACATTGTTTTTATATTGTATCGTAGATAGTTGCAAAGGAATACAAGCAAAAAGCCGTAACAAAGTGAACTGCGCTTTTGTTCATTTTCTTAGTTGTGGCTTAGAATGAAATTGCAAAGAGGTGTTTTGGAACATTCTATTTAGTAATCTCGTTCAATTTCAATTATATTTATAAATGCATTATGCTTTACAAAATATAGAATCAAGAAAGACAGAGTTTATTTAGTGTTTTGGCACTGAGACAATGAAATCCAGGTAGATGGGTTATAATCTGCGCTAAGCAGAAGTCACATTGTTCCGTATGTAATGGGATTGCCTTGACTCGGTGCCAACCCCTGCCTTAAATAACTGTGACACCCATTTGCGTATCGTCTCATTTTATGAAGAGTCAAGTGAATTATGTTTATTTGTATATTTTACTGCTTGCAATTGCTGATATGCAATCGACATTATTTTTCGTAAAATTGAGTAGAAGGTTCTAAAGCTCTGAGACTTGCCAGCGCATGAATCTTACTCGTTGACTGGGACAAGGTACCTGCATAAATTTCGTACGGTAATTAGCGCATTTTTGCAAGATCCTACAGTTACATTAATAATAAAAGGAAATACGTCTCGGATCGACACGTACATTATTTGACGTTAGCTAGGCAGAATTAATTATGGGGTGATTTGATCTATTTTATTTTAATTTGTTTTGATAGTCTGCGCGTACGTATATATTATTAATACAATAATTACTGGTCGCAGCTGGAAGAGACGTTTGGCATAAATGCAATATGTCATAATGAAACAGGTTGCTTAAAACATTTTAATAGTTTATGGTTGCTATAATGACATTATCTTTATCTCATGATTTGACCATTAATAATTTTTATTTGTTCTATACATCAAGAGTTTGGTTTCAGACATCAATCAATATTGTTAGTCAGATGTATTTTATCACGAGAAAGGTTAGATCTCTCCAATGCTGATTATGACATGGAATCAGTCGACTTCTGCAGAACGAAAAACCAAAAAATGATAGGCCAATAAATATTATCCAATAACAGGATCGAGCATAATTGAGGTGTACATCTCTGAAGCAGAGTCGAATGAAAATCCGAACTAAATTTCATTGTTCAACAGACACATTAAAATGCTTTGACACTTGACAAGGAGCATAAGAAGCAAGCTAACAAAGAAGTTCCCTCTTTATGACAATTATTGTTATCTCTATCTTAAACTTATAGCAATTACAAGGAAGACACAAAATCATATGATACCAGTAAGGGACATTTCTTCATTTAAACATAAAAAGTATTTCCGAACATACACATCGTATTAAGCATTTCTCAACCGCAGATATTTCATTTGCGTAATATATATATATATATATATATATATATATATATATATATATATATATATATATATATATATATATATAAAGATCCTTTGACCTCTGGTTTTTAATTACAAAAAATAAGTGGATAAGATTTCCATCGAATCACCCTTTCTTGGCTGAAATGCAGAATTATGTGTGATGTCTAAATTACAGGTCGTAATTTACTTTGACATACCATAATGCTTTATTTTAATTTAGGAAACATATTTCGGTCTGGATGCAATAACAACTCAAAGGAATGTAAGTACTCTTCTTTATCATTTCCAATACAAGAATCCAATAATATATATTTCCATATCCGCATTACATTTACTATAAAAGTTTTAAACTTTTAGTATAATTCGATTATGGTGGATTGCTATTTTTGATTGCAATGTGTACAAACAAATCATGTCATTCTTGATCAGTTAAAAAAATATAAAGTATAATTATTATACCACTATCACGACGATTTATGTGAATAAAATGCTAAATAGATTTACATGATCATGGTATTAAGGCAACCATCGAAGTTATACGTGGACTACGAGTCATTCCTTCCACATTAGCTTCTATTTTGCTCAATAATATTTTTAAAATGAAAAATCAACATACATAGTTACGCCTGTTGGCTAAGCTAAGCGACAAAACAAGATAAACCCAACAATCATTCAAGTTTCCAAAATATAAATTGTTTTCCCTAAAACATAAAATCTAACAAAGTAAAGGAAATAAAAGCAAGTTACAGTGCATGAATTTCTAGAATATTATCCTAAATCGCAATATTTATCCGGAAACTATTCAAAGGTATTCTGACTGAAGGGTCTAATGGTTTATGGCCTAACGTGCTAGCACCATTGAAAAGTCCCAGTTCTAAATCCAAACGTTCTCACCTGAAGGTAATCCCTGGAAAGATGAATATCGCAAGTTTGACACAATCCGACTGAATTATTTAAATATTCAAGTCATTTATCAATATCACATAATCTTCAAGGTACTCTTTGTTTTAGAATAAAGATTTTAAAAGCTTCAAGTCCAAAGAACATATTGAAAATAAATCACGATTTCCTCTCTCTCTCTCTCTCTCTCTCTCTCTCGCAGACACACACACCCAGTCACACACACAGTCACTCACAAAGCTGACATAAATATGTAGAGAATAATATACGTGGTGTTTATGTTATCTTATATAGATCCTATATGTACACCACATCAAAAATATCTTAATCACTAGAACAGTTTAAATCATACTTTTCTTACCTAACTTAACAACCACAATCTGACTTTCTCATTTTATTGACCCAATGAACAATCAAGGTGTGCTTGATATATCTACAGGAAAGTTGCATTCCGCGTTTCACTGATATTTTGTAACATCCATTCAAACAAAATGCATGGTGTACTTGACCGAAATAGTTGTTGCCATGATCTAGGCAAGCAGCTTTGATATATAACTGTATTGTACGCGTGCTGTAAGCTTTCTTTTACTATCACACCAGGCAGGCACTGAATTAAAGAATCTGCAATATAAGTGTTATGAGCCCAAATTACTGAAGTATAACTATAGTATCAATTTAATAGGTGATGCAGATATATGTCACTATATATATATATATATATATATATATATATATATATATATATATATATATATATATATTAGATTGATTTTCAAATTGAGTCGTTAACCACCTATAAAAACTATAACTATACTATATATATTATCTAAACTAAATAAAAATATTTATTCCCGCTAATTTAGATTTTCATCATACAAATGTATGTTTCTTTTAAAAGATGGAATGTATATTTTATGGTAAAAGAGGGATATATTTATCACTTTACAGAGAATGATAGCAACATCCTGGAAAATAATTTTTTCTCACGTTATTGAAGCTGAATAGGTTCATTACGTCATGGTATAATATACAATGCCAGTAGAGTACGATTGCATATATATATATATATATATATATATATATATATATATATATATATATATATATATATATATATATATATATGTATAATCTTCTCTGATACGAAGAGGAACATATTATCCTGAAGTTCATGTAGTTTTGTGCTGAGCCGTGGTATCTTAACTGGTATAGTTCTGTACGCCGAAAGCAAGGCAGCCGCTATACTGTATAGGGAAAACAATATTTAGCTGAAGCTGGCTGATCGAGGAAATTTAACAAGTCTATCAAATTAAAAATCCTATTTCAAAACGCTTTTGCTGCTTAAATTAAGTGTAGTCTTAAAGTTTTACTGACTTCAATTCTACTTGTGTTTAATGAAAAGAGGTATATCACGAAAGCAGGAATGTTTTTAAAATAACGCATATCAGACGAACGCTTAACAAGGTATTTGAAAGTTATTGTTTCTAGTGTGGCTTCGAGATGGTCTATACGGCTGTTTATATTTCCTTTTGTGCAAAAACGTGATGCCCCATCTAGCACATTGTGAAATAATTGTTTCCGCTAATGACACGAAATATCATGCAAATATATTATCTAAACTAAATTAATTTCGCTAAATGCGTTAAATTCGTGTCTTAGAGTCATGCTAAGCTGAAAACCTTATATCATAGGGCTATGAAGTATGCTCCATAATATTCTGAAAATGGAATTTTGTGCATTGACTTATCTATCTACATTGTCACTCATGTTTCTGCTTCAATAAATCATACAATGAAGAGATTCTGAATTGGGCAATTTTGGCTCCTATAAATATATTCCATTTATTGAAAGAAAATACCCAGATTTCAGAAATTAAACGAAACGTTTTAATTAAACTTCTTTTTCACGATAGGAACCTGTCCTCGTGTTCGATCAATGCAGCTTACAGTTGCAGAGTAAACGGGACTTTCACTAATTCTTGTGAAATAGGCCAGAACATTGTAACGAACCTCCAGCATTATACTGGATCATGCGTACGCGACATGCGATTGAACGAGTCCGCGAATACGCATAATGGAGCTGTCGGAAACTATGCATTTGGTATGATAGAAGAATCTTTCAGCTATGTAACAGGTAAGAAATATAAAAATATATATTGAATCTCATTTCATATATGACAAACTGTTTCAATTATAGATGTAGATAAACGCAAATTCAACAACTGATGGATATGTACAAAAGTACGATGGTGTATGGTCGTTTGGTGGGAAAGGGAAAATGGATCAATTGGTAATGATGATAATAACAATAATAACAATAACAATACATTTTTAGCAACAATTCTATATAATGTTTAGTCTTGACCAAACTTTCGCAGGTATTCTTATACTGACAAGTGAAGAACGTTTGCTCTCTCTCTTAAATTATCATTTGCCCAAACATAGCTAATATTCCACGCATCGTACTAGTGTAGTCTGCGTCCCTCTGTAAACTGTGATACTTGCTTTAAACATCATTCTCTAGCAGATGTCATCATATGAAACAAATAAAAATCGTACAAGAAAAAGAAGACTGAGTAGTGATTGGAACCTCATTTCGAGTGTTGTCCCTATTAACAATTAGCTTTAAGATGTTAAAGTAACTGTTCTAGTCAAATAATTGCAAATATTCACAAAGTTAACGATATATTTTAAAACAATCGAATACCGTAATGTATTAATATAAAACAGCATCTAATAAGCATATATATTAGAAACACACCATATGTGTACTAAAAATATATAAGTATAGGCAAATTTATTCTAATCTATGCTCGTATGATAATTTGGAAGTGGCTAAATTCGTACCAGGGATGCATCACGTTGGAACAAATATCCACATTATGATCAAACATATTTTATCGTTAAATGTAATCATTTTATAAACGATTTCCCACTTTTCTCTCCCACAACATTTAAGCATATGGTGTAAACTATATGGCCTGCATCTGCTTGCACGATCTGATTCATCAATTTCGAACTGGATTATATTATCCCATATACTATCCAAAACAGGCGTTATCAAATTGAAGTAAAGAAGCTTCAATGATGAATTTACTAATTGTATAGGATATCTAACCTTTTCAATGTCTCTTTATTTTTACCTTTGTATGTAATTGCCTGCATATAGCCGTGACAAGTGAGTAATGTTGGTTTGAAATTTGAATATGTCATTGATTCATAATTCCTAGCTACTGATATATCAGACCATAAATTGTTTTCATGAAAATCCATGTAAATATTCTTACAGAGCACTAGCTGCCAGTTTTGGATCGTCAAAAATTATTGCCAACAAAGACACAGAAGGATTAAATATTACCAATAAAATACCTTAAATATTACAGTTATATATATATATATATATATATATATATATATATATATATATATATATATATATATATATATATATATATATATATACATATATATACATACATATACATATATACATATATATATATATATATATATATATATATATATATATATATATATATATATATATGTGTGTGTGTGTGTGTGTGTGTGTGTGTGTAGACAGAGATATATATATAGATAAATATATAGATAAATAATTGTTCAGCTCTAGCTTTAATAGGTATATGATATGAAGTGAAACATTCAATAATAACAATTTGCTCCCAATTTTAAACTTACTTTTTTGACCAATTGATCAATGTTTTCTCTATTTTGACATAATGATTAATACACTTATGAAGATTGGCTATGCGACATTCTGAAGGGCTGGGAACAAGAAACGAGAAAGCGTCTTTTGAGTTCCACACCTGCAAACTACAGCCGGACGGAAATACATTGGACACCAACGGACTGTGTTGAATCCCCTGCTGGTATGACATAAACTTTTGAGCATTTGCGAATTGTGCATGGTCCACAAATTACTAATTATTTCCCGCACATTATATAACTCTACCTATATGTAAACGTAAAAGAACCTTTTGAATTCGACACCTGAAAACTACCCCCGTAAGGAGTAACTTTCTACACCGTGTCACCGTTGCACACAGGTCTCTATGGAAAGGCGCACAGTACGAATTTTATTTTTATTTTATGTAGCAAAAGACATAATTAAATTAACCGAATATGACTTTCCACGTACCACTCTCTAATATGCGAACATGGCACATCAGTTCTAAAAGGTTGCCGATTCCTGATCTATATTGATATATACCTGCTGAATTGTTTTAAAAATACATTATTTGTCGGTAGTTCAAAAATCACACGTATTCTTTTTACGACAAATAGAGGGTTAAGTCACACTTTCCTTTAATTTCAATTAATTTAGTGTATCAGATGCAAGGGTCACATGTTATATATCCACCCATGCCAGCCCAGGTCTGCTGCTTTGGTATGTTCTTGATCAACGTACTTTAAAACATTGCTTCTGCTCTATACAGTCGTAATTTGTTGATGGTCAATCAAAGACCAGGAAGTAGATTGTTGGCTGTAGAATTTAATGGTCACGAGTACATTAGCCCTTGTCAACTCATATCTCCTACCTTGGTGAGCCCTTGACGAATGTATTTTTCTCATAATACCTCTGCACTATTCAGTATGAGAGACCAAAATCTATTCGTTCGCATATCCTATCAAAGATATTTTATCAAGTTTAACCTAGATTCCTATATTCAACCAGTGCTCAAAGAAAATTGTTAAGACACACAGGTCAATGGGCAGACAGTTTTCAAATCGTCACCTGACCTGATTCCTTTTCCCTAAAAGGATCATTGTTCTCTCTATGTTGGTAAGAGAAGACCAGAGCTCACGGGATGATCGTTCATCTGTCGTTCCTCCTTCCTTTAGTTCACGTTTCTTGTTGGCACTACTCCTATTCTAATTTTCAAATAGCCATGAAGCCTAAGAAGTAACTTGATACCATGGTCTAGTTTACATTAAAATAACATGATTTAGCGCTGAAATCCAGTATCACCATCACAACTTTTTCTCTCTCTCTGTTTTTTAAAATTATTTTGCAGACTCTCCCTCTTACAAATCAAAGGGCCATCGTAAGTCCTTACTTAATCACACACGTGTTAGCGCTACTGTTCTCTTCCTATGCACCTTTGATGATTAGCATTGAATTTGTCAAATACATTCATGCTATCGACTACTTTGCCCTAGCTGAAATGGTTTTGCAGATACATCCAATATGTCCTTCAAAGGTAGCATATTGAAAACGTTATTATCATGAACCTTTCTCCTGAATGGATAGTCATAAACAAATGGGGTTTTAGCTGGCAGACTTAATATGACATCTAGTTGGACATGTCCATAACTGTGAGATGTGACCTGAAGAACTACGTTCATGTCAGTTTTGCCTACCTCCTTGTGGACATTGTATCTGCTGAAAATTTGATTTCATGGCCAGACCTTATTCGTAATTTGCTTTTAGTTTACAATTCGTGGGAATTCGCAGTACAGCTGGACACTAAAGACGGCTGGTATTCATTTGGAACATTCTATATTCTTGTACATTGTAATAGGATATTTATCAATATTAGGGATTTAGCTCACAATAATGTGCCTTTTGAACTTTTATTTCCATATTTATATGTTAGGCAAATCCATTATTTGTTGATTGGGAATTACAATATTAGTATCACTTCTTTCGGTTGCATTTTGAAGACCTGAAAATTGAACAATGTGTTATATTTTTATATCAGCAGAAATTTATTTTCATAAAGTTAAAATAAGCAAAAGCCGAAAATATGAATTTTTTCTCTATTTTGACATAATGGTTACTCCACTTATGAAGGTTGGCTCTGCCTTTTGAGTTCCATACAGACAGAAGTAAATACGTTGGACACTCTCGGACCGTGATGCAATCTCTGTTAGTGTGAGAGAAGGTACTGCAAATTTAATTGCTCCGCAAATTGGTAATAATGTCCCGTACAATGTTCTGCCTCAAAGAAATATTTATGGAACGACGGAAAACATGCATATTTGCTTCAGTGTGATATTCTGATAACTGTAGCTCCAAAAGACTTGTTCTGCTTCCTGGAGCAACAAACGAGATTGTGGATACGACACAAGTTTTTTGGCCGGGAACAGGACAGGACAAGGTACCTTTTGAATTTGAAACCTGAAAGCTACCCCCGGAAGGAAATACGTTATATACCATATCAACAGATGCACGCATGACTCATGGGAAAGGCGCACAGCACGAATTGTACTTTTTCTTTGTCTACAGTGAGAAAGATAATTAAATGAAACGAATATGATTTTCCACGTACCACTCCACATTTGAGCGAACCTGACACATCAGTAATAAAAGGTTTCCAATACCCGAACACTAATGATATATATGTGCTGAAATGTTTTAATGATCTTCTATTTATCGGTAGTCCAAAAATCACAGATGTACAGTTTTTGCGTGCTATACGACTTTCTCTTACTTTTAGTTAATTGAGAGTGTAAAACGAACAATGCAAGGGTCACAGGTTCTATATCCACTTATGCCAGCCTAGGTCTGCTGCCTTGGTATATCCTTGAGCAACGTACTTTAATAATATTGTTTCTGCCATTTATAGCCTTATAGCCTTAAGGCCTTAATTTGTTGATTGGAAATGAAAGACCATGTTGTATTACACGGATTTATAACGCAAAGAGCACGAGTACAATATTCACACATGCCAACGTATATGTCCTACCCTGCTGCGTTCTTGACAATTGTACTTGTACGCTTATACATCTGCACTATTCAGTACTAATGTTCTGGTGTCAATTAAATGGTGAACACAAAGACCGAAAACTAAACTCCCTCATCTCATATTAAAGATAATTTCTTCATGTTTGACCGAAATACCTATTTTGAATTAGTACTCAAGGACAGAAAATTGTTTAGACGCACAGGTTGTTGGGCAGATACCTTTCAAAACATCAACTGATCTGATTCAATTTGCAGAATAGGACCATTGTTCTCTGTTTCCTGGTCAGAGAAGACCAGAGCTAACGGAGTGATCGTTCATATGTCGTCCCTCAGACCGCTCCGGTGGTGGGATGTCATGGGTTCGATCTCCGGTCGAGTCATACCAAAGACTTACAAAAATGGTATTTATAGCTGACTAACTTGGCGCTCATCATTAAGAGGTTAGTGTTGGGACTGGTCGGACTGGTTTCAGGATAATGTGCCTGGGTGGGACATCACGCTACATGTCTGCGACACGATGCCCCAGTGCTAGTTACCACTTTAAGCTGTCACATTGCAGATATTGTAGCGATTTAACTGAAAATTTGTTAAAGCTATGTCAACAATCCAAAAGACATCACACCATGCCATTAATTCGCCTTTTTTGTTGCCAATACTCCTATTCTACTTTTCGAATTGCAATAAAACCTAAGAAGCACGTTTATAACATGGTCTAGTTTCCTTTGAAAGAACATGATGTAGCTATGAAGTCCAGTACGGCCACCACAACTCTCTCTCTCTCTCTCTCTGATTCGGTCTCTCTCTCTCTCTCTCTCTCTCTCTCTCTCTCTCTCTCTCTCTCTGTATTTTATTTCGCAGACTGTTCTACTGACAGATCAAACCCCATCGTAAGTCCGCACTTTAACTTAAATTAGTTACCGCAACTCTTTCTAAACTCCTTGGATGATTATCATGAAATTTGTCAACCACATTCATCCTATGGACTAGATTGTCGGAGCTGAAATGGTGTTTTACTATCATCTAACATGTTCGCCGACGGTACCATAGTGTAAACGTTATCATCAACCAGTTTCTTGAATGGCCGCTTTACGCTGTCCTTGTTCCACAATATTACACAAGGACACGTATTTTCCAAACAAATACAACAATTAATCCTTTTAAATCCAAGTAATTTGAAATAGCTCCAAACAGCGCAATATACAACTTCTAATGTAAGAAAAAGCTATGCTGCAACTACGAATAATTCTCCAAAACATATGGTCTTGTAAAAGGAAGCAAGGGGTCACGTGATCATCTTCTGGAAGTTTATAGAAGCTAAATCCTTGTTAAAGATCACGTCCTGTCGGTGTGACCCTGACCCTGACGAAAACCAATCATTTTACTCTAAGAAATAAAAAAAAAAATGGTTTACATCTTAAAGACGAAATCACATCACGACTTCGACAACAACTAATTATTTTAAACAAAAAAGAAATTGTTTACGTGGATGCTACGAATTTTGAAACAAAATCGGTTTTTATAAAACGTTATTCAGCTATCATAAACTGGAGATATTATTCTGGTTTCTACAAAGAACTGCAGACTTCAACACTCCAGATTGCAGCATACGACATATTCTTCATTCGTCGATTCTTCGGTGGTTTCCGAACGTGAAATCAGTAGAACATTTTGTTATTAGAACGGCTAAAATTGTATTATTGAATTATTCATGGATTATTTTTGGATTTCATTCTATATAACTGTGAGTTTATATTTGTTATTTTTTGCTGATTTCTTTCGAGGGAAATAATTTATTGTATTTTTTAAAGCTTCTGCTTTTCATTATTTCGTGTGATACTGTTTATTCGAGCCGAACACGTGACATAAGAAAATTGGGAGCTCGCCCTAAGGATAATTTTGAATTTCATATAGAATACTTACAAAAATATTAAAATTTATAAGAAAGCAATATATTTGCTGGGTATAATAAACCCAAGTCTAATTTGATTATGCAGAATTATGAACCATTCATATCGATGAGATCTATATCATTCTTGGGTGATTCGGCCAATCCTATCCCTATTAAAATGTAAGGGACCCAGGAGCTTCTCAGTCTTTTATTGTCAGGTACTTTGCCTTCTTTGGAAAAGACTTCTTCTAATAAAAGTGTTCTTATTCAAGGAGTAGAATATGGCTTTGCTAATGTTCCTCGACATTGTGCAAATTTGTCATCAGACTTAGTCTCACGCCTCTTGACAGATGGAACAGTCTCTGATTTAGCCGTTGAGGGCATTACTTTTATTGCTAGGCAAAGACTTAGTTGGAGACAAGGTTCATCTTTCTTCCTTGATTATTAGGACTACTAAAATTGTATTCTTATATTATTTCTGATTGTGATTTCCTGAAACCTTAAGTTCATATTTGTTCATTTTTGCAGAATTTTTCCAGCGAAATAAATTATTGGTATTTTTAAAGTTTGTGATTTTCACTCTTTATTGTGTTGCATTTTATTCTAGCATAAACACGTTCCATAAGAAAATTAGTAGCTCGTCCTAAAGATAATTTTGAATTTTGGATAGAATTGTTCAGAAAACTTTTCCATTATTTTTAAAATTCGAGTTCTCGAGTTTTTGAAATCTTAGTGAAATAGGAAAGCTTTTTCTAAAATGTCATCAAAAGTAGAAATCATTTTTTTAAAAATCCTACCCAGGAGCACTTAGATCTTTTTCAAAAAAGATGATTTGATTCTACCTGTCAGAAAATACGATCTTTTTGAAGTAAAAGGCTTTCTTAACGAAACAGGAAATAATAAATATTTTGGTTCAGTATTTGGTAGAAAAGAATGTTTTTGGATAAAAGTACTTTGCTTTCGATCAGTAAGTCTGTATCAGACTCAGACACAACAATGAAGGAATTATAATTAAAATACAAGATGGAATTGGAGTTGAGGAAGCTGGAGCTTCAGAAAGGAGAAAGAGAAAATAAATGCAAATGCAGTTACAATTAGAGAAAGAGACAGAAGAAATGAAATTGGAGAAAGAGAACGAACAAATAAAAATGGAGAAAGAAAAAGAACACATAAAGTTGCCGTTTGAGAAAGAGGAGAGAGAGAGAGAGGAAAGAGAGAAAGAAAAACACAAATGCAAATGCAGTTACAGTTGGAGAAAGAGAAAGAACAAATGAAATTGGGGACAGAGAAAGAACAAATGAAATTGGAGAAAAGAAAAGAATAAATGTTATTTTCCAAAAGAACAAATAAAGTTGCAATTTGAGAAAGAGGAGAGAGAGACAGGAAAGAGAGAAAGAAAAACAAATGCAAATGCAGTTAGATAAGGACAAAAAAGAGAAAGACAAATGCAGTTACAAAAAAGAACAAATGCATTTACAAAAGGAAGAAAGAGAGAAAGAGAGATAAAAATGAAAAGAGAGAAGTATGAGAGGTAATATCAACGTAGAGTGAAAGAAATGGAACTGGCAAGTGAAGAGCACATTTATACTTCAAATCCAAATTTAAGGTTTGATCTTGCAAAGAATATTAGATTAGTTCCACATTTCAGAGAAAAAGAAGTAGACGAATATTGTCCTTATTTTTAAAATGTTGCTGAAAATTTGTAATGGCCAAGGAGCAGTGGACTCAATTATTACAAAGTGTACACACTAGTATAGCTAGTGATATTTACCGTTCAATGTCAGTTCAACAAAGTGCTGACTATGATACGGTCAAAGGATGCATATATATATATATATATATATATATATATATATATATATATATATATATATATATATATATATATATATATATAAGATAGATAGATAGATAGATAGAGATAGATAGACAGACAGACAGACATATATATATATATATATATATATATATATATATATATATATATATATATATATATATATATATATATATATATACAGATAGATCGATTGTTTGGTATATTTAAATTTGTACTATTTGCTTGACATCTGCCAGTAATTGAGAGCTGTGGCCTGCTTGACCATCTCCATATAAGTTTAACCTACCTCCATTTGGATATGGTCTTTGCTGGAAATGTGAGTTCAAGGCCTCGTCTTGTTCAAATTTCTTTTTATTTTCTGAAAGCGAACTTGTTTACAATTCTTAGTAAATCGCGCAATTCCTAGAAAGTTCAATTACGTCATAAGTCAAGTGAAAACTTGTATATATATATATATATATATATATATATATATATATATATATATATATATATATATATATATACGATTTCGCCAAAAATTTCCTGTCTTTAAATCTGACCAAAGTTTAAACTCTGCTATCGTAATAAAGATAATTTGTTCAGTTTTAACCTAGATTCCTATATCCAATCAGTGCTCAGAGAAACCCATTCAGACAGGCAATCCAATGGGCAGATAGTTTTCAAAAGGGACTTTATCGAAAATGGAATGGTATTATAATCAACTTTTATCCTCAGTGGACGTACATAAGAAGATGGGTTTTCATTTGACATATTTCTTATGACACCTAGTTGGACCTAAAGGGCACTCGTGTCGACCTGACATTAATTGACAGATGTGGCCTGATTAACTATGTCCATATAGGTTTTGCCTACCTCCTTTTGGACATGGTATTTGCTCAAATTCAAAGGGTTCAAAGAGTTACCTTGTTCACAGTTTACTTTATTTTCTGAAACGAACTTGTTTACAATTCGGAGGAAATTTCGCAATTCCCAGACCAGGCAATTGCCTCATAGGTATAGTCAAAATTTGTATATATAGCTTACTGCGTAAACAATTAATTCCTCTGTTATGATCAGTCTATGCAATGTATAACGTTTAAAATTGTTTTCAGATTGAAATTGTGAGGAATTATTTAAAGTATTCCTTTGATAATAACAAAGTACTCGCTGAATCTAGAACATATTTGATTGAAACAGTGATATAACAGTACCTTCAGGACAGTTGTGCTACATCTGGAAATTCAAGACTACTGGCAATCATTGGGAACATCCTATATCCTTGTACATTGTAATTGGACATTTATCATTGAAATAGATTTACTTCACAATAACGTGCCTTTTGAAATTTCATACCCATCTTAAAATGTTAGTTTAACTTCTTTATGTTGCATTTCTAAGACATAGAATTTTAACAGTATTATATATTTATTTTTATTAGCATAGATTCATTTTCATAAAGTTTAAACTAAGAAGAAAACAATCGAAACTATGAATGTTTTCTCTATTTTGACATAATGATTACTCCACTTATCAAGACTGGTTCTATGACATTGTAAATGGCGTTGAACAGGACACGAGAAAGGGCCTCTTGAGTTCCACACCTGCAAACTACAACTTGACGGAAATAGGTTGTACAACAACATACCGTGTTGAACACTTAGCAGGTATTACAGAAGATATTGAGAATTCGCATGCTCCACACATTGCTAATAATGTCCCGCACAATGTGCTGACATCCATATATATATATATATATATATATATATATATATATATATATATATATATATATATATATATATATATATATATATATATATATATATATATATATATATATATATATTTATATATATATATATATATATGAATGTGTGTGTGTGTGTGTGTGTTAAGACTGTCACTACCGAAATATATGCATATTGGGTTTATTTAACATTCAGATAAACCAGTCTCCGCACACTTGTTCTGCATTCCAAAAAAGCAAACTAAAATTTGAGTAGGACACATTGTTTTGTCGGTAACAGTGAACTACAAAGTAACTTTTGTATTCTTCACCTGATAAGTTACAATGGAAAGAAATTGTTTCTACAACGCGCGAAAAGTTCCACACTGGACCCTTTTGAAAAGCGCGTAATACAAAGTAGTACTTTTTATTGTATGCACAGACTAAGATAACTAAATTAAAGAATATGACTCTCAGTTTTAAAAGGTTGCAAATTTCTGAACCACACACACACACACTTATATATATATATATATATATATATATATATATATATATATATATATATATATATATATATATATATATCTTTAAGGAAATGGTGTTTAAGCTATATACTTTTGTCGCTAGTCCATACATCATACATGTACATTTTTGCGCCCTATAGCGGGTTAAGTCCCCCTCTCTCTTACTTTCATTTAATTAAGAGAATCATATTTACAATGCAAGGATCACTAGTTCTATATCCGCTCGTGACAGCCTAGGTCTGCTGCCTTTCTTATTTCCTGAACAACTGACTTTGATAAAATGTCTGCTGTCCTATAGTCTCAATTTCGTTTTGAACGGCAATTAAAGACGAAAAAGGTTGATTCTCTATCTCTCTCTCTCTCTCTCAAACATATATTATTTCGGAGAATTTAATCCATTTTCATGTATCCGATCGGTTCTCAATGAATTTGTTTAAACAAGCCAAGGAAAAGTTGCTTTTAGAAATATATCGCTATAAGGTAATTTATTTAGCTCTGCCTGTGACATATACACGGATCAGTATAGGTTAGGTGATAATCTTTTGTTTCTTTCATCCGTCTGTACATTTAAAACATTAATTACTTGCCTATTGGCCTATAGTATTTATAGGATTGCCATGAAACTTTGCAAACACATTAACCCCATGGTCTAGATGGCCATAAGTGGGAAATGGTGCTGCTCAGATATCCAATTAGCGCACCACGGTGGCACTTATCGATAATTTTTCATCGACATTATGAATGAATGGATTGTGATATCAAAATAAGATTTTTGCTGGAAGGCCTCTTATGAAGTCGCGTTGGTCCTAAATGAAGCGCATGCAGCTCGGATGTCTTCCGCTATATGTGTTAATTATATTCTCTTTTTCTGGTATTAGCAGTGATTAATTTTTCATAACTTTTAAAATAAGGAAAAGCCGAAAGATATGTGTATGTTTCCTATTGTAACATTCAGAGGATGCAGAGGAACTATTCTGCGTCATTCAACAAGGAATGGATGTTGAGGGCTTACTGTCCGACTGCGAAGCGTAAACAAGAAAGGTCCTTCTAAATTCACCACCTGCAATCTACAGGCGGAAATACGTTCAATATATATATGTATATATATATATATATATATATATATATATATATATATATATATAATATATATATATATATATATATATATATATATACGTGTGTGTGTGTGTGATAAAATATTTGAAAGATATTCACTTTACGGTATTCCAAGACTTACACATACACATTTTGCGTCCTTTAGCGGGTACAGTTCTCCTTATTTGACAGTTCGTTTTGTTGAGTACATATATTACAATGCTTGGGTCACGGGTTCGTTATATATATATATATATATATATATATATATATATATATATATATATATATATATATATATCTTTTGCTTTTGGAAATTTTCTCTGTCTCTTTTTTTTGTCTCTCTCTGTCAAAATCATATTTCTAAGATCATTTTAAATATTGTATTTACATTAACTTGTTACTCAAAAGCAAAATCTCTACATACTGTTAATAATCAAGTGGTTTTGAAACATCAATTGATCTCATTCAAATTCGACCCGCCTAGTCAGTACTTTAACACAAGTTAGATACAGTTAAGCCTTCTAAATTCATTTTACGATTGCCGTAAAACTTTAATACAGACATCCTATGGTTAATTGTTCCTAACGAAAATCCGATCACAGCGGCCATATTGAACATATTGGTGACACCACTCTTTCTGAATAGATTGTCATCTTTAAAGGGGGGTTTTAACTGAAAAAATTCGTTTGTTTTCATATGCAATGATTCATTTGTATAAAGATTAAGGGAAAATAATATTGCATTATTTTATTATAAATTTCACATTCAGAGAACTCCCCCTTGAACGACTTGATCTGCGTCCCGAAACAGAAAACGGGAATGTTTATCGAAAACATGTACGGACGGGCGGAGGAAACTAGAAAGCACATTTCGAATTCGATACCCCAACAAAATCCGCGGACGGAAATTTATTTGGCACCACGACAAGTGTTGTACGAAGAACCCTTTGGAAAGACCAGCGGTACGACTTGTAGTTGTGTATTGTATGTGATAGAACGATAATTGTAATAGACGGAAGCATCTAATTTTGCACGGAGCACACTGCAGTCGAGCGGACCTGGCACAGCGGTTCCAAACAGTTGGCGATTCCTGAAAAAATTCGCATATATATATATATATATATATATATATATATATATATATATATGGATAGATAGATAGATAGATAGATACTAACTTTTTGGTAATCAGTAATCAAAAATCATACATGTAACTGTTTATGGTTTGTGGTGGGTGAAATTATGTCTTTATGTCTGTGTGCCTGTCTGACTCTCTCTACTAAATATTATTTCATAGAATTTAGTCAAAATTCATATCTCCCATCAGTTCTTAAAATATATATTTTGGATGATTAACATGAAATTTTACAAGCACATTCATCTAATCCTCTTGTTGGACTTAAACGAAAGTGGTGCTTCTAATACAGCCTAAAGGATCGTCACATTGATACCATTTTCAACGCTACTGCATGCATCAATCATCTGATGAAAATCATATTTATGTTGAAAGACTTCAACTAGTAGATTAATTTCTTGGAATTATCAATTATTCCTTTTTATAAAGTTTAAATAGGGACGACAAGGAAAAGTGATGCAATTCTTTTTATTTTGATATGCAGAGAACTCCACCTCTGAGGAGATGCCATGCACCTGGGAACCGGAACAGAGGAAGAGTTTTGCAGACTATGAAAAGGAAACGAGAGGAGGCCATTTGAGCTCCAAATCTGAAAGCTACAGTCCTACGGAACCAAGTTCTACATCAACAGTGAGACTTCAGTCCTGTGCAGGTAAAACAAAAAATAATGAACCTCGCCTTTCAGATATATATGTATAATACGTTTACATGCTCATTGTTATGTATTTATCGATGGGCAAATTTTACCTAACCACTCACAAACTGACTAAATTCAGAAGGACTTTATATTAACTTTGTGAGTGATCGGGTACGGTTTACACAGCAATGAAAACCCAACCATAAAAATTTAATCGATATACTTCCAATTTAAGTCCTTTCTTGCATCCGATCAGCAAATGTCGTCAACAAAGCATTCGCTTCTATGTAGATCAAAGTTTTCTTTTATTAGCCTTTCAACTGAGACACAATACATAGTCCTATGTCGCAAGCTATTCGTGGACGATTCCTTATACAATAATATAGTTTAGAGCGTCATAGTCTGTCTGGCTGATGATATATTGTTATGATAATTATTTTAATATAACAATTGTTATGATATTTATATCAGGCTTTTCCATTTGGTTTCTAAAATTACGCTTGGGTATGGCACGAGTTATAGCTAGAATTGTTGTTAATTTCTAGGCATTTCGATCTTTCAAAAGCGAAATAGAGTCCCTTTGCTTGACATATGACCCCGACATTTATTAACAGCTGCGGAAACAAGATTGACTTGTAATGCCTGCTATATACCTTCTTTGCATAAGGGGCGAGTATTGGTGCGCAGGAGGGTCTGTACAACTAGAATGCTTTAACTTTTAATGGCGATGTTAAACTGGAGTTAGTAAATTATGTTCGGAAATCACCGTTGGGTGGGGTCTTATTATTATCTTTGTGTAAGGTGCTGATATAAATAAAACTTAACATCAAAGGACTGTGGAATCAAAATTAAAATAGTCCGCTGAATTTTTCGATGTGTAAAAAACAAATCCAGGTCAGTATCACGTGACCGTTTACAGCGAATCAAATTATAGAAAAGGCGGTCAATTCATAATAATTGGAATTATATATATATATATATATATATATATATATATATATATATATATATATATATATATATAAAGAGAGAGACAGAGACAGACAGACAGACAGACAGACAGACTCTTTTCGTCAGTGACGAAAACACAACTATTTCTTTCTGTGCCTTCTGGTGGGTTAATTTCCTTACAGTTCACTCTTTCACTTGACAGTATATCGGTTTTACATCGCATGGCTATCGGTTTCGATATCCATCCACGGCAACCTAGGTTTGTATTTATGATACTTGCAATGTAGAATTCGCATTAAACATTAAAAGCACATTGACCCCATGATCTATTTGGTCCTAAATTAAATTGAGACATTGAACACAGCAAGCTCAATCTTGTTGTCGCCATTTATCCTGAATGGGTGGTCATATCAAACTGGGGTTTTAAACCATAGTCTTATCATGACGATTAGTTAGTAGTAAATGAAAATCGTTTCTATCGGACGTCTAGTACAGTCACAACGTTGGCCAGATTCAAAATCTTGCTATTATCACTCCCCTTTCATGAATGGTCATATGTGTATGGAGATTTCACTAAAAGATGTCTTAGGCTGTGTAACTGAGTTTGCATGAAAACGATGCTTATATCTATCTATCTATCTATCTATCTATCTCTCTCTCTCTCTCTCTCTCTCTCACTCTATATATATATATATATATATATATATATATATATATATATATATATATATATGTAGATATATAGATAGATAGAGACATGTAAACACATAATACTAATAATAATAATAATAATAATAATAATAACGATAATAATAATGAGCTGTTGACGAAGTTACGAGGAATTTCACATAGTAGTGGCGTACTGGAAACCTGTCAGGAAAACCGGACTACACAGAGAAAGTAACGTGAGTTTTGGACTGACATGTTATATTGTTTGTTATGCGGATATAACATAAAATGGGACGAGTTGATTACCTTTGTTGTATCAGTAGTGCTAAGAGCCAACAGGAATAAAGCGCACAGAGTTTAATGGCAAACACAAAAATGTGCACGTCTATATTATGTGATTGATTGCCTGATATAGAATAAATCTTGATTTGAAGTGCAAACTTGCTGGTTGTGCCGAACTGGCTAACTTTGCGGTATTTTCACTCGTCCTCGTCTCTACCAACCATGACCATTCAGTCTCTATATGAATTTTGTCTGCTGTTCACTTGTAATTTTGACTGTACATACATAAGTACCCACGTAATTCAGTCGTGGTCGGTCAATGGGAACAAACCTCAGTTTCGTAGTACTCTTCAGTAATTGTGGACACGAAGATAAAATTCCTCCAAAGGAATGTACTCAAATAGGCCAGTCATTATGGTAGTGGCCAGTATACATAGGCAAGTCTATGGTAGCGATCAATTTACACACTGCATGAATATTTTTTTGAAGTTAACTTTTTTGTGAATTTGGATTGTTTTTTTTTTGTGCTCAAAACTATCTGTGCTTTTATATTTTTGCCAGGACTGTCACTACCGAAATATATGCATATTGGGTTTATTTAACATTCAGATAAACCAGTCTCCGCACACTTGTTCTGCATTCCAAAAAAGCAAACTAAAATTTGAGTAGGACACATTGTTTTGTCGGTAACAGTGAACTACAAAGTAACTTTTGTATTCTTCACCTGATAAGTTACAATGGAAAGAAATTGTTTCTACAACGCGCGAAAAGTTCCACACTGGACCCTTTTGAAAAGCGCGTAATACAAAGTAGTACTTTTTATTGTATGCACAGACTAAGATAACTAAATTAAAGAATATGACTCTCAGTTTTAAAAGGTTGCAAATTTCTGAACCACACACACACACACTTATATATATATATATATATATATATATATATATATATATATATATATATATATATATATATATATATATATATATATATATCTTTAAGGAAGTGGTGTTTAAGCTATATACTTTTGTCGCTAGTCCATACATCATACATGTACATTTTTGCGCCCTATAGCGGGTTAAGTCCCCCTCTCTCTTACTTTCATTTAATTAAGAGAATCATATTTACAATGCAAGGATCACTAGTTCTATATCCGCTCGTGACAGCCTAGGTCTGCTGCCTTTCTTATTTCCTGAACAACTGACTTTGATAAAATGTCTGCTGTCCTATAGTCTCAATTTCGTTTTGAACGTAATTAAAGACGAAAAAGGTTGATTCTCTATCTCTCTCTCTCTCTCTCAAACATATATTATTTCGGAGAATTTAATCCATTTTCATGTATCCGATCGGTTCTCAATGAATTTGTTTAAACAAGCCAAGGAAAAGTTGCTTTTAGAAATATATCGCTATAAGGTAATTTATTTAGCTCTGCCTGTGACATATACACGGATCAGTATAGGTTAGGTGATAATCTTTTGTTTCTTTCATCCGTCTGTACATTTAAAACATTAATTACTTGCCTATTGGCCTATAGTATTTATAGGATTGCCATGAAACCTTGCAAACACATTAACCCCATGGTCTAGATGGCCATAAGTGGGAAATGGTGCTGCTCAGATATCCAATTAGCGCACCACGGTGGCAGTTATCGATAATTTTTCATCGACATTCTGAATGAATGGATTGTGATATCAAAATAAGATTTTTGCTGGAAGGCCTCTTATGAAGTCGCGTTGGTCCTAAATGAAGCGCATGCAGCTCGGATGTCTTCCGCTATATGTGTTAATTATATTCTCTTTTTCTGGTATTAGCAGTGATTAATTTTTCATAACTTTTAAAATAAGGAAAAGCCGAAAGATATGTGTATGTTTCCTATTGTAACATTCAGAGGATGCAGAGGAACTATTCTGCGTCATTCAACAAGGAATGGATGTTGAGGGCTTACTGTCCGACTGCGAAGCGTAAACAAGAAAGGTCCTTCTAAATTCACCACCTGCAATCTACAGGCGGAAATACGTTCAATATATATATATATATATATATATATATATATATATATATATATATATATATATATATATATATATATATATATATATACGTGTGTGTGTGTGTGATAAAAGATTTGAAAGATATTCACTTTACGGTATTCCAAGACTTACACATACACATTTTGCGTCCTTTAGCGGGTACAGTTCTCCTTATTTGACAGTTCGTTTTGTTGAGTACATATATTACAATGCTTGGGTCACGGGTTCGTATATATATATATATATATATATATATATATATATATATATATATATATATATATATATATATATATATATATATATATATTTATATATATATATATATATATATATATATATATATATATATATATATATATATATATATATATATCTTTTGCTTTTGGAAATTTTCTCTGTCTCTTTTTTTTGTCTCTCTCTGTCAAAATCATATTTCTAAGATCATTTTAAATATTGTATTTACATTAACTTGTTACTCAAAAGCAAAATCTCTACATACTGTTAATAATCAAGTGGTTTTGAAACATCAATTGATCTCATTCAAATTCGACCCGCCTAGTCAGTACTTTAACACAAGTTAGATACAGTTAAGCCTTCTAAATTCATTTTACGATTGCCGTAAAACTTTAATACAGACATCCTATGGTTAATTGTTCCTAACGAAAATCCGATCACAGCGGCCATATTGAACATATTGGTGACACCACTCTTTCTGAATAGATTGTCATCTTTAAAGGGGGGTTTTAACTGAAAAAATTCGTTTGTTTTCATATGCAATGATTCATTTGTATAAAGATTAAGGGAAAATAATATTGCATTATTTTATTATAAATTTCACATTCAGAGAACTCCCCCTTGAACGACTTGATCTGCGTCCCGAAACAGAAAACGGGAATGTTTATCGAAAACATGTACGGACGGGCGGAGGAAACTAGAAAGCACATTTCGAATTCGATACCCCAACAAAATCCGCGGACGGAAATTTATTTGGCACCACGACAAGTGTTGTACGAAGAACCCTTTGGAAAGACCAGCGGTACGACTTGTAGTTGTGTATTGTATGTGATAGAACGATAATTGTAATAGACGGAAGCATCTAATTTTGTACGGAGCACACTGCAGTCGAGCGGACCTGGCACAGCGGTTCCAAACAGTTGGCGATTCCTGAAAAAATTCGCATATATATATATATATATATATATATATATATATATGGATAGATAGATAGATAGATAGATACTAACTTTTTGGTAATCAGTAATCAAAAATCATACATGTAACTGTTTATGGTTTGTGGTGGGTGAAATTATGTCTTTATGTCTGTGTGCCTGTCTGACTCTCTCTACTAAATATTATTTCATAGAATTTAGTCAAAATTCATATCTCCCATCAGTTCTTAAAATATATATTTTGGATGATTAACATGAAATTTTACAAGCACATTCATCTAATGGTCTTGTTGGACTTAAACGAAAGTGGTGCTTCTAATACAGCCTAAAGGATCGTCACATTGATACCATTTTCAACGCTACTGCATGCATCAATCATCTGATGAAAATCATATTTATGTTGAAAGACTTCAACTAGTAGATTAATTTCTTGGAATTATCAATTATTCCTTTTTATAAAGTTTAAATAGGGACGACAAGGAAAAGTGATGCAATTCTTTTTATTTTGATATGCAGAGAACTCCACCTCTGAGGAGATGCCATGCACCTGGGAACCGGAACAGAGGAAGAGTTTTGCAGACTATGAAAAGGAAACGAGAGGAGGCCATTTGAGCTCCAAATCTGAAAGCTACAGTCCTACGGAACCAAGTTCTACATCAACAGTGAGACTTCAGTCCTGTGCAGGTAAAACAAAAAATAATGAACCTCGCCTTTCAGATATATATGTATAATACGTTTACATGCTCATTGTTATGTATTTATCGATGGGCAAATTTTACCTAACCACTCACAAACTGACTAAATTCAGAAGGACTTTATATTAACTTTGTGAGTGATCGGGTACGGTTTACACAGCAATGAAAACCCAACCATAAAAATTTAATCGATATACTTCCAATTTAAGTCCTATCTTGCATCCGATCAGCAAATGTCGTCAACAAAGCATTCGCTTCTATGTAGATCAAAGTTTTCTTTTATTAGCCTTTCAACTGAGACACAATACATAGTCCTATGTCGCAAGCTATTCGTGGACGATTCCTTATACAATAATATAGTTTAGAGCGTCATAGTCTGTCTGGCTGATGATATATTGTTATGATAATTATTTTAATATAACAATTGTTATGATATTTATATCAGGCTTTTCCATTTGGTTTCTAAAATTACGCTTGGGTATGGCACGAGTTATAGCTAGAATTGTTGTTAATTTCTAGGCATTTCGATCTTTCAAAAGCGAAATAGAGTCCCTTTGCTTGACATATGACCCCGACATTTATTAACAGCTGCGGAAACAAGATTGACTTGTAATGCCTGCTATATACCTTCTTTGCATAAGGGGCGAGTATTGGTGCGCAGGAGGGTCTGTACAACTAGAATGCTTTAACTTTTAATGGCGATGTTAAACTGGAGTTAGTAAATTATGTTCGGAAATCACCGTTGGGTGGGGTCTTATTATTATCTTTGTGTAAGGTGCTGATATAAATAAAACTTAACATCAAAGGACTGTGGAATCAAAATTAAAATAGTCCGCTGAATTTTTCGATGTGTAAAAAACAAATCCAGGTCAGTATCACGTGACCGTTTACAGCGAATCAAATTATAGAAAAGGCGGTCAATTCATAATAATTGGAATTATATATATATATATATATATATATATATATATATATATATATATATATATATATATAAAGAGAGAGACAGAGACAGACAGACAGACAGACAGACAGACTCTTTTCGTCAGTGACGAAAACACAACTATTTCTTTCTGTGCCTTCTGGTGGGTTAATTTCCTTACAGTTCACTCTTTCACTTGACAGTATATCGGTTTTACATCGCATGGCTATCGGTTTCGATATCCATCCACGGCAACCTAGGTTTGTATTTATGATACTTGCAATGTAGAATTCGCATTAAACATTAAAAGCACATTGACCCCATGATCTATTTGGTCCTAAATTAAATTGAGACATTGAACACAGCAAGCTCAATCTTGTTGTCGCCATTTATCCTGAATGGGTGGTCATATCAAACTGGGGTTTTAAACCATAGTCTTATCATGACGATTAGTTAGTAGTAAATGAAAATCGTTTCTATCGGACGTCTAGTACAGTCACAACGTTGGCCAGATTCAAAATCTTGCTATTATCACTCCCCTTTCATGAATGGTCATATGTGTATGGAGATTTCACTAAAAGATGTCTTAGGCTGTGTAACTGAGTTTGCATGAAAACGATGCTTATATCTATCTATCTATCTATCTATCTATCTATCTATCTACCTATCTCTCTCTCTCTCTCTCTCACTCTATATATATATATATATATATATATATATATATATATATATATATATATATATGTAGATATATAGATAGATAGAGACATGTAAACACATAATACTAATAATAATAATAATAATAATAACGATAATAATAATGAGCTGTTGACGAAGTTACGAGGAATTTCACATAGTAGTGGCGTACTGGAAACCTGTCAGGAAAACCGGACTACACAGAGAAAGTAACGTGAGTTTTGGACTGACATGTTATATTGTTTGTTATGCGGATATAACATAAAATGGGACGAGTTGATTACCTTTGTTGTATCAGTAGTGCTAAGAGCCAACAGGAATAAAGCGCACAGAGTTTAATGGCAAACACAAAAATGTGCACGTCTATATTATGTGATTGATTGCCTGATATAGAATAAATCTTGATTTGAAGTGCAAACTTGCTGGTTGTGCCGAACTGGCTAACTTTGCGGTATTTTCACTCGTCCTCGTCTCTACCAACCATGACCATTCAGTCTCTATATGAATTTTGTCTGCTGTTCACTTGTAATTTTGACTGTACATACATAAGTACCCACGTAATTCAGTCGTGGTCGGTCAATGGGAACAAACCTCAGTTTCGTAGTACTCTTCAGTAATTGTGGACACGAAGATAAAATTCCTCCAAAGGAATGTACTCAAATAGGCCAGTCATTATGGTAGTGGCCAGTATACATAGGCAAGTCTATGGTAGCGATCAATTTACACACTGCATGAATATTTTTTTGAAGTTAACTTTTTTGTGAATTTGGATTGTTTCTTTTTTGTGCTCAAAACTATCTGTGCTTTTATATTTTTGCCAGGACTGTCACTACCGAAATATATGCATATTGGGTTTATTTAACATTCAGATAAACCAGTCTCCGCACACTTGTTCTGCATTCCAAAAAAGCAAACTAAAATTTGAGTAGGACACATTGTTTTGTCGGTAACAGTGAACTACAAAGTAACTTTTGTATTCTTCACCTGATAAGTTACAATGGAAAGAAATTGTTTCTACAACGCGCGAAAAGTTCCACACTGGACCCTTTTGAAAAGCGCGTAATACAAAGTAGTACTTTTTATTGTATGCACAGACTAAGATAACTAAATTAAAGAATATGACTCTCAGTTTTAAAAGGTTGCAAATTTCTGAACCACACACACACACACTTATATATATATATATATATATATATATATATATATATATATATATATATATATATATATATATATATCTTTAAGGAAGTGGTGTTTAAGCTATATACTTTTGTCGCTAGTCCATACATCATACATGTACATTTTTGCGCCCTATAGCGGGTTAAGTCCCCCTCTCTCTTACTTTCATTTAGTTAAGAGAATCATATTTACAATGCAAGGATCACTAGTTCTATATCCGCTCGTGACAGCCTAGGTCTGCTGCCTTTCTTATTTCCTGAACAACTGACTTTGATAAAATGTCTGCTGTCCTATAGTCTCAATTTCGTTTTGAACGGCAATTAAAGACGAAAAAGGTTGATTCTCTATCTCTCTCTCTCTCTCTCAAACATATATTATTTCGGAGAATTTAATCCATTTTCATGTATCCGATCGGTTCTCAATGAATTTGTTTAAACAAGCCAAGGAAAAGTTGCTTTTAGAAATATATCGCTATAAGGTAATTTATTTAGCTCTGCCTGTGACATATACACGGATCAGTATAGGTTAGGTGATAATCTTTTGTTTCTTTCATCCGTCTGTACATTTAAAACATTAATTACTTGCCTATTGGCCTATAGTATTTATAGGATTGCCATGAAACCTTGCAAACACATTAACCCCATGGTCTAGATGGCCATAAGTGGGAAATGGTGCTGCTCAGATATCCAATTAGCGCACCACGGTGGCAGTTATCGATAATTTTTCATCGACATTCTGAATGAATGGATTGTGATATCAAAATAAGATTTTTGCTGGAAGGCCTCTTATGAAGTCGCGTTGGTCCTAAATGAAGCGCATGCAGCTCGGATGTCTTCCGCTATATGTGTTAATTATATTCTCTTTTTCTGGTATTAGCAGTGATTAATTTTTCATAACTTTTAAAATAAGGAAAAGCCGAAAGATATGTGTATGTTTCCTATTGTAACATTCAGAGGATGCAGAGGAACTATTCTGCGTCATTCAACAAGGAATGGATGTTGAGGGCTTACTGTCCGACTGCGAAGCGTAAACAAGAAAGGTCCTTCTAAATTCACCACCTGCAATCTACAGGCGGAAATACGTTCAATATATATATATATATATATATATATATATATATATATATATATATATATATATATATATATATATATATATATATATATATACGTGTGTGTGTGTGTGATAAAAGATTTGAAAGATATTCACTTTACGGTATTCCAAGACTTACACATACACATTTTGCGTCCTTTAGCGGGTACAGTTCTCCTTATTTGACAGTTCGTTTTGTTGAGTACATATATTACAATGCTTGGGTCACGGGTTCGTTATATATATATATATATATATATATATATATATATATATATATATATATATATATATATATATATATATATATATATATATATATATATATATATATATATATATATATATATATATATATATATATATATATATATATATATATATATATATATATATATATATATATATCTTTTGCTTTTGGAAATTTTCTCTGTCTCTTTTTTTTGTCTCTCTCTGTCAAAATCATATTTCTAAGATCATTTTAAATATTGTATTTACATTAACTTGTTACTCAAAAGCAAAATCTCTACATACTGTTAATAATCAAGTGGTTTTGAAACATCAATTGATCTCATTCAAATTCGACCCGCCTAGTCAGTACTTTAACACAAGTTAGATACAGTTAAGCCTTCTAAATTCATTTTACGATTGCCGTAAAACTTTAATACAGACATCCTATGGTTAATTGTTCCTAACGAAAATCCGATCACAGCGGCCATATTGAACATATTGGTGACACCACTCTTTCTGAATAGATTGTCATCTTTAAAGGGGGGTTTTAACTGAAAAAATTCGTTTGTTTTCATATGCAATGATTTATTTGTATAAAGATTAAGGGAAAATAATATTGCATTATTTTATTATAAATTTCACATTCAGAGAACTCCCCCTTGAACGACTTGATCTGCGTCCCGAAACAGAAAACGGGAATGTTTATCGAAAACATGTACGGACGGGCGGAGGAAACTAGAAAGCACATTTCGAATTCGATACCCCAACAAAATCCGCGGACGGAAATTTATTTGGCACCACGACAAGTGTTGTACGAAGAACCCTTTGGAAAGACCAGCGGTACGACTTGTAGTTGTGTATTGTATGTGATAGAACGATAATTGTAATAGACGGAAGCATCTAATTTTGTACGGAGCACACTGCAGTCGAGCGGACCTGGCACAGCGGTTCCAAACAGTTGGCGATTCCTGAAAAAATTCGCATATATATATATATATATATATATA
Source organism: Sinohyriopsis cumingii (assembly GCA_028554795.2). Lineage (NCBI taxonomy): Eukaryota > Metazoa > Mollusca > Bivalvia > Unionida > Unionidae > Sinohyriopsis > Sinohyriopsis cumingii. Next base: position 145,741,530 of record CM068827.1, read on the forward strand.
TATATATATATATATATATATATATATATATATATATGGATAGATAGATAGATAGATAGATACTAACTTTTTGGTAATCAGTAATCAAAAATCATACATGTAACTGTTTATGGTTTGTGGTGGGTGAAATTATGTCTTTATGTCTGTGTGCCTGTCTGACTCTCTCTACTAAATATTATTTCATAGAATTTAGTCAAAATTCATATCTCCCATCAGTTCTTAAAATATATATTTTGGATGATTAACATGAAATTTTACAAGCACATTCATCTAATCCTCTTGTTGGACTTAAACGAAAGTGGTGCTTCTAATACAGCCTAAAGGATCGTCACATTGATACCATTTTCAACGCTACTGCATGCATCAATCATCTGATGAAAATCATATTTATGTTGAAAGACTTCAACTAGTAGATTAATTTCTTGGAATTATCAATTATTCCTTTTTATAAAGTTTAAATAGGGACGACAAGGAAAAGTGATGCAATTCTTTTTATTTTGATATGCAGAGAACTCCACCTCTGAGGAGATGCCATGCACCTGGGAACCGGAACAGAGGAAGAGTTTTGCAGACTATGAAAAGGAAACGAGAGGAGGCCATTTGAGCTCCAAATCTGAAAGCTACAGTCCTACGGAACCAAGTTCTACATCAACAGTGAGACTTCAGTCCTGTGCAGGTAAAACAAAAAATAATGAACCTCGCCTTTCAGATATATATGTATAATACGTTTACATGCTCATTGTTATGTATTTATCGATGGGCAAATTTTACCTAACCACTCACAAACTGACTAAATTCAGAAGGACTTTATATTAACTTTGTGAGTGATCGGGTACGGTTTACACAGCAATGAAAACCCAACCATAAAAATTTAATCGATATACTTCCAATTTAAGTCCTTTCTTGCATCCGATCAGCAAATGTCGTCAACAAAGCATTCGCTTCTATGTAGATCAAAGTTTTCTTTTATTAGCCTTTCAACTGAGACACAATACATAGTCCTATGTCGCAAGCTATTCGTGGACGATTCCTTATACAATAATATAGTTTAGAGCGTCATAGTCTGTCTGGCTGATGATATATTGTTATGATAATTATTTTAATATAACAATTGTTATGATATTTATATCAGGCTTTTCCATTTGGTTTCTAAAATTACGCTTGGGTATGGCACGAGTTATAGCTAGAATTGTTGTTAATTTCTAGGCATTTCGATCTTTCAAAAGCGAAATAGAGTCCCTTTGCTTGACATATGACCCCGACATTTATTAACAGCTGCGGAAACAAGATTGACTTGTAATGCCTGCTATATACCTTCTTTGCATAAGGGGCGAGTATTGGTGCGCAGGAGGGTCTGTACAACTAGAATGCTTTAACTTTTAATGGCGATGTTAAACTGGAGTTAGTAAATTATGTTCGGAAATCACCGTTGGGTGGGGTCTTATTATTATCTTTGTGTAAGGTGCTGATATAAATAAAACTTAACATCAAAGGACTGTGGAATCAAAATTAAAATAGTCCGCTGAATTTTTCGATGTGTAAAAAACAAATCCAGGTCAGTATCACGTGACCGTTTACAGCGAATCAAATTATAGAAAAGGCGGTCAATTCATAATAATTGGAATTATATATATATATATATATATATATATATATATATTATATATATATATATATATATATATATATATAAAGAGAGAGACAGAGACAGACAGACAGACAGACAGACAGACTCTTTTCATCAGTGACGAAAACACAACTATTTCTTTCTGTGCCTTCTGGTGGGTTAATTTCCTTACAGTTCACTCTTTCACTTGACAGTATATCGGTTTTACATCGCATGGCTATCGGTTTCGATATCCATCCACGGCAACCTAGGTTTGTATTTATGATACTTGCAATGTAGAATTCGCATTAAACATTAAAAGCACATTGACCCCATGATCTATTTGGTCCTAAATTAAATTGAGACATTGAACACAGCAAGCTCAATCTTGTTGTCGCCATTTATCCTGAATGGGTGGTCATATCAAACTGGGGTTTTAAACCATAGTCTTATCATGACGATTAGTTAGTAGTAAATGAAAATCGTTTCTATCGGACGTCTAGTACAGTCACAACGTTGGCCAGATTCAAAATCTTGCTATTATCACTCCCCTTTCATGAATGGTCATATGTGTATGGAGATTTCACTAAAAGATGTCTTAGGCTGTGTAACTGAGTTTGCATGAAAACGATGCTTATATCTATCTATCTATCTATCTATCTATCTCTCTCTCTCTCTCTCTCTCTCTCACTCTATATATATATATATATATATATATATATATATATATATATATATATATATATATATGTAGATATATAGATAGATAGAGACATGTAAACACATAATACTAATACTAATAATAATAATAATAATAATAACGATAATAATAATGAGCTGTTGACGAAGTTACGAGGAATTTCACATAGTAGTGGCGTACTGGAAACCTGTCAGGAAAACCGGACTACACAGAGAAAGTAACGTGAGTTTTGGACTGACATGTTATATTGTTTGTTATGCGGATATAACATAAAATGGGACGAGTTGATTACCTTTGTTGTATCAGTAGTGCTAAGAGCCAACAGGAATAAAGCGCACAGAGTTTAATGGCAAACACAAAAATGTGCACGTCTATATTATGTGATTGATTGCCTGATATAGAATAAATCTTGATTTGAAGTGCAAACTTGCTGGTTGTGCCGAACTGGCTAACTTTGCGGTATTTTCACTCGTCCTCGTCTCTACCAACCATGACCATTCAGTCTCTATATGAATTTTGTCTGCTGTTCACTTGTAATTTTGACTGTACATACATAAGTACCCACGTAATTCAGTCGTGGTCGGTCAATGGGAACAAACCTCAGTTTCGTAGTACTCTTCAGTAATTGTGGACACGAAGATAAAATTCCTCCAAAGGAATGTACTCAAATAGGCCAGTCATTATGGTAGTGGCCAGTATACATAGGCAAGTCTATGGTAGCGATCAATTTACACACTGCATGAATATTTTTTTGAAGTTAACTTTTTTGTGAATTTGGATTGTTTCTTTTTTGTGCTCAAAACTATCTGTGCTTTTATATTTTTGCCAGGACTGTCACTACCGAAATATATGCATATTGGGTTTATTTAACATTCAGATAAACCAGTCTCCGCACACTTGTTCTGCATTCCAAAAAAGCAAACTAAAATTTGAGTAGGACACATTGTTTTGTCGGTAACAGTCAACTACAAAGTAACTTTTGTATTCTTCACCTGATAAGTTACAATGGAAAGAAATTGTTTCTACAACGCGCGAAAAGTTCCACACTGGACCCTTTTGAAAAGCGCGTAATACAAAGTAGTACTTTTTATTGTATGCACAGACTAAGATAACTAAATTAAAGAATATGACTCTCAGTTTTAAAAGGTTGCAAATTTCTGAACCACACACACACACACTTATATATATATATATATATATATATATATATATATATATATATATATATATATATCTTTAAGGAAGTGGTGTTTAAGCTATATACTTTTGTCGCTAGTCCATACATCATACATGTACATTTTTGCGCCCTATAGCGGGTTAAGTCCCCCTCTCTCTTACTTTCATTTAATTAAGAGAATCATATTTACAATGCAAGGATCACTAGTTCTATATCCGCTCGTGACAGCCTAGGTCTGCTGCCTTTCTTATTTCCTGAACAACTGACTTTGATAAAATGTCTGCTGTCCTATAGTCTCAATTTCGTTTTGAACGGCAATTAAAGACGAAAAAGGTTGATTCTCTATCTCTCTCTCTCTCTCTCAAACATATATTATTTCGGAGAATTTAATCCATTTTCATGTATCCGATCGGTTCTCAATGAATTTGTTTAAACAAGCCAAGGAAAAGTTGCTTTTAGAAATATATCGCTATAAGGTAATTTATTTAGCTCTGCCTGTGACATATACACGGATCAGTATAGGTTAGGTGATAATCTTTTGTTTCTTTCATCCGTCTGTACATTTAAAACATTAATTACTTGCCTATTGGCCTATAGTATTTATAGGATTGCCATGAAACTTTGCAAACACATTAACCCCATGGTCTAGATGGCCATAAGTGGGAAATGGTGCTGCTCAGATATCCAATTAGCGCACCACGGTGGCAGTTATCGATAATTTTTCATCGACATTCTGAATGAATGGATTGTGATATCAAAATAAGATTTTTGCTGGAAGGCCTCTTATGAAGTCGCGTTGGTCCTAAATGAAGCGCATGCAGCTCGGATGTCTTCCGCTATATGTGTTAATTATATTCTCTTTTTCTGGTATTAGCAGTGATTAATTTTTCATAACTTTTAAAATAAGGAAAAGCCGAAAGATATGTGTATGTTTCCTATTGTAACATTCAGAGGATGCAGAGGAACTATTCTGCGTCATTCAACAAGGAATGGATGTTGAGGGCTTACTGTCCGACTGCGAAGCGTAAACAAGAAAGGTCCTTCTAAATTCACCACCTGCAATCTACAGGCGGAAATACGTTCAATATATATATATATATATATATATATATATATATATATATATATATATATATATATATATATATATATATATATATATACGTGTGTGTGTGTGTGATAAAAGATTTGAAAGATATTCACTTTACGGTATTCCAAGACTTACACATACACATTTTGCGTCCTTTAGCGGGTACAGTTCTCCTTATTTGACAGTTCGTTTTGTTGAGTACATATATTACAATGCTTGGGTCACGGGTTCGTTATATATATATATATATATATATATATATATATATATATATATATATATATATATATATATATATATATATATATATATATATATATATATATATTATATTTATATATATATATATATATATATATATATATATATATATATATATATATATATATATATATATATATATCTTTTGCTTTTGGAAATTTTCTCTGTCTCTTTTTTTTGTCTCTCTCTGTCAAAATCATATTTCTAAGATCATTTTAAATATTGTATTTACATTAACTTGTTACTCAAAAGCAAAATCTCTACATACTGTTAATAATCAAGTGGTTTTGAAACATCAATTGATCTCATTCAAATTCGACCCGCCTAGTCAGTACTTTAACACAAGTTAGATACAGTTAAGCCTTCTAAATTCATTTTACGATTGCCGTAAAACTTTAATACAGACATCCTATGGTTAATTGTTCCTAACGAAAATCCGATCACAGCGGCCATATTGAACATATTGGTGACACCACTCTTTCTGAATAGATTGTCATCTTTAAAGGGGGGTTTTAACTGAAAAAATTCGTTTGTTTTCATATGCAATGATTCATTTGTATAAAGATTAAGGGAAAATAATATTGCATTATTTTATTATAAATTTCACATTCAGAGAACTCCCCCTTGAACGACTTGATCTGCGTCCCGAAACAGAAAACGGGAATGTTTATCGAAAACATGTACGGACGGGCGGAGGAAACTAGAAAGCACATTTCGAATTCGATACCCCAACAAAATCCGCGGACGGAAATTTATTTGGCACCACGACAAGTGTTGTACGAAGAACCCTTTGGAAAGACCAGCGGTACGACTTGTAGTTGTGTATTGTATGTGATAGAACGATAATTGTAATAGACGGAAGCATCTAATTTTGCACGGAGCACACTGCAGTCGAGCGGACCTGGCACAGCGGTTCCAAACAGTTGGCGATTCCTGAAAAAATTCGCATATATATATATATATATATATATATATATATATATATATGGATAGATAGATAGATAGATAGATACTAACTTTTTGGTAATCAGTAATCAAAAATCATACATGTAACTGTTTATGGTTTGTGGTGGGTGAAATTATGTCTTTATGTCTGTGTGCCTGTCTGACTCTCTCTACTAAATATTATTTCATAGAATTTAGTCAAAATTCATATCTCCCATCAGTTCTTAAAATATATATTTTGGATGATTAACATGAAATTTTACAAGCACATTCATCTAATCCTCTTGTTGGACTTAAACGAAAGTGGTGCTTCTAATACAGCCTAAAGGATCGTCACATTGATACCATTTTCAACGCTACTGCATGCATCAATCATCTGATGAAAATCATATTTATGTTGAAAGACTTCAACTAGTAGATTAATTTCTTGGAATTATCAATTATTCCTTTTTATAAAGTTTAAATAGGGACGACAAGGAAAAGTGATGCAATTCTTTTTATTTTGATATGCAGAGAACTCCACCTCTGAGGAGATGCCATGCACCTGGGAACCGGAACAGAGGAAGAGTTTTGCAGACTATGAAAAGGAAACGAGAGGAGGCCATTTGAGCTCCAAATCTGAAAGCTACAGTCCTACGGAACCAAGTTCTACATCAACAGTGAGACTTCAGTCCTGTGCAGGTAAAACAAAAAATAATGAACCTCGCCTTTCAGATATATATGTATAATACGTTTACATGCTCATTGTTATGTATTTATCGATGGGCAAATTTTACCTAACCACTCACAAACTGACTAAATTCAGAAGGACTTTATATTAACTTTGTGAGTGATCGGGTACGGTTTACACAGCAATGAAAACCCAACCATAAAAATTTAATCGATATACTTCCAATTTAAGTCCTTTCTTGCATCCGATCAGCAAATGTCGTCAACAAAGCATTCGCTTCTATGTAGATCAAAGTTTTCTTTTATTAGCCTTTCAACTGAGACACAATACATAGTCCTATGTCGCAAGCTATTCGTGGACGATTCCTTATACAATAATATAGTTTAGAGCGTCATAGTCTGTCTGGCTGATGATATATTGTTATGATAATTATTTTAATATAACAATTGTTATGATATTTATATCAGGCTTTTCCATTTGGTTTCTAAAATTACGCTTGGGTATGGCACGAGTTATAGCTAGAATTGTTGTTAATTTCTAGGCATTTCGATCTTTCAAAAGCGAAATAGAGTCCCTTTGCTTGACATATGACCCCGACATTTATTAACAGCTGCGGAAACAAGATTGACTTGTAATGCCTGCTATATACCTTCTTTGCATAAGGGGCGAGTATTGGTGCGCAGGAGGGTCTGTACAACTAGAATGCTTTAACTTTTAATGGCGATGTTAAACTGGAGTTAGTAAATTATGTTCGGAAATCACCGTTGGGTGGGGTCTTATTATTATCTTTGTGTAAGGTGCTGATATAAATAAAACTTAACATCAAAGGACTGTGGAATCAAAATTAAAATAGTCCGCTGAATTTTTCGATGTGTAAAAAACAAATCCAGGTCAGTATCACGTGACCGTTTACAGCGAATCAAATTATAGAAAAGGCGGTCAATTCATAATAATTGGAATTATATATATATATATATATATATATATATATATATATATATATATATATATATATATATATAAAGAGAGAGACAGAGACAGACAGACAGACAGACAGACAGACTCTTTTCGTCAGTGACGAAAACACAACTATTTCTTTCTGTGCCTTCTGGTGGGTTAATTTCCTTACAGTTCACTCTTTCACTTGACAGTATATCGGTTTTACATCGCATGGCTATCGGTTTCGATATCCATCCACGGCAACCTAGGTTTGTATTTATGATACTTGCAATGTAGAATTCGCATTAAACATTAAAAGCACATTGACCCCATGATCTATTTGGTCCTAAATTAAATTGAGACATTGAACACAGCAAGCTCAATCTTGTTGTCGCCATTTATCCTGAATGGGTGGTCATATCAAACTGGGGTTTTAAACCATAGTCTTATCATGACGATTAGTTAGTAGTAAATGAAAATCGTTTCTATCGGACGTCTAGTACAGTCACAACGTTGGCCAGATTCAAAATCTTGCTATTATCACTCCCCTTTCATGAATGGTCATATGTGTATGGAGATTTCACTAAAAGATGTCTTAGGCTGTGTAACTGAGTTTGCATGAAAACGATGCTTATATCTATCTATCTATCTATCTATCTATCTCTCTCTCTCTCTCTCTCTCTCTCACTCTATATATATATATATATATATATATATATATATATATATATATATATATGTATATGTAGATATATAGATAGATAGAGACATGTAAACACATAATACTAATAATAATAATAATAATAATAATAATAACGATAATAATAATGAGCTGTTGACGAAGTTACGAGGAATTTCACATAGTAGTGGCGTACTGGAAACCTGTCAGGAAAACCGGACTACACAGAGAAAGTAACGTGAGTTTTGGACTGACATGTTATATTGTTTGTTATGCGGATATAACATAAAATGGGACGAGTTGATTACCTTTGTTGTATCAGTAGTGCTAAGAGCCAACAGGAATAAAGCGCACAGAGTTTAATGGCAAACACAAAAATGTGCACGTCTATATTATGTGATTGATTGCCTGATATAGAATAAATCTTGATTTGAAGTGCAAACTTGCTGGTTGTGCCGAACTGGCTAACTTTGCGGTATTTTCACTCGTCCTCGTCTCTACCAACCATGACCATTCAGTCTCTATATGAATTTTGTCTGCTGTTCACTTGTAATTTTGACTGTACATACATAAGTACCCACGTAATTCAGTCGTGGTCGGTCAATGGGAACAAACCTCAGTTTCGTAGTACTCTTCAGTAATTGTGGACACGAAGATAAAATTCCTCCAAAGGAATGTACTCAAATAGGCCAGTCATTATGGTAGTGGCCAGTATACATAGGCAAGTCTATGGTAGCGATCAATTTACACACTGCATGAATATTTTTTTGAAGTTAACTTTTTTGTGAATTTGGATTGTTTCTTTTTTGTGCTCAAAACTATCTGTGCTTTTATATTTTTGCCAGGACTGTCACTACCGAAATATATGCATATTGGGTTTATTTAACATTCAGATAAACCAGTCTCCGCACACTTGTTCTGCATTCCAAAAAAGCAAACTAAAATTTGAGTAGGACACATTGTTTTGTCGGTAACAGTCAACTACAAAGTAACTTTTGTATTCTTCACCTGATAAGTTACAATGGAAAGAAATTGTTTCTACAACGCGCGAAAAGTTCCACACTGGACCCTTTTGAAAAGCGCGTAATACAAAGTAGTACTTTTTATTGTATGCACAGACTAAGATAACTAAATTAAAGAATATGACTCTCAGTTTTAAAAGGTTGCAAATTTCTGAACCACACACACACACACTTATATATATATATATATATATATATATATATATATATATATATATATATATATATATATATATATATATATATATATATATCTTTAAGGAAGTGGTGTTTAAGCTATATACTTTTGTCGCTAGTCCATACATCATACATGTACATTTTTGCGCCCTATAGCGGGTTAAGTCCCCCTCTCTCTTACTTTCATTTAATTAAGAGAATCATATTTACAATGCAAGGATCACTAGTTCTATATCCGCTCGTGACAGCCTAGGTCTGCTGCCTTTCTTATTTCCTGAACAACTGACTTTGATAAAATGTCTGCTGTCCTATAGTCTCAATTTCGTTTTGAACGGCAATTAAAGACGAAAAAGGTTGATTCTCTATCTCTCTCTCTCTCTCTCAAACATATATTATTTCGGAGAATTTAATCCATTTTCATGTATCCGATCGGTTCTCAATGAATTTGTTTAAACAAGCCAAGGAAAAGTTGCTTTTAGAAATATATCGCTATAAGGTAATTTATTTAGCTCTGCCTGTGACATATACACGGATCAGTATAGGTTAGGTGATAATCTTTTGTTTCTTTCATCCGTCTGTACATTTAAAACATTAATTACTTGCCTATTGGCCTATAGTATTTATAGGATTGCCATGAAACCTTGCAAACACATTAACCCCATGGTCTAGATGGCCATAAGTGGGAAATGGTGCTGCTCAGATATCCAATTAGCGCACCACGGTGGCAGTTATCGATAATTTTTCATCGACATTCTGAATGAATGGATTGTGATATCAAAATAAGATTTTTGCTGGAAGGCCTCTTATGAAGTCGCGTTGGTCCTAAATGAAGCGCATGCAGCTCGGATGTCTTCCGCTATATGTGTTAATTATATTCTCTTTTTCTGGTATTAGCAGTGATTAATTTTTCATAACTTTTAAAATAAGGAAAAGCCGAAAGATATGTGTATGTTTCCTATTGTAACATTCAGAGGATGCAGAGGAACTATTCTGCGTCATTCAACAAGGAATGGATGTTGAGGGCTTACTGTCCGACTGCGAAGCGTAAACAAGAAAGGTCCTTCTAAATTCACCACCTGCAATCTACAGGCGGAAATACGTTCAATATATATATATATATATATATATATATATATATATATATATATATATATATATATATATATATATATATATATATATACGTGTGTGTGTGTGTGATAAAAGATTTGAAAGATATTCACTTTACGGTATTCCAAGACTTACACATACACATTTTGCGTCCTTTAGCGGGTACAGTTCTCCTTATTTGACAGTTCGTTTTGTTGAGTACATATATTACAATGCTTGGGTCACGGGTTCGTTATATATATATATATATATATATATATATATATATATATATATATATATATATATATATATATATATATATATATATATATATATATATATATATATATATATATATATATATATATATATTATATATATCTTTTGCTTTTGGAAATTTTCTCTGTCTCTTTTTTTTGTCTCTCTCTGTCAAAATCATATTTCTAAGATCATTTTAAATATTGTATTTACTTTAACTTGTTACTCAAAAGCAAAATCTCTACATACTGTTAATAATCAAGTGGTTTTGAAACATCAATTGATCTCATTCAAATTCGACCCGCCTAGTCAGTACTTTAACACAAGTTAGATACAGTTAAGCCTTCTAAATTCATTTTACGATTGCCGTAAAACTTTAATACAGACATCCTATGGTTAATTGTTCCTAACGAAAATCCGATCACAGCGGCCATATTGAACATATTGGTGACACCACTCTTTCTGAATAGATTGTCATCTTTAAAGGGGGGTTTTAACTGAAAAAATTCGTTTGTTTTCATATGCAATGATTCATTTGTATAAAGATTAAGGGAAAATAATATTGCATTATTTTATTATAAATTTCACATTCAGAGAACTCCCCCTTGAACGACTTGATCTGCGTCCCGAAACAGAAAACGGGAATGTTTATCGAAAACATGTACGGACGGGCGGAGGAAACTAGAAAGCACATTTCGAATTCGATACCCCAACAAAATCCGCGGACGGAAATTTATTTGGCACCACGACAAGTGTTGTACGAAGAACCCTTTGGAAAGACCAGCGGTACGACTTGTAGTTGTGTATTGTATGTGATAGAACGATAATTGTAATAGACGGAAGCATCTAATTTTGTACGGAGCACACTGCAGTCGAGCGGACCTGGCACAGCGGTTCCAAACAGTTGGCGATTCCTGAAAAAATTCGCATATATATATATATATATATATATATATATATATATATATATATATATATATGGATAGATAGATAGATAGATAGATACTAACTTTTTGGTAATCAGTAATCAAAAATCATACATGTAACTGTTTATGGTTTGTGGTGGGTGAAATTATGTCTTTATGTCTGTGTGCCTGTCTGACTCTCTCTACTAAATATTATTTCATAGAATTTAGTCAAAATTCATATCTCCCATCAGTTCTTAAAATATATATTTTGGATGATTAACATGAAATTTTACAAGCACATTCATCTAATCCTCTTGTTGGACTTAAACGAAAGTGGTGCTTCTAATACAGCCTAAAGGATCGTCACATTGATACCATTTTCAACGCTACTGCATGCATCAATCATCTGATGAAAATCATATTTATGTTGAAAGACTTCAACTAGTAGATTAATTTCTTGGAATTATCAATTATTCCTTTTTATAAAGTTTAAATAGGGACGACAAGGAAAAGTGATGCAATTCTTTTTATTTTGATATGCAGAGAACTCCACCTCTGAGGAGATGCCATGCACCTGGGAACCGGAACAGAGGAAGAGTTTTGCAGACTATGAAAAGGAAACGAGAGGAGGCCATTTGAGCTCCAAATCTGAAAGCTACAGTCCTACGGAACCAAGTTCTACATCAACAGTGAGACTTCAGTCCTGTGCAGGTAAAACAAAAAATAATGAACCTCGCCTTTCAGATATATATGTATAATACGTTTACATGCTCATTGTTATGTATTTATCGATGGGCAAATTTTACCTAACCACTCACAAACTGACTAAATTCAGAAGGACTTTATATTAACTTTGTGAGTGATCGGGTACGGTTTACACAGCAATGAAAACCCAACCATAAACATTTAATCGATATACTTCCAATTTAAGTCCTTTCTTGCATCCGATCAGCAAATGTCGTCAACAAAGCATTCGCTTCTATGTAGATCAAAGTTTTCTTTTATTAGCCTTTCAACTGAGACACAATACATAGTCCTATGTCGCAAGCTATTCGTGGACGATTCCTTATACAATAATATAGTTTAGAGCGTCATAGTCTGTCTGGCTGATGATATATTGTTATGATAATTATTTTAATATAACAATTGTTATGATATTTATATCAGGCTTTTCCATTTGGTTTCTAAAATTACGCTTGGGTATGGCACGAGTTATAGCTAGAATTGTTGTTAATTTCTAGGCATTTCGATCTTTCAAAAGCGAAATAGAGTCCCTTTGCTTGACATATGACCCCGACATTTATTAACAGCTGCGGAAACAAGATTGACTTGTAATGCCTGCTATATACCTTCTTTGCATAAGGGGCGAGTATTGGTGCGCAGGAGGGTCTGTACAACTAGAATGCTTTAACTTTTAATGGCGATGTTAAACTGGAGTTAGTAAATTATGTTCGGAAATCACCGTTGGGTGGGGTCTTATTATTATCTTTGTGTAAGGTGCTGATATAAATAAAACTTAACATCAAAGGACTGTGGAATCAAAATTAAAATAGTCCGCTGAATTTTTCGATGTGTAAAAAACAAATCCAGGTCAGTATCACGTGACCGTTTACAGCGAATCAAATTATAGAAAAGGCGGTCAATTCATAATAATTGGAATTATATATATATATATATATATATATATATATATATATATATATATATATATATATATATATATATATATAAAGAGAGAGACAGAGACAGACAGACAGACAGACAGACAGACTCTTTTCGTCAGTGACGAAAACACAACTATTTCTTTCTGTGCCTTCTGGTGGGTTAATTTCCTTACAGTTCACTCTTTCACTTGACAGTATATCGGTTTTACATCGCATGGCTATCGGTTTCGATATCCATCCACGGCAACCTAGGTTTGTATTTATGATACTTGCAATGTAGAATTCGCATTAAACATTAAAAGCACATTGACCCCATGATCTATTTGGTCCTAAATTAAATTGAGACATTGAACACAGCAAGCTCAATCTTGTTGTCGCCATTTATCCTGAATGGGTGGTCATATCAAACTGGGGTTTTAAACCATAGTCTTATCATGACGATTAGTTAGTAGTAAATGAAAATCGTTTCTATCGGACGTCTAGTACAGTCACAACGTTGGCCAGATTCAAAATCTTGCTATTATCACTCCCCTTTCATGAATGGTCATATGTGTATGGAGATTTCACTAAAAGATGTCTTAGGCTGTGTAACTGAGTTTGCATGAAAACGATGCTTATATCTATCTATCTATCTATCTATCTCTCTCTCTCTCTCTCTCTCTCTCTCTCACTCTATATATATATATATATATATATATATATATATATATATATATATATATATATATATATATATATGTAGATATATAGATAGATAGAGACATGTAAACACATAATACTAATAATAATAATAATAATAATAATAATAATAATAACGATAATAATAATGAGCTGTTGACGAAGTTACGAGGAATTTCACATAGTAGTGGCGTACTGGAAACCTGTCAGGAAAACCGGACTACACAGAGAAAGTAACGTGAGTTTTGGACTGACATGTTATATTGTTTGTTATGCGGATATAACATAAAATGGGACGAGTTGATTACCTTTGTTGTATCAGTAGTGCTAAGAGCCAACAGGAATAAAGCGCACAGAGTTTAATGGCAAACACAAAAATGTGCACGTCTATATTATGTGATTGATTGCCTGATATAGAATAAATCTTGATTTGAAGTGCAAACTTGCTGGTTGTGCCGAACTGGCTAACTTTGCGGTATTTTCACTCGTCCTCGTCTCTACCAACCATGACCATTCAGTCTCTATATGAATTTTGTCTGCTGTTCACTTGTAATTTTGACTGTACATACATAAGTACCCACGTAATTCAGTCGTGGTCGGTCAATGGGAACAAACCTCAGTTTCGTAGTACTCTTCAGTAATTGTGGACACGAAGATAAAATTCCTCCAAAGGAATGTACTCAAATAGGCCAGTCATTATGGTAGTGGCCAGTATACATAGGCAAGTCTATGGTAGCGATCAATTTACACACTGCATGAATATTTTTTTGAAGTTAACTTTTTTGTGAATTTGGATTGTTTCTTTTTTGTGCTCAAAACTATCTGTGCTTTTATATTTTTGCCAGGACTGTCACTACCGAAATATATGCATATTGGGTTTATTTAACATTCAGATAAACCAGTCTCCGCACACTTGTTCTGCATTCCAAAAAAGCAAACTAAAATTTGAGTAGGACACATTGTTTTGTCGGTAACAGTGAACTACAAAGTAACTTTTGTATTCTTCACCTGATAAGTTACAATGGAAAGAAATTGTTTCTACAACGCGCGAAAAGTTCCACACTGGACCCTTTTGAAAAGCGCGTAATACAAAGTAGTACTTTTTATTGTATGCACAGACTAAGATAACTAAATTAAAGAATATGACTCTCAGTTTTAAAAGGTTGCAAATTTCTGAACCACACACACACACACTTATATATATATATATATATATATATATATATATATATATATATATATATATATATATATATATATATATATATCTTTAAGGAAGTGGTGTTTAAGCTATATACTTTTGTCGCTAGTCCATACATCATACATGTACATTTTTGCGCCCTATAGCGGGTTAAGTCCCCCTCTCTCTTACTTTCATTTAATTAAGAGAATCATATTTACAATGCAAGGATCACTAGTTCTATATCCGCTCGTGACAGCCTAGGTCTGCTGCCTTTCTTATTTCCTGAACAACTGACTTTGATAAAATGTCTGCTGTCCTATAGTCTCAATTTCGTTTTGAACGGCAATTAAAGACGAAAAAGGTTGATTCTCTATCTCTCTCTCTCTCTCTCAAACATATATTATTTCGGAGAATTTAATCCATTTTCATGTATCCGATCGGTTCTCAATGAATTTGTTTAAACAAGCCAAGGAAAAGTTGCTTTTAGAAATATATCGCTATAAGGTAATTTATTTAGCTCTGCCTGTGACATATACACGGATCAGTATAGGTTAGGTGATAATCTTTTGTTTCTTTCATCCGTCTGTACATTTAAAACATTAATTACTTGCCTATTGGCCTATAGTATTTATAGGATTGCCATGAAACCTTGCAAACACATTAACCCCATGGTCTAGATGGCCATAAGTGGGAAATGGTGCTGCTCAGATATCCAATTAGCGCACCACGGTGGCAGTTATCGATAATTTTTCATCGACATTCTGAATGAATGGATTGTGATATCAAAATAAGATTTTTGCTGGAAGGCCTCTTATGAAGTCGCGTTGGTCCTAAATGAAGCGCATGCAGCTCGGATGTCTTCCGCTATATGTGTTAATTATATTCTCTTTTTCTGGTATTAGCAGTGATTAATTTTTCATAACTTTTAAAATAAGGAAAAGCCGAAAGATATGTGTATGTTTCCTATTGTAACATTCAGAGGATGCAGAGGAACTATTCTGCGTCATTCAACAAGGAATGGATGTTGAGGGCTTACTGTCCGACTGCGAAGCGTAAACAAGAAAGGTCCTTCTAAATTCACCACCTGCAATCTACAGGCGGAAATACGTTCAATATATATATATATATATATATATATATATATATATATATATATATATATATATGTATATATACGTGTGTGTGTGTGTGATAAAAGATTTGAAAGATATTCACTTTACGGTATTCCAAGACTTACACATACACATTTTGCGTCCTTTAGCGGGTACAGTTCTCCTTATTTGACAGTTCGTTTTGTTGAGTACATATATTACAATGCTTGGGTCACGGGTTCGTTATATATATATATATATATATATATATATATATATATATATATATATATATATATATATATATATATATATATATATATATATATATATATATATATATATATATATATATATATATATATATATATATATATATATATCTTTTGCTTTTGGAAATTTTCTCTGTCTCTTTTTTTTGTCTCTCTCTGTCAAAATCATATTTCTAAGATCATTTTAAATATTGTATTTACATTAACTTGTTACTCAAAAGCAAAATCTCTACATACTGTTAATAATCAAGTGGTTTTGAAACATCAATTGATCTCATTCAAATTCGACCCGCCTAGTCAGTACTTTAACACAAGTTAGATACAGTTAAGCCTTCTAAATTCATTTTACGATTGCCGTAAAACTTTAATACAGACATCCTATGGTTAATTGTTCCTAACGAAAATCCGATCACAGCGGCCATATTGAACATATTGGTGACACCACTCTTTCTGAATAGATTGTCATCTTTAAAGGGGGGTTTTAACTGAAAAAATTCGTTTGTTTTCATATGCAATGATTCATTTGTATAAAGATTAAGGGAAAATAATATTGCATTATTTTATTATAAATTTCACATTCAGAGAACTCCCCCTTGAACGACTTGATCTGCGTCCCGAAACAGAAAACGGGAATGTTTATCGAAAACATGTACGGACGGGCGGAGGAAACTAGAAAGCACATTTCGAATTCGATACCCCAACAAAATCCGCGGACGGAAATTTATTTGGCACCACGACAAGTGTTGTACGAAGAACCCTTTGGAAAGACCAGCGGTACGACTTGTAGTTGTGTATTGTATGTGATAGAACGATAATTGTAATAGACGGAAGCATCTAATTTTGTACGGAGCACACTGCAGTCGAGCGGACCTGGCACAGCGGTTCCAAACAGTTGGCGATTCCTGAAAAAATTCGCATATATATATATATATATATATATATATATATGGATAGATAGATAGATAGATAGATACTAACTTTTTGGTAATCAGTAATCAAAAATCATACATGTAACTGTTTATGGTTTGTGGTGGGTGAAATTATGTCTTTATGTCTGTGTGCCTGTCTGACTCTCTCTACTAAATATTATTTCATAGAATTTAGTCAAAATTCATATCTCCCATCAGTTCTTAAAATATATATTTTGGATGATTAACATGAAATTTTACAAGCACATTCATCTAATCCTCTTGTTGGACTTAAACGAAAGTGGTGCTTCTAATACAGCCTAAAGGATCGTCACATTGATACCATTTTCAACGCTACTGCATGCATCAATCATCTGATGAAAATCATATTTATGTTGAAAGACTTCAACTAGTAGATTAATTTCTTGGAATTATCAATTATTCCTTTTTATAAAGTTTAAATAGGGACGACAAGGAAAAGTGATGCAATTCTTTTTATTTTGATATGCAGAGAACTCCACCTCTGAGGAGATGCCATGCACCTGGGAACCGGAACAGAGGAAGAGTTTTGCAGACTATGAAAAGGAAACGAGAGGAGGCCATTTGAGCTCCAAATCTGAAAGCTACAGTCCTACGGAACCAAGTTCTACATCAACAGTGAGACTTCAGTCCTGTGCAGGTAAAACAAAAAATAATGAACCTCGCCTTTCAGATATATATGTATAATACGTTTACATGCTCATTGTTATGTATTTATCGATGGGCAAATTTTACCTAACCACTCACAAACTGACTAAATTCAGAAGGACTTTATATTAACTTTGTGAGTGATCGGGTACGGTTTACACAGCAATGAAAACCCAACCATAAAAATTTAATCGATATACTTCCAATTTAAGTCCTTTCTTGCATCCGATCAGCAAATGTCGTCAACAAAGCATTCGCTTCTATGTAGATCAAAGTTTTCTTTTATTAGCCTTTCAACTGAGACACAATACATAGTCCTATGTCGCAAGCTATTCGTGGACGATTCCTTATACAATAATATAGTTTAGAGCGTCATAGTCTGTCTGGCTGATGATATATTGTTATGATAATTATTTTAATATAACAATTGTTATGATATTTATATCAGGCTTTTCCATTTGGTTTCTAAAATTACGCTTGGGTATGGCACGAGTTATAGCTAGAATTGTTGTTAATTTCTAGGCATTTCGATCTTTCAAAAGCGAAATAGAGTCCCTTTGCTTGACATATGACCCCGACATTTATTAACAGCTGCGGAAACAAGATTGACTTGTAATGCCTGCTATATACCTTCTTTGCATAAGGGGCGAGTATTGGTGCGCAGGAGGGTCTGTACAACTAGAATGCTTTAACTTTTAATGGCGATGTTAAACTGGAGTTAGTAAATTATGTTCGGAAATCACCGTTGGGTGGGGTCTTATTATTATCTTTGTGTAAGGTGCTGATATAAATAAAACTTAACATCAAAGGACTGTGGAATCAAAATTAAAATAGTCCGCTGAATTTTTCGATGTGTAAAAAACAAATCCAGGTCAGTATCACGTGACCGTTTACAGCGAATCAAATTATAGAAAAGGCGGTCAATTCATAATAATTGGAATTATATATATATATATATATATATATATATATATATATATATATATATATATATATATAAAGAGAGAGACAGAGACAGACAGACAGACAGACAGACAGACAGACAGACTCTTTTCGTCAGTGACGAAAACACAACTATTTCTTTCTGTGCCTTCTGGTGGGTTAATTTCCTTACAGTTCACTCTTTCACTTGACAGTATATCGGTTTTACATCGCATGGCTATCGGTTTCGATATCCATCCACGGCAACCTAGGTTTGTATTTATGATACTTGCAATGTAGAATTCGCATTAAACATTAAAAGCACATTGACCCCATGATCTATTTGGTCCTAAATTAAATTGAGACATTGAACACAGCAAGCTCAATCTTGTTGTCGCCATTTATCCTGAATGGGTGGTCATATCAAACTGGGGTTTTAAACCATAGTCTTATCATGACGATTAGTTAGTAGTAAATGAAAATCGTTTCTATCGGACGTCTAGTACAGTCACAACGTTGGCCAGATTCAAAATCTTGCTATTATCACTCCCCTTTCATGAATGGTCATATGTGTATGGAGATTTCACTAAAAGATGTCTTAGGCTGTGTAACTGAGTTTGCATGAAAACGATGCTTATATCTATCTATCTATCTATCTATCTATCTCTCTCTCTCTCTCTCTCTCTCTCTCTCACTCTATATATATATATATATATATATATATATATATATATATATATATATATATATGTAGATATATAGATAGATAGAGACATGTAAACACATAATACTAATAATAATAATAATAATAATAATAATAATAATAACGATAATAATAATGAGCTGTTGACGAAGTTACGAGGAATTTCACATAGTAGTGGCGTACTGGAAACCTGTCAGGAAAACCGGACTACACAGAGAAAGTAACGTGAGTTTTGGACTGACATGTTATATTGTTTGTTATGCGGATATAACATAAAATGGGACGAGTTGATTACCTTTGTTGTATCAGTAGTGCTAAGAGCCAACAGGAATAAAGCGCACAGAGTTTAATGGCAAACACAAAAATGTGCACGTCTATATTATGTGATTGATTGCCTGATATAGAATAAATCTTGATTTGAAGTGCAAACTTGCTGGTTGTGCCGAACTGGCTAACTTTGCGGTATTTTCACTCGTCCTCGTCTCTACCAACCATGACCATTCAGTCTCTATATGAATTTTGTCTGCTGTTCACTTGTAATTTTGACTGTACATACATAAGTACCCACGTAATTCAGTCGTGGTCGGTCAATGGGAACAAACCTCAGTTTCGTAGTACTCTTCAGTAATTGTGGACACGAAGATAAAATTCCTCCAAAGGAATGTACTCAAATAGGCCAGTCATTATGGTAGTGGCCAGTATACATAGGCAAGTCTATGGTAGCGATCAATTTACACACTGCATGAATATTTTTTTGAAGTTAACTTTTTTGTGAATTTGGATTGTTTCTTTTTTGTGCTCAAAACTATCTGTGCTTTTATATTTTTGCCAGGACTGTCACTACCGAAATATATGCATATTGGGTTTATTTAACATTCAGATAAACCAGTCTCCGCACACTTGTTCTGCATTCCAAAAAAGCAAACTAAAATTTGAGTAGGACACATTGTTTTGTCGGTAACAGTGAACTACAAAGTAACTTTTGTATTCTTCACCTGATAAGTTACAATGGAAAGAAATTGTTTCTACAACGCGCGAAAAGTTCCACACTGGGCCCTTTTGAAAAGCGCGTAATACAAAGTAGTACTTTTTATTGTATGCACAGACTAAGATAACTAAATTAAAGAATATGACTCTCAGTTTTAAAAGGTTGCAAATTTCTGAACCACACACACACACACTTATATATATATATATATATATATATATATATATATATATATATATATATATATATATATATATATCTTTAAGGAAGTGGTGTTTAAGCTATATACTTTTGTCGCTAGTCCATACATCATACATGTACATTTTTGCGCCCTATAGCGGGTTAAGTCCCCCTCTCTCTTACTTTCATTTAATTAAGAGAATCATATTTACAATGCAAGGATCACTAGTTCTATATCCGCTCGTGACAGCCTAGGTCTGCTGCCTTTCTTATTTCCTGAACAACTGACTTTGATAAAATGTCTGCTGTCCTATAGTCTCAATTTCGTTTTGAACGGCAATTAAAGACGAAAAAGGTTGATTCTCTATCTCTCTCTCTCTCTCTCAAACATATATTATTTCGGAGAATTTAATCCATTTTCATGTATCCGATCGGTTCTCAATGAATTTGTTTAAACAAGCCAAGGAAAAGTTGCTTTTAGAAATATATCGCTATAAGGTAATTTATTTAGCTCTGCCTGTGACATATACACGGATCAGTATAGGTTAGGTGATAATCTTTTGTTTCTTTCATCCGTCTGTACATTTAAAACATTAATTACTTGCCTATTGGCCTATAGTATTTATAGGATTGCCATGAAACTTTGCAAACACATTAACCCCATGGTCTAGATGGCCATAAGTGGGAAATGGTGCTGCTCAGATATCCAATTAGCGCACCACGGTGGCAGTTATCGATAATTTTTCATCGACATTCTGAATGAATGGATTGTGATATCAAAATAAGATTTTTGCTGGAAGGCCTCTTATGAAGTCGCGTTGGTCCTAAATGAAGCGCATGCAGCTCGGATGTCTTCCGCTATATGTGTTAATTATATTCTCTTTTTCTGGTATTAGCAGTGATTAATTTTTCATAACTTTTAAAATAAGGAAAAGCCGAAAGATATGTGTATGTTTCCTATTGTAACATTCAGAGGATGCAGAGGAACTATTCTGCGTCATTCAACAAGGAATGGATGTTGAGGGCTTACTGTCCGACTGCGAAGCGTAAACAAGAAAGGTCCTTCTAAATTCACCACCTGCAATCTACAGGCGGAAATACGTTCAATATATATATATATATATATATATATATATATATATATATATATATATATATATATATATATATATATATACGTGTGTGTGTGTGTGATAAAAGATTTGAAAGATATTCACTTTACGGTATTCCAAGACTTACACATACACATTTTGCGTCCTTTAGCGGGTACAGTTCTCCTTATTTGACAGTTCGTTTTGTTGAGTACATATATTACAATGCTTGGGTCACGGGTTCGTTATATGTATATATATATATATATATATATATATATATATATATATATATATATATATATATATATATATATATATATTTATATATATATATATATATATATATATATATATATATATATATATATATATATATATATATATCTTTTGCTTTTGGAAATTTTCTCTGTCTCTTTTTTTTGTCTCTCTCTGTCAAAATCATATTTCTAAGATCATTTTAAATATTGTATTTACATTAACTTGTTACTCAAAAGCAAAATCTCTACATACTGTTAATAATCAAGTGGTTTTGAAACATCAATTGATCTCATTCAAATTCGACCCGCCTAGTCAGTACTTTAACACAAGTTAGATACAGTTAAGCCTTCTAAATTCATTTTACGATTGCCGTAAAACTTTAATACAGACATCCTATGGTTAATTGTTCCTAACGAAAATCCGATCACAGCGGCCATATTGAACATATTGGTGACACCACTCTTTCTGAATAGATTGTCATCTTTAAAGGGGGGTTTTAACTGAAAAAATTCGTTTGTTTTCATATGCAATGATTCATTTGTATAAAGATTAAGGGAAAATAATATTGCATTATTTTATTATAAATTTCACATTCAGAGAACTCCCCCTTGAACGACTTGATCTGCGTCCCGAAACAGAAAACGGGAATGTTTATCGAAAACATGTACGGACGGGCGGAGGAAACTAGAAAGCACATTTCGAATTCGATACCCCAACAAAATCCGCGGACGGAAATTTATTTGGCACCACGACAAGTGTTGTACGAAGAACCCTTTGGAAAGACCAGCGGTACGACTTGTAGTTGTGTATTGTATGTGATAGAACGATAATTGTAATAGACGGAAGCATCTAATTTTGCACGGAGCACACTGCAGTCGAGCGGACCTGGCACAGCGGTTCCAAACAGTTGGCGATTCCTGAAAAAATTCGCATATATATATATATATATATATATATATATATATATATATATATATATATATATATATATATGGATAGATAGATAGATAGATACTAACTTTTTGGTAATCAGTAATCAAAAATCATACATGTAACTGTTTATGGTTTGTGGTGGGTGAAATTATGTCTTTATGTCTGTGTGCCTGTCTGACTCTCTCTACTAAATATTATTTCATAGAATTTAGTCAAAATTCATATCTCCCATCAGTTCTTAAAATATATATTTTGGATGATTAACATGAAATTTTACAAGCACATTCATCTAATCCTCTTGTTGGACTTAAACGAAAGTGGTGCTTCTAATACAGCCTAAAGGATCGTCACATTGATACCATTTTCAACGCTACTGCATGCATCAATCATCTGATGAAAATCATATTTATGTTGAAAGACTTCAACTAGTAGATTAATTTCTTGGAATTATCAATTATTCCTTTTTATAAAGTTTAAATAGGGACGACAAGGAAAAGTGATGCAATTCTTTTTATTTTGATATGCAGAGAACTCCACCTCTGAGGAGATGCCATGCACCTGGGAACCGGAACAGAGGAAGAGTTTTGCAGACTATGAAAAGGAAACGAGAGGAGGCCATTTGAGCTCCAAATCTGAAAGCTACAGTCCTACGGAACCAAGTTCTACATCAACAGTGAGACTTCAGTCCTGTGCAGGTAAAACAAAAAATAATGAACCTCGCCTTTCAGATATATATGTATAATACGTTTACATGCTCATTGTTATGTATTTATCGATGGGCAAATTTTACCTAACCACTCACAAACTGACTAAATTCAGAAGGACTTTATATTAACTTTGTGAGTGATCGGGTACGGTTTACACAGCAATGAAAACCCAACCATAAAAATTTAATCGATATACTTCCAATTTAAGTCCTTTCTTGCATCCGATCAGCAAATGTCGTCAACAAAGCATTCGCTTCTATGTAGATCAAAGTTTTCTTTTATTAGCCTTTCAACTGAGACACAATACATAGTCCTATGTCGCAAGCTATTCGTGGACGATTCCTTATACAATAATATAGTTTAGAGCGTCATAGTCTGTCTGGCTGATGATATATTGTTATGATAATTATTTTAATATAACAATTGTTATGATATTTATATCAGGCTTTTCCATTTGGTTTCTAAAATTACGCTTGGGTATGGCACGAGTTATAGCTAGAATTGTTGTTAATTTCTAGGCATTTCGATCTTTCAAAAGCGAAATAGAGTCCCTTTGCTTGACATATGACCCCGACATTTATTAACAGCTGCGGAAACAAGATTGACTTGTAATGCCTGCTATATACCTTCTTTGCATAAGGGGCGAGTATTGGTGCGCAGGAGGGTCTGTACAACTAGAATGCTTTAACTTTTAATGGCGATGTTAAACTGGAGTTAGTAAATTATGTTCGGAAATCACCGTTGGGTGGGGTCTTATTATTATCTTTGTGTAAGGTGCTGATATAAATAAAACTTAACATCAAAGGACTGTGGAATCAAAATTAAAATAGTCCGCTGAATTTTTCGATGTGTAAAAAACAAATCCAGGTCAGTATCACGTGACCGTTTACAGCGAATCAAATTATAGAAAAGGCGGTCAATTCATAATAATTGGAATTATATATATATATATATATATATATATATATATATATATATATATATATATATATATATATATATATATATAAAGAGAGAGACAGAGACAGACAGACAGACAGACAGACAGACTCTTTTCGTCAGTGACGAAAACACAACTATTTCTTTCTGTGCCTTCTGGTGGGTTAATTTCCTTACAGTTCACTCTTTCACTTGACAGTATATCGGTTTTACATCGCATGGCTATCGGTTTCGATATCCATCCACGGCAACCTAGGTTTGTATTTATGATACTTGCAATGTAGAATTCGCATTAAACATTAAAAGCACATTGACCCCATGATCTATTTGGTCCTAAATTAAATTGAGACATTGAACACAGCAAGCTCAATCTTGTTGTCGCCATTTATCCTGAATGGGTGGTCATATCAAACTGGGGTTTTAAACCATAGTCTTATCATGACGATTAGTTAGTAGTAAATGAAAATCGTTTCTATCGGACGTCTAGTACAGTCACAACGTTGGCCAGATTCAAAATCTTGCTATTATCACTCCCCTTTCATGAATGGTCATATGTGTATGGAGATTTCACTAAAAGATGTCTTAGGCTGTGTAACTGAGTTTGCATGAAAACGATGCTTATATCTATCTATCTATCTATCTATCTATCTCTCTCTCTCTCTCTCTCTCTCTCTCTCTCTCTCTCACTCTATATATATATATATATATATATATATATATATATATATATATATATATATATATATATGTAGATATATAGATAGATAGAGACATGTAAACACATAATACTAATAATAATAATAATAATAATAATAATAACGATAATAATAATGAGCTGTTGACGAAGTTACGAGGAATTTCACATAGTAGTGGCGTACTGGAAACCTGTCAGGAAAACCGGACTACACAGAGAAAGTAACGTGAGTTTTGGACTGACATGTTATATTGTTTGTTATGCGGATATAACATAAAATGGGACGAGTTGATTACCTTTGTTGTATCAGTAGTGCTAAGAGCCAACAGGAATAAAGCGCACAGAGTTTAATGGCAAACACAAAAATGTGCACGTCTATATTATGTGATTGATTGCCTGATATAGAATAAATCTTGATTTGAAGTGCAAACTTGCTGGTTGTGCCGAACTGGCTAACTTTGCGGTATTTTCACTCGTCCTCGTCTCTACCAACCATGACCATTCAGTCTCTATATGAATTTTGTCTGCTGTTCACTTGTAATTTTGACTGTACATACATAAGTACCCACGTAATTCAGTCGTGGTCGGTCAATGGGAACAAACCTCAGTTTCGTAGTACTCTTCAGTAATTGTGGACACGAAGATAAAATTCCTCCAAAGGAATGTACTCAAATAGGCCAGTCATTATGGTAGTGGCCAGTATACATAGGCAAGTCTATGGTAGCGATCAATTTACACACTGCATGAATATTTTTTTGAAGTTAACTTTTTTGTGAATTTGGATTGTTTCTTTTTTGTGCTCAAAACTATCTGTGCTTTTATATTTTTGCCAGGACTGTCACTACCGAAATATATGCATATTGGGTTTATTTAACATTCAGATAAACCAGTCTCCGCACACTTGTTCTGCATTCCAAAAAAGCAAACTAAAATTTGAGTAGGACACATTGTTTTGTCGGTAACAGTGAACTACAAAGTAACTTTTGTATTCTTCACCTGATAAGTTACAATGGAAAGAAATTGTTTCTACAACGCGCGAAAAGTTCCACACTGGACCCTTTTGAAAAGCGCGTAATACAAAGTAGTACTTTTTATTGTATGCACAGACTAAGATAACTAAATTAAAGAATATGACTCTCAGTTTTAAAAGGTTGCAAATTTCTGAACCACACACACACACACTTATATATATATATATATATATATATATATATATATATATATATATATATATATATATATATATATATATATATATATATATATATCTTTAAGGAAGTGGTGTTTAAGCTATATACTTTTGTCGCTAGTCCATACATCATACATGTACATTTTTGCGCCCTATAGCGGGTTAAGTCCCCCTCTCTCTTACTTTCATTTAATTAAGAGAATCATATTTACAATGCAAGGATCACTAGTTCTATATCCGCTCGTGACAGCCTAGGTCTGCTGCCTTTCTTATTTCCTGAACAACTGACTTTGATAAAATGTCTGCTGTCCTATAGTCTCAATTTCGTTTTGAACGGCAATTAAAGACGAAAAAGGTTGATTCTCTATCTCTCTCTCTCTCTCTCAAACATATATTATTTCGGAGAATTTAATCCATTTTCATGTATCCGATCGGTTCTCAATGAATTTGTTTAAACAAGCCAAGGAAAAGTTGCTTTTAGAAATATATCGCTATAAGGTAATTTATTTAGCTCTGCCTGTGACATATACACGGATCAGTATAGGTTAGGTGATAATCTTTTGTTTCTTTCATCCGTCTGTACATTTAAAACATTAATTACTTGCCTATTGGCCTATAGTATTTATAGGAGATTGCCATGAAACTTTGCAAACACATTAACCCCATGGTCTAGATGGCCATAAGTGGGAAATGGTGCTGCTCAGATATCCAATTAGCGCACCACGGTGGCAGTTATCGATAATTTTTCATCGACATTCTGAATGAATGGATTGTGATATCAAAATAAGATTTTTGCTGGAAGGCCTCTTATGAAGTCGCGTTGGTCCTAAATGAAGCGCATGCAGCTCGGATGTCTTCCGCTATATGTGTTAATTATATTCTCTTTTTCTGGTATTAGCAGTGATTAATTTTTCATAACTTTTAAAATAAGGAAAAGCCGAAAGATATGTGTATGTTTCCTATTGTAACATTCAGAGGATGCAGAGGAACTATTCTGCGTCATTCAACAAGGAATGGATGTTGAGGGCTTACTGTCCGACTGCGAAGCGTAAACAAGAAAGGTCCTTCTAAATTCACCACCTGCAATCTACAGGCGGAAATACGTTCAATATATATATATATATATATATATATATATATATATATATATATATATATATATATATATATATATATATATGTATATATACGTGTGTGTGTGTGTGATAAAAGATTTGAAAGATATTCACTTTACGGTATTCCAAGACTTACACATACACATTTTGCGTCCTTTAGCGGGTACAGTTCTCCTTATTTGACAGTTCGTTTTGTTGAGTACATATATTACAATGCTTGGGTCACGGGTTCGTTATATATATATATATATATATATATATATATATATATATATATATATATATATATATATATATATATATATATATATATATATATATATATTTATATATATATATATATATATATATATATATATATATATATATATATATATATATATCTTTTGCTTTTGGAAATTTTCTCTGTCTCTTTTTTTTGTCTCTCTCTGTCAAAATCATATTTCTAAGATCATTTTAAATATTGTATTTACATTAACTTGTTACTCAAAAGCAAAATCTCTACATACTGTTAATAATCAAGTGGTTTTGAAACATCAATTGATCTCATTCAAATTCGACCCGCCTAGTCAGTACTTTAACACAAGTTAGATACAGTTAAGCCTTCTAAATTCATTTTACGATTGCCGTAAAACTTTAATACAGACATCCTATGGTTAATTGTTCCTAACGAAAATCCGATCACAGCGGCCATATTGAACATATTGGTGACACCACTCTTTCTGAATAGATTGTCATCTTTAAAGGGGGTTTTAACTGAAAAAATTCGTTTGTTTTCATATGCAATGATTCATTTGTATAAAGATTAAGGGAAAATAATATTGCATTATTTTATTATAAATTTCACATTCAGAGAACTCCCCCTTGAACGACTTGATCTGCGTCCCGAAACAGAAAACGGGAATGTTTATCGAAAACATGTACGGACGGGCGGAGGAAACTAGAAAGCACATTTCGAATTCGATACCCCAACAAAATCCGCGGACGGAAATTTATTTGGCACCACGACAAGTGTTGTACGAAGAACCCTTTGGAAAGACCAGCGGTACGACTTGTAGTTGTGTATTGTATGTGATAGAACGATAATTGTAATAGACGGAAGCATCTAATTTTGTACGGAGCACACTGCAGTCGAGCGGACCTGGCACAGCGGTTCCAAACAGTTGGCGATTCCTGAAAAAATTCGCATATATATATATATATATATATATATATATATATATATATATATATATATGGATAGATAGATAGATAGATAGATACTAACTTTTTGGTAATCAGTAATCAAAAATCATACATGTAACTGTTTATGGTTTGTGGTGGGTGAAATTATGTCTTTATGTCTGTGTGCCTGTCTGACTCTCTCTACTAAATATTATTTCATAGAATTTAGTCAAAATTCATATCTCCCATCAGTTCTTAAAATATATATTTTGGATGATTAACATGAAATTTTACAAGCACATTCATCTAATCCTCTTGTTGGACTTAAACGAAAGTGGTGCTTCTAATACAGCCTAAAGGATCGTCACATTGATACCATTTTCAACGCTACTGCATGCATCAATCATCTGATGAAAATCATATTTATGTTGAAAGACTTCAACTAGTAGATTAATTTCTTGGAATTATCAATTATTCCTTTTTATAAAGTTTAAATAGGGACGACAAGGAAAAGTGATGCAATTCTTTTTATTTTGATATGCAGAGAACTCCACCTCTGAGGAGATGCCATGCACCTGGGAACCGGAACAGAGGAAGAGTTTTGCAGACTATGAAAAGGAAACGAGAGGAGGCCATTTGAGCTCCAAATCTGAAAGCTACAGTCCTACGGAACCAAGTTCTACATCAACAGTGAGACTTCAGTCCTGTGCAGGTAAAACAAAAAATAATGAACCTCGCCTTTCAGATATATATGTATAATACGTTTACATGCTCATTGTTATGTATTTATCGATGGGCAAATTTTACCTAACCACTCACAAACTGACTAAATTCAGAAGGACTTTATATTAACTTTGTGAGTGATCGGGTACGGTTTACACAGCAATGAAAACCCAACCATAAAAATTTAATCGATATACTTCCAATTTAAGTCCTTTCTTGCATCCGATCAGCAAATGTCGTCAACAAAGCATTCGCTTCTATGTAGATCAAAGTTTTCTTTTATTAGCCTTTCAACTGAGACACAATACATAGTCCTATGTCGCAAGCTATTCGTGGACGATTCCTTATACAATAATATAGTTTAGAGCGTCATAGTCTGTCTGGCTGATGATATATTGTTATGATAATTATTTTAATATAACAATTGTTATGATATTTATATCAGGCTTTTCCATTTGGTTTCTAAAATTACGCTTGGGTATGGCACGAGTTATAGCTAGAATTGTTGTTAATTTCTAGGCATTTCGATCTTTCAAAAGCGAAATAGAGTCCCTTTGCTTGACATATGACCCCGACATTTATTAACAGCTGCGGAAACAAGATTGACTTGTAATGCCTGCTATATACCTTCTTTGCATAAGGGGCGAGTATTGGTGCGCAGGAGGGTCTGTACAACTAGAATGCTTTAACTTTTAATGGCGATGTTAAACTGGAGTTAGTAAATTATGTTCGGAAATCACCGTTGGGTGGGGTCTTATTATTATCTTTGTGTAAGGTGCTGATATAAATAAAACTTAACATCAAAGGACTGTGGAATCAAAATTAAAATAGTCCGCTGAATTTTTCGATGTGTAAAAAACAAATCCAGGTCAGTATCACGTGACCGTTTACAGCGAATCAAATTATAGAAAAGGCGGTCAATTCATAATAATTGGAATTATATATATATATATATATATATATATATATTATATATATATATATATATATATATAAAGAGAGAGACAGAGACAGACAGACAGACAGACAGACAGACAGACAGACTCTTTTCGTCAGTGACGAAAACACAACTATTTCTTTCTGTGCCTTCTGGTGGGTTAATTTCCTTACAGTTCACTCTTTCACTTGACAGTATATCGGTTTTACATCGCATGGCTATCGGTTTCGATATCCATCCACGGCAACCTAGGTTTGTATTTATGATACTTGCAATGTAGAATTCGCATTAAACATTAAAAGCACATTGACCCCATGATCTATTTGGTCCTAAATTAAATTGAGACATTGAACACAGCAAGCTCAATCTTGTTGTCGCCATTTATTATCCTGAATGGGTGGTCATATCAAACTGGGGTTTTAAACCATAGTCTTATCATGACGATTAGTTAGTAGTAAATGAAAATCGTTTCTATCGGACGTCTAGTACAGTCACAACGTTGGCCAGATTCAAAATCTTGCTATTATCACTCCCCTTTCATGAATGGTCATATGTGTATGGAGATTTCACTAAAAGATGTCTTAGGCTGTGTAACTGAGTTTGCATGAAAACGATGCTTATATCTATCTATCTATCTATCTATCTATCTCTCTCTCTCTCTCTCTCTCTCTCTCTCACTCTATATATATATATATATATATATATATATATATATATATATATATATATATATATATATATATATATGTAGATATATAGATAGATAGAGACATGTAAACACATAATACTAATAATAATAATAATAATAATAATAATAATAATAACGATAATAATAATGAGCTGTTGACGAAGTTACGAGGAATTTCACATAGTAGTGGCGTACTGGAAACCTGTCAGGAAAACCGGACTACACAGAGAAAGTAACGTGAGTTTTGGACTGACATGTTATATTGTTTGTTATGCGGATATAACATAAAATGGGACGAGTTGATTACCTTTGTTGTATCAGTAGTGCTAAGAGCCAACAGGAATAAAGCGCACAGAGTTTAATGGCAAACACAAAAATGTGCACGTCTATATTATGTGATTGATTGCCTGATATAGAATAAATCTTGATTTGAAGTGCAAACTTGCTGGTTGTGCCGAACTGGCTAACTTTGCGGTATTTTCACTCGTCCTCGTCTCTACCAACCATGACCATTCAGTCTCTATATGAATTTTGTCTGCTGTTCACTTGTAATTTTGACTGTACATACATAAGTACCCACGTAATTCAGTCGTGGTCGGTCAATGGGAACAAACCTCAGTTTCGTAGTACTCTTCAGTAATTGTGGACACGAAGATAAAATTCCTCCAAAGGAATGTACTCAAATAGGCCAGTCATTATGGTAGTGGCCAGTATACATAGGCAAGTCTATGGTAGCGATCAATTTACACACTGCATGAATATTTTTTTGAAGTTAACTTTTTTGTGAATTTGGATTGTTTCTTTTTTGTGCTCAAAACTATCTGTGCTTTTATATTTTTGCCAGGACTGTCACTACCGAAATATATGCATATTGGGTTTATTTAACATTCAGATAAACCAGTCTCCGCACACTTGTTCTGCATTCCAAAAAAGCAAACTAAAATTTGAGTAGGACACATTGTTTTGTCGGTAACAGTGAACTACAAAGTAACTTTTGTATTCTTCACCTGATAAGTTACAATGGAAAGAAATTGTTTCTACAACGCGCGAAAAGTTCCACACTGGGCCCTTTTGAAAAGCGCGTAATACAAAGTAGTACTTTTTATTGTATGCACAGACTAAGATAACTAAATTAAAGAATATGACTCTCAGTTTTAAAAGGTTGCAAATTTCTGAACCACACACACACACACTTATATATATATATATATATATATATATATATATATATATATATATATATATATATATATATATATCTTTAAGGAAGTGGTGTTTAAGCTATATACTTTTGTCGCTAGTCCATACATCATACATGTACATTTTTGCGCCCTATAGCGGGTTAAGTCCCCCTCTCTCTTACTTTCATTTAATTAAGAGAATCATATTTACAATGCAAGGATCACTAGTTCTATATCCGCTCGTGACAGCCTAGGTCTGCTGCCTTTCTTATTTCCTGAACAACTGACTTTGATAAAATGTCTGCTGTCCTATAGTCTCAATTTCGTTTTGAACGGCAATTAAAGACGAAAAAGGTTGATTCTCTATCTCTCTCTCTCTCTCTCAAACATATATTATTTCGGAGAATTTAATCCATTTTCATGTATCCGATCGGTTCTCAATGAATTTGTTTAAACAAGCCAAGGAAAAGTTGCTTTTAGAAATATATCGCTATAAGGTAATTTATTTAGCTCTGCCTGTGACATATACACGGATCAGTATAGGTTAGGTGATAATCTTTTGTTTCTTTCATCCGTCTGTACATTTAAAACATTAATTACTTGCCTATTGGCCTATAGTATTTATAGGATTGCCATGAAACTTTGCAAACACATTAACCCCATGGTCTAGATGGCCATAAGTGGGAAATGGTGCTGCTCAGATATCCAATTAGCGCACCACGGTGGCAGTTATCGATAATTTTTCATCGACATTCTGAATGAATGGATTGTGATATCAAAATAAGATTTTTGCTGGAAGGCCTCTTATGAAGTCGCGTTGGTCCTAAATGAAGCGCATGCAGCTCGGATGTCTTCCGCTATATGTGTTAATTATATTCTCTTTTTCTGGTATTAGCAGTGATTAATTTTTCATAACTTTTAAAATAAGGAAAAGCCGAAAGATATGTGTATGTTTCCTATTGTAACATTCAGAGGATGCAGAGGAACTATTCTGCGTCATTCAACAAGGAATGGATGTTGAGGGCTTACTGTCCGACTGCGAAGCGTAAACAAGAAAGGTCCTTCTAAATTCACCACCTGCAATCTACAGGCGGAAATACGTTCAATATATATATATATATATATATATATATATATATATATATATATATATACGTGTGTGTGTGTGTGATAAAAGATTTGAAAGATATTCACTTTACGGTATTCCAAGACTTACACATACACATTTTGCGTCCTTTAGCGGGTACAGTTCTCCTTATTTGACAGTTCGTTTTGTTGAGTACATATATTACAATGCTTGGGTCACGGGTTCGTTATATGTATATATATATATATATATATATATATATATATATATATATATATATATATATATATATATATATATATATATATTATATATATATATATATATATATATATATATATATATATATATATATATATATATATATCTTTTGCTTTTGGAAATTTTCTCTGTCTCTTTTTTTTGTCTCTCTCTGTCAAAATCATATTTCTAAGATCATTTTAAATATTGTATTTACATTAACTTGTTACTCAAAAGCAAAATCTCTACATACTGTTAATAATCAAGTGGTTTTGAAACATCAATGATCTCATTCAAATTCGACCCGCCTAGTCAGTACTTTAACACAAGTTAGATACAGTTAAGCCTTCTAAATTCATTTTACGATTGCCGTAAAACTTTAATACAGACATCCTATGGTTAATTGTTCCTAACGAAAATCCGATCACAGCGGCCATATTGAACATATTGGTGACACCACTCTTTCTGAATAGATTGTCATCTTTAAAGGGGGGTTTTAACTGAAAAAATTCGTTTGTTTTCATATGCAATGATTCATTTGTATAAAGATTAAGGGAAAATAATATTGCATTATTTTATTATAAATTTCACATTCAGAGAACTCCCCCTTGAACGACTTGATCTGCGTCCCGAAACAGAAAACGGGAATGTTTATCGAAAACATGTACGGACGGGCGGAGGAAACTAGAAAGCACATTTCGAATTCGATACCCCAACAAAATCCGCGGACGGAAATTTATTTGGCACCACGACAAGTGTTGTACGAAGAACCCTTTGGAAAGACCAGCGGTACGACTTGTAGTTGTGTATTGTATGTGATAGAACGATAATTGTAATAGACGGAAGCATCTAATTTTGCACGGAGCACACTGCAGTCGAGCGGACCTGGCACAGCGGTTCCAAACAGTTGGCGATTCCTGAAAAAATTCGCATATATATATATATATATATATATATATATATATATATATATATATATATATATATATATATATATATATGGATAGATAGATAGATAGATAGATACTAACTTTTTGGTAATCAGTAATCAAAAATCATACATGTAACTGTTTATGGTTTGTGGTGGGTGAAATTATGTCTTTATGTCTGTGTGCCTGTCTGACTCTCTCTACTAAATATTATTTCATAGAATTTAGTCAAAATTCATATCTCCCATCAGTTCTTAAAATATATATTTTGGATGATTAACATGAAATTTTACAAGCACATTCATCTAATGGTCTTGTTGGACTTAAACGAAAGTGGTGCTTCTAATACAGCCTAAAGGATCGTCACATTGATACCATTTTCAACGCTACTGCATGCATCAATCATCTGATGAAAATCATATTTATGTTGAAAGACTTCAACTAGTAGATTAATTTCTTGGAATTATCAATTATTCCTTTTTATAAAGTTTAAATAGGGACGACAAGGAAAAGTGATGCAATTCTTTTTATTTTGATATGCAGAGAACTCCACCTCTGAGGAGATGCCATGCACCTGGGAACCGGAACAGAGGAAGAGTTTTGCAGACTATGAAAAGGAAACGAGAGGAGGCCATTTGAGCTCCAAATCTGAAAGCTACAGTCCTACGGAACCAAGTTCTACATCAACAGTGAGACTTCAGTCCTGTGCAGGTAAAACAAAAAATAATGAACCTCGCCTTTCAGATATATATGTATAATACGTTTACATGCTCATTGTTATGTATTTATCGATGGGCAAATTTTACCTAACCACTCACAAACTGACTAAATTAAGAAGGACTTTATATTAACTTTGTGAGTGATCGGGTACGGTTTACACAGCAATGAAAACCCAACCATAAAAATTTAATCGATATACTTCCAATTTAAGTCCTTTCTTGCATCCGATCAGCAAATGTCGTCAACAAAGCATTCGCTTCTATGTAGATCAAAGTTTTCTTTTATTAGCCTTTCAACTGAGACACAATACATAGTCCTATGTCGCAAGCTATTCGTGGACGATTCCTTATACAATAATATAGTTTAGAGCGTCATAGTCTGTCTGGCTGATGATATATTGTTATGATAATTATTTTAATATAACAATTGTTATGATATTTATATCAGGCTTTTCCATTTGGTTTCTAAAATTACGCTTGGGTATGGCACGAGTTATAGCTAGAATTGTTGTTAATTTCTAGGCATTTCGATCTTTCAAAAGCGAAATAGAGTCCCTTTGCTTGACATATGACCCCGACATTTATTAACAGCTGCGGAAACAAGATTGACTTGTAATGCCTGCTATATACCTTCTTTGCATAAGGGGCGAGTATTGGTGCGCAGGAGGGTCTGTACAACTAGAATGCTTTAACTTTTAATGGCGATGTTAAACTGGAGTTAGTAAATTATGTTCGGAAATCACCGTTGGGTGGGGTCTTATTATTATCTTTGTGTAAGGTGCTGATATAAATAAAACTTAACATCAAAGGACTGTGGAATCAAAATTAAAATAGTCCGCTGAATTTTTCGATGTGTAAAAAACAAATCCAGGTCAGTATCACGTGACCGTTTACAGCGAATCAAATTATAGAAAAGGCGGTCAATTCATAATAATTGGAATTATATATATATATATATATATATATATATATATATATATATATATATATATATATAAAGAGAGAGACAGAGACAGACAGACAGACAGACAGACAGACTCTTTTCGTCAGTGACGAAAACACAACTATTTCTTTCTGTGCCTTCTGGTGGGTTAATTTCCTTACAGTTCACTCTTTCACTTGACAGTATATCGGTTTTACATCGCATGGCTATCGGTTTCGATATCCATCCACGGCAACCTAGGTTTGTATTTATGATACTTGCAATGTAGAATTCGCATTAAACATTAAAAGCACATTGACCCCATGATCTATTTGGTCCTAAATTAAATTGAGACATTGAACACAGCAAGCTCAATCTTGTTGTCGCCATTTATCCTGAATGGGTGGTCATATCAAACTGGGGTTTTAAACCATAGTCTTATCATGACGATTAGTTAGTAGTAAATGAAAATCGTTTCTATCGGACGTCTAGTACAGTCACAACGTTGGCCAGATTCAAAATCTTGCTATTATCACTCCCCTTTCATGAATGGTCATATGTGTATGGAGATTTCACTAAAAGATGTCTTAGGCTGTGTAACTGAGTTTGCATGAAAACGATGCTTATATCTATCTATCTATCTATCTATCTATCTCTCTCTCTCTCTCTCTCTCTCTCTCTCTCTCACTCTATATATATATATATATATATATATATATATATATATATATATATATATATATATATATATATATATATATATATATGTAGATATATAGATAGATAGAGACATGTAAACACATAATACTAATAATAATAATAATAATAATAATAATAATAATAACGATAATAATAATGAGCTGTTGACGAAGTTACGAGGAATTTCACATAGTAGTGGCGTACTGGAAACCTGTCAGGAAAACCGGACTACACAGAGAAAGTAACGTGAGTTTTGGACTGACATGTTATATTGTTTGTTATGCGGATATAACATAAAATGGGACGAGTTGATTACCTTTGTTGTATC
The DNA here is from genome assembly GCA_028554795.2 of Sinohyriopsis cumingii. Classification (NCBI taxonomy): domain Eukaryota; kingdom Metazoa; phylum Mollusca; class Bivalvia; order Unionida; family Unionidae; genus Sinohyriopsis; species Sinohyriopsis cumingii. The sequence continues at coordinate 145,778,875 of CM068827.1, forward strand.
AGTAGTGCTAAGAGCCAACAGGAATAAAGCGCACAGAGTTTAATGGCAAACACAAAAATGTGCACGTCTATATTATGTGATTGATTGCCTGATATAGAATAAATCTTGATTTGAAGTGCAAACTTGCTGGTTGTGCCGAACTGGCTAACTTTGCGGTATTTTCACTCGTCCTCGTCTCTACCAACCATGACCATTCAGTCTCTATATGAATTTTGTCTGCTGTTCACTTGTAATTTTGACTGTACATACATAAGTACCCACGTAATTCAGTCGTGGTCGGTCAATGGGAACAAACCTCAGTTTCGTAGTACTCTTCAGTAATTGTGGACACGAAGATAAAATTCCTCCAAAGGAATGTACTCAAATAGGCCAGTCATTATGGTAGTGGCCAGTATACATAGGCAAGTCTATGGTAGCGATCAATTTACACACTGCATGAATATTTTTTTGAAGTTAACTTTTTTGTGAATTTGGATTGTTTCTTTTTTGTGCTCAAAACTATCTGTGCTTTTATATTTTTGCCAGGACTGTCACTACCGAAATATATGCATATTGGGTTTATTTAACATTCAGATAAACCAGTCTCCGCACACTTGTTCTGCATTCCAAAAAAGCAAACTAAAATTTGAGTAGGACACATTGTTTTGTCGGTAACAGTGAACTACAAAGTAACTTTTGTATTCTTCACCTGATAAGTTACAATGGAAAGAAATTGTTTCTACAACGCGCGAAAAGTTCCACACTGGACCCTTTTGAAAAGCGCGTAATACAAAGTAGTACTTTTTATTGTATGCACAGACTAAGATAACTAAATTAAAGAATATGACTCTCAGTTTTAAAAGGTTGCAAATTTCTGAACCACACACACACACACTTATATATATATATATATATATATATATATATATATATATATATATATATATATATATATATATATATATCTTTAAGGAAGTGGTGTTTAAGCTATATACTTTTGTCGCTAGTCCATACATCATACATGTACATTTTTGCGCCCTATAGCGGGTTAAGTCCCCCTCTCTCTTACTTTCATTTAATTAAGAGAATCATATTTACAATGCAAGGATCACTAGTTCTATATCCGCTCGTGACAGCCTAGGTCTGCTGCCTTTCTTATTTCCTGAACAACTGACTTTGATAAAATGTCTGCTGTCCTATAGTCTCAATTTCGTTTTGAACGGCAATTAAAGACGAAAAAGGTTGATTCTCTATCTCTCTCTCTCTCTCTCAAACATATATTATTTCGGAGAATTTAATCCATTTTCATGTATCCGATCGGTTCTCAATGAATTTGTTTAAACAAGCCAAGGAAAAGTTGCTTTTAGAAATATATCGCTATAAGGTAATTTATTTAGCTCTGCCTGTGACATATACACGGATCAGTATAGGTTAGGTGATAATCTTTTGTTTCTTTCATCCGTCTGTACATTTAAAACATTAATTACTTGCCTATTGGCCTATAGTATTTATAGGATTGCCATGAAACTTTGCAAACACATTAACCCCATGGTCTAGATGGCCATAAGTGGGAAATGGTGCTGCTCAGATATCCAATTAGCGCACCACGGTGGCAGTTATCGATAATTTTTCATCGACATTCTGAATGAATGGATTGTGATATCAAAATAAGATTTTTGCTGGAAGGCCTCTTATGAAGTCGCGTTGGTCCTAAATGAAGCGCATGCAGCTCGGATGTCTTCCGCTATATGTGTTAATTATATTCTCTTTTTCTGGTATTAGCAGTGATTAATTTTTCATAACTTTTAAAATAAGGAAAAGCCGAAAGATATGTGTATGTTTCCTATTGTAACATTCAGAGGATGCAGAGGAACTATTCTGCGTCATTCAACAAGGAATGGATGTTGAGGGCTTACTGTCCGACTGCGAAGCGTAAACAAGAAAGGTCCTTCTAAATTCACCACCTGCAATCTACAGGCGGAAATACGTTCAATATATATATATATATATATATATATATATATATATATATATATATATATATATATATATACGTGTGTGTGTGTGTGATAAAAGATTTGAAAGATATTCACTTTACGGTATTCCAAGACTTACACATACACATTTTGCGTCCTTTAGCGGGTACAGTTCTCCTTATTTGACAGTTCGTTTTGTTGAGTACATATATTACAATGCTTGGGTCACGGGTTCGTTATATATATATATATATATATATATATATATATATATATATATATATATATATATATATATATATATATATATATTATATATATATATATATATATATATATATATATATATATATATATATATATATCTTTTGCTTTTGGAAATTTTCTCTGTCTCTTTTTTTTGTCTCTCTCTGTCAAAATCATATTTCTAAGATCATTTTAAATATTGTATTTACATTAACTTGTTACTCAAAAGCAAAATCTCTACATACTGTTAATAATCAAGTGGTTTTGAAACATCAATTGATCTCATTCAAATTCGACCCGCCTAGTCAGTACTTTAACACAAGTTAGATACAGTTAAGCCTTCTAAATTCATTTTACGATTGCCGTAAAACTTTAATACAGACATCCTATGGTTAATTGTTCCTAACGAAAATCCGATCACAGCGGCCATATTGAACATATTGGTGACACCACTCTTTCTGAATAGATTGTCATCTTTAAAGGGGGGTTTTAACTGAAAAAATTCGTTTGTTTTCATATGCAATGATTCATTTGTATAAAGATTAAGGGAAAATAATATTGCATTATTTTATTATAAATTTCACATTCAGAGAACTCCCCCTTGAACGACTTGATCTGCGTCCCGAAACAGAAAACGGGAATGTTTATCGAAAACATGTACGGACGGGCGGAGGAAACTAGAAAGCACATTTCGAATTCGATACCCCAACAAAATCCGCGGACGGAAATTTATTTGGCACCACGACAAGTGTTGTACGAAGAACCCTTTGGAAAGACCAGCGGTACGACTTGTAGTTGTGTATTGTATGTGATAGAACGATAATTGTAATAGACGGAAGCATCTAATTTTGCACGGAGCACACTGCAGTCGAGCGGACCTGGCACAGCGGTTCCAAACAGTTGGCGATTCCTGAAAAAATTCGCATATATATATATATATATATATATATATATATATATATATATATATATATATATATATATATATGGATAGATAGATAGATAGATAGATACTAACTTTTTGGTAATCAGTAATCAAAAATCATACATGTAACTGTTTATGGTTTGTGGTGGGTGAAATTATGTCTTTATGTCTGTGTGCCTGTCTGACTCTCTCTACTAAATATTATTTCATAGAATTTAGTCAAAATTCATATCTCCCATCAGTTCTTAAAATATATATTTTGGATGATTAACATGAAATTTTACAAGCACATTCATCTAATCCTCTTGTTGGACTTAAACGAAAGTGGTGCTTCTAATACAGCCTAAAGGATCGTCACATTGATACCATTTTCAACGCTACTGCATGCATCAATCATCTGATGAAAATCATATTTATGTTGAAAGACTTCAACTAGTAGATTAATTTCTTGGAATTATCAATTATTCCTTTTTATAAAGTTTAAATAGGGACGACAAGGAAAAGTGATGCAATTCTTTTTATTTTGATATGCAGAGAACTCCACCTCTGAGGAGATGCCATGCACCTGGGAACCGGAACAGAGGAAGAGTTTTGCAGACTATGAAAAGGAAACGAGAGGAGGCCATTTGAGCTCCAAATCTGAAAGCTACAGTCCTACGGAACCAAGTTCTACATCAACAGTGAGACTTCAGTCCTGTGCAGGTAAAACAAAAAATAATGAACCTCGCCTTTCAGATATATATGTATAATACGTTTACATGCTCATTGTTATGTATTTATCGATGGGCAAATTTTACCTAACCACTCACAAACTGACTAAATTCAGAAGGACTTTATATTAACTTTGTGAGTGATCGGGTACGGTTTACACAGCAATGAAAACCCAACCATAAAAATTTAATCGATATACTTCCAATTTAAGTCCTTTCTTGCATCCGATCAGCAAATGTCGTCAACAAAGCATTCGCTTCTATGTAGATCAAAGTTTTCTTTTATTAGCCTTTCAACTGAGACACAATACATAGTCCTATGTCGCAAGCTATTCGTGGACGATTCCTTATACAATAATATAGTTTAGAGCGTCATAGTCTGTCTGGCTGATGATATATTGTTATGATAATTATTTTAATATAACAATTGTTATGATATTTATATCAGGCTTTTCCATTTGGTTTCTAAAATTACGCTTGGGTATGGCACGAGTTATAGCTAGAATTGTTGTTAATTTCTAGGCATTTCGATCTTTCAAAAGCGAAATAGAGTCCCTTTGCTTGACATATGACCCCGACATTTATTAACAGCTGCGGAAACAAGATTGACTTGTAATGCCTGCTATATACCTTCTTTGCATAAGGGGCGAGTATTGGTGCGCAGGAGGGTCTGTACAACTAGAATGCTTTAACTTTTAATGGCGATGTTAAACTGGAGTTAGTAAATTATGTTCGGAAATCACCGTTGGGTGGGGTCTTATTATTATCTTTGTGTAAGGTGCTGATATAAATAAAACTTAACATCAAAGGACTGTGGAATCAAAATTAAAATAGTCCGCTGAATTTTTCGATGTGTAAAAAACAAATCCAGGTCAGTATCACGTGACCGTTTACAGCGAATCAAATTATAGAAAAGGCGGTCAATTCATAATAATTGGAATTATATATATATATATATATATATATATATATATATATATATATATATATATATATATATATATATATATATATATAAAGATAGAGACAGAGACAGACAGACAGACAGACAGACAGACTCTTTTCGTCAGTGACGAAAACACAACTATTTCTTTCTGTGCCTTCTGGTGGGTTAATTTCCTTACAGTTCACTCTTTCACTTGACAGTATATCGGTTTTACATCGCATGGCTATCGGTTTCGATATCCATCCACGGCAACCTAGGTTTGTATTTATGATACTTGCAATGTAGAATTCGCATTAAACATTAAAAGCACATTGACCCCATGATCTATTTGGTCCTAAATTAAATTGAGACATTGAACACAGCAAGCTCAATCTTGTTGTCGCCATTTATCCTGAATGGGTGGTCATATCAAACTGGGGTTTTAAACCATAGTCTTATCATGACGATTAGTTAGTAGTAAATGAAAATCGTTTCTATCGGACGTCTAGTACAGTCACAACGTTGGCCAGATTCAAAATCTTGCTATTATCACTCCCCTTTCATGAATGGTCATATGTGTATGGAGATTTCACTAAAAGATGTCTTAGGCTGTGTAACTGAGTTTGCATGAAAACGATGCTTATATCTATCTATCTATCTATCTATCTATCTATCTCTCTCTCTCTCTCTCTCTCTCTCTCTCTCTCACTCTATATATATATATATATATATATATATATATATATATATATATATATATATATATATATATATATATATGTAGATATATAGATAGATAGAGACATGTAAACACATAATACTAATAATAATAATAATAATAATAATAATAATAACGATAATAATAATGAGCTGTTGACGAAGTTACGAGGAATTTCACATAGTAGTGGCGTACTGGAAACCTGTCAGGAAAACCGGACTACACAGAGAAAGTAACGTGAGTTTTGGACTGACATGTTATATTGTTTGTTATGCGGATATAACATAAAATGGGACGAGTTGATTACCTTTGTTGTATCAGTAGTGCTAAGAGCCAACAGGAATAAAGCGCACAGAGTTTAATGGCAAACACAAAAATGTGCACGTCTATATTATGTGATTGATTGCCTGATATAGAATAAATCTTGATTTGAAGTGCAAACTTTCTGGTTGTGCCGAACTGGCTAACTTTGCGGTATTTTCACTCGTCCTCGTCTCTACCAACCATGACCATTCAGTCTCTATATGAATTTTGTCTGCTGTTCACTTGTAATTTTGACTGTACATACATAAGTACCCACGTAATTCAGTCGTGGTCGGTCAATGGGAACAAACCTCAGTTTCGTAGTACTCTTCAGTAATTGTGGACACGAAGATAAAATTCCTCCAAAGGAATGTACTCAAATAGGCCAGTCATTATGGTAGTGGCCAGTATACATAGGCAAGTCTATGGTAGCGATCAATTTACACACTGCATGAATATTTTTTTGAAGTTAACTTTTTTGTGAATTTGGATTGTTTCTTTTTTGTGCTCAAAACTATCTGTGCTTTTATATTTTTGCCAGGACTGTCACTACCGAAATATATGCATATTGGGTTTATTTAACATTCAGATAAACCAGTCTCCGCACACTTGTTCTGCATTCCAAAAAAGCAAACTAAAATTTGAGTAGGACACATTGTTTTGTCGGTAACAGTGAACTACAAAGTAACTTTTGTATTCTTCACCTGATAAGTTACAATGGAAAGAAATTGTTTCTACAACGCGCGAAAAGTTCCACACTGGACCCTTTTGAAAAGCGCGTAATACAAAGTAGTACTTTTTATTGTATGCACAGACTAAGATAACTAAATTAAAGAATATGACTCTCAGTTTTAAAAGGTTGCAAATTTCTGAACCACACACACACACACTTATATATATATATATATATATATATATATATATATATATATATATATATATATATATATATATATATATATCTTTAAGGAAGTGGTGTTTAAGCTATATACTTTTGTCGCTAGTCCATACATCATACATGTACATTTTTGCGCCCTATAGCGGGTTAAGTCCCCCTCTCTCTTACTTTCATTTAATTAAGAGAATCATATTTACAATGCAAGGATCACTAGTTCTATATCCGCTCGTGACAGCCTAGGTCTGCTGCCTTTCTTATTTCCTGAACAACTGACTTTGATAAAATGTCTGCTGTCCTATAGTCTCAATTTCGTTTTGAACGGCAATTAAAGACGAAAAAGGTTGATTCTCTATCTCTCTCTCTCTCTCTCAAACATATATTATTTCGGAGAATTTAATCCATTTTCATGTATCCGATCGGTTCTCAATGAATTTGTTTAAACAAGCCAAGGAAAAGTTGCTTTTAGAAATATATCGCTATAAGGTAATTTATTTAGCTCTGCATGTGACATATACACGGATCAGTATAGGTTAGGTGATAATCTTTTGTTTCTTTCATCCGTCTGTACATTTAAAACATTAATTACTTGCCTATTGGCCTATAGTATTTATAGGATTGCCATGAAACCTTGCAAACACATTAACCCCATGGTCTAGATGGCCATAAGTGGGAAATGGTGCTGCTCAGATATCCAATTAGCGCACCACGGTGGCAGTTATCGATAATTTTTCATCGACATTCTGAATGAATGGATTGTGATATCAAAATAAGATTTTTGCTGGAAGGCCTCTTATGAAGTCGCGTTGGTCCTAAATGAAGCGCATGCAGCTCGGATGTCTTCCGCTATATGTGTTAATTATATTCTCTTTTTCTGGTATTAGCAGTGATTAATTTTTCATAACTTTTAAAATAAGGAAAAGCCGAAAGATATGTGTATGTTTCCTATTGTAACATTCAGAGGATGCAGAGGAACTATTCTGCGTCATTCAACAAGGAATGGATGTTGAGGGCTTACTGTCCGACTGCGAAGCGTAAACAAGAAAGGTCCTTCTAAATTCACCACCTGCAATCTACAGGCGGAAATACGTTCAATATATATATATATATATATATATATATATATATATATATATATATATATATATATATATATACGTGTGTGTGTGTGTGATAAAAGATTTGAAAGATATTCACTTTACGGTATTCCAAGACTTACACATACACATTTTGCGTCCTTTAGCGGGTACAGTTCTCCTTATTTGACAGTTCGTTTTGTTGAGTACATATATTACAATGCTTGGGTCACGGGTTCGTTATATATATATATATATATATATATATATATATATATATATATATATATATATATATATCTTTTGCTTTTGGAAATTTTCTCTGTCTCTTTTTTTTGTCTCTCTCTGTCAAAATCATATTTCTAAGATCATTTTAAATATTGTATTTACATTAACTTGTTACTCAAAAGCAAAATCTCTACATACTGTTAATAATCAAGTGGTTTTGAAACATCAATTGATCTCATTCAAATTCGACCCGCCTAGTCAGTACTTTAACACAAGTTAGATACAGTTAAGCCTTCTAAATTCATTTTACGATTGCCGTAAAACTTTAATACAGACATCCTATGGTTAATTGTTCCTAACGAAAATCCGATCACAGCGGCCATATTGAACATATTGGTGACACCACTCTTTCTGAATAGATTGTCATCTTTAAAGGGGGGTTTTAACTGAAAAAATTCGTTTGTTTTCATATGCAATGATTCATTTGTATAAAGATTAAGGGAAAATAATATTGCATTATTTTATTATAAATTTCACATTCAGAGAACTCCCCCTTGAACGACTTGATCTGCGTCCCGAAACAGAAAACGGGAATGTTTATCGAAAACATGTACGGACGGGCGGAGGAAACTAGAAAGCACATTTCGAATTCGATACCCCAACAAAATCCGCGGACGGAAATTTATTTGGCACCACGACAAGTGTTGTACGAAGAACCCTTTGGAAAGACCAGCGGTACGACTTGTAGTTGTGTATTGTATGTGATAGAACGATAATTGTAATAGACGGAAGCATCTAATTTTGCACGGAGCACACTGCAGTCGAGCGGACCTGGCACAGCGGTTCCAAACAGTTGGCGATTCCTGAAAAAATTCGCATATATATATATATATATATATATATATATATATATGGATAGATAGATAGATAGATAGATACTAACTTTTTGGTAATCAGTAATCAAAAATCATACATGTAACTGTTTATGGTTTGTGGTGGGTGAAATTATGTCTTTATGTCTGTGTGCCTGTCTGACTCTCTCTACTAAATATTATTTCATAGAATTTAGTCAAAATTCATATCTCCCATCAGTTCTTAAAATATATATTTTGGATGATTAACATGAAATTTTACAAGCACATTCATCTAATGGTCTTGTTGGACTTAAACGAAAGTGGTGCTTCTAATACAGCCTAAAGGATCGTCACATTGATACCATTTTCAACGCTACTGCATGCATCAATCATCTGATGAAAATCATATTTATGTTGAAAGACTTCAACTAGTAGATTAATTTCTTGGAATTATCAATTATTCCTTTTTATAAAGTTTAAATAGGGACGACAAGGAAAAGTGATGCAATTCTTTTTATTTTGATATGCAGAGAACTCCACCTCTGAGGAGATGCCATGCACCTGGGAACCGGAACAGAGGAAGAGTTTTGCAGACTATGAAAAGGAAACGAGAGGAGGCCATTTGAGCTCCAAATCTGAAAGCTACAGTCCTACGGAACCAAGTTCTACATCAACAGTGAGACTTCAGTCCTGTGCAGGTAAAACAAAAAATAATGAACCTCGCCTTTCAGATATATATGTATAATACGTTTACATGCTCATTGTTATGTATTTATCGATGGGCAAATTTTACCTAACCACTCACAAACTGACTAAATTCAGAAGGACTTTATATTAACTTTGTGAGTGATCGGGTACGGTTTACACAGCAATGAAAACCCAACCATAAAAATTTAATCGATATACTTCCAATTTAAGTCCTTTCTTGCATCCGATCAGCAAATGTCGTCAACAAAGCATTCGCTTCTATGTAGATCAAAGTTTTCTTTTATTAGCCTTTCAACTGAGACACAATACATAGTCCTATGTCGCAAGCTATTCGTGGACGATTCCTTATACAATAATATAGTTTAGAGCGTCATAGTCTGTCTGGCTGATGATATATTGTTATGATAATTATTTTAATATAACAATTGTTATGATATTTATATCAGGCTTTTCCATTTGGTTTCTAAAATTACGCTTGGGTATGGCACGAGTTATAGCTAGAATTGTTGTTAATTTCTAGGCATTTCGATCTTTCAAAAGCGAAATAGAGTCCCTTTGCTTGACATATGACCCCGACATTTATTAACAGCTGCGGAAACAAGATTGACTTGTAATGCCTGCTATATACCTTCTTTGCATAAGGGGCGAGTATTGGTGCGCAGGAGGGTCTGTACAACTAGAATGCTTTAACTTTTAATGGCGATGTTAAACTGGAGTTAGTAAATTATGTTCGGAAATCACCGTTGGGTGGGGTCTTATTATTATCTTTGTGTAAGGTGCTGATATAAATAAAACTTAACATCAAAGGACTGTGGAATCAAAATTAAAATAGTCCGCTGAATTTTTCGATGTGTAAAAAACAAATCCAGGTCAGTATCACGTGACCGTTTACAGCGAATCAAATTATAGAAAAGGCGGTCAATTCATAATAATTGGAATTATATATATATATATATATATATATATATATATATATATATATATATATATATATATATATATATATATATAAAGAGAGAGACAGAGACAGACAGACAGACAGACAGACAGACAGACTCTTTTCGTCAGTGACGAAAACACAACTATTTCTTTCTGTGCCTTCTGGTGGGTTAATTTCCTTACAGTTCACTCTTTCACTTGACAGTATATCGGTTTTACATCGCATGGCTATCGGTTTCGATATCCATCCACGGCAACCTAGGTTTGTATTTATGATACTTGCAATGTAGAATTCGCATTAAACATTAAAAGCACATTGACCCCATGATCTATTTGGTCCTAAATTAAATTGAGACATTGAACACAGCAAGCTCAATCTTGTTGTCGCCATTTATCCTGAATGGGTGGTCATATCAAACTGGGGTTTTAAACCATAGTCTTATCATGACGATTAGTTAGTAGTAAATGAAAATCGTTTCTATCGGACGTCTAGTACAGTCACAACGTTGGCCAGATTCAAAATCTTGCTACTATCACTCCCCTTTCATGAATGGTCATATGTGTATGGAGATTTCACTAAAAGATGTCTTAGGCTGTGTAACTGAGTTTGCATGAAAACGATGCTTATATCTATCTATCTATCTATCTATCTATCTATCTATCTCTCTCTCTCTCTCTCTCTCTCACTCTATATATATATATGTATATATATATATATATATATATATATATATATATATATATATATATATATATATATATATATATATATATATATGTAGATATATAGATAGATAGAGACATGTAAACACATAATACTAATAATAATAATAATAATAATAATAATAATAATAATAATAACGATAATAATAATGAGCTGTTGACGAAGTTACGAGGAATTTCACATAGTAGTGGCGTACTGGAAACCTGTCAGGAAAACCGGACTACACAGAGAAAGTAACGTGAGTTTTGGACTGACATGTTATATTGTTTGTTATGCGGATATAACATAAAATGGGACGAGTTGATTACCTTTGTTGTATCAGTAGTGCTAAGAGCCAACAGGAATAAAGCGCACAGAGTTTAATGGCAAACACAAAAATGTGCACGTCTATATTATGTGATTGATTGCCTGATATAGAATAAATCTTGATTTGAAGTGCAAACTTGCTGGTTGTGCCGAACTGGCTAACTTTGCGGTATTTTCACTCGTCCTCGTCTCTACCAACCATGACCATTCAGTCTCTATATGAATTTTGTCTGCTGTTCACTTGTAATTTTGACTGTACATACATAAGTACCCACGTAATTCAGTCGTGGTCGGTCAATGGGAACAAACCTCAGTTTCGTAGTACTCTTCAGTAATTGTGGACACGAAGATAAAATTCCTCCAAAGGAATGTACTCAAATAGGCCAGTCATTATGGTAGTGGCCAGTATACATAGGCAAGTCTATGGTAGCGATCAATTTACACACTGCATGAATATGTTTTTGAAGTTAACTTTTTTGTGAATTTGGATTGTTTCTTTTTTGTGCTCAAAACTATCTGTGCTTTTATATTTTTGCCAGGACAGTATCAAACTTGGCAGTACTAGTTATTGTGTTCTCGATCACTCCCGAGAACAATTTATTCATCGTGTTTAGACTGGTCTGTGTGGCTGCCGGTAATTCGGAATAGACGCGTACTCGTGAATGTAATCGCATCGACATTAATTTACTAGCACCACCATATACACCAATTACTATTAATATAGACCTGAAAATAATCATTATTGGTGCATCTACGATAGTTGTTGTGGTTGTGATTCCAACCACAACCATGACATACAGTTGTAGCCGCGGCAAGACCGCAAATATAATCTACGATTAAGATGTGCGTTTTTTATTTCACAATAATCGCGTTTCTCTTGGTAATTTCGTTTCGCAGCTGTTGTTCGGTATCGTTTATTTTTTCACCTCGGTAAGACTGAGTGTCAGTTACAGTTTTTCTATTAATAATATAATTGTGTGTTTTAATTGCATGAAATACAGAGATCATCTGGTATTGTCATCATGCGCAGGAGCAATAAGCTCACTGACTTGTAACAAAATACCCTTTTCAACAATACATCTGTCATACAATTATAGAAAATATCAGCCTATATAATAGTTTAATTTCCTGGGATACTGAAATGTACGTGTTTAGATAAGTTTCTCATCTGTTGCTGCAGTTATTGTCTGAGAATTTGCATGTGCACTTGTTATGATTCTAAGCTGGACTCGACTTGTTAGTGGTACACCAAATCCTCTCAGACATGCATTTATGAGAGGGGAATGATAACTCATTTCAGCGACTAACTAACTGCTACTAGGATTTGTGTTGCTCGTTTCCCAATGTCAATTGTGACTTGGTTCGCAATAACAGGATGATCAAATGTGTAAGTATACAGTGGTATCCATCGGGGACAAACTAACTTTGGTGCATCGGTATACGCCCTCGTGCCGGTTACGTGATCGGATCATATTTGCCATGTGTGCGAATTTATGTTGGTCTCGAAGACATTCCAAGTACCGTTCATGTTTGAGATCTTTCTGCTCAATCAGCAATGGAACGTCTTTGGCCATTTTAATTCGCATGTGTTCTACAATACTCATAATGGCATGTTTTACCACGGGGTTTGTATATTCCAATACAGGCAGCTTTGCATTTGTTGTTTCCCAGTGCCACGGAGCTTCATACACATATAGCCACAGGCGTTCATCTAATTGGCAAAAACACTTCTATTTTTTCTTTTCAGTGTTATTATCATCACACACCCACTGGTACTCTCCATGACGAGAACTATGCAGTAAATCAGCCGTTGCCTAATAATTAACTACGACTGTCCTATCTCATGGTACCATAGCGAAATCCTTCTGCTGTATTTAATAAGACATCTTTAAGAGACAGGTCCGCCTCAGTATGCGCAAATAGGTCATCATGGAGTAAGATATAAACATAAAGTTTTTCAGGCGATTGCCACTGGTACCCATTAATGTTGAAATCTGCATCGGAATTTATATCCACTTTGCCTCTAAAGAGAGCGGCTAAAAATTGCATTATATACTTGCTATATCTCTCTTTTGTGGCACGGTTTTCTGCTCTGTAAACTAAATTAAGTTCAGATACTATTCGTATACTTATGGCTCCAAGTGTTTGTTTAATTACTCTGCTCGGAACATCTCCTTCGCTGAAGTCATAAAGAAAACATCATTCGTTTTAGATGCAGTGGGCGAGTTATCATGTTTCTATTGAGGATGCTCTTTCATGTGCGATATTCCATAATTTCTTTGCTGTTTAACTTTAAACATCCTCACGTGAATTTCAAACTCTTGTTTTGGTTGATGAGAGAGTCAAAACATTTTGTTTTATTTTTGAAATGTCTATTTTCTCATTCGCGGAATGCTGCCATGAAACAAAAATTGAGTTCGAAAGCTATTCTTATACGTATGGCCCCAGTGCATTCAGTTAATGAGCCTGCTCTTGAACCTCTTGGTCTCTGACCTCATCAACAACGTCACTTGCTTCAGACTCAGTGGGCTAATTATTGTTTTGTTTGCCGATATATTAGTTCATGCACAATATTCCACATATTCTTTTTAGTTTTGTTTGTCTCAACTATCTGCACAAGTTTGTTTCATTCCATTTCCAGACACATTCCCAGAGTCACCAATTTCTCAATAGGTCCTTAATTCGTTTCGGAGAATTTGTTTATCTTTTTTGCTTCTTTAATAAACTTGTATGATGCATTCAGACAACAACAAAAAAAATGATCTCCATATGACTGTTGTATTTTTGACACTCAATTCTTTTGGAAGATTTATGTCACTGTTTAAATTTTCATAGCTTCCTTCACTAGACTTTGTGAACCAATAGTGTTGCCGCCACTCAACATTTGTACATAAACAGCCAGTGACAATTTCTTCAATATGATAAAATTTCAAAAATCGGTTCAGCTATATATTTTCTTTCTGGTAGTACAACATTAAGCAGCGGGGGGAGGGGGGGGGGGCAGACAGACCACGGCCATTTCCCATTAAAAAAAGCCTACAGAAAACTTTGCTGCCAGAAGGGCTGAAATTCAAAATAAAATGTTTCTACGATGATCAAAAATCACCCAAAAATCCGTTACTGCATCAGGTGTTGTTGTAGTTGTTTGTCAATAATAAAAAAGTTATCTTTATTAAACTAAAATTATTAATATATCAATAATATGGATGTTGGAGAAGCACTTAGAACAAGATTAGCCCGAGAACGACTAGAAGCAATAAAAAATATTTACCAGTGAGAGAATCAGTTAAACGAAAAATACAAGCAGCTGAAGATGCAAAGCAGGGTTTTGCCGAGTCAGCTGAGTTATTATTTAAACCAGTAGCTACAACCACCGAAAAAATCCTTCTGGGAGATATTAAAGATCCTGATATAAGAAAACGTGGTATTCTTCCGGTACTAAAAACTATTGAAGAACAAACTCGACTTCGTCCTGCTGCACCTGTATTTATACCTGTTCATGCACCTAAACTTAAACCTAAATTTAAGTCTAAATCTAAACTTAAATATAAACCTAAAGCTGCTGAAGCTGAAGTTGAAACTGAAATTGAGGAAACACATGATGATGATGCGGATGATAAGGAACAAGCTGCTGCTAGGGTTTCTGCGATCGAAAAATTTACCGAAAATAGTATTAACGGAATAAGATCATCTAAAACTATTGATCATCTAGCTGTAATTGCAGTTATAACATTTAATCAACGAGATCAGGTTTTAAAACCTGAGTACGCCGGTAGACCAGTTGCTCGTGAAACGTGGTACAAGTGGATATTTAATGTATATTATGGAACTGATCAGGCTAGAGCAAATGATCCTAGATTTACTGCATATAGTGATGCAATAGATAGGTATTTTGATAGATTACATCAACAACTTCAACAACCTCCACCTGCACAAATACAACGAAAACAAATATCACCTCCACCTGTGCAACGTTCTCCACAACCTCCACCTGTACAACATTCTCCACAACCTCCACCTGCGCAAATACAAAAAAACCAAACAAATATCACCTCAACCTGAACAACAACCTGCACAACAACCTAAAAAAAGACAATCACCTTATGTGAAATTTACGGAAGATGCCCTTGATATTTTTGAAAATCGAGAAGAATAAACTAAAATTGCTGCATTTGGATACGATAATAGAAGGTAATATATGAAACCAGGAGAAGGTATAAAATACGATAATTGGGTTCCTTTATTATATTTTGCTTCTAAAAAAATACCGGTTGGTCATAAAGATCCGGAATATATAGAATTTAATAAAATTGTCGAAGAAATAAGAACAAAAGAATTTGAACGACTAAGACATCCTCAACGACCAAAATCTCCAGAAGAAGAATTTCAAGATGTAGCACAATATCCTGAAGAAAAACCTTTTGTTATTCCACCAGAAAAATAAACATTACAAGATATAGCAGTTACAAATATGTTTAAAGAAAACGCTATCAAATTATTTAAAGATCAAGAAAAATTAATTCGTGTTGCTGTATTTGATTACAAAGAAAAAAAAAATATCTCGAGGATTGACATTTAGATAAAATGACCGAAGATGATTGGATCCCCGCGTTATATTTTGCTTATAAAAATACTAAGGTTAATCTTGATGATCCGGATTATAAAATTTTTAGGGAACATATATATATATATATAGAACAAGAAAAGAAACTCTCGGTGTTACCGGTAGCGGTCATAATTCTGTCTGCCCTGACAACGTTGTCAATGATGTATCTCGGTTAGAAGTTCTTATTGGAGGAAAACGAGCTGGAAATAATTCACACGAAATAACCAACGAAGCAACTGATATTTGTTGGAGATTATTTCAGGGTGGCATCATGGATATTAGCGTGTATCGAAATCTCATTGATGAACTCATCGACGATTATAGCGACTAGTTAAAGACAAATAATTAAATAAGATGATAATACACAAAAATTATCGTAGACCCGTGCAGGTCCGAGTGGTAAACTCACGATTACCGGTATATAAATTAACTTACGGAAACGGATTAGGTGATGATATTAAAGGTTTTGTTACGCGAATAGTTCCTAAAGTCGGACCAATCGCAAAACAGTTATCAATTAAGGCAATGGACTTTATTCGCGATAAAGCCGTCACCGATATTGGTGCCGCCGCCAGCAAAGTGTATAGTGCTGTCAAAGTACTAAATTTAGTACGCCGAAAAAAACCTATTGTGTTACCG
Source organism: Sinohyriopsis cumingii (assembly GCA_028554795.2). Lineage (NCBI taxonomy): Eukaryota > Metazoa > Mollusca > Bivalvia > Unionida > Unionidae > Sinohyriopsis > Sinohyriopsis cumingii. Next base: position 145,795,632 of record CM068827.1, read on the forward strand.
AGTACCGCGGTGATGCCCAACGATGTTAGCAGGATAATAAATGATGCAGCAAATAAAAAATTAACATCGTTGATAAATCAGCAAGATGAAATGGTAAATACCAGCATGATTTCAGGAAGCGGTCTTCGTTTTAGGAGATAACATTTACAATAAAAATGTTCTCGCGAATATCTAACTCTGCATTTGATATAAATGAACCCATAAGTAAAGATGATTCAGTGCAAGATTATCAATATTATTCATACGACGCAAAAACTCCCGATGCAGTTGGATGAATTGAAATACAAGTACATGACACAACTAGAGATTTTCTTCCGTGTGAGGCTTTTATCGAAGTTGTAGGTGAACTTATAACAACTGATGCCGCTCACCCAGAATATAATGTAAATTATAAAATTGGATTTGTCAATAATGGCATCATGGCATTATTTCACACCGCCACGTACAACATCGATGGAAAAGAAATCGAATCAATTAATAATAAAGTTGATGTTGCAACAACGATTATAGGCCTAGTAAGATACTCAGATGATTTTAATAGATCAGCAGGACCTAGTATGATGTTCGCCAAAGATAATTCTGATCACGCTGATCATGAACAGTATATTATAAGACAGCCACAAGATCGTGCTGTTAATCCTGCTAATGTTGCTATTGAGAATATGATTATAAATACTAATCCTAATTTTAATCTGGGATTTGCTGCACGCAGAAGCACATTAAAAGGTAATCGCAGAAATTTTTCGTGTGTAATTCCATTATCACATATTTTTGGATTTTGTAGGGATTTTTGAAAAGTAATTTTCGGGGCCAAAGCACACAATTGTTCTTCATCGAAAAGCTAATAGCGATGATGCTATTTGGAGAAGTGACGTCGTTAATGTTCCTGATGGTAAAGTTATATTATCTAAGCTTTCATTGTGGATGCCGGTAATGACCCCTTCTCTGGCTGAAGATCAAAAGCTAATATCTTTTATGGATCAAGGTGGTAAATCAGCAATTTCATGGTTGACAACAGTAACAGATAGTGTTAGTTCCACAGCAAATAATTATTTTACTTGGCATATAGCATCACAGCAAGGTGTTTCTGCACCAAGACATATCTTAATTGCTCTTCAAAGTACCACGAGAACAACAGGACCTGGTCAACAATTACGAAGTCATATGATATTTGATAAATATGGTGTTTCTGAAGTATCATTGCGAATAAATGGACATCAAGAACCAACTGAAGAAATCTCGCTGAATTTTGAGAGTAATTCGGTAGCACGTGCATATCATAGATTATTAAGTTTCCTAGGACGAGATCAAAATATTGATACCGGTTTACAAATATCTCAGTTAGATTTTACAAGTCTGTATCCGATCTATTATTCTTCACTAGAACATCTTGATTTGGTAAAACACTTCGTCGTTGATATATATTTCAAGTGTAAACTGAATAAAGCAAACCCAGCTGAAGATTTTACAACAACTGCTGTTATACTCAGCGATAAAACCATGATTCTTGAGGGCATTAGCGGCCGAATGAGAATTATTGACGCTCCTGTGGAAAAAATGTGATCTAATTTAGATCAATCACGTTTATTATAAATAATGCCATACGATCACGTTAGCGTAACTCTGACTCCTGGTCAGATAAAAAAAAACTTCAATCAAACACCACAAAAGTCTGCGGAGTAAAATTAACGTTAAAAATACTCAAATTCAAAGTGGTCCTAATAAACTATCAATAACTATAAGTCAACATAAACACTTTAGTAAAGCTAAATCAGCTGGTGCTGGTGTCCAAATTGATCTTTCTCCGAGTGCCGTCAAAGATATGGTTAAGGTAGGTGGGTTTTTCCCGTTATTGGCTGCGCTGCCAGCGCTGTTGGCGGCTGCTGCTCCCGCCGTATCAAAAGCTGCTACATTAGGTGCTGTTGGAACAGCATCAGGAATGGCACTAAAGAAGGCATTAGGTAGCGGATACAGCAAAAAAAATAAAAAAGATTCGGTCTAAGATTACCGGGAACACCAGCATCATGGTACCCAAAAATCAAATAATGTAAACTATTTTACCAATGTCGAATTTTGATTTATCCAACACTGCTAAAAGTCTAAAAATAAAATGCTTCCGAGGAGTATTTATGCGAGATCAGTTACCGACACGCCTAAACAAATATGAAACAGGAATTATAAATCTCGACGACAACACATGACCGGGTACTCACTGGGTAGCTTAAGCGCGAAATTATTTACGCTGACTCATACGGGTTAGCTCCACCACGAGAATTTTTAAATTATGTGGCACAATTAAATACTCCAACCTCGTATTCTACGTTACCAACGCAAACGCTAAGTGATCCACCAATATGTGGCCGTGAAGCAATTAATGGTCTCGCAGCGATATCTAAATCTGATAAACCTTATCATAAAACTGTCCACGAATACACGTCAAATAAATTAAATCAATCAATATTATAAAGGTTCACATTTACGGAAGATGTCTCTCAAGAACGTTAAAAAATCTTTCGCAGATATAGATTTATCTAGGTACGCAACAAAAGAAGATGTTAATAATCTTTATGCGATATCAGGAATAGATCCTGACGAAGTTGTTATTTTTCAAGATCAACATGGAAGACTAAAAACAAGCAATATTAAATTAGCTGATATAATACGACGAACCGAATACGACACCCACGTAGGTGCATTTGGTAATCTCCAAGCCGATATTAGAAAAGTCAATGAAACTATCGCTGAAACAACTAAAAAATTAAACGAAATTAATACAAAACTTACCGATATTAAAACCAGAGTTGATCGATTTGAGGGAACCAGCGTACTTATTCCTGGAATTATCGAAAAAACGAGCTTCGTTAAAATCCCACCAACGATAACGTCTTCACAGATTAAAAATATGATATTTATTACCGCGACGGGATCATCAACGTGGACACCAGAAAATAATGTTCTAAAATTTATCGCAACAGTTACTGGCGTGTACCGGTTATATATATTTTCCAAAATAAGATTCAGAATGATAGCTAAATAATACGATTGGCGACATCCCAGTGATAGATTTCTTGGTTTTTTAACAATATTAATGAATGAAGACTCTGAAGAAGTATTTACGTTGGAATCCGAAAAAGTAACAGCGCCAACATCATATTGGTGGTGTATGGAATTTGTCTCTGAAACTCCTCAATTATTTACTAGGTAAATCAATAAATGGCGTCCAAGGACAGATATAATCAGGCGCGATCGTGGCAATTATCGCTGAAAAACATCATTGACGTATACACGATGAAAATAAAAAAATATCAGCGCAGGTTAGTTATGAATGATGTTGTTGTTTATTCGGTTTCCGTTGCTGTTGACAATGATGGCACCGATAACGGTAACTATTTGTGTCTCCGCTGCTGCAACTGTTGCAGGTGTTCTTGGTATGATTACAAAAAAGTATTTTCGTGCACCAATGAAAAATTATCCGACTACGTAAATAAATTAATTACAGCAACAGCAGCTTATTCAAAATTATCTTCGTTGTTATTAGAAAGTCTCAGTGATGGAGTTATATCTGATATCGAGTTCTCCACGACGATAAAAATTTACGAAACGATTAAAGTAACAGATAATAATAATGACCGAATTACTTCAGCAGATCGTAACAAACACAACTCCGCAAAAAAACACGATGATTTCAGGGAGCTCGACTAATCCGGAATTTAGTATTAATTTTCCAATAGCTGTTTCTATTGACGAAATCGCACTAGCACAATTGCGAGTCTATTACAGCTGCCCCAATATCAGATCTAAATCATTTGGTGGATTACTATCAAATAATTCTTTTGTTTTCACTAATAAAAATAAGACCGATGGTAGTCTGCATTGGAACGTAGTTGGATTACAAACAGGTAGTTACCAAATCGAACAAAGCAATGATGAATTAACGATAAGGATAAAAAATATAACAGGAAAAGATCCCGGGAAAACAATATCTGCACACGAACCAACATTAACTTCAATTATCTAAATAAGTTCGGATTACATTGTCGATATTTATGCAAGTTCGATAAGGACCGTATTAGTTTGGCCAGATCACATAATAGATGCTTATACAATTTCTAGCAGTGATTCAGATTTATTAAGAATTTTAGATGATATACGAAGGCAAATATCACCTAATAAAATTATTGTTAGAGGAAAAGATGATATATCATGTATTTTATATAATGATAAACAACAACCTGATAAATTTCTCGAGTTAACTACTGTCAGTGATTGGTTTATAATTTTTTATCCAAGAATATAAAGAATCATTACAGTTGTTACGGCGATATTTTCAAGAGTGTATTTTTAATATGACATTTACGTGTAAAAGGAAAATTACCGACAACATATTAAGATTACATTTTTTCCCAGTTGTAATTAACGGAATTAACGAGTATTTAATTAAGATGGTAATTGATGAAAAATCAGACAATAAACAGAAATTCTTGGACGCGTACTCGCTAACCGAAACAACATTGCCAAATTTTACATTTCCCGGATACAACGCAGATGAGCTAAAAAATTCCACCACTGACACCATTGATGAATTATTTTCTAAGTTACACGACGCGTGGAGAAAATCTCTGCCCGCGCCATCTATTCTTAAGCGTGATAACGCTCCAGATGGAACCGGCAGGCATATCTCGCCGGAAGTCGTAAATATAACTAATGTTGTTGCGATTAATCTTAATTGCGACATCATCGAAAACAGTTACAGCGCAGATGCATCGGTGTCAAATCAAGCACAACAAGGTTTTGTTCTTTATTCGTTTTCACCGAAACAACCACCTGGATTTTTACTGATACAGGAACCAATTAATCCGGTTTATCTTCGATGTCATAATAATTTATTATCAAGAATGAATTTTCGTCTAACTGATCAGGGAGGAAATTTACTTGATCTGCGTGGAGAAACATTAAACGTAAATCTATTGGTGTGATCATAGTTGTACGCGTAAAAAATATTAAAAAAAAAACGATAAAAACCTGACAAATTATCATTTTTTAAAGTTTTATGAAAAATGACATTTTATTTAGTTACCGGAATATAACTAAATTTGATCCATTCCCCAAACCGATATGAAAATGTTGAATTAATTACTCCCTATGCAACGCGTCTTACTGAGACCGAATTAATACCAAAATATTTACCGGCGGAATTCATCGAAAGAAATATCATTTCTTCGCCGGTACTAAATTTATAGATTTAACTCCCTTGGATTTTTTATTACCACAACAAGTATTTCCTCGTACAGAGTTTTCACTTGGTGTTATCGCCTGAAGATTATCTATGGAATTATTTAGTTTGTCTCCATCAATATGATCAATTACCAAACCGTCATTTATTGGTCCGTTGAAACACTCAAATACAAACCTGTGATTTGAATAATTTTTCTTGGATGATTTCCGGCTTTAAATCTTAGATAACCAGCACTATCAACGTTACCAACATAATTTTTTGACTTAACGTGTCTGACAACACCGTTACATGATGCTTCATAGTTATCAAAGATTGGATGCTTCCTGAGTATGGAATTCATATACAGTTATTTATTTTTCTAAATCGAAATTTGTCTGAAATCTATTTAAATAATCTTCTTCGCGCTTAATAGCGATACTGCTATCAGTAGACTTTTTATCGTAATATCGCTTAAGTTCTCGATAGCGTTTACCACCGCATTTTATACAAATTCGTGTTTTTCCCCGTATTCCGATACTACATTTGATGCATCTAGTTGATCCTGGACCAATTTTACGAATACACGCCAAATGTTCTCCGCAAAATTCACCTCGACATGATTTATTGCAACAAGTTAATGAACCAAGCATTAGCCATTTGCACTGATTCATCATTATTTAGATATTTGTCTAAAATATAATATGAATTTATTTGACCTTGATGAAGCTGAATATGACTTACCTGAAATAAATCGTGCGAAAAAAGAACTGTACGATGATGGTGAGGCTCATGTGTGGTCAACGTGGAAAACTAACGGCGCCGACAACTCAATGAACGATATAAAAAAAGAATTAATTTATTAGGTGATAACAAATACATCTTTAGGATAAAATTCATAGTTTATAATGACAACGACGTGTGGATTATTCGTGATAAACGTGATCCTGTAATTGGTGGGAAAAATCTGTCGTAGTGAGTGGAAAATCTAAGAAGGGACTGCTAACTGGTATCGATAAACCGTATTATGTTCGAGCTTATCCTGTTACTGCTGTCGTTTATCAAGTTTATCAACTTCGTGATAAACTAGCTGTTGATAAACTCTCATTGATGAAAATATCGGCGAGGATAAATTGTGTAGCCGAAAGAGTAATAGAACATTTTACAAATGCGAAACGCGGAAACGGTTTAACAGATTTACGACGAGAAAAAATAAATACCTGGGCGGAATCAGTTGCTGATGGTGGATCAGTTAATGATATTGCCGCGTTATCAACGAGGTTAAAATTTCCCATGATGGCAAAAACGCTATCGGGGGAGATTTTATATTCATCTGCGTACAAATCTAAAGGGGCACCTATTGTAATTGTTGACCATAATTCTCATATTTGGACTAATGCGGAAACAATATTTCCTCGAGATCGTGCAGCTAAATTCTATCCGGAAAATGTGTTTGATTTTATTTATAAAATAAGTAAATCCGGTCCCGTATCAATTTGATTATTTTCCAGTGGTGATAAATACGATCAGTTTGTGCGATCTATCGGAGACGTGTAGAGAAGTGAATCATTACACGAAACAATGAGGGAATTAGCAGAAAAATATACAGAAAATCCTGAACAATTATTAATTAACTGCTTTACTGTTCCATCTGTTGCTGCTCACGCTACCAGGGGAAAACACTCATGGAGACCAACTCGGCGAGAATTTCTCAAAGATGTACAAGAAAGCTGTATAGAGTACGGTCACGGCGGATTATGGAATACCGAATATAAATACGCTGACATGATATCATTTGACATGATAGCGTGTTTCCCTGGATGTTTTTTAGGAATGGGAGAATGTGCTAAATACTTTGAGCAACGAAATGACTCGTGTTGCTATTAATGGTCCGTTGCCAGATCTTCCTTTGACAGGTTTCGCTCGTATTATTTCGTTCAAATTAGCTGATAATTTACATAAAATCTGGTATGTTTGGTTTGGTAAACACTTTTCGGAACAAAGATGGGCTCCAATAGTGTTATTACGATATATGTTAGATTCAGCGATGTTGACGTCGTTCACGGTCAGCGAAGCAATTATTTCGTATCGAAAACAGAATAAAATTTGGTTACCAACGGAAAATGATGACGCAAAAGATCTTGGTAGAAAAATAATTGGTAAATTTACTCAAGGTGGCGCTTACGATCATCAACGGCATCATTGTAGATTAATTATGGATGAAGCCGAATTAGATTTTATAATCGCTGATACCGCAGAAAAAGGAGTATTTTGTAAGCGAGAAAGTATTTATTTATCCGACGAAACAAAATTAGGTACCGTAGTTAGTAACATTGATGGAGATTCACCGCAATATACTCATTTAAGATCATCAATGTTAGTGTATACGAGTATAAATTTACTTTCGATGGTGAATAAATTTCCCAATGATGCAGCTAGAATGACAACTGATTCGTTTTACGTCGACAGAAAACATTTACCGAGTTAACAAAATTGACCGGAGATGGTTTATGGGGCACGTGGAGGATAAAAGATGAAATTATTCTTAATTATTGTATACCAGCTGATGTTGATGCTGAAAATAAATATTATTCTGATAGTATTTTAGAAATCTCAACAGAACCATCTGTATATGATCCGGTATCACGGTATCAAACCGTTTACGTGAATGGGCCAGATGGATCAGGAAAATCAGCAAGAATAATAGAATTATTTAAAAACTCTGACGTAGTTGTATTGACGCCGACACATAGATTAGCGTGAGAAATGAAACAACGAGGAGTTAATTCATGCACATATCACAGCTGTTTCAAATATAGCGGTAGAACATGGAATTATTCACGAATGGGCGATAAATATATTAATAAAGTAATTATATGGGATGAAATTTGTACTGTTTTATTTGATATATTAAAAGTATTTCTCGATTGGTTATCAACGAAAAATACCGCCGTAATAATGTGCGGTGATCACGGCCAACCCAATCCTATTGATGGAGATTCCCCCCATGAGCAGTTAAAGAATTTTGTTGATTATTATGAAGAGGTTAATACCGATTACAGATCACTTGATGAGCGGTTGAGTGAATTTAAAAAACTGATTCGGTTACAATCTAACAAAACTCAATGTGATGTGATGCGTGAAATAATTCCAGAAACACTAATGAAAGATTTTTTAGATTTATGGACGCCAAGTGATTTAGTAGTTGCTAGTAGAAAAATTGTTCGTGATTCTCTTCAGCAAGAATTATTTCAGTTACATAAAAAAATCCCATTAATGCCAGTACCGTTATGTTATAGACCAGCGGATACTCGGCGACAAAATATTGATGTTGATATACCAGGACAAGAAAAACAAAATTTAGTATTAAATGATATTGTTGTTGTTGATTCTAATTTTGTTGAGGAAACAATTAACACAGAAAAATCACCTTGGACGCAGGATATGCCATGACTATCCACTCTTCGTAGGGATTAACTATAAGTGATACTCGGGTTTGGATTGTTGATGATCGCATAGAATGGTCTAATTTAGTTTATTTAGCCGTATCTAGGGTTAGACAAATATCTCAGTTAGCACGGATAGTTTTAGATGGAGTTGACGACGATTAAATGATATAGAAAAATTATTTAGTTATAAACAATTTGATCAAAAAAATAATTATGAATTTGATATGAGTGTCGATGATGCAATATCGCTTCGACAACAACAAAATAATCACTGCACTGGTTGTAATTGTATTATGACATGGAATTATAAAAAATATGATTCAAGACAATTTACCGTCGACAGAAAAAATAACCATTTAGGTCATACGCGAGAAAATGTTACTCTGGCGTGTTTGGAGTGTAATCGACGTGGAATTGATTATCTAAGTGATTGAGGAGGTAATTGAGTATTAGCAGGAATTACTTGTAATTGTTCACATGTAAAACCGCGTTGAGGAGCAAGTGTGTCAAGTACATAAATTGCTGGTCTACCTGAAGATCTTGTCACGGTAGATATTTTATGTGTTGTTGTACTCCAAATAGGATCTGTTGCTCTTTTTCTGCCACCCTCAGGCTCACCTGGTTTGTATAAATAACGTACAATAATATCACCAAATACTGGCCGAGTTGAAAAATCTCTTCTCGCTATCGGTATAATTTGTTTTGTAATCGCGATAGATGGTTTCATTGATATTGCTCTTGTTGGCTCATTATTTATTGCTGCTATGACATTTGGTAATCTTGTGACCCATTCTTGGGATCGTTTATCTTGGATAAATTCTCTCCCATATTGATAACCAAATAATCGTTCAGCAAGTGTTTTATTAAATCGTTCAACAATAGCTTGGTCGTTGTGGATGTTAACTTTTCCACGTCGTATATTAACATTATTTTGTTTCATTAAAAAAGTAACCGCACCAAGGAATTCTCGCCCAAGATCAACTTGAAGCAGATGCGGCCACGTTAATGGTCCTCGTTGATAAACTCTTCTAAATACGTCAGCAACTTCAGTAGCTGTTTTAGTTATTAATGGTTCAGCTTCTTTGTATCTGCTAGCGATATCAACGATAGTTAGCACATATTTGTAAGTGACGTCATCAACGGTATCATGTGGTAAAAACATTATATCGGCCTGATGAACCTCATTACGATCACTAACGTCAAAATGAGCTTATTCTATTCGTTTAGGTGGTGGTAAATAAATTTGCCAAACGGCCTGTTCGGATAACCACGCTGCAGCCGTTGACGGTTTTACTCGAGCAGCATTAGCGAGTTTTTTAATAGCTGGTTTACCTCGCCAAAATCCAAGAGGAGAATAATAAATTGCTTCCATGATATTTAATTACCTGCACCTAAAACTAATTTGCTTTTCATTGCAGCATTAATTATCCAGCTGGCTAATCTTTCTTTGATAGATTTATTTTTTATAGAATTTAACGAATTAATTAATTTTACGTCAGCAATATGTCGTTGTTGTAAATCATTACTTCGATGAGCGATATCATGAGCTAGGCAGGCCTGATCAATTAGATTGATTAGATCCTCACCAGGATTTGGCTGATCTTGATTATTTAATCTGATATCGAGTCGTGTTCCTGGTCCACAGTAATTATATCCGGGTAGATGCTTTTCTCCTTGATATTTAGACCAAAAAAATCCTGGTATTGATGCTAGCTTTGCGGCAACATCACCTTCGTAAGTTTTTTTTCTAGTTGTTTTTGTTGTTGATTTTTGACCAGATGAAGTAAATCTAAATTTTTTTTGTACCACATTTTTCGCATGTACCAGTAACGGCTGATCTATTATTGCGCGTAACGACCGTGGTTAGGTTTTCTGTCGGCGTACGTGTTTTACATTTCAGACAATATAAATCCATAATATAATTATATCATGAATGTAATTGATTTTTCAGCCACAAAATAACATGAACCAGTCAAACACCACGCTGCGTTACCAAATTCCATAAGAATGATAATAATTGGTCTTTCTGGATCAGGTAAGACTCAATTGTTATTAAATTTGATAATGAGGTGGTTGAAATGGGACAAATTGTATTTGATTGCACCATCTGTTGATGGTCAGCAGTGTTATCAGGTACTAAAATATTTTAGTGAAAATGCATCATTGATAAATAATGATGAAAATATTATTGATTTTATTACCGATATCGAAGAGGCACCATCTGTTGATGATTTAGATGGTGGTGTAAATTATTTAGTGGTTTACGATGACGTGATGTTGGACAAACAGACCAATCTTGCAAGAATATTTTCTCGTGGGCGACATAAAAATACAGACGTTATTTATGTAACTCAACGGTATTAACAAATACCAAAAGTAATTAGAGATAATTGTAATGTTTTAGCGGTTTTTAACGGCGTGGATACGCACACGTTAAGAAATATTCATCGAACGTGGTGTAGCGGAGATATGGATTTAAATAAATTAAAAAATTTCTTTAGTCGTGCTCAGACAACACCGAACGGATTTGTAACTGTAAATTTACAAGATCCTCAAACGCGATATCGAGTTGGTCTTGATAAAATGTTTTAATAAAAAATCAGTAACCGCCATGACAAACAACTACAACAACACCTGATGCAGTAACGGATTTTTGGGTGATTTTTGATCATCGTAGAAACGTCTTATCTTGAATTTCAGCCCTTCTGGCAGCAAAGTTTTTTGTAAGGCTTTTTTTTATGGAAAATGGCCTTGGTCTGTCTGCCCCCCCCCCCCCCCGCTGCTAACATTACCAATCTACATATAGTATAATATAACACCCTGCATAACAAATTAATATACAGCAGATCTGGTATTTGTACATTTATTAATTCATTCATTTACCTGGTTCTAATGGCAGCGTGCATATATCGGTCTCTACCATAGACTTGCCTGTTTGAGTAAATCATTCTTTGTAGGATTTTTGTCCTTTTTACAGTTATTGCAAAATAGTTTGAAACTGAGGCTCTTGGTTTCACTGGCCAACTTTGTCGGCATTTCCCTCCAAATGAGGTTATAACCACCATGACTGAATCACACGCGTCAAGTGCTGGTGTGACTGTGTGAGGTCAAAATTTAAAGTGAACATTATAGGGCTACATGGTCATGCCCTTAGAAGCGGTGACGGGTGGAAAGGCTGTTTAGCGGGCCAGTAGAGCAAAACCGCCAGTTTCGTACTTCATTTGTAATTCATAATAGGTGACTAATGTAACTTATGCAATATTGTACTTATTGACTACAAGTTTTCTTTCTATTAAAGTTATATGCGTCCCAACGTTTAGTGAAACAGTGGAAAACATGGTTTTTGAATCCTGAAAACAAAATATTTCACGGTACTTTCCCTTACTTTGAAACTTATACTGTTTCCGGTTCTCCAGTTTACTTTTCCAAACTCTTCATCTTTCATACACTTAACTGCATATAGTTATTTAACTGAGAATCACAGAGCACTCAATGATAATTTCATTCTTCAATTTCTTCCGATATTTCTTCTGGAAATTAATCCAAAATAGTAAATAATATATACTTCCCCCTCCGACTAAGAGGCAATAATCATTTTGCGAAACTTGGCTTGATTCTGTAGGGATTATAATGCATTTAGCTATATATAGTTATTATATTTAGCACGAGGAATAACTGCAATACTTACATCAGTGTATTAATGTCTGCAAAGAATAATTGCCTGATTGAAAGAAGCAACATTGTAGTAATATCATGAAGCATAAGACATCAACATTGACAATAATTTGACTTTCACTTTTATTATTCACTGTTGATATCGTTACTTCGATTGCCCGACGGTACTAGCATTTTCCCTCTCTCTCTCTCTCTCTCTCTCTCTCTCTCTCTCTCGCTCTCTCTCTCTCTCTCTCTCTCTCTCTCTCTCTCTCTCTCTCTCTCTCTCCCTCTCTCGCTCTCATTTTTGATAGTTAATATTTAGAGTTTCTGACTGAAATACAAGGATCACGGGTTCGACATCCTACCATTCCATCGTAATTCTGCTGTCGTTATGTTTTACTATCATTACCTTTACCTTATACAGTCTTAATCCGAGTTAGGGAGATACTATGCTCAGAATCGTCCTACTAAATTGTGGTGGAGATGATATTAGTATGCCGGCGCAAATCCATATGATTGCTTCTTGCAATGGCAGGCATGCGCAAATTTTATTACAACAGTTTTATCTGGCAAAGTAGTATTTATTCGCAAACCTATGTAAAATCTAATTGGTGTATGTCTTTTACATGAATGTTGAAATACGTATGTACTGGCATGCATATTTGCGTCAATTTACGTGGCATTTGCGAAATTCCTGTGCTGCAATTATCATTACAAAGAAATCTCTATGATCTGCATCAGGAGAGTTTAGCGATTCTCAAGTCATTAATATTGTGGCACTCAATATGTGCCAGAATGGCAACTTGAGAACGCATTCAATTTGTCAAATCGCAGGTCTCTCTCAATTGCTTCAATTTGTTTTATGTTATAAATCTTATTTCCAGAAATGTAAAAGATGCATCTTTCATAATTCGTCCTATACCCAAGTTAACATTTCTTCTAAACACACAAAATGTCAAGCATAGAAAATATGTTAAGAATTACTTTGCTGATGCTATACCTTCTTAGTTCATATTTATAACTTTATGAAACCATGATAATATTAGTGATATTGCAAAACCTAATCTAAAGCTAATTCTTATCTCTCTTGGTTTTAAGGTTTGTTGGTTTTGCTTGTCAGGCACCAATATCATTAACAGTAAAATAAATGGCTGGAATGACCTGCATTCTTTCACGTCAACGATGTTTCGTGACACAGGCATTTTTGTTGGGACACCAGTTGGCCAAGTTGTACAGATTACTGACATCCACTTAAGTTCGAGTCTCGCCTCGGCCAACTTGTATATGCAAGAAAGCTTCCTTTATTTTAAAATAAACTTGTTCTTGCTTATTAAAAATAAGCAATGACTTTAATACAGTGGAGTTTTCAAGCTACTTGGAACGCTAGTGCTTTTAATAGATGGTTTGGGGATGGCGGTTTCACCGCCACTAGTGGGAAACCATGCAGCTTAATTTCGATTGAGATATAACTTTTTGTGTTGCAAATTACTATTAGTCTTAGTAGAAAAGCGCCAGTTGAAGCTGTGAGTTTTATTTCAGTTAAAGCACGCGCCATAATGATTCATTATCATATTTTTATATGGAAATATGAGGGTGGGTTATGACTATATACCCTTGGTTCGATATGATGCTATCAAATCAGTCCAAGCTCTAGCCTGTATTCTTTCTGGTTAAATTGTGCATTCTGAACTATACAAGCCTCAAATTAGGATATGCATGGAACGTGGTAATATGAGATAAACAAAATAAGGATTAGGTTTCTTCCTATTGCTTTAGAACATACTACTTTGGTATTTATAGATAGGTGAAACCAAGGATAAACTGTTCTACTAAATTTGTCTTGCTTTATTTTTTTAACCATACATATTTTTATATATCAAGTCCTGATGCACGCAAGTTGATGGATATAAATATAAATTTTTTTTTTAAATATTAGATAATGTATTCATATACAAATGATTCTTTTTCAGATATTATTATCGATCATTTCCAGAAAGTAGAACAATCGAATCGTGATGAGTTTAGAAAGTCGGTCCGAAGAGGTTCACACATGGTGCTGCACAGAGAGAAATTCAATTATGATCACCATATGCTTGTGTCAAATGTTGACGAAGATTCAATACAAGTTATTGAATACGCTTTACCAGAAGGCATGATAGACGTGATAGATGCTGTTTCAGACAACTCTCTAGGTCATATCCAGTACAAAAATTTCCCCTTAGATGAATTATTTCAACCAAAAGCGTCGAAAGTTTTTCTGGTGTATAACAGGAATTATCCAAGAACAACTGAGCAGTTAGATGCAGTTATGGAACGTGCTACATCCCGTATAGGAGAAAGAAAGTATTCTCCTATCTACAATAATTGCGAAAACTTTGTTACATGGGCTCTGACCGGCAAATCGACCAGTAGTCAGTGGAGAGATGCCAGCGTAAGCGGTAAATTAGTAGGAGATGGCATAGAACTGCTAGGTTCTATGGCCATTGACGAAGGTGTGAAACGGGTGCTTCATATTTGTATTCCAGACGATCCGCCCAAAGAAGCTGCGGATGCCCGCTTTCTTTCGGAGGATGAAACTTTCAAAAACTCCATAAATGATCCACCTATCCAAGATAAACAAGGCAGTAAATTACGTGGTATTGCAGAAAGACTTCTACTTTGCTTAAAAGCAGGGAACGTAATCTTAGCAATAATATACTTGTTAATGAAATTAGTCATATTCTACGTAAAAGGGGGTCAAAGCTCAGGAGGGTACAGTTTTGAAATCGTCATGTTTGTTGGTTTCAAAACGTTTATCTTACTTTTTGGAATTAATCATAAGCTATTAGAAATAGAAAGACTACTTTTCCAGAAGTTCATAAATCCAGTGGAATTGCTCAGGGAAATATTCAAAATCCTTGTTGTGCGTGAGCTTTGCACCAAAGTATCATCCTTTTTCTTTGAGTCATCTTCAACCTGTCTTAAAATATTTGCCTATTGTTTATGTATGGTAGCTTCTTTTTCCTTGGTTGCGATTTTATTTGATAATGTCACGTGTATACTTTACACCACTTAGGAATTGTTTGAAGTCTTACCATATCTAGATAATATGATACTGTGTTCTGCCGATGTCTGGATTTTAAACTATGGTGCCGTGAAATTTAACATTTTTTAAACTTATATCAGTGCATATTGGGGTTCGTTTTCACTATGGATGCTATTGTACAGAAATGCAAGAAATAATGTGAGAAATTTTTATTTGAAAAGTCCGTGATCGTAAGAATTGTTGATATTTACCAGGTTCTCAAGTTATATATTGAGTCGTGTTCTCTCTCTCATCTCTCTCTTTCTCTTTCTTTGAGACTTGGCCCAAAAAGTGCCAGTTTGTGTTCGCTTAACCTGATCTAGGGAACTTGATTTGCCAGTAGTTTTTCCTTTATCACAAGATAACTACGTGAACGCTCCATAAACCTGTACATCTGAGTGTCGGGCTTGGCCATAGTGGATGTAAAAAAGCTGCCAATAGATTCACTTTGATCTGTGGTTCTTCTCCCTGGTTCATCCCTATACCATGTACACTGGCCGCCATGAAAAGGAATTAAACCCATTAAACAACAAACACAACAATCAATTTTGCAATATCATATTAGAGTGAAGGTGTGAAAACAAGTGAGTTTTACAAGCGCCGATGATCGCATGTAACGTGATCGGTACAATGGTCTAATAGGTTGAAACCAACACGTCGCGTATATGCCGCTTATATATGTACAGAAGACATTTACGGTGTCAAGATTAGGTTCCTGATACGAATCATTATAAAATAGAATTAGTCCACATCTATGTATAACAAATACGTATGAAATTTAAACAGCATGCAGATGGGAGAGAGAGAGAGAGAGAGAGAGAGAGAGAGAGAGAGAGAGAGAGACGGGGGGGGGGAGAGAGACAAAGAGACAGAGAGACACAGAGAGACAGAGAGAAAATAGTACATAGTAGACAATGCTGGGCTTTCTACACCATTGACAACTTTCTCGTTCGACCAACATTAGTGGTGTTGTTGCTGATTTCAATAACAAGTCCCCCTAAGAACAACATATATTTTTAAGTTTCTTTCGAAAAGATAAAATTTGTTTGACTTAAAGAAAGAAAGATTTTTTATATCATTAGACAATGAGCACAACAGTAAACTTTGGTCTAACGGGAAAATTACAAATAGTCCAGAAACTCACCTATCTCTACCATTGTATCTTTTATCTTTGCTGGTTATCTGTCATCACATAAACGTTTATATTGCTATTATTATATGACTACATACAATTCAATATTAGAGATACAATATAATATTATGATATTGTTTGGAAGAGACCACACATACCTGTTGTTGGCTTTAATCTCACATAACTTTGGACAAAACCATCACTTTCGTTAAAAACCTTGTGAAACATGTTGGTGTTTCAAATACGAAAATTTCACATAATTGTAAGGAAAAAATACGATTTACTTATAGTGAAAAATGTATATAAATATTTGATGTTCTTTTATAATTATGATCCTAGAATATCAGGTTGGGATAAACTACCAAAGTCTATATTAAAAGAAGTTATAAATGATCTTAAACCTACGACATTTTCAGATAAATGTCAGGGAAAAATACGATTCATTTATAGTGCAAAATATATGTGTATATAAATTTTGATGTTCGTTTATAATAATGGTCCTAGAATATCAGGTTGGGATACTATGTCAAAGTCTCTAATCAAAGAACTTATACAAGGTCTTAAAAAGTACAAAACCAACACATACTTTGGATTATAAACCAAAATCTGTAAAATATTATTTTCATAAAGTTCCTACAGATTGTTTTTCAGAAGACGTTACAATTTAATATTTCTTACATATACTTAAAATGTATATTAGCTTTTTTATTTTACATTTACCACGAACAATAGTATTAATACCATCTTTAGCAATATCTTGTCTCATCTAAATTACACAATCAACCTTTATTAATAACATCAGGCGGACAGATCCTCTTAACGCAGCTTTATAATCATCATATCACTTGATAAACAACGTTATTTAATTCCTTTTGCTCGTTTCTGAACTATTTCATCTGCTAATCTCGGACAATACATCTTACTTCTTAGTCTGATAAACCCTGCATTCGGAACAAAATTTGTTTCAGAGTTAAACGATCCTATCAATTTCTTGTTGTCGTTGCAATTAAATCCATTGTATTTCGGATTGACTGAAAGATCAAACAGTTCTTTATTATAAATCTCCCTATACAAATCATCAACAAATATTAGATACATCAGTGAATCGGTTTTTGTAATAAGCAATTTGCACTAAGCCAAACCATAGTGACAAAATCATAATAGATCTAGTACATTCGCTACTTTGATAGTTCCAACATAAATTGGATTATTCAACTTTAATTTCTTCTTTCTTGAGTGAACTGCTGACATGCTTTCGTTTACTAGTTTCATTCTAACAAAGTTATCAGCTGCCAAAACCTTATTTTGTCCTTTCACGTTATTAATAAAATCTCAACATTAACCTGATTACTGATATTTTCCATTTTCTTGCCAAAAACACTATTGTTCATCAGCTTCATTTTTGTTTTCTTCTCAAATTCTGTTGTAGTCACCGCTCTTCTCCTATGATTAGCATCAATTTATTATCCCATCCAGTGTGATTGTGTAAACTTTAAAACTCTATAAACCTTTCTTAGTACTAGGAGATAACAGATAATCGTTTATCAGCATTGATTGGGAACAGAAGGGATACTAAGTATGCTCGCCGTGAAATTCGGAAGGATAGTGAATATCAGCTGTAACGAAATATTCAACATCATCGGATACCTTTTTGTCTGTTTCTTTGTAAAACTATTGTTCACCTATTCACTTTATACCATCATCTGGCATAGGGTCCGACACCTCTTTTTATATAAATTATTAGCACAAGGTTAAGCAATAAGACTAGAAGTAATAATAGGATCATATTCTTTCATATACTTGTTGTTGGCACTCGCATATTGTTTAGTTATAACACTAATCCCACCTATTATACCTTTCTCTATAAAACAGAACATGTCAGTGTCAGACAATGGTGCTAGATTTATTCCGCTGTGATTAAGCAGGGCATTCCAGGACAATCTGTGTGTTGAGTAATACCAAGCTAGATGCACTCCATATTTTTATACTAACATCTATGACACTTTTGAAAACGTCCACTAGTAACAATACGCCTGTTATTAAATATAAAATATAATAATCGCAAATGTTCTAGCAATCATTCCAAATATGTTTCTCGTACACAGTATTATTACTGATATCTTCCAGTTTCAGCTTTGTGTACAAGGAATCTTCCCTGGGTAAACCTGGTTCATGAAACTCATTCGTCAAGGTACTCGTAAGGAAAAATGCTTTTGTTCGTAATAAATTTCCTTGTTCACCAAAGTGTTCGATCTAGTTATCAAAGTTGCTACATCCTTTTATCAGCTCGTCTAATGACGCAGTAATAAACATTCAACTATCAATATACCTCAACTTACCAAGGACACCGACACATACGTTTGAACATTGTTTAGGATGCACTTAATTTTATCCATTTTGTGGAGTTTAGCAAGAGCAACAACATCATGATCAAAAAACGCTTCTACGATAGCATGAACATCATATCCTCTCAAATTATGAAAAACTCCAGGAGCTAAGTTAGGAGCTTCATAATGTAGATTGAATCTTTCATGTCTTGGGTGGCAGTACTTTCCAGTGAGATGACAATAATGTTCTAACATGATCTTGTCCCAGCGTTTTGTCGCCAATGCGACATCACTCTTCTGATTTAAAATTGTTCCCGTGTTCTTGTTTCAGTCGTTTTATAGGAACAATTTTTCTAACAGCCTCATGATGCCATTATTTTCCCCATACAGGTATTTCAGTAACGACTTTGACGGATATCTTCATCGAATAGGCCGCGATATATCTTTATCAACGGCACAAACAAACATAAAGGCAACACCGCAAAGAATCAACAGAAACATTAAACGACACTTTCATCTCACGACTAGAGTTTACAAATTGCAATCTCTTTTGATCTTTGCGTAGCATATAAATATGTATGCATTGGTACAAAACTCACTATGCCCATCTAGCAGATTCCTCCGCCGAACTCGTGGTTATAGCGTCTGCCTCGGATGCGGAGGTTGCGGGTTCAAAACCCGGCGGCGTCATACCAACCATGTATAAGAATGGTACTATGAGCTGACTCGCTTGGCACTCAGCATTAAGAGGTTAATGTTAGAACTTCTTGGCCTGGTGTCACGATAATATGACCGGGTGGGACACATTATAAATGTCTACGGCATGATGCCCCACTGCAAAATATTACTACAAACATCATGTCAATAAAACATTAAAAATCCACAATTTTGGTTACATGCAAGTGACATTTCGTGGAACTAATAATGCCTGTGTGTGTAATAAAGCGCACAGTTTATGTGGGGGTGTTTTCTTCGATCTATTCAAAAATGCTTTGCATCAACGGTATCAGAACCGATAATCGTAAACAAAATTTAGATCTTGTCATAGAGAAAAAACCCAGTAGTAAAACTGGAAATTCTAATACTTTTAAAAATCTCAGGCCTGTAATATCATTTTAACATTTATCGAAGGTAAGCAAGAAATGTTGCAGATAGTGTAACAAAATCGGCACGTTCAAAGCGAATACACGATATAGTCCTCTTTCGTTATTGTAATCCGAATTGATTATGTACTTTTAATGCATTAAGGAGCGCAGATCTTGATTGCATTGCTATTGTACTGAACACAATTCTGTGTTGCAATTCCAGCGTTTTTATTGCATTCGATGTTAACAGTAGTTTTTTGTTTTTACTTTGGCAAATAACATGATTACATTAACCGGAGCAGTAATTTTATTTCTGAAACACTCTCTTACAGATTCTTCAAGTTGCTCTAAATTTAAAATCTCTACTCTGGCGTGGTATCCTTCTGCTGTCATGTTGTTGTTACTGTTATATTAAGTTAATATTATGTCATTGTTGTAAATGTTAGATGATACTTGCCCTGATCATGATAAGATTTATAAACACAACTCAAGCTTGAAAGAAATACAACAAACTAACTTTGATCTTACATTTTTCCTTTTCCTGAACGGGAAGAACCATAAGAAGGTAGAGTCCTGAATATTTTACTGAAACACTGTAGCTAATCGGCAGAATTAAAGTAGGTCAGCAACGGAAAGTTATAATGTGAAGTATCATCTTTCTAAAAATATAATTAAGTTCTGTTTTACTTTTCATGAGCACCAACAATTTCATAACATGCTCAGACATTTCATGAATATTGGAACACCAGGTTAACAAAAACATCTTGATGATAGTGAGGATAACTCTCACAGCAGATATGAAAGAGCATCTAATATATCATTATGTAAGCCTCTCAAGTGTAATTATTTTCAGACAAAATATGAAAACATGTATGCTGATCCTATTCGCCAGCTCGCAGGTCACTAGCGTGCAATCAATGTAACCAATACTACTGCTAGGTGGTGAACAACTGTAAAATTATTGCTGAATCCACGTCATTTGATTCAGCACTTTTATGTTTTGCATTTTCTGCTCGTAAAAACTGCAAAAGATATCTTATCATGACAGATCTTTTAGCCCGTATGTTACTGGTATTGTTGGTAGATCTGTATGAACAACCAGTCTTTATTCAGACCAATTTTTAGTTAAACTTTTTTCAACCATTTCTTTACTAATGAGATTCTTACCTTATTACCTTTCTTAAACTTATGTCTACGGTACACGATCTCGTTCTCCAACTTTGGATTTTTAATAGCAGCATTCACTGTTATACCTAATGTCCTTTGTTTCATGTTATATTACTCTGATAAATTCTTATCAGACTATCTATATTTTTCTATGTAGCTTTAGTTTTAAAATGCTTATGGATCTTTCCTTTGAGCGTACGATAAAAAACACTGGTCAAAAACACTCGTTCCGCATCAGTATTTTCCAATATTATTTTGTTTCAGAAACTGTTCAAACTGCTTATTAGGTCTTATTTTTGTTGCTGCTATAATATCGTGCAGTGCATGATTTAATCGTTTTTTTTTTCTTGTTTTATCAGCAACATGCATACTAAAAACGTATTCACTAAAATATTAACAATGTTGAGCAGGTATCGTTTGTTATCATTTTGAGCAGCAGTCGACATATCGTCAACATATATTGCCCAAAAATCATCCAAGGCGTTTGTGACTTTTCTAATGTATTACTTTTAAGTAATTGTCATTCTGATCCCACTGTTGTTGAGCACGGTCAGTTCCGATAACTAATTTATATTTCCTTCCAATAATACCCTGCACTTGCTTTCGGTCAAAACTTTCTCAAAGTCCATATGGTTTCATAACTCTTAGTTCATCAATCACCTGTTTAATCACATTCTGCTTGATCATTTTCTAAATGGCAATAACAGATGTCATGTCTCATTGCATTTGCATGAACCTAAATATAAGGTTCTTGTCCTGGTTATTATTTTATCAAGCTGTTCATCAACAGGATTCCATGGTCTTGTGTATTTACCTTCTGGCAGTGTACAACCCCGTTTAGGTTTCGGTAATTTCCCAATAAGATCGTGATTATCTAAACCCTATCCATTAATAGCACGATAGGTACAACGTTGGTAGTATGTTACCATCTCGTCTTCTTCTGTACCAAGATCTCTATCTGAATCGCAGTGACAGTGGTTTATGTTTTGTTTGTTTGAAGTGATATAATTTAATCGCTAATTAGAATGATTATGCCGGGAATTGGACCGCAAGCGGTCCCACCAGCGGCTTTTTCTGTTTGATGGTTTTATTTTCAAAACCAAATGTTTTTATTACCAATAACATTAATTTTTAGACATTATTCTATGTAGTTCTTTATATCGTCTCAGCTTTATTTTATGTTTTGGTTCTGCACTTGAAACAATATGTTGTCATTTTTTTAAACTTAATTATTAACAGACGATCTAGACCTCATTCAGCACTGGGGGGTGTCAATTAAAAACAGTGATGATTCTCATAAACACCTTTAACAAAATTCTCGCATCATGTCCATTTGTCTGATACACAGAATACAATAACAACCACAAGATGTACTTACAGATGGCTTAAGCCGTTTAAAAAGTTATTGTTTTTACTTTTTTGATGAGGATCCGTTGGGAGCAAGCTCCACTGAGGACTGTACAAACTGCTCAATAATAACACTCTGTGGAAGATCAGACGAACAAAAATAATTGTTGTTGTAAAGTCTACTCAATGTATACCTAAACAATCATCAAAGTTTTGAATAATAAAAACATAACGTATATCAGGGTTCATCGTAGGCGCTTTATCTTCTTTAGTAAAACTCCAATTAGTCAGCCGCTCCGGTGGCCAGGTGGTTAGAGCTTCCGCCCCGGATGATGGAGGTCGTGGGTTCGTTCGTCGGCCTACTCATGCCAAACAATAACAAACATATTACTAACAGCTGCTTCGCCTGGCGCTCAGCATTAAGACGTTAGTATTAGGACTGGTCACCCTAGTTTCAGGATAATGTGGCTGTGTAGGACATGATGCTACATGACTGTGGCACGTTGCCCCAGTGTTAGACATCACGATTAATTGCCACACTGCAGATATCGTAGCGATATGACTGAAAAGTTGTTAAAGCTACGTTAACAAAATCCAAATAAAACCAAATCACCAATTAGTCCTTTGATTCCGTTTAACTGTTTAGCAATCTTAAAATTACTATGAGGCGACACTACTAGCGTCTTGTCGTTGGTAGTAGTATCCTTCTTCCTTTACACGCTCGTATTCTGCTTGTTACTGAAGATGTAGGCCACATTCTATTTCTATTTTTAAGAAGACGTTATGTTACCCCTGCTATAATTGATCCAATGAAACATCCCGTTCTCTTGTTGATTATATTTCGCACGGGTTCTCAGTTTTCGGTCGTTGACTTTTATTACTTGCCCATCGTTGTCTTTTTTAAATACTAGTCGCCTTTTTGGCATTATGTATCTTGTCATTATCTTTTCATTACAAGAAAGCAATCTAATGGGTACTAGTCAAACAGCGCCTTATGCTGCAGCAAGACTTGGAACTCTAAATACTAGAAGTATATTTGGTGCTATTGTTCTTGAGATAGTTACTTGTGCATGTCCTAACCACCCAGGCTCGCTTGCGATCTGAACATCGCAGTAACTTGTGCTACTGATACATTTAGTATGATAGGTTAGCATTTTGACAATTTGTTAATATGTGGTGGTGTTAATAGTAATGATACTGGGACGAGTGGACTTTGCTAGGCCTTAAAATTAATGTTAGTTGAAACCGCTCGTCGTTGTATAACAGCTTGTGCAAGCTTTTTGATCGGTCCTTCTGATAAACTTACTTCATGTGAAATATACTTCATTCTTTATATTGTGTCGTTTGACAAAACGTTTTTACGCCACTTGTATTTAAATGCCCATTATACCGTTTGCATCAAGTGCTTAGAATATGTAAGATGTTAGTATTGCATACCAGTTATGCCGTTGGTCATCAACTAGAGCTGGTTCTAATGTCCATATCTGCCGTTGATACAATTGCTCGTTCGAAATGTTTTGATGTACAAAGGTGAAAGATTGGATAAATTGTTCGAAACTCGTCTACTGAAATTCGCGATCCATTATCAGCGTCTAAGTACTTTTGCATTGTCCCCATCAGCATCAAGTACGCACGAAATATGTCACGATTTGGCCAAATGTAAAATTTCATTCAATAGTCCGTTCCGGATACTGTATAGGATTTATTCTAACGAATATTCTCCTGACTCTCAGGTTATCAAAACACCAATTTTATGCAGTTGATTATTACGTGTGCTCTGTCATTGAAATGCAATAAATATGTACCGTGTTAGCTGTTCGCTTGGCGCTGTTGCCAATCGCTAACTAAATCTGATAAATCTTATTATGTTTGAAAAATATGTTTCGATTGTCATCTGCTAACATTGTTTCGAGTTTGACTTGGTAACCTACAATACATCCATAATGCAAGCCTTAAATTGCAAACTGGTTATCAGCAACATCAGCAGATTTCATCAGACAGTCTTTCTGATCAGCTTGCTCAAGAATACGAGAATGTTTTATGCCACAAAATACTTTGTTATATTCTCTACAAAATCCAATATTGTAACATGCTTTGAACTATCTGTACAATATTGTCATTTCGCTTAACCGTCATTGTACTATTCGGTGTTTATCATTGGAATAATATATTGCATTTTTCCTACTATAGCACCTTAGTTAGCTATCAGCCGCTCGTGTGGAAATTCCAGTGGTATTACACAAAGATATAAGCGCTTTTCTGTCGTTGGTCACAGCACCAGAAGTTGCAGGACGTTTTTCTTATTGTGCGTGGAGTTCCATCATTATTACCAGCAGCAGCTGGTAAGTAGCAATTCTTAGTAAATCAGATGCATTAGCATTTTCAGGTCGTGTATCCTTGAACCATCATATTAGTTGCAATGCTTCTCAAGTAATCTTTGCTAAACGACACCATATTAACAACTGTAACTGAATTGCATGGAAATATCTTCGACAGTTTGATTGGCGAGTTGATATCTAGCGCTTCTAAGCGAACCTCAGCGATTGTTAACTATTGCAATTTCAATTCCAGGAGCAAGAATCACACCTGAATATGTTTGTGTTCTATCTCGCACTTCAAGAACAGCTTTATGTGGTAGCATAATTACTAAACGTATGATGGCCGATCTTATTAGGCTCGTTTGAGTTTTCGTCAAGATATTCAACGTACTCGTACTATATTGCTAAGTTCTCCGTGTGGATTTCTTTGGTTAGGTCAAGCTAGTTTCTGGATGACATCCTATTAGATGAAATTTCGGAACTCTGATGCTAGAGGGCTGCAATGATGATTTATTGTTTGTTAAGAAACGGGTGGGACACATTTGATCTTATCGGTGATCGTTTGTCCGAAGGCTGTTGCTGCTAAGATGCGGCGCCTGTTGTAAATGCGTTTGATGCATCCATTGCAATAGGCGCTACTTTATGCGTTATGCCGGTATATTGTCAACTATCTTTGAGATAATGTTCCAGAAGAAACCTGCTACTATGTTTTGTCCATAACGTTTTGTGGTTTCATTCTTTATCAGAATCAGTATATACATTGCTGATCCGCTAGTGAGCACCATGCGTTCTCAAGTGCATGTAATACTGTACAATTTCTTTATTAAGATCAAGCTGACCACCTGACTGGGGTGCCAGTGTCATTGTAATAGTTGAAATATGACTTTCAAGATAATCAAATAATATATAACCTTTCTCGAATTAACATGCATTAACGAGGAACGTCAGGACCAAAACAATAAATCATCTGTCATCTGCTTCATCATGTCGTGTAGGAGCCTATCACAACTGAACAAGTTATCAGCATTATGTTTACGTCTGTAATGTGACAGAAGACTCAGCCTTATATAAAAAGATGTTGAGTTTGCAACAGCTCCGGCGACAGAGCCGTACTGCTATAATTAAATCAGAGTAATAATCTTATAGTGTTGTTCTTGCATGATTCTTGCTTGAAGTGTCTTATAGTTTGGAGTCAGCTCAAATTATCAGCTGCACCGCCGTATTCTGTTATTATAGACTGTATATTGCATAATTGTGTTTAAACATGTTATGTTGTAAGAACCCTTGAGGATCTGCAAAATGAAGTGTAAAGTCATCATTGACACAGATTCTACGTTGGCTATCAAATACCAAGCTGTAGCTGAAACATTAATGCTGTTTTATGTCATACTGCTGGTTCAGATAAAGTTCGATTGGTGGGTTATAAGAAACAGTAACATTCGTGCCGTCAGTTGTAGTTTGAGATGAATCAAGTAACAACATTGTTGTTAACATTTTAATAATCTAATAGATACAATTCTGCTTGGCAGAATTTACACACGGACTGCGATCAAATCGTCTTCAAACTGTTCGACGGTTGTTAGACAACTGTTCTATCGGAGATGATCTAAAATGAGATGATCCAAAATGATCTAAAATGTCAACAATGTCATTGTCGATTTATCTGCTGATGTTTCCAACGTCCGTTGATAAAATAAGCAGAATTAGTCAAATAATATTTTCAGCTTGAGACTTAAAGAATTTAATATCATAACCTCGTTTTATCGTCAAGTTTCCCTGCTTGCCTACTTAATGCTTTTATCAGTAAATCATTATTGTTTCTGATGATTTTGGTCTTTCTATTTTCCCATTTTCGTTAACGTTCTATTGCGTATACTGTTTTTGCGAATAATTTATGTTCAAAAGTTACATATTCAGAATCAGTACTTTTACAAAAAATACTTCTTCTTCGCGCTACGTCCCTTTTTTCATCTAAAATCATGTTTATCTTTCTCATCTGATACTCTTAGCATCATTTCTTGTCGGGTTTTAGCTTTTTGTCTGATTGTTTCCAGAATTTGTTTTGCAGCTTGTTGCAACTTTTCCTTTTGGGATTTCACTAAAATCAAAAGGAAAAAGAATCAAAGGTGCAAATCGACCAGCTGTATAAAACATTGAGAAATGCATTATTATTCTTATAATACTAACGTTAAGAGTTCACATGCTTTTTATATGTATTGGCGGTACACTGATATTGTGAACGCACTATAGAGCTGGCATTTATTTCACTCATGGTCATTACTTAATTCTGAACAAAGATCTAACCCAGTTTAGCTATGTTAGGTATTTTACGAGAAAGCAGCCTAAGTATGTTATTTAGTACCAACGGTAAAGCAATTTCCCCGGGGATATACTAGTGGTAGTGACTCCGGAAAGCTAACCAGCGAGCCACTGCGGCTCCTAAATTGGATCCGTCTATTTTTATATTTACAAAATACGACAGTTATCTGTAAAATGAAACACATATCACTTCTGACAGTATCCATTTCCCTTCAAAAATGTGCATGTAAAACGATAGTTTTACATTATCGTTCATAAAACGTTTTTAGCATTGATAACAAAATTCTGTTCCTACTAATAGTTCTTACAAAACAATTGGTCTTAATTTTCCTGTAGAGTTATATGCATGTATGTGCAGATAACTGTTTTCCTTTTAATGAATGCTCCGTCCTTCTCTATGGACACAACAGTTTGATAGAAAGGGGATTTTAATTTTAATTTATTTTTAATTATTAGGTTTTATATTTTATTTTTAATTATTAGTTTTTCTTTGAGGTTTCTGACAGTCTAATGCTTATTGACCAATAATGAATCGGCACAATGAGCAAATTGCTTATGTACCTTGGCCATACACACTCTCTGTACATACCAGTTTCTACAATTTGTTTTAAATAAAATAGAAGTTATATCACCGAAGCATGATATTAAACGGGTGAGATGTATATATGCAACAAGAATCAGTTTACCAAAATTGGTCTTTGTGTAACAAGGAGTGCATAGAAATCACGTTATTTACATCTAGGTGCTGGAGTCGGTTTTATGTAAGTCACATAAAACTTGAATCTTCAGTTTGATGTCTTTGAACTGAAATGTATTACACGGGATTAATTTGAATCTGCTTTAATGCCTTCGAGGATTTGACACTGCAACGACCTTATTTCCTAACTTGAAAATGAACAATTAAACCTAGGCAACGAAATGTATCTTAAAATGTAATGAACGCATTAGGCATTATTAAATTTTATTTGTACATGTATACTATATATATTCTGTCTTTCGCATTGTCAACAACATAAAATATAAAAACAAAACACCAACAATACTGTGTTTTTACAATAATAATATCAAAGTTTATTTTGTTCTTTTTTACCCTCTTAACATACTTTTAACATTAGCATGGAAAGTAAGCATATAATGTATCATTCTTAAAAATTAAATCTAAGTATTGGGCTGAAGAATTAAAGTATTTTATGTTAATAATTCGCATATTTTTAATTATCCATAAACGTATAAAACAGAATTCTCTCATTTTAGACAAGTGATTTTTGTTTTATTCATCTTGTACAATTCTTTCAGTTGTAAACATTAAATAATGGCAGGCTGATCAAGAGTGGCTGGGAATAAAGTTTCCATAGTTACACCCAGACGAAATGCATCTTCTTCATGTACAGTTACTAAAAGGTGAAAGAGAGCTTCAGCTTGTCTGCTTTCTACGGGTCCTACTGGTGTAACACAGGCAAAATTAAAAATTGACTTTGCAGATGACTGTTAGGACAGGATAGAATGAAGTTATATTGTCTTTAGTCAAACTGTTTTTCAATAAAACTATAATGGAATTTAAACAATCATATAACATACAGTGGGTCATGGGTCTTACATAAATGTCTGTGTTAAATGAAATGTATGGATCGAATTGAATTATTAAGGGCTCTTAATCCATTTAAAATCTTCATCACATTGCAAAACTTTCATCCGAACTAGTCTCATGTTTAAGATAGTATTACATGTAAGTACCAACGTTACTCGGTAATGACCGTAAAATATATAACGATTTAACTTCAAATTACATTCCATAACATAATATATTGTCATGTCACGATTCGTTGTGTCAATGGTGGGTGTGTGTTATTAAACAAGTATAATATTGGAAAATTCGATGTGAAAGTGTATATATATATATATATATATATATATATATATATATATATATATATATATATATATATATATATCACAATAGCCAATTGGTAGATTCATATACTTATGAAACAACGAAGTGTTTACATAGACTTTGTAATTATTTATTTCGACACTAGACACTTTTTATTCAAGTGCCAATATGTGACGTCATGAGTTCAAACTTGACGAAACAAATCATAGGTTCGGAATCACGTCATGAGCGCACTTCATGTTTAATTAATTTTAGATCAACGTTCAGTGTAAATGCCATTATAGAGGAAGATGATAATACCATTTCATTCGACAGTTGTTAACGATAACGGTAGAGTTTAAAAGCTGTTAACTATATGTATTACAAACATTTTTGTGGCATTATTATAACAGTCATTTCTATCAAACTAACGCACCAATGTTCCTTTTATCTTATATCTGATAGAAAACATTGATTATTGTTTCTATCTCCATCTGTAGAAAGAAAAATGGATTGAAACTCATTTAGTCTTCCAGCGATTTATAAATCCTTTTTGAACTTTTATTCGGTACAATCTAAAGTTAGTTACATAAAAATATAAATAATAAATCTGCCCTCTTCTAGCGATCAGATGACAATCGGAATTGTTTCTCCTTCACTCCACCCACTGTTGACTGAAGCATGTGTCTTAAAACGGCTTCGAATCATATTAAAGAACCTTTATGTCAACCTCAGAGAAGCACATATTTATTACAAACAGAGAGTTCCACCTAACAAAAGCTAATACTTCATGATATATGACTTTCATATGAATTGTCGACTGCAAGAAAAGCAACACTGGGTTAGTTTCTAGGTTCTTTTTCTTTTAAATAAAGATCCTAATTTTCAAATATTAGGGTTTTTCAATTGTGATATCAATGTTTTACAATTTTGTCGATCCTTCAATGAGTGTGTTTTTTAAAGATATCATACAGTTACCAAGCTGTGGATCAGATATACATATTAGTTACATGTACCGGTATGTGTAATCTACTCCAATGTCGACTCACATTCACAGGTTCTCAGTATCAATCGTCAGGTAAAATACAATTACATCATCTTATACTACGAGATCATTAATAAATCCATCAAGGTCGTCTACGAATGGTGCTTCATCAATATCAGTTATAAAATTATTAATGTCATCGCCATCTTCATTTAACAATTTTGCATTTTCATTAAAATCTTTAAGTACATTGTAACATTTCTGATCATCATTTGACGGAGCTACTAAATACAACTTATCCCATTTGAGCCATCTCATTATAAAATTAAGTAATAATTGCGTTTTAACCGACCCAGATGGACCTATCGTTATCATTGTGATGGAATTCGGCAATGCTGATATATGTTTTAATGGCTCTTGTTTTCGTGTCGCTGAGAAATCAATGACATCCATGTTGTATATGTATAATAAATAATAGCAATCTATATTGTGTTCGATGTAGAGCATCCATCCCCACAAGTTGGTTAACAAAAAAATAAAAAATAAAAAGCGTGCTCTTACAGGTAAATGTGTAAAATATGGTAGAAATAAATATAAATTTATTTCAATAATAAATCTGATAGTGATATCGCTACTTCATTAGACAAATTACCAGGAACTCCATGGGCTAAATACCCAGGAGAAAAACATCTTCCTGGATATAATGATTGTGGTCCTGGAACCCGATTTGATATTCCACTTGACAAGCGAGATCAACCAAGACCTGGTGACTATCAAAATAAACGCGATTGATCGAGCATGTCAAGCTCATAATTTAGCTTATAAAAGTAAAGATCTGTAACAACGACATGTTCAGATGCGATGTTGATTTAAGCATTAAATTCTATAAAAATTAAATGTTTCAGAGAATCATTACCTAATTGTTTGGTAAGATCTGCGATGAAATTTAAATTATTATTCGGAGCCAGTAATTGATTAACCAATTATTGAACTAATGGAATCGATTTATTATAGTCCAAGCGGATATTAGAGGGGTAGAGCAGCGATTAGTAAACTCGTTGATGCAGCAAATGTTACACGTCATGTTGCTGCAAAATGGTTAGCACGACAGGCAATATGCAAAATGTATCTAAAACCAGTTAAAAAATTAGCATTCACAGTTTGATGTCAGCAATCCTAATGAAGTTCATCAAGCAGATACGGGTTAACTGTCGTTGACGTTGCAAGTAAATATAAGGAAGCAGAGCCCTTATCAACTAAAACAGCAACTTAAGTTTCTTCTGCTTTTGAGCGAATTTATCAACGAGGATCCTTACGATGGCCACAGCTATTACAAGTTGATACTGACAAGGAGTTTCATGGTACAGTATCAACTCTGATGAAAAAACATACCGTCAAAAAATTAGTCAAGGACATACCGCAATTCATCGTGATCAGATAATTTGTGAACGATATAATCGAACACTTGCTGAGCGGTTATTTGGATCTCAATATACAAAGGAAATAATCCAGAAAGATAGGAGATCTCGTGAATGGTTTGCAA
This sequence comes from Sinohyriopsis cumingii, assembly GCA_028554795.2. Taxonomy (NCBI): domain Eukaryota; kingdom Metazoa; phylum Mollusca; class Bivalvia; order Unionida; family Unionidae; genus Sinohyriopsis; species Sinohyriopsis cumingii. The sequence continues at coordinate 145,827,107 of CM068827.1, forward strand.
GATTACCAAGTGTGATAAATGCGTTAAATAATGAAATTACATCTGCCATGAAACCCATTAATTCAATTACAAAAAACACTTACCAATACAACCACATGACTCCTTCTCAAAACAACCAGTATCAGGTAATATTACTGTAAGATATTTTGAACCCGGTGAAGTTGAAGGCGGTAAGAAAAGAGCGACTGATCCTATTTGGAGTATTACAACACATACAATTTCTAGCCTGCTAAGATCTACGGGTAGACCTGCAATCTACAAATTAGGTTCAACTGCTCCTCAACGTGGATTTGTACGCGAACAATTACAAGTAATTCCTGAAAACACACAATTACCACCGCATTCGCTTTTGCTACTATATGTTATAGGTATTGAAGCTTTACACAGTGCTATTGAGCAAGACAATAATATAAAAGGCATTAACATATCAAATATGACTACAGAGTGCAAAACATTGTAACATGTGGATGATTGCTCAAACATTATTACAACTAAAACATCATATACTCATTTAATAAATCAATATAATCTTTCCGGAAAGGCCTCGGGCTCGAAAATAAACGAAACTAAAACGGAACTTCTCCTAATAGGGAAATGGAAAGACAATTATATTGGCCTTCCCACCCAACAATTAAGACATCAAGTTAAATCTCTAGGTATTATACTAGGAAAGGAGAATAAAATTCTCAACTTCTTACAAGTAAAGAAAACATTAGATAAACATATAGACATTTGGACTGACAGAAACATACGTTTTGCACACAAAACCCAAATAGCAAAAACCTACTTATATAATTCTATCTGGTCTGAATTTCATGTAATAAATTTTGACAAACTATATATTGACAGACTTGACTCAATCATCATGAAATGTCTATGAAAAAATGTCCATAATATTGCAAAACACACTTTACAAAGAAAACCTGAGCTAGGCGGACAAGGTCTACGTGACCTTTCACAAAAACAACATATCAATATTATGCAAAGATTAAATCGTCTAACACCAAAATCCAATTTACCTTTGGCAAGGTATATATATTTACAGGTTCGGCAGACATTTAAAACATAAGACTGATATATCCCAAGACATGAACCTTCAAATTTCACGCAGAACTCCAAGATGTGTATTTAAAATAACCATAACCGTTACAAAATTCAAAACAACGCCTAATGTATGAAAGTTAACCAATAAAAATGAAATTGAAAAGAAATATTGATTAACACGGTCCTCACACCGAATAATGCTGAAACAAAAATTAGAGAAGTTGACTGCAACACTATTTGGAAAAATAATAAAGAAATCAAAGACCCCAATAAACAAGCAAATATGTATCTATATCTACACAATGCATGGTGTACAGGAGAAGTAGCCCACCAAAGAAATTTAATACCACACCTACCTAAATGCCTTTTATGCCAAACAGCAGTAGATAGCAAATATCACATGATAATGGAGTATAACATATTAACTACTCAAAGACAATCAATTAATAACAAAAAAATTAGGAAACACGGGAATTTTAATGATAACAACCTACTTTACACAAATGAAATCAATGACAAACAATTATATATGGACATAATACATTTTATCTATGATATAATAGAAGAAAGAATGACAAAATAATAGGCCTCAGAATTATATGTTTAAATTGCTCCCTGCTAAACAATTTTATAGATGCTCTGGAGAGCCCCAAAGGGCTGGTTCTAAGAACATCAGAGAAATATGGAGAGCCGTATGGCTATTTCAATAAAACCAGATCATACTTTGCCTAAAATGACTAGATGGTGATAGTCTAGATGTGGGATGTTTTCCATCACGTCCGCGTCATGGAAAATTTCAATCCTACTTCATAATACCAGCTGGTTACCGAATGGCCTCACTACTAGACAAATACAATAACAAGAACATATTTCTTTCTTCCTATACAGGGCGTACAGCACCTGCGGATAGGGATATCCGCTGTTGCACCTGTCTTTAGATACATGTGTTATGGATGTATCAGGCCTCTTAATAACCAAATAAGTAATTTGATCAATTTAAAACCATCAATGGCGGAGGGGTATCATATATGGGGAGTCACTTAATGACATCCTAAGAGACCCCACTATGAATATCCCCGCTATTGCTTTCAACTCTCATTACAGTTATGACACGGCTCCAAATCCAAATTATTCACCACACATATAAAATTACTTCTTTGCGAATAACATCAAATACTCTACCATTTATTATGGTTTAACAGACTTGGTGGCGGGATTGCATGTATGGGGAGGTCACTTTGTGAAATCCGAAGGGACCCCAACATGAACTTCTCCACTAATTCTATCTAACCCATTATTGAAAAAAATCTTTTCTATTACCTAAAAGCAGATTTGCCTTACCTATCAATCAAATAGTGGCGGAGTGGGAAAAGGGAAAGTCATACTTTGACACGTACAGAGGACATCACTATATTTTAAATTTTCCTTATACATAGAATCAAATATGTATGGATACTAAAGTAGCATACAGGCTTGAAAGCTATACACCTACCGGAAAAATTAATTTTCAGTTTGTATTACATCTTGAAAAAAAATTACACACGCGTACATGATATCATACATCTTCTTTTGCCAATCTCACTCCCACTCTCTGACGAACAGAAGATACCATTCTGGTAAGCAGATATATAAATCATACATGATAAAAAACTATAGGATGTTTTCCATCACGACCGCGTCAACCACATATTGTAATAACCTGAACCCAACCAATTAAGATTTAAACACTAACATCAATACACAAGTGCTAAGGCACAACACAAACATCACATGAACAATTGTTATAATAACAATATCTGATGGATACTCGCAAAGAACAAGATTCTGGTCACAAGAAACCAACACACTAACAATATACATTCACAATAATTTGACAAAACAACTTGTGCTGAGGCATAACCCAATACAACCAAAACATCTGGATGCTTCCCACATTATCTATACTGAGGGAGAACTCCAATACCATGAAAGTGAACACATATTGTGCTATGATACAATCAATCAAAAACTTAAAATAAATAGGACGTTTTCCATCACGTCCGCATGATGGATGATTTCAATCCCTTTTTGTACAACATGAGTATCCAAAGCCCCCCCCCCCCCCCCCGTATGCTAAGGCATATATTTTCTACCGACACACAACACACACGCATATGCAAAATAAACAGGTAGACACCTTATTATTTTATAAAGGATTTGTTAAGATAAGGACAAATAAGGACTAAAACTCTCATGAATTTGACCTAAAAGGCTGTCCTAACACAAACATATACAACAACAACAAAAACACCAAATACTTACACACATGGACGTATGACTCTGTTAAAGTCACTGAATACAACAACAAAATATAGGGAAATGGAAGGAAACTATTCCATAGCCGTAACTAGCTCATGGAGTAATAATACAACCCTAAATCTAAGCTACTAGGATGAAAATCATGCCCAATGTAAGCACCGACATAGGGAAGATAGTACATCACGTAGCTATATGGGCCAAGAACACTGAATAACGTGATAGATACAAAATGCAACCCTGCAAAATTGTTATCCCATTATTGTTTTTACACAATAATACTTACACACGAACGGGAGGACAGGGCAAACCCACATCAAAAACACTTTTGTTTTAAAACAGGGTGTCACTTCTAAGTTCTAACCAGCCATATATTCTAGGATGGAGTTAAGACGTGCCAACAACACTTTGTAAACTAATACATCGACGTCGATTACATTCAAGACTGGTCAGCATTACATTTTCGCGTGTATCACCAAAATTACTATTAATTCTGTATACAGTAAATTGTCTTGGATTATTATTTGGAAACTGCCAAAACATTACTGTGTTACAGCTCGCATAGTGATTAGTTTGCTGTTGTTTCAATGGCATGATAACTTCAGCATTGACATCAAAGTCGCGCTTATTTTTTTGTCATATTGTTTGTATAACTAGTTTTGTTCTTACTATAGCATTGTCAATAACATCGCTATTACCAATAGTTTCTGTGAACTCTATGACAAAAATCCGCAGCTGAGATATTTTTCTGACTCGAGACACTGCGAGATAAACTGAATTTGACCATTCGATACAATCATCGACGATCCAAACATTTGTATCAGAGATGGCTAATCCTTGTGACGAATGAATTGTCATTGAGTATCTTAGCGTCCACGGAGTGTCGTCCATGGTTAACGCGCTCTCACAAACATTGACATGAACTAAGACAATAACATTTAATACAAGATTTTGTTTCTCTGACGATCCTAGTATATCAACGTTGACATTCTTTCGTCTCGTATCGACCGGTCGATAACACAATGGTACGGGTAGATTTTAAATTTTTTCTTTACGTATCATAAATAATTGTTGCCGAAGTGTATCACCAACTATCTTTCTACTTGCAAATATCAAATCATCTGGTCTCCATAAATTCCAAAAACTGTTAATAGAATTTTCTGAAATTATTTCACGCTTTATTTCACATTGAATTTTATTCGGTTGTAGTCAGATTAATTCTTAAACTCTTTTAATCTTCGATCAAGTGGACTATGATCATCGGATATTTTTTCATAATATTTCACCAAATTCCTCACGATTCATGTGGAGACAATCCGATAAAAGGTGGTGGTTGACCATGATCGCCACACATTATCACGGCAATATTTTTGTCAATAATCAATCAAGAAATAGTTAAGCGTTTCTAGTGACACTGTACATATTTCATTCCAAACAATAATCCTTGGAATATATTTCTCGCCCATTCGTTCATGATTATTAAATCTAGTTCAGCATCGTCTATAATCAATCTTGTACAATGTCGTTTAAGCTCATATGATCGTCCCAGGGAGATTTTACCGATTATTTTTCCGCCGAGATCTTTTGCGTTTTTTTTTCTTCTTCAAAGTCAATGATATCGGGATTTTCATCATCGGAATAATTCTTTTGTTGTGGTAACCAAATTTCTTTCTGCGGACGATATAATTTAATTGCTTCACTAAATGTTAACAATAATAGCATTTTTACAGCGAGCATATACCGTAATACTATTGGTTTTAATATTCCATAATCCACCGTGTCCGTATTCGACACAACTGCGTTACCTTTTTCAAGAAAATCCAATCGTGAAGGTTTCCACGAAATTTCCTCTCTTGCAAAATGAACAGCAATCCAAGGAAAAGTAAAACAATTACTCTGTAATTGTTCACTGTTGTCATCGGTATATTTCAACGCAAGATTGTTCATTTCTTCATGGAGAGATTCTGTTCGATAAATAACGCCATTAGGTCGTACAACCTGATCATAATTTTCATTATCTGAACTTTGAAATAACTATACTGATACAGGATCATTCTTGCTTATTTTGTTAATAACATCAAAGATATCTTCTTGATAAATTTAATAATTAGATTTCATGGAAAGATTGTTACTGCATTAGTCCACGTATGTGCATTATGATCAATAATTTCAATCGAAGCTCCTTTCGATTTATACTTTGATTCGTATAAACTCTCCAGTTATCGTTCTTACTTTTATTGCAAATTTTAATTTCTTTCCAAATTCAGCGACGTGTTTGACAGATGCTCTGGTATCTTTAACTATTTCTGCCCCACTCGTTCATTAGTTTACGTCTTTTATCCGTTAAACCATTTCCACGTACCGCGTTTGTAAAATGTTCCGTTACTCGTTCAGCTACACAATTTATTTTTGAAAAATTCATCGGATTTAGATTATTAACGCTGGGTTATGGGATAATGTACATAAATAACCGCGGCACAGGATACGCTCTTTCATAATGGTTTGGAATTTTTACTTCATACGGAACATTTTTCATTATCAAGGACAGGGTCAATTTTGTAACTGATACTCCAAGTATCGTTTGTTTATGCTAATAAATAAATTTTACTCTGAAAAATATCTTTGATCGTCGAGATAATTAATACTCGTTGCCTCTCGTTTGTCGTTCAATGTAACATCAACGAATTTGGTGATACCATCGGTGTTACGCATGATTTTGAACGTCGACCACACATCATTTGCACCATCCTTCCTAAATTCTTTCTTGGCGTCATGAACAGTATTAATCAAACTTTTATTCGTCGGATCAAGCAGAGCTCGCATCGGGGGATATTCTGTCATGATTCAATTAATGTTTAAAACTCTTAATTTTAATCGCTGATTTCGTTCATATTATGATTAAGACAAATATATCTTTAAATTGATAGTATGTTATATATATATATATATATATATATATATATATATATATATATATATATATATATATATATATATATATATACAATGATTCAAAGAACGAACAAATGCAGGTGGTTTATGATAGGCTGTATAACTCCTTGTGACAAAGCTTCTGTAAACGAATTATGCGGTTATCATTTACAAAGTGTATGGAGAGAGAGTTTAGGACCTATACCGTATCTGAAGCGTGGTGCTGCAGTTAGAGTAAACACGCAGCTATGGGTGCAATGTGGTGGTAACAAATACTGAGAGCTCAAAAGATATTATGATAAAAAATAACAACGATAATAATGATAAAGTTATAACAAATGTCAAAGATTTTCTAGCTAGATTTTAAAAATAATGATTTAGACAAATTATTGTTTAAGCAAATGATATTATATATAAATGAAGCAAAAATAATTTGTCAGCCATCACATTATCAAGAATTATGAAGCAATGTCGACGAAAAAACCAGTCGGTAATGTCACTAATACTGGTTCTCTCATGATCATTACTAAAGGGAATACATATTATTCCATTCATAGGTTCGTCTACGAATGTTTTCGATGGGTACTCGAAGACAGTCTTGTGATCGATCATATTGGTAACCAGAAACTCGATAACTCTTTAGATTATTTGCGAGCTTTACACAAAGCCAGAACAGCAAATTTGGAAATACTGGCAAACGTTCAAAAATTGCAATTAAATTAAATCTGTAAATACAGAAACTTTCGAAGAAATGAATGCAGCTGTCTAATATTTTGATCTTTGCCAGCGCTCGGTTCAGCACGTCGCAGATAATATTACCAAATCGGTCGTTTCGAAAAAATGTAAACAAACAATGAGTTTTCATTATTGTTGCAGGAAGATAAATCTGTCAAGCTAAGATATCTGAGATAGTTGCTACTAATATTATAATTACTATTTGTTATTTATTTTTCATTTATATTCTACATCGTTAAATACAACTATTATTTGATTAATCTGAGGCTTGTGTCGTTGGTGTGACAAATATATACAATTACTAAAAAATGCAGCATTCTTGAAGTGAGATAACTCTGTCTCTCTTGTAGAGTAACTCAACAGTTACCTCGCTTGTCACTGGAATAGCCTGAAGAAAGTATATAACTCTGTAGCTTTCTTTCTCCGTTTAGCTTATTTTTTTTCTTCATCGTGTTGCAAATAATAAAACCAAATCGGTATTTTCAAAAAAATACAAATAAAAGGTGTCTGAGTTTAGGGTATAACTCTATCGGAAGACAAAGTAATTTAATGTTTTTATGACTTCGTCGATGATATAGGTCAAGGGGAATAACTATGTTAGATAAAAGTAAAATCAGTACTCAAGGAAATAGTTTTATTTATTGATCAATAATGTTCTTTTGTTTGATTGTTTACAAAACATTATCCTTTTTTCTGACTTTCTCAGGTTTCTTGCTTCAGCTAGATTTTATTAGCGATATCAATAAAGAACAAAAACAAAAACAAATAAGCCACACACCATTGCGTTAACTAAATTTAGATATATTTGTAATTTAGTATTTCATAGCTTACAAACAACTAGTCTGAGATAAAATAAAAAATAAAAACTGTTAGGCGTAGTGAAATAACAGTGGGTTTAAACAATATACAACAACATTGAGTCTACTGAGCGAACAAAGTGGGCTTGAACAAACTCTTCCCAAAAAGCAGATCATTAAGACAGGGCTGTTATATGTTTATGTTGTTATATATACTTGGTACTGAAGTACTTCAATTAGTAAAACAAAAAAGATGAAAATATAAAAGGAATGAACATACCCAATATAAAAAAGAATGCAAAACATTCCAGCATGTAGAAGACTGTACTAATTTTATTACAACATATCAGTCCAATCAATAACTTTAAAAAAATGTCCTTTTTGGACATGCTTTAGCATCTAAACTAAATCATGCAAAAACAGAAATTATACTCATAGGAAGATGGAAAAATAATCATCCAGGAATTCCACCAGAAAAAATTAGACAACATGCGAAAGTTATAGGAGTATATTTAGGACAAAACAATAAGAGCCTAAATTTAGAACAAATTGAAAATAGGATTATAAAGCAGACAGACACCTGGCAAAACAGATTCTTCAAAATAGTAGAAAAAACACATATTGCTAAAACATACCTATATAATTCTATATGGTATGAGTTCGATGTAATTGACTTTAAATTATACTACATTAAAAAAACAGAAAAGTTAATATACAACTTTATATGGAATAATGGAATGCAAAAATTATCTAAAAATACACTCCAGAAAGGAAAACATAAAGGGGGACTAAACGTCCCTAACCTAAACATTAAATGAAACAACGAACTCTATAGGGAGATTTAAAAATTTAACTAATGAACCAAAATATTGCTGGCAGGCCATCTATTTATATTGGTTCGGTTTCTTAATGTCCCACAGACAAGATATATACCAAAATAATAAACTTACCAAAATCATCAACCCACCAATTAATGGATATAGACAAACTAATGAATTAAAAGAATATAGACATAATAAGGAAATATGGGTAAAAATGAACACAGAAGAAATTTACAATCTTATAAGAGATATAGAATTACCAACAAACAAAATAGAAATACAGAAACCCCGCATAATATGGAAAGATGTTTGAAAAAGTTGGAAAACATTAACGGACCAAAGAATACATCGAACATATTTGAATATATTCATGCTGCATGGTGGACTGGAGAAAAAGGCTTTTTAAGAAAAATAATCAGAAATAATCCACCATGTCCAATATGCAAAATACAGGTTGATAATAAAAGATAAATTTTATTATTCTGTAAAAAAATTAGAAATACAAAGATAAAATATAAACCCAAAAATAATAAATAAAACAGGTTATTTTGAAGATTCCATCTTACTATACACAAATTTAGTTAATGATGAAGATTTATATAAAGAAGTAACCAACTTCATAATTTTATCAATCGAAACAAGGAAAAGTAAAATATGTCATGCTGAAAATGAATAAATAAATACGTACAAAATAACAGAATATGGGAAAGCCGTTGAAAGACGCGCTGTCTAAAAAGAACCTATAACTGAAATTTCATAGCCATGCTCAAGTGAAAGCTTAGGCTATCTAAAACAACCCATTAGTAAACACCTTTGCCACCTTAACTTCAAATAACACTCTACTCTAATAGAACTTTCCTAATGTACTCTATTCCAAATTTAATTTATCCAAAATGGAATTGATCACAAAGAAGAAAAAGAAGCAGAGCATACAGTGTCACTGAAATCAATAGTATTATCGGGACAAGATCAGTGACATGTGGCAAGAACAATGGGACAAATCAGACTCTAATACTCAAATACACAAGATAGAGAAAAAAGTAAGTAGAAAAGTCGAGTATCCGACCTTCAAAACCTCATACGATATAACAATTATAAATAGAGTAATAGCAGCTAAAACACTATTGGCAGGATGCGCAGGGAAACATATAAAAAGGGGATCAACTAAAAACTGCATCTACTGCCCAACTCCAGAAACAATCGAGCACGTGCTAAATGTATGCCACAATTACAACCAGGAAAGGGCGAACTAAAAACCCAACAGGAACTAATAGGAGAACGGTGCACATACCCGGAGTTACTTGTGGCAAAAAACAATAACGTAGGAAAGACCTATAACAATATCCTAACAAAATAGGCAAAAGGTGACAAATTTAGTCTAATGTAGTGTTACAAATAAAGACATGCCCTGTATAAAATTAAAACCAGTACACCTAGAAATCGAACTTAACAAAAAAAAAAAAAAAAAACCAAACCAAAACAAGTACAACTAAAATCAAAAGGAAGTATGCTCAAATATATCATAAATAGAAGACAGGCTAACTTAAAATTAGGGAACAGTAAGATCAGATGTCTTTGATACGTCGTAAGAGACCCGAAATCTCGGCAAAGATATATGCCTTAACAAATTAGACTTAGCCTGTATATAAAAAAACAAACAATAAAAAACAAAAATTATATATGTATATTAAAGAACAAACAAAAAACAACACAAAGCAAAATCAAACAAAAATATGTAACTAGCCAAGTGGTCAAAGAAGAAGAAAACAAAAGCAAACAACCACCTCCTAGAAGAAGACATCTCACAGCAAGCGTAGCAGTATTAAAGAAGACGAGGAGACAAGAAATAGACAAAAAGCATCAACGGACACGGGGCAAGAAAGAAAGAGCTGAAATAAAGAAGAGCAGGAAAAGACACATAATGAAGTAAAAGAGGACCTTATGGAAGAGATGGAAGAAAGAACAGACCACCAGCAGACTATGGGGAATGAAGGAAGAATAATGGAAAAGATTTTGCCACAAATAATCAAAACACCCCACACCCCAGTCTGAAAAGAATTGCCATCTCGAAAACAGCAACACAAAATAAGGCTAACACCCACCCACTCAACCCACACATGTATCCGAGAAAGTGTGCGTGAATGTGTGTAGGCGGGAGACATGCAAAATATAGCAGAAACACGAACAGAAATAGCTATAACCACCACACATATATAGCACACACATCTACCTATTGCCCCCAATATATATATATATATATATATATATATATATATATATATATATATATATATATATATATATATATATATATATATATATATATATCACACACACAAGTTTACCATATAGGGCTTATATTCCGACCCACGAATGCCCTCTTTCGATCAACAACTTGCTGGCCCTGAAAACACTGACTGGTTTAAATTCCCACCTGCGAAATATTTCGGAAAATTCAAGTACGCACAGTACACAAAATTAAAAAGACCTAACATAAGATAGGAAAATTCACAACTCAGAAATATCTGAATCGAATGTGACAATCACATGTTTGCCAAGATAGTATAGGAATAGCCCAATACAAATAGGGAACTGGGCATTGATTTGAAACGTAAATTTTAAAATCACTGCTGCTAGTATACTTAGTTACTGCCTTAAATCAGAGAGGACGGGGATGCAGACCACCAACGGAGGTCAATGATGGAGGAGGTTGCTGTGACAGGAGCCTTGGCGGGGCCTTTGGGGCTCCTCTGCTTCCGGTTGCTTGCTTGTGGGGGGTGTACAAATAGCGGTGAATCGCAAAAATCAAAATAGTACACAAACGTGTACAAACTAGCCGGTCGCACATACCAACAGGTACTAGGAACCACACTAGTAAACACCTGGGCAGAAACCTAGTAAGTTTGTAGGCACTTACAAACCACTACATAGCTATTATGCCAAGAAAGTGTATACGCCAACCCACTTTACTTTCTCTCTCACTCTTCCTTTTCTTTTTATTAACTTGCCTCATCTAACACTCCTATACATACTACTTTTTTTGACAAAACTGAAAATTAAACAACCAGCCTTTACAACAAAATCAATCAAAATGTCACAACTTAAGACAGCTTTTCTCTGTAGACAAAGTAGAATTAGGAAACAAAATACCTACTCAAAGCAAATAGACAAATGCAGTCCACAAATACAAATGGAATTTCAGGGCACCGCTAGCCCCCCACCGCCAATCACTATAGGTAACGTCAAGCATTTAACACAACCATCCATAAAAAAGTAGTCCAAAATCACTTAAATGTACAATTAGAACCCGAATCAGCCCAATAATTGAAAACAAAACAAACAATTACACAGATTGCCTTATATCACTGGTCTTTTTAAGGATCCAATCAATCATTATAAATCAGAAAACTTGGATGACACCTTACGTATGTCACCAAAAGTACCCACCTACGGAATACCATCAACAAACTCCCCCCTACCATCAACCAACCCAATTGAAAACAGTTCAAAACAGAACACTAAGGACAAAACACAACTCAAAACAAGAACACCTACTTAAACCCCCACCCACCTAGGAAAAACTTGAACGAAAAACAAATAAACCTCTCCAAACAAACCTGATTGGAAAAAACAATGAAAAACAAGCTCAAAGTAGTAAACCAATATCACCTAAAGTAAGAAAGGAGGCTATCCACAGTAGCCAGCAACCTGGTCCTTCAGGAATAAATAACAAAAAAGCTAGCAATAAAAACCATACCCAGAACAATGACATCAAACAAATCCACTCTAAGCAGACCAATGCTTTACAACCCCCAAACCACCTAATTAAGGAATCAAAAAAAAAAACAAAAAAAAAAAACAACACCACAACTAATCAACAAAACAACACAGGCAGACAGCTTACTCAGGAAAAGGTAAAGGACCAATGAAATTTAAACCTAAATCGATTCCACCTCAAACAACTACTACCCAAGCTGAATTAAACAACGATAGGTCCATCACAAACCAACCCATATACCAAACAAAACTACCCCAAATTATCACTCATTTGACCACACACTCTAAGTAGCAAAAACAAACAACTGCTTAACCTAAGTACAACCACCATAACGACAACCCTTACTAAAACTCACCAGGGCCAATGCAAAATAATTAGACCTAAAACAAACTACATTATAACTGAATGCAGCACGCTAGTACAAGTTGAGGAAGCCCTCCAAATTGAAAACATAGGACCTTTCCAAGTCAAAATGGACAGGCACTGTCAAACCCAAAACAGAACTAAAAATACAACTATCCTAAATGTAGCATCAAACAACAATCAAGCTAAATTGACAACAAATACAGAACAACCCATTAAAACCCGATAAACAATATTCAAAAAAGTATTGACACTCCAAGGGTACAACAAAGATCTAAACAATGAAACCTTACTTCAGAAACTTCAGGCAAATGGCACCCAAATTTCCAAAACATACAGGTTAAAAAGCGTCAAAGGTCAGGAAACCTCCAAAGCTGTACTAGAAGCATCAGAACCTATGCCTTCATTAATCAAACTTGGCCCTCCGGAGTACGACATCGTTTAGAACCTTTCATAAATAAACCCCGTTTTTGCACTAAATGTCAACATTGGGGACATTTTGTCCTCAAATGCCGATTCCAACATAGATGTCAACACTGCGGAGGCAAACACATAGGTACATGCCATACCAAAAAACAAAAATGTCCTAACTGTAGGGAAGAACGCCGTCCCAGATCACCAGAATGCAGGTATACTATAAAAGAGAAAATCATCAACTCAAAACATCTTACTTACCGAAAAGCCAAAACAGTTTCAAACAAAACAAACCAGCCACCTAAACAACCCAAAATTGATGCAGCCAAACAACTCCAAAATTTCAGCACAACAGTCCAGATAAAACCCACCCCATACATTAAGGAAAATAAACCCCAACCAAATGAGTAGCCACTCAAACAGAAAGCAAACAGGGGAAAAAAATCAGCCAAAAACATTTCAGGAAATAAGGAAAAATTAGAGCAAATAACCATAGCTAAAGCACACTCAATAAATGAAACACTAAAGGGACGCAAAAACAATATTAAACTCCATGACATGCAAGATATCCTAATGTCACTCATGGGCATTCTCACTAATATGGGACAATGGGCATCAACTAGTACAAAAATGTTTAGCACCAACCATGGATAACACAAGTAAAAACGAACTAACCATCTGGCAATGGAACTGTAGAGGGTTATTCAAAAACCTCCCTAAGCTGCAACAAAAAGTCAATCAATCGTATAATGAACCAGATATTATATGTATCCAGGAAACTCTTTTAACTGACAAAAACAAACGATTACTCAAAATTAAAGGCTACTCAACTGGATTATTTAAGCATCACCCCAATGGCCAAAAAAGGAGGGGGTCTAGCAGTTTTCGCCATAGACACACTAACCTATGTAGAAGTATTAACATTTCCAGTTGCCACAAACAATAATAACAACATTGGATTTCAAACAATTCTGGTATGTACAGGTAAAACAAATATCCAAATTACTAACCTTTACGACCCAGGAAGCAGTAACCCCGCAATCAGCCCAAACACCTTACACCAACTTACTAAAGCTACAAACAACAACTTAATCATATGTGGCGACTTCAATGCCCACAGTGAATTATGGGGAGAGAATAGGAATGACATAAGGGAGAAAACAATCGAAGAGTGGATAACCAATCACAACATAGTCATCCTGAACTAAACCCTGAAAATTGATCCCTCACAGCCATAGATCCAACTATATGCACCGCTAATTTAGCGCAAATTATAAACTGGGGAGTAGATCAAGAAGACACACTAGGAAGCGATCATTACCCAATCATTATCACTATTCAAACTAAAACCCAACATAGAGCCATTGAAGTCCCTCCTAGATGGAATTACGATCAAGCTAAGTGGGATCAATTTAAAATTATGATAAACAAAATAAATGTAGACAACTTAGAAGATCCAAATATCAATAATTATCACGACAAAATAATGAATGTCATCTTAGATGCAGCTAATCTAAATATCCCTAAAGTAAAAAATAACCAACCAAAACAATGCCATGGTGGAATGAGCAGTGCACAACAGCGCATAAGGCCAAAAAATAAATTTAAACGTACCGAAAATTCACTAGACTATCGTCAATACAAAGATAAAGAAAAATTACTGAAAAATACAATTAAATCAGCTAAGGATAAAACATGGCAAGCTTTCTGTTCTAAATTAAACATCAATACTAACACAAAGCAAGTCTGGGATAAAATCAAAGCAATTAGGGGAAAAACAACCCATTCAACCCCCAAAATAAGAGGTGCATTATCCAATAAGGAAAAAGCAAATATTCTAGCTAATTATTTCTCAAACATGAGCAGTAATAACAACCATACTAAAAAATTCCAAAAGCATAGGCTAGACGTAGAAAAAACACAAAAACATCTATTTCAAGAACTAGGAACACATAATTCCAACTTAAATAATGAAATCACATTATGTGAATGGGATAAAGCACTTGCCTCTAAAAAAGAAACATCCCCAGGTAAAGACCAAATAGGCTATAAAATTTACAAAAACCTACCCAGCAATATTACCAAAAGCAATTATCAAGCTATTAAATAGAATCTGGGACGCTAGTCAACTACCCAACAATTGGAAGCAAGCCATAGTAATTCCCATTCCTAAACCAGGTAAAGACCCCAATGACCTAAATTCCTATAGACCCATCTCCCTCACAAATAAAATATGTAAATTAATGGAAACTATAATCTCAAACAGATTGAAACACCATCTCGGAAACAACTCCCTACTATCCGAAAATCAATGTGGCTTTCGAAACAAACGCTCCACCATAGACCAATTATTCCGACTAGAAGCTGACATAAAAAAGCATTCAACTCAATGAGAAAAACCGATAAAAATCTTATAGCGATTTTTCGTGACCTGGGAAAGGCCTTTGACCTGATATGGACAAAGGAGTTCATTGCCAAACTTAACCGTTTCGGAACAACGGGGCGATTTTTTAACTGGATCAGAACTTCTTGTCAGGTCGCAAAATTATTACAAGAGTAGAAAACACACTATCCGAAGAATTTACATTAGAAAACGGCACTCCCAGGGGAGTGTACTCAACCCCATACTCTTCAACCTAATGATGAACGACCTAGACCAAAACCTGGCCTCCACCAAAATCAGCCTATCACAATTTGCCGACGATAGTGGCATCTGGAGGGCCGGCAACCCCGCTAGCAAACAAGTTATAAAAGAAATTCAACAAAACTTAGACAACATAGGGAAATGGACAGACAAATGGGGATTCAAAATCTCACACGAAAAAACAGTAGTCATCATCTTCTCCCCTAAACGTAATTATAAACTAGAATATCCAAATTTATATATCCAGGGACACATAATTAAATACGTTAAGGTGGCTAGATTCCTAGGAATGTATTTCGACAATAATTTATCATGGAAACACCACATAGAACACTTAATTAAAAATTGCAGTAATGATTTACATCTACTAAGAAATCTAAAGGAACATCCTGGCAAACTAATCAGGAAACTCTACTACTAATATATAAGTCACTAATTAGAGCCAAAATGGACTATTGATGTCAAGTATACAACTCAGCCAAGCAAACACTTTTACAAAAAATAGACTCCATACAACGTAAAGCACTAATCGTGTGCACCGGAGCACTCCCGTCTACTTCACTAGACGGGCTTCAGATCCTAACGGGGGAAAACCATTATACTTGAGAAGGCAAGAAATTACTATGTGGTACTCAATTAGACTAAATAACCACCCAAATACATCCCCACCAAAATTGCCATAAATAAATGTAACATCACATTTAGACATAAACTAGTACCAGATATACCTGGCGGTAAACTAGTCCTTGAACTCAGGGAGAAATTACCTATCCTTGAGCAACAGGAGGAATACACAAAACTGCCCGACCCAACACCTTGGTCACAAATCAACCCAAGGATAAACACCAAGGCTACCGAATACGGTAATAAACTCGATCAGGAACTAAGACTTAAAACAGTTATAACAAACGACATTGAAATGTCGTACGATGGATTCACTAAAGTCTATACGGACGGATCCAAAACAATTGATCCACCTAGAACAGCAGCTGCAATAGTTATCCCAGAACACAATATCCAAATGGGATCCAGATTACCAGATCACTGTTTAATATACACCACTGAATTCTGGGGGATCATTGAAGCTCTCAAATTGATCGTAGAACATAACATACTAAACACTATCATAGTAAACGACTCCCTTAGTGTAATCACTCCAATTAAAAATCAACACACTAGGAAAAGGGAGCTTTTCCTTGACAGGGCCTTCTGTATGCTTAAAGAATTATTCAAAAAAACCAAATAGTTGAATTTATGTGGATACCATCGCATATAGGAGTCTCTGGAAACGAACAAGCCGACAAAGTCGGAAAAATTAAATTAGTAGATCACAGTCCAGCCCCACTAAAATATAGTACCACAATGCTTTGTCAAAAACAATATAAACCAAAAATGGCAGGGACATTGAAATAACTCCACCAAAGGCAGGAAACTGTATTCACTCCTAACAACAGTAGATCGATCCATTAAACCACCAAAAAGCACCTTTATAGACCAAAAAATTATCAACCGAATAATGACAGGAAAAGCTAGGCTATCAGGGAGCTTTGGCAAATATATCAGCCCCAAACCAGCAAACATAAATTATCATAGCTGTCATACTGTAGAAGATCTAAACCATATATTCAATGATTGCGCAAAATACAGGAAAGCAAGGAACAACTTCCAGAAAGCTCAAAAAGAAATCAGATCACCCTATAAATACCCTGACTTCCTACATACATCTAATCCAAATAAGCCCTTACCTATTCAAAATATATTAAGATTTCTAGGAACCACAGGACTCAAAAATAAGATATAATCAATAATCAGTAGCTTAATTAAATAATCATTCAAAGCCCATATCGAACTCAGGTAAATAATTATCACGGCCGACTAGGTCTCGCGGGTTCACAGGCCGACACAGCCGTTCACATCACACGGGCACTGCTCTTAACATGGGTTCATTGAAGAGCACTCCACTTCACATGGGTTCATTGAAATCGCCCACTCAAATCTAGTAAAAACCGCACCAAAAATAATATTCAAATTTAAGGGGAAAAAGAAGAAGAAAAAAATCCCTAACTTACACTCTCTTAACCCCATTCTATATCTCTCCTTCTAATTATTAATTTAAAAAAAAAATAGCACATGATATTATCCTTTTCATCTTTGGCAACAATAATTATCTAAATTCAAATTTCGACGCAACCATCAACCTGGATCCAGTGGACACCGACTAGGACAGCAGATGATAACCTCCCTGCGCTTATCCTCCCTTTCCACATCCGGACACCGAAAATAAATTTCCGATATATTGACATAAAAATGAGTGAGTGCAGGTAAATTCCCACTCAACCAAACAGGTAAACAGAAATATTTTATTAGTATCATGAGTGCGTGGGTCCATTCCCTCTCATGAATCGGCCCTCCAGTCAGACTGCAATGGGTCCCACAAAGATCCCGCCGCTGAAGGCTAAAATTATCAGTGCACCGTGTGCACATAAACGCCTGGGGATGAAGCTCTCATTCCTTTTCCCAGGAACACTTAACAGGTCGCCATGCGATCAGAAACTAGTGGCACATGCACATATGTGCGAAAGCCACTTAAATCCAAGTAAGTAAGTAAGAAACTATATCAACAAATCCTTTTCTTTGATCTAAAGAATACGAGATTTTGAAATTATTAGATCCAACAAATATAACACAAAATCCGAAACATAATAAAAGAACACTTTTCATCAAAAATTCACAATGATAAGAACAAGAAAAAGGCGCGTGACTGAATGTTTTCAATCAAGTTTGTGTCTTTACAAATTTCAATCCGTTTTTCTTATCAAGCTCGGTACTTTATAAGTGCTTAGGTACATCCACAACAGAACTAAAGCCTTAAACACACTACCTACATGTTTTTGTTTTCTATCACGTCCGTGTGATAGAGGTTTTCGATCCCTTATGGGATGCTTAGGTATTTCAAAAGTAACTATGAAATGACTTGAAACATACACCAGAAAATTATACAACTTTACTAAATCATAATTGTAACTAACAAAATAATAACTCTCTCTTGATAAGTATGCCATCATATGTGCACTCTAAAGAGAAATTACTAGAGGGAGATTTAGGACTAACACAGACAATTTCAATCCCTATATCAGGTCCTAAGGCATTTTCAAGTAAAAGCTTAAAGCACAAAACAATATTTTCCATGACGTCCGCGTGATGGAATATTTCAGTCCTCTTTCAGTCACAAAAGTGCAACAATACAAAAATAATTGGACAACAATATGCCATGGCATATAGAAAAACTAGATAACAAATAACAAAATGCAACTCATGGTACAAAGATACTATGCATATAGACACTTTATTATTTTTATTTAACACATATTTTGGATACGATTCAAAATTATACACAGACAGGATTAGATAAAAAAAAAGAAGAAGATTTGACCTAGATAGAGCCGTCCATACACGAAAAGGGGACTCAATACAACAGAACACACATAAGCACACATCACACTGGACTGAAATGACTCTAGCAGAGTCACTGCTCAATATTAAAACAACAGGGGAAGGGAAGGAAAACCACCCTAGAACTTAAATAGTCCCCAGGGTGGATAGTACTCCCCTAGGTTCAAAGTAAGGAAGGATAGAAACCAGCCCAATGCCAGCCCAGGCATAGGGAAGGGAGTACAACCGACCAAACTATAATGGGATAATTTAAACTCTATCATATGATGAACACAACTTAGACTAACCCTGACTAATTTTTTTATCTTTATTCTTTTAGGAGACAAACAAACTTATAACACCTTATAGGTGGATAAGGATACACAAAGCATAAAATATCATTAGAAAACCAGGGTGTCACTTCTAAGTCTAAACCAATTAAATGTGTTGGGATGAGACTAAGAGGTGTCAGCATAGTAGTGACAAACTGGGGATCCCCAGCCCTCTACTTCCGAAGACTTCAAACATAATCAATAGATTAAAAAAAATAGAACCTGAACCCAAAAGAGTGTGGGAGGCTCTATATATTTACTGGTTTGGCTTCTCTTTAAGAAACAGACCGGAAATGTACCGAAATAATAATCTAAAAAGAAAACTAACAGTCTCAAATAAATTTAGGTATATAAAAGACATTTTAATAAAATATAGAGACATAAAAGAACTATGGCTAATGGAGACAAAACTAACTTACGACTGGATTAGAGAAGATACAACAACAAAAAAATAAAGTGCAGGGTAGAAAGGGCAAACTGGGGAATCAACTGGACTCAAACTTGATCAAACTGGGCAAAAATAAGGTCAATAAAAACACAAAGTTTAATCTTCAAATACTTACACGACGCCTGGCTTATGGGTTAAGACGCTGTTAAACGTCGGATGATAAATTTTATACCAAAATGTCCGCTAAGCAAAATAGCAAATTTCAGCAAACTCCATGCAATTACTGAATGTGATAAAACAAAAATTAATAGGCAAACACTAATTATTGAAATAGGCAAAAAATATAAATATCATAGAAATGATATGTTATATTTGGATGTAAAGTATGACAATAAAACAATTTTACAAATAATAAACTACATAATTACGACAATGTTATCCTGTGGCCAAGTGATAAAAATAAAAAAATAACCAATTGTAATATTTTTATTTTATTTTTTTACTTTTTATACCAATAATAGCAAACTTTCAAGGGGAAACTAGGTACAGGGGAACGCCTTGTGGGAGAAGTATAACGCACTGACGCCGCAGGGCTAAGTCACAAGGCACCACGCGAAGTGAGAAGGCCTGCGGGAGAGCGATGGAAAAGCCCACAGGGCGGAAATGGACAAACAAAACAAGTACACGGGGACTAACACATATAATGAACAAAGATCGCTAATAACCAAACGGGACTAACCTCAATTTCAAATATTCTTTCGAAATTTCTGAACTTCCAAATAAGAAAGGAGAAGACGTAGGTGCGCAGATAAGGGAAGCATATACAAATAAATAAAATGCGGCTTTATTACTCGGACTATGCCAACTCCAATATTAAAGATTAACGAGAAAACGACACACCATGATCACCCACATGAGATATTAGCTTTCTTTTCTTATTAAAAATTTTAATGCACCGTTTTCTCTCCAAAATTAAAAAAAAATTAACAAAAAATAAAAATAAGGAGATGAGAGGAGGGGGATAAGAGGGGAATTCGGTAAGACACCCAATAAAAGGATGTCACCGCCAATGCGGACTGCAACCCTCATCTAATACCCCAACTCGGAACAAATTTCTTGTCTCCAAAATACAGATCTTAACAATTCTAAAGAAAACAAAAATATGGAGAAAAACTTCAGGGGAAATATGATATACTGCCGTCCTAACACAAACTCTATAGCAAAACATACAATAAGCAAAACACATATAGTATACATAGGACATAGGCGACCTCTAGCAAAGGTCACTGAAATAAAAACAAAGGGGAAAAGGAGTTTCCGACTAGGAACAAAACCTATGTCGGAGGAACCACCCGTCAGATAACACTCAAAATTTCTAAATAAACAAATTTTGAACTAATTTTTTTTTAATAAAAGATAACAAACCTACACACCTGCGGTTGATACAAATACACATAAAAACAATTTTATTTTTTTCGAAAATGGGGTGGGGGGCGATGTGATGTTTTACCCCAACCCCTTGTATTATACATGTATTTATAAGTCTGTAAGTGGAGCCAGGTAAGCTTTGTTTTTCCAAGTACCTAAGTTGGCTGATCCTCTTACGTAACCCAGTCTTTGTTTGAGCTCTTGAGTGGAAATCTGGCGGGAATCTTTGTACATGGGAACACGTGACGTAGACAACTTCAAAGAGCCGGAAGCCGACAATGGTAGGCTGGACAGTACATGGGGACACACAGACTGACATTTTTATGATTGACAGTTCGATCAAATGACCAGAGTCCGTCGCCATCCAATCGGGATGCGTTGTAGGTGGGACTTGATTCGAGAAACTGGCATAAGACTTGTACAAGCCTGAAATTCGTCAGTTGGTGTTTAAGAGTCGCAGTGACACACACTCCGTTAGCCATTCGTAAAAATTGGCGGAATTTAGGAAATTCATGAAATAGCTTCGATCAGGTAAGTTTGATGTTACGTTGATTCTGCTTGATACGACTGCTGTTAATTGAAGAGAATTTGTCGTATGTATACATTTTACTTGTATTGAAGTATGAATAGTTAATTATGACCTTAATATTTTGCATTTTTTTCATGACTTTAGCTAGTACTTTTGTTTACGATTGATTACGATGTTGATTCGTTGCATCATTATTCATAATGTTACTATGTACACCTTATTGGTGAGGCGAAAATGTTCTCTTCTTTCGCTAGTAATATGTGTGCATATTATTTCGTGGATTATTACGTTTACGCCCTTTTGAAAGGACGATTTGTATTTGTGAAGAATTGTATTGCTCGCTAGCCGCTATAAGAATTAATATTGTAATTCTTTGCGTAGTTATATTTTGGTAGACAAGAAATTTGTTTTTTTTGCCATTGAGTAACGGGTTGCCGTTTATCACCCTTTGAATGTGAATATTGTGGATTTGGTACGCTTGTGTAGGAAATATATATAAATATATATAAATATATAGATAGTCATATTACTAATCGTAGTAATATTTTAGTACAATCATATTTGAAATATTTTGTATGTATATACTGATAGGGCTCAGTATGTAGATATTTGAATCCTTTGTGTGATTGTGTTATGGCGCCATTTTTGTAAGCGGCGGAAGTGTATGGGAATTTCGATGTGTGCGCATGCGCGACCCAAATGTCCCGCCTTAAACTGATGGTTCAGTTCAGTGACGTAGTGTGAGGGAAGATTTTTATAACCCTATGCTAATGCATTATACCTTTCAACAGGAAGCTTTCGGGGGACGAGAGAAGTTCAGAGAATTTCGGGTGACGGTGAGAGATACCGAGTGAATTTCGGGTGACCTCAAGGGATACCCTCAAGGGTTCCGGATACTAGAAGAGGAACCGGAAGTCAAGATAACGGCAAGGAACAAGGATTATAGAAGAGGAAGCGGAAGTGGAGATCACGAAAGGAGAGAAAGACAAGGGAACGAAGAGATTTAGATGAGTAGCACTCAAGAAGGGAAAAATCTCCTCACACTGTGAACTTAAATGATGATCAAAGGGATCATTGGATGAAAGAGAGACATTGATTACTTTAAATTCTTTTAAATTTCATTTATTAAATTGTTATTGTTTAAATTTCATCTTTGTATTTCTTTTAATTTAACTGTCGGCATTGCTGACTGGGGGCTCGTAGCCATAAATATATTTAGTCAATAAATAATATAGTGTCCAGAATTAACCTTCTGAATAAGGACCAGGGGAACTTCTCATAACTCGTTAAAGTCTATAAGAAGAACCCCACCCCTAGACAACCAGGACACCCCCACAGTGGGCGCTTCGTCCGGGATATGAATTAGACATATATATTATTTTGGGACTTAAAGTTATTGGTAGAAGTATTAGTGAACAGTGTGAGATATTTTCCATTCTTTGTATTTGAAATTTTGTGATTTTCTCATCTTGTATTTTATTGTCATATGTGCAGGCTTTGTAGATCTTCCATTCATAGCAGTACGTGTGAAGCAGATATCGAACAAATATCTTACCTGAACGAAACTAGTTGTTGTCGACAGGTAAGTATTTAAACTGGTATTACAAATATCTGTATATTGTTTGAATTTTGAGACAAGGTATCACTTTACATTAGTATAATGGCTACCGAACGACAAATGATAAAGGAATACCGCGCCATGGGGTCGGAAGATCTGGGATACGAGGGAGATCGCCTGGCAACCTTTATAGAAGAAAGGATCAAGGAATGGAAGGCCGAAAAAGCAGCGGAAAGAGAAGCCCATAGAGAACTAGCCAAGATAGCAGCGGACCAAGAGTTAGCCAGACTCGCTCACACTCTGGAGATGGAAAGGGTCAGAGTTGAAGCTAGGACCAACGGACGGGACGACGCCAGTACAAGCTCTGGAACAACCGGCCGACCTTTCATCGACCACCGGATAGTCCAGATCAACATGTCACGCTTCAATGATAGGGAGGAGGCTATTGACGATTTTCTCGTCCAGTTTGAGAAACTCGCACGCGCTCATCAGGTCCCTGAACAGCACTGGGCCATTAATGTCTCAGCCTTTTTGCAAGGTGCAGCTCGGGAAGTCTACCACGGCTTAACTGCAGAAGAGGCTGATGACTACACTGCCCTCAAGAAGGCGCTTCTCTGCCATTACCGGCTGACCGCCGAGACTTACCGGAAACTTTTCCGGGACTCGGTGAAAAAGGTAACAGAGACCCACTCTCAATTCCACAACCGTGTTCGAGGTTTATTTGAGAAGTGGATGAAAATGGCCGAAGTCGAACGCACGTACGAAGGGCTACGCGAGGTAATACTCAAGGAACATGTCCTGGGTACTTACCGTCGCGAGTTGA
Organism: Sinohyriopsis cumingii; assembly: GCA_028554795.2. Taxonomy (NCBI): domain Eukaryota; kingdom Metazoa; phylum Mollusca; class Bivalvia; order Unionida; family Unionidae; genus Sinohyriopsis; species Sinohyriopsis cumingii. The sequence continues at coordinate 145,851,419 of CM068827.1, forward strand.
CAGTTTTCTTAGCAGAAAGAGAACACCGGACGCTCGAAGAGATCGCTAACATGGCGGAGCGATACGAGCAGGCGCACTCGAAGAGTGGAGGTTCCGGGGTTGCTGACCGACCCCGACCCTCTGAGTCGCGTCGTATGGGGGAGGTTGAGCCGGCTGTCCGTAACCGTCAGGGCGACGGGAAGGTCGGAGGGGCACCTACAGGTAGGGCTGCCGACTATCGACCTGGACAGGCCTCACCCACGAAACCAGGACTTGCAAGTCGGCGAGGGCCGCCGACATGTTTTAATTGCAAGCGCCTGGGGCATTTTGCCAGGGACTGTCCCAAGGGCAGGCAGACCCAGGTGAATGTCGTAGCTAAGAAGGAATGTGTGCCGGAAGCGAGTCGCAACCCAGCCAACCTTGCGGCCGCAACTGTCAATGGTGAAGGCGCCACCATCTTGTATGACACTGGGTGTAGCGTCCCCGCGCTTGTCGACAAGAAATATGTCAAGCCGGAGGACTATACAGGGGAGGTGATAGAAGTTCAGTACGCGAACTGCGCGCGTGACTCATTACCAGGAGCTGTCATTGACCTCGATTCACCATACGTGAAGGGGAAAATTGAAGCTGCTTGCTTGGAGGGGCTATCACATGACGTCATATTGGGTTGCCGTTATGTGTTACCCCAGCCGAACCCCGAAACCTGCACACCTATGCCAGTGAGTGCTGTTGAAACCAGGGCCATGAGTCGACAGCCGAAACAAAAGCCAATCCAAGTTACATCGACACCGGTTAGTAATGTTATTCCAGCGGAGTTAAGGAAGCTGCAACAGGAGGACGTAACTCTGGCGCAGTTGCACAAACACGCAGAAGCGGGAACAGAAAGGGAAACTCCGAACGGCGAGGTGAAGTTTGTCTACAAGAAGGGAATCTTGTATCGCCACGCCAGGAAACACAACGAACACTTCAAGCAAGTCGTCGTGCCAAAGGAAAAGCGTTGCGAAGTACTGAAACTTGCACACGAGAGTCTCATGGGTGGACACATGGGAATTGCTAAGACGCGTGACCGTCTTGTAAAAGAGTTTTACTGGCCAGGGGTCCAGGGAGACGCAAAACGGTTCTGTCTCTCCTGTGACAAATGCCAGAGAATGGCACCGAAAACGGATCAGCAACCCATCCCTTTGGGGAGTACGCCCCTTATCGATGAACCATTTAGACGTGTTGCCATGGATTTAATCGGACCGATAAAACCCGCGTCTGCGCACGGAAATCGATATATTTTAACGGTTGTCGATTATGCTACACGCTATCCGGAGGCCGTTGCGTTGCGTAACATTGACACGGAAACCGTCGCGGAAGCTCTGTTTGCGATCTGGTCAAGAGTCGGAGTGCCCGACGAGATCTTGACCGATCAAGGAACACAATTTATGAGTCGTGTGATGGCGGAGGTGAATCGTCTCATGTCGATTAAACACCTCACGACTACACCGTATCACCCCCAATGTAACGGATTGGTCGAACGGTTTAATGGGACCTTGAAAACCACGCTCAAGAAATTGTGCGAAGGCCGCCCCAAGGATTGGGACCGGTATATTCCGGCCATGCTTTTTGCATACCGGGAAGTACCGCAAGCGAGTTTGGGGTTCTCTCCCTTTGAACTCTTGTACGGGAGAACCGTACGCGGCCCAATCGCCGTACTGAGACAGCTGTGGACAGACGACCACGCTGTAGAGGAAGTACGCACTACCTACCAGTACGTCGCGGACTTGCGCAACAAACTGGAAGAGGTTTGTTCTCTCGCGCAAGAAAATCTCAAACGAGCTAAGGCGCAACAGGCGAAAAATTACAATAAGCGCGCAAAACCACGTCAGTTTGAGGTAGGGGACAAAGTGTTGTTGTTGTTGCCCCAGGAACACAACAAGTTGCAAGTTTCCTGGAGGGGTCCATACGTCGTCACCAAGAAGGTCGGAGGTCAAACCTACCGGATACAGCTACCGACGAAAGAGAAATTGTACCATGCCAATTTGCTCAAGAGGTACCGGGAAAGGGAGACCGCCAGCGATTTTGTTGTCGCAGCGATAGTCACCGAGGATATCGAAGGCGATACGGAAGGTGCTAACACTGTCCCGAGCTGTCCATTAACGAGGGCCGAGACTCCGTCGAACGTGGAGTGTGACCCCATGTTAACTGAAGGGCAGCGGAACGAGATAGAGACCTTGCTGGCCGGATATTCCGACGTGCTAACAGAAAAACCCGGGAGGACGACGCTTGTCGAGTTCGGGTTAAAGATGGTGGACGACCGACCAGTTCAGCGTAAACCCTACCCCTTGCCCCACGCGAAACGACAAGTTGTAAGGGAAGAAATCGAGCAGATGATTGCTCTGGGAGTAATCGAACCTGCCGACTCTCCGTACAGCTCACCAGTAGTCTTAGTGCAGAAGAAGGACGGCACCCATCGGTTCTGCGTCGACTACCGGAAGCTGAATCAGGTGACAGAATTTCAAGTTGAAATGCTACCTGACCCCGAACATATCTTCGCTTCGGTCTCGAAAGCGAAATATTTTTCCAAACTGGATTTGTCCAAGGGGTATTGGAAAATTCCGGTAAGGAAAGAAGACCGACCGAAGCTTGCTTTTGCTACTCCCGACGGGACATACCAATGGTTGGTGATGCCGTTCGGGGTACAAAACGCGCCCAGCGTCTTTACCAGAATGATGCGGAAGTTGTTGGAGCCCTTGCACGATCAGGGTGTCCACAACTTCATGGATGACCTCTTGTTAGCTACAGAGACATGGGGTGAACACCTCGCTCTGTTAGCTGACGTTTTGGAGCGGCTACGTCAGGAGGGCTTGACAGCCCGCCCTTCCAAATGTCACCTTGGTTTCCGGACATTAGACTATTTAGGACATACCCTGAGCCAAGGCACGCTGTCTCCAGAGAAGTCGAAGGTGGAGCAGTTGAGAAACGCCGCACGCCCCACCACGAAAACGGAAGTGAGGTCATTCCTGGGACTGGCCGGATATTACCGGAGGTATGTCACTAATTTCAGCGCGATTGCGGGCCCGTTGTCTGACCTAACCTAGAAACGGACCCCGAGTAAGTTCGTTTGGACAGATGCGTGTGAGCACGCATTCCAAACGCTAAAGGATAGACTTACATCCGACGCCGTTGTTCGTCTACCGGACTTGGATAAAGAATTCGTTCTGCGCACCGATGCATGCGACACGGGACTGGGAGCAGTACTGCTCCAGGAGCATGACAAGACGCTTTTTCCTGTCGCATACGGCAGCCGGAAGTTGTCTGCTGCCGAGAAGAATTACTCAGTATCGGAGAGGGAATGTCTCGGAATCGTGTTCGGCATATCACGGTTCGAGCGATACCTATATGGACGTAAGTTCATATTGGAGACCGACCACCAACCACTCGCCTATCTGGCGCAGGCAAAGTTGTCCAATGGTCGATTGATGCGATGGTCGCTGTTTTTACAGCAGTACCAGATGCAGATCAGATACGTGAAAGGATCTGAAAACGTAGGAGCAGATTTCATGAGTAGAAGCGCCGAAATGATATAGATCATTTGTTATATTTTCGTGTTCATACTCAGTTTAACATTTAGTTCATTTTGCTGATTTTGTTCTTTATATCGTGTAACACTTTTGCTTTTTTAGTTTGAGTGAATAAAATCCTGATTTTATTCTCAAGCGTGGGGGGATGTGATGTTTTACCCCAACCCCTTGTATTATACATGTATTTATAAGTCTGTAAGTGGAGCCAGGTAAGCTTTGTTTTTCCAAGTACCTAAGTTGGCTGATCCTCTTACGTAACCCAGTCTTTGTTTGAGCTCTTGAGTGGAAATCTGGCGGGAATCTTTGTACATGGGAACACGTGACGTAGACAACTTCAAAGAGCCGGAAGCCGACAATGGTAGGCTGGACAGTACATGGGGACACACAGACTGACATTTTTATGATTGACAGTTCGATCAAATGACCAGAGTCCGTCGCCATCCAATCGGGATGCGTTGTAGGTGGGACTTGATTCGAGAAACTGGCATAAGACTTGTACAAGCCTGAAATTCGTCAGTTGGTGTTTAAGAGTCGCAGTGACACACACTCCGTTAGCCATTCGTAAAAATTGGCGGAATTTAGGAAATTCATGAAATAGCTTCGATCAGGTAAGTTTGATGTTACGTTGATTCTGCTTGATACGACTGCTGTTAATTGAAGAGAATTTGTCGTATGTATACATTTTACTTGTATTGAAGTATGAATAGTTAATTATGACCTTAATATTTTGCATTTTTTTCATGACTTTAGCTAGTACTTTTGTTTACGATTGATTACGATGTTGATTCGTTGCATCATTATTCATAATGTTACTATGTACACCTTATTGGTGAGGCGAAAATGTTCTCTTCTTTCGCTAGTAATATGTGTGCATATTATTTCGTGGATTATTACGTTTACGCCCTTTTGAAAGGACGATTTGTATTTGTGAAGAATTGTATTGCTCGCTAGCCGCTATAAGAATTAATATTGTAATTCTTTGCGTAGTTATATTTTGGTAGACAAGAAATTTGTTTTTTTTGCCATTGAGTAACGGGTTGCCGTTTATCACCCTTTGAATGTGAATATTGTGGATTTGGTACGCTTGTGTAGGAAATATATATAAATATATATAAATATATAGATAGTCATATTACTAATCGTAGTAATATTTTAGTACAATCATATTTGAAATATTTTGTATGTATATACTGATAGGGCTCAGTATGTAGATATTTGAATCCTTTGTGTGATTGTGTTATGGCGCCATTTTTGTAAGCGGCGGAAGTGTATGGGAATTTCGATGTGTGCGCATGCGCGACCCAAATGTCCCGCCTTAAACTGATGGTTCAGTTCAGTGACGTAGTGTGAGGGAAGATTTTTATAACCCTATGCTAATGCATTATACCTTTCAACAGGAAGCTTTCGGGGGACGAGAGAAGTTCAGAGAATTTCGGGTGACGGTGAGAGATACCGAGTGAATTTCGGGTGACCTCAAGGGATACCCTCAAGGGTTCCGGATACTAGAAGAGGAACCGGAAGTCAAGATAACGGCAAGGAACAAGGATTATAGAAGAGGAAGCGGAAGTGGAGATCACGAAAGGAGAGAAAGACAAGGGAACGAAGAGATTTAGATGAGTAGCACTCAAGAAGGGAAAAATCTCCTCACACTGTGAACTTAAATGATGATCAAAGGGATCATTGGATGAAAGAGAGACATTGATTACTTTAAATTCTTTTAAATTTCATTTATTAAATTGTTATTGTTTAAATTTCATCTTTGTATTTCTTTTAATTTAACTGTCGGCATTGCTGACTGGGGGCTCGTAGCCATAAATATATTTAGTCAATAAATAATATAGTGTCCAGAATTAACCTTCTGAATAAGGACCAGGGGAACTTCTCATAACTCGTTAAAGTCTATAAGAAGAACCCCACCCCTAGACAACCAGGACACCCCCACAGTGGGCGCTTCGTCCGGGATATGAATTAGACATATATATTATTTTGGGACTTAAAGTTATTGGTAGAAGTATTAGTGAACAGTGTGAGATATTTTCCATTCTTTGTATTTGAAATTTTGTGATTTTCTCATCTTGTATTTTATTGTCATATGTGCAGGCTTTGTAGATCTTCCATTCATAGCAGTACGTGTGAAGCAGATATCGAACAAATATCTTACCTGAACGAAACTAGTTGTTGTCGACAGGTAAGTATTTAAACTGGTATTACAAATATCTGTATATTGTTTGAATTTTGAGACAAGGTATCACTTTACATTAGTATAATGGCTACCGAACGACAAATGATAAAGGAATACCGCGCCATGGGGTCGGAAGATCTGGGATACGAGGGAGATCGCCTGGCAACCTTTATAGAAGAAAGGATCAAGGAATGGAAGGCCGAAAAAGCAGCGGAAAGAGAAGCCCATAGAGAACTAGCCAAGATAGCAGCGGACCAAGAGTTAGCCAGACTCGCTCACACTCTGGAGATGGAAAGGGTCAGAGTTGAAGCTAGGACCAACGGACGGGACGACGCCAGTACAAGCTCTGGAACAACCGGCCGACCTTTCATCGACCACCGGATAGTCCAGATCAACATGTCACGCTTCAATGATAGGGAGGAGGCTATTGACGATTTTCTCGTCCAGTTTGAGAAACTCGCACGCGCTCATCAGGTCCCTGAACAGCACTGGGCCATTAATGTCTCAGCCTTTTTGCAAGGTGCAGCTCGGGAAGTCTACCACGGCTTAACTGCAGAAGAGGCTGATGACTACACTGCCCTCAAGAAGGCGCTTCTCTGCCATTACCGGCTGACCGCCGAGACTTACCGGAAACTTTTCCGGGACTCGGTGAAAAAGGTAACAGAGACCCACTCTCAATTCCACAACCGTGTTCGAGGTTTATTTGAGAAGTGGATGAAAATGGCCGAAGTCGAACGCACGTACGAAGGGCTACGCGAGGTAATACTCAAGGAACATGTCCTGGGTACTTACCGTCGCGAGTTGACAGTTTTCTTAGCAGAAAGAGAACACCGGACGCTCGAAGAGATCGCTAACATGGCGGAGCGATACGAGCAGGCGCACTCGAAGAGTGGAGGTTCCGGGGTTGCTGACCGACCCCGACCCTCTGAGTCGCGTCGTATGGGGGAGGTTGAGCCGGCTGTCCGTAACCGTCAGGGCGACGGGAAGGTCGGAGGGGCACCTACAGGTAGGGCTGCCGACTATCGACCTGGACAGGCCTCACCCACGAAACCAGGACTTGCAAGTCGGCGAGGGCCGCCGACATGTTTTAATTGCAAGCGCCTGGGGCATTTTGCCAGGGACTGTCCCAAGGGCAGGCAGACCCAGGTGAATGTCGTAGCTAAGAAGGAATGTGTGCCGGAAGCGAGTCGCAACCCAGCCAACCTTGCGGCCGCAACTGTCAATGGTGAAGGCGCCACCATCTTGTATGACACTGGGTGTAGCGTCCCCGCGCTTGTCGACAAGAAATATGTCAAGCCGGAGGACTATACAGGGGAGGTGATAGAAGTTCAGTACGCGAACTGCGCGCGTGACTCATTACCAGGAGCTGTCATTGACCTCGATTCACCATACGTGAAGGGGAAAATTGAAGCTGCTTGCTTGGAGGGGCTATCACATGACGTCATATTGGGTTGCCGTTATGTGTTACCCCAGCCGAACCCCGAAACCTGCACACCTATGCCAGTGAGTGCTGTTGAAACCAGGGCCATGAGTCGACAGCCGAAACAAAAGCCAATCCAAGTTACATCGACACCGGTTAGTAATGTTATTCCAGCGGAGTTAAGGAAGCTGCAACAGGAGGACGTAACTCTGGCGCAGTTGCACAAACACGCAGAAGCGGGAACAGAAAGGGAAACTCCGAACGGCGAGGTGAAGTTTGTCTACAAGAAGGGAATCTTGTATCGCCACGCCAGGAAACACAACGAACACTTCAAGCAAGTCGTCGTGCCAAAGGAAAAGCGTTGCGAAGTACTGAAACTTGCACACGAGAGTCTCATGGGTGGACACATGGGAATTGCTAAGACGCGTGACCGTCTTGTAAAAGAGTTTTACTGGCCAGGGGTCCAGGGAGACGCAAAACGGTTCTGTCTCTCCTGTGACAAATGCCAGAGAATGGCACCGAAAACGGATCAGCAACCCATCCCTTTGGGGAGTACGCCCCTTATCGATGAACCATTTAGACGTGTTGCCATGGATTTAATCGGACCGATAAAACCCGCGTCTGCGCACGGAAATCGATATATTTTAACGGTTGTCGATTATGCTACACGCTATCCGGAGGCCGTTGCGTTGCGTAACATTGACACGGAAACCGTCGCGGAAGCTCTGTTTGCGATCTGGTCAAGAGTCGGAGTGCCCGACGAGATCTTGACCGATCAAGGAACACAATTTATGAGTCGTGTGATGGCGGAGGTGAATCGTCTCATGTCGATTAAACACCTCACGACTACACCGTATCACCCCCAATGTAACGGATTGGTCGAACGGTTTAATGGGACCTTGAAAACCACGCTCAAGAAATTGTGCGAAGGCCGCCCCAAGGATTGGGACCGGTATATTCCGGCCATGCTTTTTGCATACCGGGAAGTACCGCAAGCGAGTTTGGGGTTCTCTCCCTTTGAACTCTTGTACGGGAGAACCGTACGCGGCCCAATCGCCGTACTGAGACAGCTGTGGACAGACGACCACGCTGTAGAGGAAGTACGCACTACCTACCAGTACGTCGCGGACTTGCGCAACAAACTGGAAGAGGTTTGTTCTCTCGCGCAAGAAAATCTCAAACGAGCTAAGGCGCAACAGGCGAAAAATTACAATAAGCGCGCAAAACCACGTCAGTTTGAGGTAGGGGACAAAGTGTTGTTGTTGTTGCCCCAGGAACACAACAAGTTGCAAGTTTCCTGGAGGGGTCCATACGTCGTCACCAAGAAGGTCGGAGGTCAAACCTACCGGATACAGCTACCGACGAAAGAGAAATTGTACCATGCCAATTTGCTCAAGAGGTACCGGGAAAGGGAGACCGCCAGCGATTTTGTTGTCGCAGCGATAGTCACCGAGGATATCGAAGGCGATACGGAAGGTGCTAACACTGTCCCGAGCTGTCCATTAACAAGGGCCGAGACTCCGTCGGACGTGGAGTGTGACCCCATGTTAACTGAAGGGCAGCGGAACGAGATAGAGACCTTGCTGGCCGGATATTCCGACGTGCTAACAGAAAAACCCGGGAGGACGACGCTTGTCGAGTTCGGGTTAAAGATGGTGGACGACCGACCAGTTCAGCGTAAACCCTACCCCTTGCCCCACGCGAAACGACAAGTTGTAAGGGAAGAAATCGAGCAGATGATTGCTCTGGGAGTAATCGAACCTGCCGACTCTCCGTACAGCTCACCAGTAGTCTTAGTGCAGAAGAAGGACGGCACCCATCGGTTCTGCGTCGACTACCGGAAGCTGAATCAGGTGACAGAATTTCAAGTTGAAATGCTACCTGACCCCGAACATATCTTCGCTTCGGTCTCGAAAGCGAAATATTTTTCCAAACTGGATTTGTCCAAGGGGTATTGGAAAATTCCGGTAAGGAAAGAAGACCGACCGAAGCTTGCTTTTGCTACTCCCGACGGGACATACCAATGGTTGGTGATGCCGTTCGGGGTACAAAACGCGCCCAGCGTCTTTACCAGAATGATGCGGAAGTTGTTGGAGCCCTTGCACGATCAGGGTGTCCACAACTTCACGGATGACCTCTTGTTAGCTACAGAGACATGGGGTGAACACCTCGCTCTGTTAGCTGACGTTTTGGAGCGGCTACGTCAGGAGGGCTTGACAGCCCGCCCTTCCAAATGTCACCTTGGTTTCCGGACATTAGACTATTTAGGACATACCCTGAGCCAAGGCACGCTGTCTCCAGAGAAGTCGAAGGTGGAGCAGTTGAGAAACGCCGCACGCCCCACCACGAAAACGGAAGTGAGGTCATTCCTGGGACTGGCCGGATATTACCGGAGGTATGTCGCTAATTTCAGCGCGATTGCGGGCCCGTTGTCTGACCTAACCTAGAAACGGACCCCGAGTAAGTTCGTTTGGACAGATGCGTGTGAGCACGCATTCCAAACGCTAAAGGATAGACTTACATCCGACGCCGTTGTTCGTCTACCGGACTTGGATAAAGAATTCGTTCTGCGCACCGATGCATGCGACACGGGACTGGGAGCAGTACTGCTCCAGGAGCATGACAAGACGCTTTTTCCTGTCGCATACGGCAGCCGGAAGTTGTCTGCTGCCGAGAAGAATTACTCAGTATCGGAGAGGGAATGTCTCGGAATCGTTTTCGGCATATCACGGTTCGAGCGATACCTATATGGACGTAAGTTCATATTGGAGACCGACCACCAACCACTCGCCTATCTGGCGCAGGCAAAGTTGTCCAATGGTCGATTGATGCGATGGTCGCTGTTTTTACAGCAGTACCAGATGCAGATCAGATACGTGAAAGGATCTGAAAACGTAGGAGCAGATTTCATGAGTAGAAGCGCCGAAATGATATAGATCATTTGTTATATTTTCGTGTTCATACTCAGTTTAGCATTTAGTTCATTTTGCTGATTTTGTTCTTTATATCGTGTAACACTTTTGCTTTTTTAGTTTGAGTGAATAAAATCCTGATTTTATTCTCAAGCGTGGGGGGATGTGATGTTTTACCCCAACCCCTTGTATTATACATGTATTTATAAGTCTGTAAGTGGAGCCAGGTAAGCTTTGTTTTTCCAAGTACCTAAGTTGGTTGATCCTCTTACGTAACCCAGTCTTTGTTTGAGCTCTTGAGTGGAAATCTGGCGGGAATCTTTGTACATGGGAACACGTGACGTAGACAACTTCAAAGAGCCGGAAGCCGACAATGGTAGGCTGGACAGTACATGGGGACACACAGACTGACATTTTTATGATTGACAGTTCGATCAAATGACCAGAGTCCGTCGCCATCCAATCGGGATGCGTTGTAGGTGGGACTTGATTCGAGAAACTGGCATAAGACTTGTACAAGCCTGAAATTCGTCAGTTGGTGTTTAAGAGTCGCAGTGACACACACTCCGTTAGCCATTCGTAAAAATTGGCGGAATTTAGGAAATTCATGAAATAGCTTCGATCAGGTAAGTTTGATGTTACGTTGATTCTGCTTGATACGACTGCTGTTAATTGAAGAGAATTTGTCGTATGTATACATTTTACTTGTATTGAAGTATGAATAGTTAATTATGACCTTAATATTTTGCATTTTTTTCATGACTTTAGCTAGTACTTTTGTTTACGATTGATTACGATGTTGATTCGTTGCATCATTATTCATAATGTTACTATGTACACCTTATTGGTGAGGCGAAAATGTTCTCTTCTTTCGCTAGTAATATGTGTGCATATTATTTCGTGGATTATTACGTTTACGCCCTTTTGAAAGGACGATTTGTATTTGTGAAGAATTGTATTGCTCGCTAGCCGCTATAAGAATTAATATTGTAATTCTTTGCGTAGTTATATTTTGGTAGACAAGAAATTTGTTTTTTTTGCCATTGAGTAACGGGTTGCCGTTTATCACCCTTTGAATGTGAATATTGTGGATTTGGTACGCTTGTGTAGGAAATATATATAAATATATATAAATATATAGATAGTCATATTACTAATCGTAGTAATATTTTAGTACAATCATATTTGAAATATTTTGTATGTATATACTGATAGGGCTCAGTATGTAGATATTTGAATCCTTTGTGTGATTGTGTTATGGCGCCATTTTTGTAAGCGGCGGAAGTGTATGGGAATTTCGATGTGTGCGCATGCGCGACCCAAATGTCCCGCCTTAAACTGATGGTTCAGTTCAGTGACGTAGTGTGAGGGAAGATTTTTATAACCCTATGCTAATGCATTATACCTTTCAACAGGAAGCTTTCGGGGGACGAGAGAAGTTCAGAGAATTTCGGGTGACGGTGAGAGATACCGAGTGAATTTCGGGTGACCTCAAGGGATACCCTCAAGGGTTCCGGATACTAGAAGAGGAACCGGAAGTCAAGATAACGGCAAGGAACAAGGATTATAGAAGAGGAAGCGGAAGTGGAGATCACGAAAGGAGAGAAAGACAAGGGAACGAAGAGATTTAGATGAGTAGCACTCAAGAAGGGAAAAATCTCCTCACACTGTGAACTTAAATGATGATCAAAGGGATCATTGGGTGAAAGAGAGACATTGATTACTTTAAATTCTTTTAAATTTCATTTATTAAATTGTTATTGTTTAAATTTCATCTTTGTATTTCTTTTAATTTAACTGTCGGCATTGCTGACTGGGGGCTCGTAGCCATAAACATATTTAGTCAATAAATAATATAGTGTCCAGAATTAACCTTCTGAATAAGGACCAGGGGAACTTCTCATAACTCGTTAAAGTCTATAAGAAGAACCCCACCCCTAGACAACCAGGACACCCCCACAGGCATCTGTCTGGTCCCCCCCAAAAAAAAGCGTAGTGACAAACTCCCATATCACGAGGCTGGGAATGAGGCAACATGGAACCGATGCAAATGAAACTAACTCCAGACCGAAGGACATCACATAACTGGATTAGTCTATTAACAATTTGATAGGGGGACAACACTATGATATCATTTTCCCCCAATTTGATAAATATCACATCTGGAAGAGGATCCAGGACGGGTACCTTCACTAGAAATTTATCTACTCGCCCTCCAGGTTATTCATCAAATTAAATCGTATAATCCAATCACTTGGTTGATAGCACACACGAGGCAGCTATGTAATTCCTCCCAACCGGGCGAACAAACTTTGTCCGACAATAAGAAGATGCATCTTGCTTGAAAGGCAGTCAAGGAATGACAAAAAACAATTACTGACTCAATTCAATTTAGGTCGATTTCGCCTATCAGGGCATGCTCGACAAATTTATGCCATCAAAGCTGGCTACTTAAGTGCGGAAAGGAATTTGTGCCTCATCCCCCAGGCATTTATATGTCCGAAGAACACTAATTAATTTGGCCTTCGGGTCGTGGGACTGATTAGTCCCTAACGAATGAACCCAACATGCACTCATGATAAAAAGTTGGTATTGATCTGCGATTTAACGCACCAAGTGTCAACCCAAGCAGTATGTAAGGTCCGCTACGATTGGTTGGAGACAATGACGTCACATCAGGACGCCTGTTTTTTTTTCACGGGTGGAAATGGTTCAACATATTCGTCAATGTACGATGTCCGAGAGAGGCAAGGAAGGCAAGGAACCCGGCAAGCCGACCATGGATGTCGTGTACTCCCAGAAAAGCCAGCCCGTAATTATTTCAAATCTAGTCCGGTTATGTAAATGGAAAATAAAATGCCAATAATGTGTAAGTCACCTGTGCAAATGTCCAAATCAACTGAGTCAGAAATTTTGAGACATGATTCATTCTAAAGTTGGAATTTAGTGTACAAGGTGTACATTCGATAAAATAATTAAATACCAATGAGTGAAGTCGAAAAGAAGTATAAATATTTTGTATCACGCATATGTAAAAATAAGAGAATACAGTTTTGATGGCGGTAACGAAACAAATCAAATTATGTTTGTTGTTAAAATATATATTATCAAATAGGTTCTCTAGCCAAAATGAGAACCAGGATTATTCGACCAGGCGACTTTGAAAGTAACTCGGCAATACATCTCGAGTTTCAGGAATGTCTCAGCTTGTCCGGATATGGTCTCCACTGCTATACGGTCTGGCATGTTCTTCACTCTGCCATCTTTTCCCATTCATGATGCTTTTCAGACACAACGTTAATACTGCGCTAATAACGCCGTCCACCACATAAAGTCCCAGCTCTTTTGTCTGTGTAGACCCGACTAGGCAGGGTTTCCACGAGCGGCTTGCACAAGTATATTTGCTACGCTCCCTTTCTTTGCTGTTGTAATGGCTCGTCATGGCCCATGTGCTGCACGATTTGTCGCTCCTATATCTTCCGCTTTCGTATGATGGTCGGCGCTCGGGTTAGTTCTTTAGATATCTCCTACGCCTAGGGTGATACTGCACTATTCCTGGCTGTCCATGGCAAACAAGTAGTACATGTTTCGCCGGTGGCTCATCATTATCCCATAAACAATGATATGAACTGGAATATATCATGATGTTTTCCATCACATCCGAGTGCTGGGGTATTCAATCCCTATAATAGCGCTAAGGTACTTCCAAGATGAACCAAAAGACTTAAACATATTACCCACTACAAGCAACTACCAGCAACAAGGGATAGGACTAAATCTAAGGCTGCCCATGAGAAGGCGGACCACGCTCACGCCCCGCAAAAAGGTACAGAGACATTTGCCAACGTTGTCTCTAAATCTCCACCACCACTACCACAATCACCTCTGCCAATGAAGAGCAGGACCCCTCCTAGAACAAGCACTCCAACTGCAGCTTCTAGAATGCAACAGGTGCGACTAGAACAAATTCTAACTGATATAAGAGAAATCCTGCTCTCACCACAGATCCCATTAGACCAGAGGCGGGCAAACTTTCCATTGCAAGTGCACACCCCTGCATTAGACCCCCCACCGGACAAAACCTTCAAAGTCACCGTACAGGAAGCAGAGGTAGCAACAAAACAGGATGAAAGCGACCCAAACATAAAGCGACTAAATGCACTGGGACTTTAAATGGCTCCAGCTGACATCAGGTTAGCGCACGATTGTATGAAAGCAACTATATATATAGCCTGGAGGTCAATTAAGGACAGAAAACCCATGTCGCAGCAGTGGCACACAGGACGTCATATCCTCAAGAAATGGTTCAACGTTGCCTACACTCAATATCCCGTGAATACACTGACATAAGCAGCCGAAGCTTTAAACGGGTTCCATGGATTCGAAGGTTTTCCAGCCAGAAAGCGAAGGAAAACACGGACAGCGGAAGCAATATGCGAGGATCAAGTTAGCCGAGGCACCTTCCCACCTGGGGAGAAATAACAGCCCTTCGTAGGGCTACAAATTGCCATTTATCTAAGGGGACCAGTTTGGTTTGGTTTCCCAATTCGATAAGACCACACAAAACTGACTTGATCGTTTCGGTTGCCTGCATCAAAATTTAAATCCAATTACCTACAAGTGACTAAACTTGTATTAGTCGCTTAGACAATTAGAAAATCAAACTTGTTAGGGCATCTCACTATGTACACAATGTAATTGTACTATTTCAAGTGTTAGGAGTTAGGAAAATTATCAGACTTATTTGAATTTGACTCAACTGCACAGGTGGCTCACACAATATGGGTTGTTAGGGTCCATTTACTACAACTGGACATAATTTGGTTGAATACGGGCTGGTTGTCTGATGTGGAACTCCCCTCCACTTCCCACGTCCGGACATGCGTACAAAGGGCGGAGATGTGGAACGATTTCCATCCGCCAAAAATTGGTGTCCCAGTGTGACGTAGTTGTCAATAACCAATCTCGACTGATTACAACTGCACTGGTCGACATCACAGCGATTGGTAAACATAATTTTTTCTTTAGTATCACGAGTGCGTGGGTCCATTCCCACTCATGAAACATCCCTCCAATCAGACCGCAGTGGGAACCATAAGGACCCGCGGCTGAAGGCTATAATTACCAGTGTACCTTGTACACACAAACGCCTATGGAATGAGGCTCTTTTTCCTTCCCCCAGGATAAATTATCAGGTCGCTGTGCGACCATGAACAGTGGTACATGCACAACGTGCGCACACCACTATAATCCAGCTAATCAATCAATCTATCATACTACCCACATGTTTCCTATCACGTATGCGTGATAGAGATTTTTGATCCGTTTTGAAGTGTTAACACCTTAGTGTTAGGTACCTTAGGGTACTTCAAAAGTAACTATAAAAAGACTTGAAAGTATATACACAAAAATTCTGCAACTTTATTTTAAGAAGAATAAGTCTCTCTTTATAGTTATGCTATCACTACTATGCATTCTAAAGAGAAACTGCAAGATAAAGACTTGGGCTTAACACAGAAATATCAAACCCTCTATGACACCAAGAACATTTCAGTCCTATATCAAGTGCTAAGTCACTTTCATGTTAAAACTTAAAGCGCAAAGCAATGTTTTCCACGTCCGCGTGATGGAAAATTTCAATACGTTTTTACGCACTAAGGTGCAAAAACACAGACATAATTGTAATACAAAAACAACTTAATGACAGTGTTTTCCATCACAACTGCGTGATGGAAGATTTAAATCCTCTTTTTGCACCTAGGTGTAACAAGATATAGAAAAACTCAAATACCAAAAACAATACGCAACACATGCACGCACTAAAGAAGAAACAAAAGCACTTAGTCCCCTTATTATTTTTAAATACTAAATTCGTTTCTCGGTTTAAAATATCTTTTCGAAATGTTATTATCACAATAAGCGTAGATAAGAACAAATGAATACAATCATAGATAGAGCTCTCCTTACATTTATATGGGCACAAGTACAACACAATACTACTAAATACTCATAAATACACAACACAAGGACAAATGACTTTGGCAGAGTCACTATAATAAAACTAACTACAAGGAACAAAATGGAAAGGAACCCCTCCCTTCGTCTTAATTGTCTTGAAGGGGGCTAGTACTATCCTAAGTTCAATGTGATGATAATTTGGAAATCAAGCCCAATTCCAACCCGGGCATAGGAAAGAAAGTACAATTGTCTAAAACTGTTTCTAGGATAATGCAAAACTCTGTAATTACCATTTGACGAACAAAACATAGAGCATCCCTGTTGAACTTACATTTATTTTATATGTTAATTATTACTATGTATTAACACCAAAACATGCAACACTAATCGCGTGGACAGGGAAACATAGCACCTCTCAAAACATCTTTAGAAAAGCAGAGTCTCACTTCTAAGTTTTAACCAACTAAATGTGTTGGGATGAGACTATGAGGGGTCAACAAATACTTAACTCCCAAACTAATTGGTGCTACCACCAATCAAGAAAAGGCCGATATGCTTGCTAGTCACTTTTGCGACATGAGTAGCAACAAGAACTATTCCAAAAAGTTTCAAGACCAAAGAAATACGGTAGAAGACACCCTTTATCACCTCTTTCAAGACCTAGGTACCAAAGATTCAAACTTCTCTTTCAAGATCTAGGTACCAAAGGTTCAAACTTAAACAGAGAAATCACCTTATACGAGTTGCGTTAGGGGCAAAGCAAGAAACATCACCTGGAAAAGATGAAATTGGGTTTATAATATATAACAATCTCCCTAGCAATATAACAACAAACCAGTATCAAAATTCTTAACAAAATCTGGAATAATGGAAAACTACCAAATAGTTGGAAAGAAGCCATTATTATTCCGATCCCCAAACAGGCAAAGACCCTAACAACATAATATCATATCGACCCATCTCCCTCACCAATAATATCTGCACACGTATGGAAACTATACTCTCAAACAGATTAAAACTTCACCTCGAAAGCAACAATCTACTATCAGAAAATCAATGTGGCTTTCTAAACAAGCGTTCCACCACTGACCAATTATTACCATTATAAACGATCATTAAACTAGCATTCAGCTCCATGAGAAAATCTGACAGAACCTAATAGCGGTTTTTCTTGACCTAGGAAAAGCTTTTGACCTGCTCTGGACAAAAGGATTGATTGCGAGACTCAACAACTTCGGAATTATTTGACGCATGTTTGACTGGATTGCAAACTTTCTAACAGGTCGTAAAATTATACTAGACTAGGCAGCTCAATAGTCTTCAACCTTATAATTAACAACCTTGACCTTAACCTAGCATCCACTAAAGTTAATATTTCACAATTCGCCGATGACAGCGGCATCGGGAGAGCAGGAAACCCCGCCAGCAAACCAGTCATTACTGAAATACAAAAACGTTTAGACAGCATAGGAAGATGGTCGGGTAAATGGGGGTTTAAAATCTCTCATGAGAAAACAGTAGCAATCATATTTATCCCAAAACGAAATAATAAATTTGCCTACCCTAGTCTCTATCTTCAAATTCAACTAATCAAATATGTTAAGGTGGTAAGATTCCTTGTAATGCATTTTGACAGTCACCTAACCTGGGAACACCATATAGATCTCCTAATACAAAGCTGCAATAAAGACTTAAACTTCCTAATAAACCTCAAAGTTACCACATGGGGATCCAACCAAGAAACTTTTCCTACCATCTACAAAGCCCTTGTAAGATCCGAGCTAGCCTACGGTCGTCAAATGTATAACTCAGCAAAACAACCACTCCTAAACAAACTAGATACCATCCAAAGGAAAGATTTAATCGTCTGCACAGGCACACTTCCCTCCACCTCACTGGGCGAGCTTCAACTATTCACTGGGGAACTACCGCTAAAACTGAGACAAGAGGAAATGCTAGTCAGATGCTCCATTCGATAAGCTAACCATCCCAACACGTATCTCACTAAATTTGCCATTTGGAGATGTAACATTTCTTTTAGCCACAAACTAGTTCCAAACTTACCAGCTGGCAAACTAATCTTAGAACTTAGGGAACAACTCCCAATACTTGAACAACAGGAAGAATATACCAAACCAACTGACCAACCCCTTGGACACAAACCGAACCAAGGATAAACACTATGGACACCGAATATGGAAACGAATTGGAACAAGAAAATAAACTAAAAACCGTAATCGCAAATGACACACTGGACACCTACCCTGGTTTTATTAAAATATACACAGACGGTCCAAAACAGCCGAGCCACCCAGAACGACAGCTGCAGTAGTAATCCCTGAATATAACATCCAAATGGGAAACAGCCTACCGGACCATTGCTCTATACACACTACAGAATTATAGGCAATTACTGAATCACTCCATTGGATAAAAAACAATAACATCCAAAATGCAGCCATTGTTAGCGACTCCTTTAGTGTAATACACTCAATTAAAACCCGTAACACTAAATCAAGACAGCTGTTCCTTGCAGGGACCTTCCATATGCTTAAATAATTATCCACAAGTGATCAGATCGTCGAGTTTATGTGGGTGCCATCACATACAGGAATCCCTGGCAATGAACAGGCTGATAAAGTCACAAAACGTGAGTTAGGAAACCCCAATCCAGCCACACTTAGATATATCGTTACAGAAGGTCAATGCTTCGTAAAAACCTATATCAATCAAAAAATGGTAGGAACACTTTAATTCCACCCCTAAAGGTAGGAAACTATATTCCCACCTAACAGCAGTTAACAGATCCATTTAAGCACCCAAATTTAACAGTGTTGACCAAAAAATAATTAATCGAATGATGACAAGTAAAATCAAATTAGCAGGCAGTTTTGGTAATTACATAGGTCCCAAACCTGTAAACATAAAGTGTTACCATTGTCACACCGTAGAAGACTTGCAACATGTATTAAATAACTGCACTAAATTCCAACTAGCAAGAACCAACTTCAAAAGTCATAAAACGCAACTAGATCCCCTTATACCTTTCCAGAAATCCTAGACCTAAAAAGCCCTAACATGCAATAAACATCCTATAATATATTAAAGTTCTTAGAAAAAAAACTGAACGTAAAAATAGGATATAACCAGCCCCAAACAACCTTGTCAGGCAGTTAACAAAAGACGGGCGACTTTGATATGTCTAACGAGACCTGCGTATTCAGCAATGAAACCCCTCTTCCATTAACAATACTAAATAACCCCCTCCTCCACTAAACTTACCTCCCACACCGAAAACGATTACTTTATTTGGAAACCTAACACCTACCATAACTAGTAGTCATGCTAAGAAACTTAAAATTAAGCAATAAATAAGTTCAGATGTCTTTGACATGTCTTAGCGACCCGAGTATTCGGCAAAGATATGTCTTATTAAAATAGAGTTAGCCTGAAATAAAATAACATCACATAAATAAAACAAAACAAAAACAAGTCATAACTAGCAGACAGGCTAATGAACTTAAAACACTAGGGAATAAATAAGATCAGATGTCTTTCACATGTCTTAGCGACCCGAGTATTCGGTAAAGATATCTGTCTTAATAAAATAGACTTAGCCTGAAAATAAAATAACAACATACTAATAGCTTCATCATTAAAAATAGGAAAATTAAATCAAACAACCCTAAACCCACACATACAGGAACAATAAACTGCAATAACCGTTAATCTATTTATTTTAAAAAAATTATAGTTTAAAAAGTAAAATAAAAAACACCACTTTTTTAATATACAACTTCACTTTCTCTACTTACATGCTCCATACTAACCATATTAAACAACATACAATATTTTTTCACAATCCAAAAATCAGACACTTTCGGAAACCAATCTATTTAACACAAATTTCACAATTCCTGCATAACGGAACCTTATCTCAACAACCTGGAAACAACGGACACCTCTACTGTGGTCGACCGTCTGCCTTCCCACATTTTCCTCCCTTTCCTTGGCCGGACACCAATTATCAGCGCGCAATGCGCGCATAAATGTTTCCAAATAATTAACATCACATGAGTGAATGAGCTCAATTCCCACTCATCCCATCAAGTGAAAATATTTTACTTTTCTAAATATGAGAGTGTGTTGGGTCCATTCCTACTCATGTCAGTCCACCTTCAGGGCGTTAGGGACCTATATGGACCCACGACCTGAGGCTAAATTATCCATGCCCCTTGGGCATATAAATGCCTGGGGGATGAGGCACTGATTCCTTCCCCCAGGAACAAGTAACAGGCCGCAGTGCAGTCATCAATTCGAGGTACATGTACTTAATGTGCGCACACCTCGTTAATTCAATAATTCATTCATTCCTTACAGACGTACATGACCATATGGTCAAAACGTCTATGGTTTAAATGATGTATTTCAGCCTTGACTTTGACAAGGCAGAAATATAATTATACAGTGTGTTCTGCAAAATCAGAAATAAATCCACTCTGTAATTTTACTCAGCACTGCAGCAATCCAACATAGGTAACTTTATAATAATATCTGAAACATATATATGTAAGATGTGTACAGTGGTACAATGATAGAATGTTGGATTCTCATACTCAGGTCAGGCAATCGAAACCCGTGAATGAAAAATATCGACGGTTTTTCTATATAAGACGGGGTTCCGCCCCAAGGCTCGAACTTAATCAACAAAAAAAACACCCTCCTCACCATGTCACTACTTGATTTAGATGCTATATTGACTCAATGATCTGTTGTTTTATATCATGATTATAATATTGTGATGACGAAAACAAATTTTGTATTTTGTTGACTGATTGATTGATCTCAGAATCAATGGGATCGAAATACATTTTATAAACGTCTATGCATCTTAAATCATCACGAAAAACATAAATATTATATACATCATCAGTCCCAATCCACCGGAAAATATTTCGATATTTTGGAGTTGTTATTTTTTTTTTTATTTGTAAGAAATTAATTTAACCTTGGTTCCGGTGGTCCATGATATTCTGATGGAATTTCAAGCCAACCTAAAACAGATTTAATTGACGATTGATTCATATCTGCAACGTAATCTAGAGAATAAATTTCAATCGCAGCCGTTAATGTTGGTTCGTGAACTGTTATAGCTATTTTGGATTCTCTTCAAATTATAGATTGTATTCTGCGCTGGAATTCATCATTGATTTGTTCTATTTGATAACTGCTTGTTCGAATTCTGGCAACATTCGAGTCTGATGTTCCATTATCTTTACTTTAATTCGCAAATGCAAGCGAATTATTGGCCTGTAATCTATCGAATGATTTTGATCTGATATTTGGCCAACTATGGTATACTCGTAATTGTTCTAGCTCTATCTCTTTCGCTGGAATTGTAGATGGAAAGTTAACATTAAATTCAAGATGAGTTGAGCTTACAAATATCATTGTTGTTTTTGTTGGAGTTGTGTTCGTTACAATTTGTTGAAGTAATTCGATCGGAGTTGACATTATTTAAATTCCGATTTTCTAAATCAATCACAGTCATTACTTCTTTGTAGATTTTAATCATCTCCGTGAACTCAAAAGCTGACATTTTTCCATCACTAAGACTTGTTGATAATAACGAGGATAATTTGGAGTATGCTAATGTCGCTGTATGTAATTTTATTATATAATCATGTAATTTTGTCTTTGTGCACGTGCATATTTTATGCAATGATATTAAGGATTGTGGCAATCGTTGTCGCAGCTGAAACACAAATTCTTCCATTTGCTGGTATCATCACTAGCGATGGTGCTATTGTTGATAATAATACGCGGCTCTAGCAGAAACAGCAGACGCTGACTACACAATTATGTCAACGATAACTACACGTCAGCGATATTTTTTTAATACTTTTACTGAATTCTTGTCAACGATATTTTTTAATTTTTTCCCATTCACGTGCTTGATTGTATCTAAAACGTTCAACGTTGATTGGAATACTCGTTATATCTTGATTAGGTTGGGATTGAGCTACTAATTCATAACATCGATCAAGCCGAGTATTTTTTCTTCGGATTCCACAGTAAATGTTTCCTCGTTTGATTGATTAGTTGGATTATAGTTGTGTGCGCACGTTGTGCATGTGCTACTGTTAATGGTAGCACAGCGGCCTGATAATTGATCCTGGGGGAAGGAAAAAGAGCTTCATCCCCCAGGCGTTTGTGTGTACAAGGTACACTGGTAATTATAGACTTCAGCCGCAGGTCCTTTTGGTTCCCATTGCGGTCTGATTGGAGGGCTATTTCATGATTGGTAATGGACCCACGCACTCGTGATACTAAAATAAAATTTCTGTTTACCAATCACTGTGGTGTCGACCAATGCAGTTGGAACGTCAGTCGCGATTGGTTCGTGACAATGACGTCACACTGGGACACCAATTTTTGGCGGATGGAAATCGTTCTACACCTCCGCCCTTTGTACGAATTTCCAGACGTGGGAAGTGGAGGGGAGTTCCGGCATCAGACAACCCTCCCGTACTTAGCCAAATTATGTCCAGTTGTTTGTAAATGGACCTTAGCAACCAATATTGTGTGAGCCACCTGTGCAACTGAGTCAAATTCAAATGAGACTGATAATTTTCCTAACAAATGAAATAGTACTAGTACATAGTGTACGTAGTGAGATGCCCTAACAATTTTGCTTTTCTAATTGTCTAAGCGACAAATAAATTTAGCCAATGTTACGTAATTGGCTTTACATTTTGATGCAGGCAACCGAAACGATCAAGTCAGTTTTATGTGGTTTATCGAATTTGGAAACCAAGCCAAACTGGTCCCCTTAGATAAATGGCAATTTGTAGCCCTACGAAGGGCTGTTATTTCTCCCTAGGCGGGAAGGTGCCACGGCTAACTTGATCCTCGCATATTGCTTCCGCTGTCCGTGTTTCCCTTCGCTTTCTGGCTGGAAAACCTTCGAATCCATGGAACCCGCTTAAAACGTCGGCTGCTTCTATCAGTGTATTAATGTGATGTTGAGTGTGGGCAACGTTGAACCTTTTCTTGAGGATGTGACGTCCTGTGTGCCACTGCTGCGACGTGGGTTTTCTGTCCTTAACTGACCTCCAGGCTATACATATAGTTGCTTTCATACAATCGTGCGCTAACCGGATGTCCGCTGGAGCCATTTAAAATCCCAGTGCATTTAGTCGCTTTATGTTTGGGATGCTTTGATCCTGTGTTGTTGCTACCTCTGCTTCCCGTGCGGTGACTTTGAAGGTTTTGTCCGGTGGTAGTTCTAATGCGACCTGTGGTTATAGCAGGATTTCTCTGATATCAGCTAGAATTTGTTCTGGTAGCACCTGTTGCATTCTAGAAACTGCAAATGGAGTGCTTGTTCTAGGTGGGGTCCTGCTTTTCACTGGCGGACGTGACTGTGGTGGTAGTGGTGGAGGATTAGAGACAATGTTAGCAAATGTCTCTTTATCTTTTTTTTGGCGGGGCTGGAGCGTGGTCCGAGCAGCGGGGGGTGGGGTGGGGTGGGGTGGCGAACAACCTTTTTGTAGAAGCGTCCACAATACGAAATTAACATTCCTAAAAAATGATTAATAACCTTAAAAATCAAAATAACTAAATACACTGAGGATTCTCTTCGAAAGATCCTTAAAGAATTCCCCTCTTGTGTGTTAGTCCACGTTATTTCTCCAAATGAAAACTTGGTGATTATTACAAAAACGAACCAACTTGAGGTCGTACCTCCCCTGCTGCTGTAAATTTATCCAAAAATTTTATCAATATCCACACGATATTTTATTTTAGGATCATGTAAATTTATTGTTATAAATCCGTGTGGAGTATCTTGCGCTCGTGAAAAAAAGTTTCTAAATTTATTTATATCATGTCACCGCCACACCAAGTCTGATGAATATTTCGCAGCGAATGAGTATCAACTCCATTAAACACAACTAAAATATTACAGTTGTCTCTGATAACCTTTGGTATTTGTGTGTATCTCTGAGTAACATAGATCACATCAGTGTTTTTATGTCTACCTCGAGAAAATATTCTAGCTGGTTTTGATTGTTTGTCCAGCATCACTTCATCGTATACAACTAAATTATTAATAAATCCGTCTAAATCATCTACGGACGGTCCTTCATTAATATCGGTTATAAACTCGATAACATCGTCATTCGACAATCTTGCGTTTTTATTAAAAGTACATCATGACATCGTTGATCATCTACAGACGGGGCTACCAAATACAACATATCCCATTATAGCCATCTCATTATAAGATTAAGTAACAACCTTGTTTTCCACTTCCAGATGGTCCTATTATTATCATTCTGATGGAATTCGCTAACGCGGGATGATGCTTGACAGATTCTCGTTTTCGAGTCGCTGAGATATCAATTATATCCATATTATATAAATACATGAATCTATATTGTTTACATTGTAGAACTAAACCCCAACTAATGATCTATCCACGGTTACAACGAAAAATGCGAAAATAACATATGGTGGAAAATGTGCAGTATGTAACAGAAAAAGTTTTCTTTTCTACTTAAAAAAGATGGTGGTGATATTGCTAAATTAATGTCGAAGCTACAATTAGTAAACTCGCTGATGTAGCAACGGATGCAAGTTGTACTGCTAAAAAATGGTTATCCAAGCAAGCAGTATGGCAAATTTACCTACCATCACCGAAACGAATTCAGTACTCGTATTTTGATGTAAGTGTTCCTAATGAAGTTCATCAGGCTGATATATTATTTCTTCCACATGATACAATTAAAGTCCAAAGACGCCAAATAGCATACAAATATGCGCTAACCGTCGTTGATGTTGCAAGTAGATATAAAGAAGAAGAACCATTATCAACAAAGACAGCAACTGATGTAACCGATGCGTTTGAACGACTTCATCAACGAGGTGGTCTGCGATGGCCACATTTACTACAGGTTGATCCTGGCAAGGAATTTCATGGTGCAGTATCATCGTTGATGAAGCGACATAATGTCAAAATACGACGAGGACACTCTGCAATTCATCGTGATCAGGCAAGTGTTGAACGATTTAATCGAACACTTGCTGAGCGGTTATTTGGATATCAATATGCGAGGGAATTTATTCAAGATGAAAGATCGCGCGAATGGGTATCAAGATTTTCAAGTGTGATATCCGCGTTAATTAATGAGATTACTCGAACAACCAACATGCAACCCATTGATGCAATTACGAAAGCGAATATACCAATACAACGACGTGATTTTTCAACACAGTCAGTGCTAGGTAATATCACTGTAAGATATTTATCTGAACCCGGTGAACTTGAAGGTGGTAAAAAAAGAGCGACTGATCCTATTTGGAGTATTACGACGCACAAGATATCTATCATAATTGCGCATAATTTCACATTGAATTTTATTAGGTTGTAGTCTGATTAATTTTTTGAACTGTTTTAATTCTACATCAAGTGCTCTATGATCATCATTTATTTCTTCGTAATAATCAACGAAATTTCTCAGCCAATCATGTGGAGATGGTCCAACTACAGGTGGTGGTTGACCATGATCGCCGCACATTATCACGGCAGTATTTCTTGTTAATAACCAATCAAGAAATATTTTTAATGTTTCTGATGATGCTGTACATATTTCATCCCAGATTATAATCCTCGGAATATATTTCTCTCCCATCCTCGAAGACGTCCGTGCATCACCCTTCCGTCGGAAGAAGCTGTGATAAGTATATGATTGTACTCCTCGTTGTTTCATTTCTCGTGCGAGTCTGTGTGTAGGAGTTAAAACAATCATATCTGAGTCCTGAAATAGTTCGATTGCTCGAGTGGTTTTGCCAGAACCCCAGGTCCGTTTAGATCAACCGTTTTATTTCTGGTTATTGGATCGTACACCGATGGTGCAGACGATAGATTTAACGTCTGATATTTTTTTACAATAAACATCTTTAACTTCAACATCAGCAGATTCGGAATAATTAAGTACATTTTCTTTTTATATTCTCCACGAACCCCACGATGCACAAGTATCGATATTTAATTTTTCCAACAATCCTGAATATTTTTTACTGATATGAAACGAATCCGTAGCGACTCTGACAGCAAACTCAGAAACCTTATTTATCATCGATAATAGATTTATCGAAACGTACGCTAACACTGAAGGTCTTAAATGAGTATATTGAGGTGACTCACCGTCCATGTAGTTCACAATTGTACCTAATTTAGTTTCATTGGCAAGAAAGCTATTTCTCGACTTATAAACGTGTTTCTATTTGTAGTATCAGCGATTATAAAAACTAACTCAGCATCGTCCATAATCAATCTTGTACAATGTCGTTTATGATCATATGGTCCTCCTTGGGTGAACTTGCCAATTCTTTTCTACCAAGATATTTTGCGATTTTATTCTCGTAATCGGTTTGATCAGGATTTTCATCATCGGAATATTTTTTTTGTTAAACTTCGGTTTGTTTCAGATATGATATAATTGCTTCACTTACAATCAGCGATATTAATATCGCACAATCAAGCATATACCGTAATAGTACTATTGGTACCCAGCGTTTTTCTGAAAAATGACTACCGAACCAAACATAACAAATCGTATGGAGATCTTAAGCAAACTCGAATGACTCGATACAAGCGAATCCAGGTAATTCAAAATCCGGTAATGGTCCATTTACAGATACTCTAGTCATTTCGTGTGTCGGATGACCGAATCTCCTGAAGTATACAGAACAATCTCCGTATCCGATAAAACTTCCCGGATAACATGCAACCATATCAACCGATATAACATCTTTACGATCGTATTTAGTATTCCATAGTCCACCGTGTCCGTATTCGACACAGCTCGATATTATATCATCAAGAAAATCAAATCTAGTTGGTTTCCACGAATTTTTCTTTCTAGCAAAATGAGCCGCAACTGACGGAACAGTAAAACAGTTGCTCAATAGTTCGCCACTATCATCAGTATATCGCAGCATAAGATTTTTCATTTTTGTGTGAAGAAGATCTATTCGATAAATAACGCCATTAGGTAGTACAAACTGATAAAATTTACTTTTTTCTTCCATACAAATTACCTCCATCTGATGCGTCGTTTTCAGAACTTTGAAACACCCATACTGACACAGTATCGTTTTTACTTATTTCGTTAATAAAACCAAACATGTCTCCCCCATAAAATTTAACAGTTCAATTTCGTGATAACACTGTTACTGCATTAGTAAACGCGTGCGCGTTATGATCAATAATTTCAATCGAAGCTCCTATTGATTTATATTTTGATTCATACAAAATCTCTCCTGTTATCGTCGCTACGGTTATTGGGAATTTTAATTTTTTTCTAACTCAGCAACATCCTTGATGGACGCCCCGGTATCTTTAACTGCATCTCCCCACTCGTTTATTATTTTACGTCTTTTATCCGTTAGACCGTTTCTACGAGTCGAAACTGTAAAATGTTCTGTTACTCGTTCAGCTACACAGTTTATTTTTTAAAATTTCATCGGTTTCAGATTATCAAGGCTGGGTTTTTCATTTATCGGATAGATTCCATTAATAACTGTTGTTACAGGATATACTCGCTCATAATACGGTTTGTTAATACCAGACAATAGACCTGGTTTGGTATTTTTACTCAGTATAGCAACTTTTTCACCATGACGTACATGATCATATTTGTCACGGATAATCCAATTATATGTTTCTGTTAGCAAGACAAATTTTATTCTGAAAAGATATTTTCGATTGTCAAGGTGGTTAATGATAGCTGATGCTTGTTAATCATCCATCGTAGCGTCGATGACAGAACCAGTACGTGTGTTCTTGAACGTTGAGATGCACCATCTGTGTGAAATTCTTTCTTGGTGTCATGAATTTTATTAATCAAACTTTTATTGTTCAGATCAACCAGATCTCGTATCGGTGGGTCAGGAGATTACCTGTCGAGATTAAATTTATCCGTTTCCCAAGGTTCGATTCTGGATAATTCATCGAATTCGTTCCTATTATATTTCAAGCAAATATTTAAATTAGAATACTATGTATACAATGTCTCGATGCAAATGGTTGTTGATCGGTTCACTAGTTCATTGTAATAAACCTTGCAAAAAGGAATTCTGCGGACAACACTTGCAGTGCGTTTGTGGTGGAAGCTTAGGACCAATTCTGCGGACAACACTTGCAGTGCGTTTGTGGTGGAAGCTTAGGACCAATACCGTGTCTGCGATGTGGTGTTGGAGTACGAGGTAAAACACAGTTGTGTGCACGTTTCTATGGTAAAAGATACAGAGAGCTTAAAAGATATGATAAAAAAATATTGTCAAGGACGGAGCTATAAAATCCGTAGAGGACTATCTAAATAAATTCTCAGACAAATTATTATTTAGGTAAAGTATGATTTAGACCAATACATTATATATAAAATGGAGCAAAGGCAGTTTGTCAGACATCATATCATCGAGGATTATGAAGCAAATCGTGATAGTTAATAATCACGGCTATCTCGTGTTTACTGCTAATAGAAATAAACCTTATTTTTTGTCATCGTTTCGTGTACGAATGCTTCTTTGGGGTGATCAAAGATGGTCTTGTGATCGATCACATCAACAGTGTAAAAACCGATAATAATTTATCTAACCTGCAAGCTATCACACAAAGTGAAAACTCTGCACGAGGAGGGACTGGGAAATTCAAAAAGATTCATAGAGCGATTAAATCCTTTAATGTAGAGACCAGCGAAGAAATGATATTTCAATCAATGTAAGCAGCAGTCAGATATTTTGACCATTGTGTATCCTCAGTACAAAAAGTCGCAAACAAATATAATCAAATACGAATTGTCTAAAAAATGCAAACAAAAATTATTTTCAAATATCAATTATGAAGATAACTATCGTCTTTAGCAAGTAATTACCTCAAATTATATTTATTAACCATTTATTTAATTTTTTATTATTACTTGCTGAAGTAACTATATATCAAATATTTCAGATTGTTAAAAATTTATTTTAAAGATATATATATATATATATATATATATATATATATATATATATATATATATATATATATATATATATATATATATATATATATATATATATATATATATATATATTGTATAATGAATCATGAAAATATCAGTGATATAATTGTTGCTATTAAAAAATTAGAAAACGACCGTATAAATATATCCGACGAACTAAATCCTGAAAAAATTATTTCTGCTTTTGAAACATTACAAGAAGCTAAACACGAAGGAAGATATATTTTGCCATCTGAATACAGATTTAAAAATAAAATTCAGGCGGTGATGTTTCAATCGCTAGCTGCGGTAGAAGAAACGCAGATAAAAGAGTTTGTTTCGTTGTCTTGTGCAACTGAAAAAATTAGGTCGGAATTATCTCACGAATATGAAGCAAAGAAGATAATTAATACTCGTGTGAGGCAACTAAGAAAAATAATGTCAGATCGGGAAGCAATCGAAATTGTATAATATTTTATTATTGTTCTGAAATATTTTTAATTTTTCTTCGATAATCCTATGTTTTTAGTCAAATTTGTCATTTTTGTGCTATTTTAGTCGAATTTATTATTTGTTTCGGTTATTTTAGTCGATTTTGTCAAGGAAAATTCATCAAATCACAGTTTTTCGTTGGGTCAAGCCTCAAGCGATTCTCTAATTCATTTATCGATAAATCGTTAAAAACTAGTAAAATTGCTCAAAAAACGAGGGTTTTCATGCGATTTTTTTAATATTTCTGGTGATTTTCGAAGAAAAGGGATTTTTATCGATAAATCGATAAATCAGAGAATCGCGTGAGGTTTGACCCGAATAATTTAGGAAATCTGATGAATTTTCCTTTACAAAATCGACTAAAATAACAGAAAAAATGATAAATTTGACTAAAAGCATAGGATTATCGAAGAAAAATTAAAGATATTTCAGAATAATAAAATATTTCAAAATAATTATTTTTCTTGAATCATATTCACGATTGAAAACTGTTAACAGTTTCACGATTTCACAAGTAAATTAATATTTACTGTTCATTTCTCAAATCCAACAAATGACCTAATTGGTCTATTAGTATGAAATTTATTCTTGATAATAGACGATTATGACATCGTAGATAGACCGGATTGATCGGCTCTTGCACAATCAGAAACCCAGGTGGTTCTTTTGGTGTGAATGAATAAAGAATAAATCCTTGCTGGGCTTGATTTGATATTGTTGTGTCCGTGCTGTAGCTGTTATCAATTACATCACACACAAGATTAACCGCAACCACAGAAGTTATATTTACGATTTCCGGGGATGCATGTCGTCCTTGCCCCACTGGATCATTGTTGTACCGGAGAATAGTTGCCGGTGGTAGTGTGTTTCTCCAATTTCAGTAAATTGTTCCTCGATTACATCATTGACCGATTTTTTAATTCGGCTGCGTTATAGCCGGGAAATTTATAATCTGGCAGAGACGCTTCTGTTAACGAGTATTCAGTTAAAAACGTTTGTTTGTTGTCTGACTTATTATTAATTATTGACTGAATTAATCGCTGGTTAAAGTATTCCATGTCGGATACGAGTTTATATAATATTTATATGTGTTTGACGATTTTACTACGTGAACCTGATATATCAAAAAGATGTTCTGGGAAACACTGCCGTAGTAGCTGTAGTTGTGTTTTATGTTCTTGATTAATTTCTTCAAAATATTCAATAATTTGAGTTAAATAAATAGTTGTAAATTTTCTCCTCATTTCTTCAATTATCTCAATAATAAACATCCACCGAATATCGTCCTTACTGATAAAGTATAAACTACTACTCTTTATTGCGCTTTTTATCTCAAGTAAATGTTGTTTGCAT
Source organism: Sinohyriopsis cumingii (assembly GCA_028554795.2). Taxonomy (NCBI): domain Eukaryota; kingdom Metazoa; phylum Mollusca; class Bivalvia; order Unionida; family Unionidae; genus Sinohyriopsis; species Sinohyriopsis cumingii. The sequence continues at coordinate 145,882,333 of CM068827.1, forward strand.
GATGGATTAACATCGTGGTATGATTGTCTGTCCGTGATATAGTCAGACTAGTTTGGTTCTGGTGGTATCGGTGGTTGAATTTCAGGCCATCTTAACACCATTCTGATTGAACTCTGATATATATCGACAGCGTAGTCGGAAGAGTTTATCTCGATCGCTGATGACAGCGTTGGTTCATGAGCTGTTATTGATATTTTGGATTCTTTCCTGGTGATATTTTTTATTCGACGTTGTAATTCCTCATTGATTTCATCGATTTGCTAGCTTCCGGTTGGTATTCCAACAACGTTCCAGTCGGGAGTACCATCGGGTTTATTTTTATTTGCAAATACAAACGAATTATTTGCTGGTAATTCACCAAATGATTTTGATCTGATATTGGACCAACTGTGCTATACTCGTAACTGTGCCAGCGCGATCTCCGGAATCGCAGTTGGAAAATTAATACTGAATTTAGGCTTGGTTTAGCTCACTGTTATCATTATGATCCGTGCTGCAGTTATATTTGCGGCTATCTGCTGAAGTAGCTCTGTCATTGTTATTTATTTTATTTTCCTTTAAAACGTGAATTTGTTCGTATGTCTCAACCATTGACACGAATTCGGAATCTGATATTGTTTCGTCGTTGAGTCTTGATGATATCAGCGACGATAATTTCGAATACACGTTCGTGGCTGTATTTAGCCGCGTGATATAATCGTTGAGTTTTGTGTTCGTGCATGTTGATTTTTTTCGCGATTATATTAAAAACGTCTGCAATTGCCGCTGATGATGAAACACATATTGTTACTGCGATTGCAGTTGTTACTGGTGCCAGCGCTGATAATACTACTCTGGTGGATACAACTAACGCGGATACTGAGTATACTGCAACGTCAACAACAACTGTTCGTCGCCGGTATTTTTTTTACTCTTGTTGTGTATTTGTCGATGATGGTTTTTAGGTCTGATTGCCTCGCGTACCTGATCGTATCTATATTGCTGGACATTTAATGTTGTCGTTGACATTATTATTTTACGAAGTAAACAACTGAGGTGTTTCAGCTACAAATTCTAAACACCACCAGTAAGATGCCGCGGTTAATTTCTTATCGCCTGCTTCCAGCATAAACGTTTCTTCGGTTCCCTTGTTTAATATGATAGTCACATCCCCGGAAAACTTATCAGTTGAATGACGCCATAGATACGTTGTAAATATCTCGAATTTTGCAGCACTGAACACAGACAGTCTGTTACGGTATATTTGAAAGTATTATTCTGCGCTGACCATGTTGCAAATCCAGATAATACTGTGTATACGATGTTGGTAATATGCCCGGGGGTTACTCCGGATGGGATTTTAATCAGAATAATTTTGTTAACAATCTCAGGAATTCCACTTACGACATCTTGCTGTGTTTGTTTGATCGTATCAATGTTGGTTTTGATATCAACGAGTTTTGCGTCAACGGTCAAGGGATTACCAATGAATTCCTCTGCGGTTTCACTAATCTTTCTAAAATTTCTGCGAAGATTTGCAAACGCGTTTAAGTGAAAGTCATACTCGGCCCGCAACGTGGCTAGTTTACCATCTACGATATTGTATTAAACATCTACATATTTTGTTTGTTGCTGCGTCTTCGTCAGATGTTGGATCTCTCAAAACTACTATCTTATTCCCGTTCATGCTGAGTTCACCTGTCATTATGTCACCGGTATTTTTTAAGCGATTGGCAACATTTTTTGCAATTTCATCTCTGATGCCGGCAATTGACATACTTGAATCTCTGATTTTTCCGTTGTCAGTGAACAAAGGAATGTTACCCGTAGTAGCTCCAATAACCCTACGAATTATTTCATACCATCTGATGTCACTGGCTTTTATTTTTATCATATCGGTCCTGAAAAATAACAACCTCATCTGGGTCTATCCCGGAGAGGGTTAAAATATTATCGATTTCATCTTTGGTTGCATATTTTGATAAATCTACGTCGTCGCGTTTTTTGCCTTTACTTGTGCTGAGAGATATTCCGTAAATATCAACCATCATTGTTTAGGGATTTGTTTAATTTATCCGTGGTATACTCGTGCACGACTTTGTGAGGTGGTTTGGTTGATTTTGATAGCGCGTCAAATACATTAATTACTTCACGGCCGCATATTGGTGGATCAGTTAATGTTTGTGTTGGTAGCATTGAATACCAAACTGGAATGGGAGTACTTTGCGCGGAAGTGCTTTGCACTTTGTGTACGTATTTTAGAAATTCAACCGGCGGTGCTAACCCATACGAATCGAAATAACAATTCCACGTGGATGTATCGTGTAAGCAACCCAGTGAGTTCCTGGACCATCGCTGTTATCGAGATTACTAATTCCAGTTTCTGGATTATTTGGTTCACGCGGTAACCGATCTCTCATAAAAACACCTCTGAAATTATTTATATTTAATTGTTTAGAAACATCGAGGAAATCAAAATTTGACATCGGTAAAACACTCTGTGTTTTCAACGGCGTTTAGGGTACCATGAGGGCGGAGTTCCTGGAAGTCTTAGACCCTTTCCGTACCATGAGGGTGGAGTTCCTGGAAGTCTTAGACCCGCTCCTTTTTATACCTTTTTCCAGTTGCTTTCTTTAATGCCATTGCAGCAGCTGTTCCAACAGCACCTAACGCAACTGCTTTTGCTACGGCTGGAGCGTCATCAGCTATTAACGCTAGTATTGCTGCAAGAAGTGGGAAAATACCACCTGTTTTAACCATATCTTTAATGGCGCTCGGAGAAAGAACAAGTTGAACTCCAGTTTGTGATTTCAGTGCTTTATTGAAGTGTTTAATCTGATTCTTGGTTAGTGACAGTTTATTTGGACCACCACTAGAAATCTGATTTTGTTTTAACGTTATTTTTGCTCTGCAGTTTTTTCTTGAATTTGATTGAAGTTTCTTGACCTGACCGGGAGTCAGGGTTAGGTTAATATGACTGTATGACATTTTATGATAAATACTTGCCACGCTAAAAATGGTGATTAAAGATTTTCCACTGGTGCATCAACGAATCTCATTCGACCGCTACCACCTTCACGTAACATTGCTTTGTCACTAAGTATAACCGTGATTGCTCTGTAAGGACCATAAACAACTAGTGGACCAGCCGCGAGTTCTGGCGGGGCACCAACACGAGCTCGGAAGTGTATATCAACGACAGATTGTTTGGATAAATCAAGATGCTCCAGCGAAAAGTAATAAATCGGATACAAAGTTCTGAAATCAAACTGTGATATTTGCAGCCCTGTGTCTATGTTTTGATCACGTCCCATAAATGTCATCAAACGATGATTGCGCGTGCCACGTGATTCATGGTATAATCTAACAATATATCTTCGGATGGTTCTTCTTGTCCGTTTATCATCAACGAAACCTCGCTAACACCGAGATTGTCAAATATATGTGAGCGTTCCCGACTATTTAACCGATTATCATTTTGGAGCGCAATAAAAATATGTCGTGGCGCAGAAACACCTTGATGTGATGCTATATGCCAAGTAAATATACCTTTGGCGGTACTTTGAACAGCATCTGTGGTTACTGTTAACCATGATAGCAATGATTTACCGCCTTGATCCATAAAAGACAATAACTTATGTTCTTCTGTGACCGATGGAATCATTACAGGAATCCATAGTGATAGTTTTGTTATATTTACTCTACCAGCATCAGCAATACCATCCCCTCGTCAGATCGCATCACTATGATCACTTTTTCTTACAAGTACAACTGTGTGTTTAACTCCGAAGATGACCTTTCTAACATCTCTGCAAAATGTGAGACAGTGGAATCGCACACGAAAAATTTCTATTATTTCCTAACAACATTGATCGGCGTGTTAAAAATCCTAAGTTGTAATTTCCATTAATACCTTTTATAATATCAAAAGCACCAGCTGGTCTATCTTCGTATCCAGGGTCAGCTGGTTGTGGATTAGATGCAGTATTTCGTGGTGCTTGTAACTTAATATATTGAATATGATCAGCGTGGATGGCAATATCTTTAGCAAACATCATTGATGGACCGGCTGATCTTGTATAATCATCAGAATATCTTGCTAGACCAATTATTGTTGTAGCAGCATCGATATCCTTCTGAATCGATTCGATATTTTTTCCATCAATCATATATGTGGCGCTATCAAATAATGCCATGATCCCGTTGTTGACAAAACCAACTCGTGCATTGGCATCGTATGCAGTATTATCAGCCTTTACAAGTTCACCTTCTACTTCAATAAATGCCTCAGCGGGTAAGAAATATCTACTTGTATCCTAAACTTGAAGTTCGATACCTTCGCGCTGATTTGATTGTCTTGTATCATAGGAATAAAATTGATAATCACGTACTGATTCATCTTTGAGGACCGGTGCATCCATGTCAAATGCTGAGTCAAATACACGTTTAAACATTTTATTATATATCTTCGATTTAAATCAATTATCAACGAACACGAAGTCCACTTCCTGCTATCAAATTTGCAGTAATATTTATTGATCCATCAATGTTGCTAGTTTTTTGCTTGCGGCTTGATTTATTATTTTACTGACGTCTGCTGGCGTATCTATAGTGCTTGGTAATTTTACTGGTGGTTGTGATTTTCGTCGCATTAATCGTGCTATTCTATCTTTGATTGCCGAGAACGCCCTACCAGCAACATTGATAATTGCACCAGGAGCTTTTTCACGAACGACATCAATTGATTTCATAAATAATTGTTTTGCAACAGGTGCTACTTTATTGGAGCTAATTTTCTAAATAACCCTTGAACAACATCACCAAGTCCATCTCCGTAAGTTGCTCTGTAGATTGGTAATCGTGAGTTTACTGCTCTGACCTGTACGGGTCTATAGTGTCTATTGTACATGATCATTTTTATTTAAATATCATTTATCTAATCATGGTGACAACTAGTCACTATAATCATCAACACGTTCATCGATAAGTTCTCGGTAAACGCCGATATCCATGATACCACCTTGAAATAATCGCCGACAAATATCAGCTGCTTCATTAATTATTTCTGGTGAGTTATTTCCGGCACGTTTTTCCCCTATGAGAACTTCTAACCATGACACGTCATTGAGGATATTATCAGGAGAAGCAAAATTACTTCCCAAACCACTTCCTATGGCACCGGGAGGATCATCGTGAAATTCTTCTTCTGGTTCTTCATGTGTTTCCGTTTGTTGCAGAGATGGAGGAAATTGATAGGAAGGATCTTGCTTTTTTAGCTGTTTTTGATTACTTTTCGGTTTCTCCTTACTTTTTTGTATTAATTTACCTACTCCTTTTGTCATTTCCTCCTCTTTTCCAACTTTCTCCTTTTCTCTTCTTGTTTTTGTTGTTTCTGTTCTTTTTGTTTTTGTTGTGCCTCATTATGCAATTCTACTCCGTCCAAAAAGACGTTATAAATATCATCTTTAAATATCCGATTAATACCCCGGTTTATTTTATACACCCAATCAACCCATGTTTTACGATCAACAATTTTAACGTATTCAGGTTTTAAATAATTATGTCTGTATGGAAAACTTGCATCAGCAAACGAACCAAACTCAATTATATCAGTTTCAGATCCTAATTTAATTTTTTTTTATTGCCTGTGTACCATCATCAGTAAATTTTTCCGTAAAAGTAATATCCTTTTTTTCCTTTCTTCTTTACCCACAGGGTCAGTGACAGTAGCTTGTGATTGGGGTTGGAGCTGTGCGGCAGCTATATTAGTTGGAAGATCTCGTAAAATCTTTTTTGTTTGTTTGGTTCTTCTTGCTGTTTTTTCAGTTTGCTACGCAGTTTGTTTTGATACCGGAAGAAGATCTTCTTTGATGACAGTTGTAACTTTCTCAGTAGCTGCAGTGACGGGTTTGAATAACATTTTAGTGTCTTCTTCATATTCAATTTGTGCTTTCTGCTGCGCTTGTAGGTTTTCTCTGAATGAGTCTCTAACAGGAGGAAATTTTTTGATTGCTTTTAATCGTTCTCGAGCTATCCTTGCAGTATGAAATTCCGGATGTACCATTATTTTGATATAACATAATTATTTAATTACAGAAGCAGAGGAGGTGCGACCTCAAGTTGGTTCGTTTTTGTAATGTACTCGCTATTGACGAGTTTACGGTCAGAGAAATAGCGTGGACTAACCCCCAAGAGGGACTATTAGAGAGGAACTATCGGAGAGAACCTTCAGTGTATTTAGTTATTTTGATTTTTAAGGTTATTAACCCCTTTTTTAGGAAGACTTATTTCGGTATTTGGACGCTTCTACAAAAAGGTCTGTTCACCTCCCCTGCTGCTGTCCACCTTCTCCTAGACAACCTTAGATTCAGTCCTATCCCTTGTTGCTGGTAGTTGCTGGTGGTGGTGGTCTATCCGGCTGCTGTAGTTTATTCACTTTTAGTGAGTGTAGTGGTTTGGGTGCTAGCTGGCTGGGTCTGCATATATGTATATGCTCCCTCTGCTGCTGCGTTCTTCAACGGCGACCTGATGATTGTTCCTGGGAGAAGGAATAAGAGCCTCATCCCCTAGGCGTTTATGTGCACACGGTGCACTGCTAATTTTAGCCTTCAGCTGCGGCACCCTTTTTTGACCCATTGCGGTCTGACTGGAGCACAGGTACTCGATGCGAGCTTGCTTTTGAGAAAGAAAACAATAATCTAAAGGAAAAAATCATACAGAGTGACAAAAATACCTTAGATTACGCCCATGACCCGTTCTGACATAGGATCCTCTCTATCATAATATATAGGAGAGAAGGTAAGGTACTTCCAGAAACTCCATGTTGTGATGCAATATGCCATCTACATAACCCAGTAATATTACTCTGAATGTTATCTGTAGTCACTGTTAACCATGCTAACAATGATTTACCATCTTAATCCATAAAATAAAGTAATCTTTGTTCTTCAGCAATTGATGGAGCCATTACTGGCATCCATAGTTAAAGTTTAAATAATATTACTTTACCAGCATCAACAGCGGCTGGTCGCAAAATAGCATTATTATCGTTACCCTTTCTTACAAGTACAACTGTATGTTTCGCTCCAAAGATAACTTTTCTGACATTTCTACAGAATCCCAAATTATGTGATAATGGAATTGAATATGAAAATCTTCTATGATCTCCCTTCAGCATCGATTTACGTATGGAAAATCCTAGTTGTAATTGTCGTTAATAGTCTATAATATCAGAAATGCAGCGCCAGGCCTAGCTATCGCTCCAGATGGTTGTGGATCAGTCGCAGTATTTAGTGGTACTTGTACTTTAAAATATTGTCTGTGATCAGGATGGTTGGTGTTATCTTTGGCGAACATCACTGACGGTCCAGCTGATCTAGTATAATCATCTGAATATCTTGCTAAATGTAATATCGTTGTAGTAACATCAACATCTTTTTGAATTGTTTCAATGTTTTTTTCAGTCAATCATGTACGTAGCGCTGTCAAACAACGCATAATACCAATGTTAACAAAACCAACTATGTCATTAGCATTATATGCAATATCATCTGCTTTTAAAATTTCTCCTTCTACTTCAATAAATGCTTCAGAAGCTAAGAAATATCTACTTGTATCTTGAACTTGGAATTCGATTCGACCACGCTGATCTGGTACACGTGCATCGTAAGAATACAACTGATAATCACGTATAGATTCATCTTTGAGAACTGGTGCGTCCATATCAAACGCTGGATCAGAAATATGTTTAAACATCTTATTATAACTATCTTCGGCTAACATGAAGACCACTTCCTGAAATAAAACTTGTATTTGTCGGCATAATTTCAGTAGTCAACTTTGTAGGAAGAACTTCATTAACATCCAACTCTGCTAGTTTTTGATTTGCAGCTTGATTTATTATTTTACTGATATTTGCAGGCATAACTTCAGTACTGGGTAATTTTACTGGTTGTGGTTTTCTTCGTACTAATCGAACAAATCTTTCTTTGATCAATGAAAATTCTTTACCGGCAACATTACCAATAGCACTAATACCTTAATCACGAACAGCCTCAATAGCCTTCATCCCTAATTGTTTTGCAATCGGTATTGCTTTTGGAGCTATTCTTTTAAACAAACACATAACGCCATCACCGAGTCCATCTCTGTACATTGCTTTTTAAGTTGGTTATCGTGAATTTACAACCCTAACTATTACAGGACCACGTTGAGCAGTGTGTATAATCATATTTAAATTACATGCTGATTAATTAATTGTTTCAGTCGCTGTAAGAATCATTAGCGATTGTATTAATGAGAGAACGATAAATGTTAGGATCCATAAAACATCCTGTAAATAATCTTCGACAAATATCAGATGTTTCATTAATAATTTCTGCAGAATTATGTCCTGCGCGTTTTCTTCGATCAGAATTTCTAATCTATCTACGTCAGAAAGAACACTGTTAGGACAAGCAATAAAACCACTTCTGGTTGCTCCTTCTTGTTTCATCCACTTTTGTCTTCCATAATCTTAAGGGTGATCTTTCAACTTCCGCTGTTGTAAGCTGCTGCTTCATTTCTTTTTCCTAACCTTTTGTCTTCTATCTTGTTTTTTTTTTCTTTAATATACTTATATACTTTATTCTCAAAGACGTCAAAGTTAGTAATAATATCCTTAGATTGGATTCCTGGAGCATCAGTAGCGAAACAATATACATCTTTAATCCACTCGGTAGCTTTTAAAGTATTAATATATTCGAATTTTACATATTTTTCTCTTTCACGATATCCAAACGCGGCAATATCAATTACTTTGTCTGGGTCTTCGATATCCGCAATACCTTCAGGCGTAAATGTATCTATTATCTTGGTTCTGACTCTTGGCAGAGGTTGTGGTTGAACTTCAAGTTGTGGTTGAGGAGGTTGCTGGGGTGGTGGTTGAGCTGTTTGAAGACGGCCAGCAATATCAACAGGTAATGTTTCAAGAGCTTTTTGTGTTGCCTCAGTTTTCGTAACAATTTGCTTGGTAGGTTCGACAATTGGTTTAAATAATTGTTCCGACCCTTCTACAAATTCAACTAGAGCTTCTTGACGTTCTTGTAGTTTTCATCTGACAGAATCACGGACGGGAAGAAATTTCTTAATTGCTTCTAATCTTTTCTTAGCTAATCTAACTGTATAAGACTCCATAGCTGGTGCCATTATTGATATAATAATGATTTAATTAAAGCAGCAGAGAGGGTGCGACCTCAATGGAACGTCCGGTGGGTAAACACACACACAAATTTAGAAAAACACTAACGACAAAAAAGTAACAAAATAAATTAACCCATTTAGAGAAACTCTCGGTAAAGTTAGAGGCTTTGGTTTAGCGTTATTACGCTTATATTTATTTTTCTCGTATTAGGGGTTTAGTTTTCATAAATGGCGTTTCAGCAAAAGGTCTGTACACCATCTCTGCTGCTACAGCCAATGGTACCACTCACGTATAAAGTAAATCTCCAGTGCCATAAGACAGCATATGGTACCTCTCCCGTGTATAATTTTACCCCAGTGCCATAAGACAGGGAATGGTACCACTCCCGTGTATGATAATACCCCAGTACCATAAGACAGACAATGGTACCATTCACGTGTATATTAATACCCCAGTGCCACATGACAGCCAATGTTACCACTCATGTGTATGGTAATACCCCAGTTCCATACAACATTCAATGGTACCACTCACGTGTATTGTAATACCCAGTGCCATAAGATAGCCGGTCTAAGGTTGACATTGCCCGGGGTGGGAGTGGGAGACAAGCGCCCAATCCTCCAAAATGCCCCATACGGCCTGCGTCTCTTACTGCCTCTGTCAACTAAAATCCAGCTCCTGGCCTTCGCGAGTGGCTTAGATTTGAAGCCCGGCAGACCATGTTTTCTACTAACAGGAGAAGGGGTGAAGGCGGCCCACTGGCGCCTTAAAACCAGTTGCTTCGGGTAGATGGGACTCGTAAATCTTGGATGGTAGCTCATCTTGGAGAATGAAAACTCCCATTCCAAACCTATGCTGCCTTTTGGCTATACCCATTCATGGGAAAAACTAAAGGAATAAAACCCCGACAGAAAATCCGAAGACGGAATCCCTAAGGCGGTCTGACATTGACTTCAACGTAATTCCGGCAACTCCTGCAACGCCGTTGGTGCCAAGCTGTATCGGCATTCGTCGTTCCCTTGGATCCGCTGAATGGACAACAGCTGATTCTCCATACCAACCTGCCCAGGCTTCATAGCTCCACTGGAGAGGACACTCCAGCGTCGTCGTACGGCGTCGGCACAACACGAGAAGTAGCAGTTTACCGGTTCTAAGTCAAAGCTCGATTGGCGTAGAGCTTGGCGCCAGGGGTTACTTCTGACGGTGGGAGAGATCATCAGGTCTCACTGGACAGCTACCGCCTGCCTCAAGCTGGGCAGCCCTCAGTCAGTAAGGTGCTGCCCGCCATGTCCTGCCTGCTTCACTGGGTGCGTGGAACTTAGAGAACCATCTCGACAAGTGGGCCACAAAACTCTGCACCAGGAAAGACTAAAAGAAGAAATAAAAAGACTCCAACTCTTCGTTTTGCAACCTGGAACATCAGGACCATGTGTCCTGGATTGACCACTGACCTACAGCTGATCGACTATGCACGGAAGACTGCCGTCATTGACAGAGAACTCTCCCGACTGAACATCGACATTGCCTACCTCCAGGAGACCCGACTGGCTGACAGCGGCACCATCAGGGAAGCCAATTACACATTCTTTTGGGAGGGGAAGCCCTTGGATGAACCTAGGCAGCATGGTGTTTTGCTGTCAAGAACACGCTAATCGCCTTCATTGAACCTCCATCATCAGGTACTGAGAGAATCCTTGCCATCCGGCTGTCAACATCCTTAGGCCCGGTCAACATCTTCAGTGTGTACGCCCCAACCCTCTACTCCACCTACGAGGAGAAAGACAAGTTTTATGAGGCTCTGGATCAGGCAATATCCAGTATCCCCAACAATGAAAGCCTTTACTTACTAGGAGACTTCAGTGCTAGAGTGGGAGCTGACCATGAGGCCTGATCCACCTGTCTCGGCTTTTACGGAAGGGGCAAGATCAACGAGAATGGTCAGCGACTGCTGGAGATGTGCTGCTCCCACAGCCTATGTGTGACAAACACTTTCTTCAAATGCAAGGAGGTCCACCAGGTGTCGTGGAGACACCCACGTTCACGCCACTGGCACCAGCTAGACCTCGTCATCACCAGGCGTGCAGAACTGGCCAGTGTCCTCCTTACCCGCAGCTACCACAGTGCCGATTGTGACACGGACCATTCCCTCGTGGCCAGGAAGGTGCGAATATTACCCAAGAAGCTGCACCACGCCAAGACGAAGGGTCACCCACGTATCAACACCTGCTGTGCAAGCAACCCAGAGAAAACACAGCAGTTCATCAGCAAACTGAAGGAAGCCCTCACCAAAGTGACACCTGATGAAACCATTGATTCCAAGTGGTCCCATATCCGTGACTCTGTGTACAATTCAGCCATCACAGCTTACGGGAAGAGGGAGCGAAAGAATGTCGACTGGTATGAGGCAAACTGGGAGGAGATGGAGCCCGTGACTGAGGCAAAGAGGAAAGCCCTCCTGGCATACAAGGCTGCACCTAGCCCCAGAACACTATAAGCCCTCAGGATTGCAAGGAATAACGCCCAGAAGACCGCCCGCCGCTGTACCAACACCTACTGGCTGAAACTTTGCAACAGTATCCAGACAGCTGCTGACACTGGGGATACAAGAGGAATGTATGAGGATATCAAAAAAGCGACAGGCCCCACCCCCAGCTACAAGACCGCCCCCCTCAAGTCCAAGACGGGCGAAGTCATCACTGACCAGGGGAAACAACTGCAGCGATGGGTTGAGCACTATCTCGAGCTATATGCAACCCAAAACCATGTCACTGGAACTGCCCTGGACGCCATTCCAGACCTGCCTGTCATGGAGGAGCTAGACACACAGCCCACCCTGGAAGAGCTCGGAAAAGCCATCGATTGCCTTGCCTGTGGGAAGGCTCCTGGAAGCGACGGCATTCCGCCTGAAGTCCTCAAAAGCGGAAAACAAGCACTGCTCCAGCCCCTACACACACTCCTCTGCCTTTGCTGGGAACAGGGATACATCCCACAGGACATGCGTGACGCCAACATCGTCACTTTGTACAAAAACAAAGGAGACCGTAGCGACTGCAACAACTATCGGGGCATCTCCCTCCTCAGCATCGTCGGAAAGGCCTTCGCCCGTGTTGCCTTGGCACGCTTGCAGATCCTAGCCTCCTCTACCCAGAATCCAAGTGTGGATTTCGAGCCGGCAGGTCAACTGTAGACATGATCTTCTCACTACGTCAGCTGCAGGAGAAGTGTCGCGAGCAGCGGATGCACCTCTACATTGCCTTCATAGACCTGACGAAGGCGTTTGACATGGTTAGTCGGAGTGGACTCTTCAGACTCCTGCAGAAGATCGGCTGCCCCCCACGTCTGCTTGCTGTCATTATGTCGTTCCACGAGAACATGCATAGCACAGTGTGCTTCAATGGTGCAACATCTGAAGCATTCCCAGTCATTAGCGGAGTCAAACAAGGCTGTGTCCTTGCACCGACGCTCTTTGCCATCTTCTTCTCCATGCTTCTCCAGTACGCATTCAAGGACTGCAGCGAGGGAGTGTACGTCCATACCAGGGCTGACGGCAAGCTGTTCAACATCGCCCGTCTCCGTGCTAAGACTAAAGTCACAGAGGTACTCATCCGGGAATTGCTCTTTGCCGACGATGCAGCCTTGACATCACACACGGAAGATGGACTTCAGCAGCTGGTATGCTGCCTCTCCCATGCATGTAAGGAATTTGGACTGACCATCAGTTTGAAGAAAACAAATGTCATGGCACAGGACACAGACTCCCCTCCCTCTGTCTCCATCGATGGGTACAATTTGGAAGTTGTCGAGAACTTCACATACCTCGCTTCTAACATCTCCAGCTCACTCTCCATTGATTCTGAGGTGGGCGGCAGGATTGCCAAGGCAGCAGCAGTGATGGCCAGACTTAACCAGAGGGTCTGGAACAACCCCAACCTCACAGAGAAGACCAAACTGCGTGTCTACCAAGCGTGCGTGCTCAGCTCACTTCTCTACAGCAGCGAAACATGGACCACCTATGCAAGACACGAGAGGAAACTCAACAGCTTCCACCTGAGATGTCTGCGGCGCATTCTGCACATCCAGTGGCAGGACAAAGTACCCAACACAGAGGTTCTAGAACGCGCCAACATGAACAGCATGTTCTCCATACTCAGCGAGAGGCGCCTTCGCTGGCTCGGCCATGTCAAGAAAATGGACCCAGGTCGCATTCCCAAGGACCTGTTATATGGGGAGTTAGCAGAAGGTGCACGACCAACTGGACGACCACATCTGCGCTACAAAGATGTTTGCAAGAAGGATATGAAGACAGCAAACATCAATGTCAACGACTGGGAGAGCTGTGCAAACAACCGTTCCAGCTGGCGTCTAGCTGTCTGGCAGGGAGTTCAAAACGCAGAGGAAAAGAGAAGAATAAAGCAAGCTGAAAAGAGAGCTAAAAAGAAGGATAAGCAAAAGGTACTTTGGAGCTATGCCATCGTCTCTCGTAGACGGACGGATGCCAAGGCAAGGAAAGATAGCCAATGGTACAATTCACGTGTATATTAATATCCAAGTGCCATGTGACAGTAAATTGTACCATTCACATATATGCTAGTACTTCATTCCCATAAGACAGCCAGTGGTACCATTCACATGTGTTTTAGTACTTCAGTGCCAATAAGTGATAACACATGCACTTACTTGTACGACTCAGATAACCACCATAACACTGCAACTGGTAAAACAAGTATTTGTTGTAGTTCTTCAGTGCCATGACATATACATTTGTTCGGCTCGTATTTTGACCAAAGCACTGCTACAGGCACGACTCGCATGTTTGGTAGCTTTTCAGTGCCAATGGCACGACTTAAAGTCACATGTATAGTAATACCTCGGTGTCATTTTTTAGACATCGAGACCATTAACATGTATGGCAGTACCTTAGTGACACAACACAGCCACTTGTACGACTTATATCTATGGTAGTACTTCAATCTCAATACACAGAAGAGAGTGCAACTCTCATGTATAGAAGCATATTTGTGCCATGACACAGACACAAGCATAACTCACTGGTATGTTACTACCAGGGCCATGACACAACCACTGGCATGACGCATACCTATCGTTGTATTTTAGTAGAATGACAAATCACTAGTACGACTCACATGTATGTGATAGTACTTTAATGCCACTGGCATTTCATAATTTCGTACTACTAGAGGACCATCTTAAATATCCGGGTTGTGGAGCTGGAATTTTTCTGAAAATGAAATATCGCGTCTTAAATAACTGAAGTAAATAGTTTTTTCTCGTTTTTAGCAACAAAAAGTATAAACATTATATTATTTTAAAAATTAGTATTTTTGAGATGAAATAAAAAAAACCTCGGCTTGAAAGTAAACCCCCGGTCACCCCAACCCCTACTCGCGATAAATACGAAATGGTCGATCCCCAAACTATCCACTGTGTAGCGAAACGTTACAGTCAGTAGGACGTTATTAGTGCTTTTGATTGGTCCAACACACACACAGAGAGAGAGAGAGAGAGAGAGAGAGAGAGAGAGATAAAGAGAGAGAGAGAGAGATCAGTTGCAAGCATTCTATCAAACCAACTGTTACCATGGACATGATAGGCCGCTACGAGACCACGAAACAGTGAAGTTTTTAATTAATTTAATTACTTATATCGCATTCTAACAGTACTTCCTTGGACCATTGCAACAATTTATATGATCCAGTTTAATAGCACTTTCATGGACCTTTATAACAATACCCATCATGATTTCTAATAGCACTTTCTTGGATCTTTATAACAATTCCCAGAAGGCATTCCAAAAGCACTTAATTGGACCTTTATAACATCTATCTATCTATCTATCTATCTATCTATCTATCTATCTATCTCTATCTATAAATACGTTGACGCAGTCACACTTGACTATTACGCAACGGGTGGTACGTGGTCAAAGATAAAGTAAAGATGGAAGTGATAGGACAGTCAGAAGAGTAATGATAGGAAAGGCAGAAATAAGTAAATGTGTGTCAGTGTACGTTTTCGTCCCTTCATACTCAGACCAATCCGGCTACCCTTACCGGCAATGAGATATGGAACCTCAACCGGCATAGCCCTGAGAATCACTAGGTCTTACTTGTAGCTGACTAGTTCATTAGAATGTGATTTTGGAAAGCTCCTGCTTGTGAGATACCAAGTCAGGAGCTTCTGCAATTATTGATGGTAATTTGTTCCAAGTCCCTATTGTACATGGGAAGAAGCTGAACTTGAAACAATCTGTCGATGCTGACTTTAAATGGAACTTTTTCCTGTGGTTTGCCCTAGTTTGGCTATATGCCAGGGTCAGGTATTTGTCTGCTGGTGTGTCCACTAGGTTGTTCGTAATCTTGTACATCATGGATAGATGGGCCTTGGTTCGCCTGGATTCGAGTGATTCCCACTGGAGATGGTTGAGCATTGCACTGACACTGCTAGTGTTACGATATTTATTGGTGGCAAACCTAGCCGCTCTCCTCTGAAACAATTTCCATCATGCGTTCTAATAACATTGCCGGCCGGGTGGGGTGGGATGGTGGTGGTGGCAAGCACGTAGTGGTCAGCTATTGCGTTTTGCAGCTAAAGACCTAAACGTATTCAAATGTGAAATCAAAATAAGGGGAGGATAAATGTGCCCCCCACCTTGCCCCATGTGAGTTCGCCCATGCTTCCGTTGACCTTTATAACAATTCCCACAATGCATTTTAATAGCACTTCCATGGGCTTTTACGTCCATGTGGAGAAATTGACATCTTTTCATTTTCCAATAGTGAAACTAACATAATTCAATTCATGTATCATTTTTGTACTCATACATATGCTTGAATAGGCGGATAAATCCGGTTTCTAAATAATTTATAGTTTCAAACGTTTAAACTTGTAGATTTGCTGACTTCGATAATGCAGACTGGGTTGTATTAATACATTATTGATTTATCAAACTTACTCCGCGGAGGTTTCTGTTTTGACTTTCTTGATCGCTGAATAAATCGGCAAATAAACACATTACGTACACAAGCTGCTCTTCAGATCTTCAGGATGTATTTCAGATCTGCTCCCCACCCCACTTCACTCCCTTTAAAACTTAGGGCCATTAAATACTTTAACTGATCTATTTTATCGTTAAAGGCACCATTATAGTACTTATACAACAAAAATGTCTTAAGTAACATAAAGCAAAATATCCCGGGTCGAAAGAAAACCCCAGGTTGACAAAATTACAATGACTGATTATAACATGTGAACAACGTGGAATGGTGTTTATAGTTACGAGGATTTAGATAATTCAATACATAATTATCTCCCGTCACAAAATAAAACCAATACAAATTGTATGTATCGATATGATACAAGTGTTTAACGGATATATACAACAAAGACGTAAAAGGGATTGATGAGACAGACGTCAAACAGATCGATACGACACAGACATCAAAGGGATCGATACGACACACACGTCGAAGGGATCGATACAACAAATACGTCAAATTTCCAAATGAATTCAGTATAACATACATAATTCCAGAGACATTACTTCAAACAAACACATTTTATTATATTGCAGGTTTGCCAGGAGTTGCGTATAGCGTACTTTGCACGCATTTATTGGAATGTTTTATGCCACGATATTTAGACCACGGTGCAAGTCTAACATTTGGGAGACAAGAGGTGAATGTCTATTCCGAGTCGCAGACGCTCGGATCATGGATCTATAAATTAATGGACAGATATTCACTTTTAGTAATACATCTAGCCGCCATAAATGTTACTATATATAGCGCATACTAGTGATTCTCCGTTAATTCTCGATAAACAGGCAACTTCTTATCTCTTGAGGCAAATTAATGGCATGGCAAGTGCTCCAAATCACGAATGGTACAGCACAATTTAAGCTTCCAAATGCATTTGTTTCAAATCTATTCATTATCACAATTTACACTAAGCACGTTGGACGGCTCACGTGTTTATGTAACGATGTATTGTGTATTGTGTGGCGTTGGAAACCAGAACCAACGACTTCGGTTATGAGACCACTTTACCCTGTCACATGCTGAAACCAGCGAAAGAGGCTGACACCGCGTACATGCGAACCAAATGTGTTACCATCTCACTATCCAGGCCATCTTTATGCCAACAAAAACTTTGTTATATGGTTCAGAAAGAAGTAATCCATTCAGGAAACACTAGAGCTTTACATCCTTCCCAACATAGATGGAATTCGTTTATTTTCCTTACATGTGACTATTTTATTAGCCCTCACCCACCCGATTAGTCTCTCTCTCTCTCTCTCTCTCTCTCTCTCTCTCTCTCTCTGTCTCTCTCTCTCTTTCTCTCTCTGGTGTCTCAAATTAACCTCTATTATCCATTTATTGCAAGTCTCATTTCAGACTTTCCTGCTTAAATCAAACCAAGGTCTGCATTATTTATAAAAAGCAGGCTGCTAAATGCTTTTTATTCCGACGTAATGTATTCGCTCTTTTCAAACTATTTTAACACCTCCTGTAAGCAATTTTAATCGCTTGAGGGGGAACGTAACTCGGTCTCAGATATCTTTATAATTATCTGCTAATGGTAATCATCTCAGCAGGAGGCTATAGAAAGAGCTTGGTGTTCTGTTCATTTGAATAGTATATTTTTAATATCAAATTTGTTCCGGTCAGGGCCTCGGTACGAAGTTAATCATTTGGAAGATTGTGGTGCAGCTGGTTCATCTGGTACATGGATGAGTAGATTGTTGGATAGTTCACATTTCATTTGATACAATAAAAAAAATCTAGTTAATAAGGACCACATATATTTTTACTTTATCGCACTTTATCCCAGTAATAAACCCAACGAAAGTACATCAACAGAGAGTTCACTAAATTCTGGAGACCGTCACTCTTTAACATTTTCCTGCAAATAAGTAAAACTCAAATTGGATGAAAGTTTTTGCGATACTAAACCCTAGTCAGCAATCGTATCATAAAGAATCACCAGCATGTGGAATACTTCGGGCTTTCGGATATTGGTTTTATGTATCAGCTAATCGCAAAACAATCGATTGAAATAGTTCAAGAAATCACTGTCTCTCAGAAAGCAAAACCAGACGAGTTAAGTAGATGATACTTAACTTTTTTTCGGATGCTTAGGTCGGCTTTGATGATTATATGTGTGTGTGTGTGTGTGTGCGTGTGCGTGTGTGTGTGTGTTCATACAACCAAAGGTTTCTGTGTGATCTGAACTCAGTTCATTTTTTCTAAATTCACCGAGAAAAATGAAATTATGAGAATAATCACAAATGCCGATGTTATCGATTTATTGATGTGAAATGGATTGACCTTAATCACCAAAGTTTGTTTTATTTTTATTTGACATGTATTACCCTGTAAAAATAAGAAAATATAGGACAGTATTAGGGTTGACAAAGCATGGGTACGCTGTCTTACAATATATACAAGTACATACAGTACAAATTACAGGTAGACATTTGGAGGACGGTTAATTACATAATAGAAGGTCAGCGGTTGCACTTTGCGAAATCAACAGACGTAGTGAGAATTACATAAATGACATTTATGGAAGCATTCCTCTTCGTTTATTTTCTATATGTGTTGCCTTATTGCCATATATATTTTTCTTTCACCGGAGTTTGTGTGATTTTTAATTTAAAAAAGTACTATTCCTCTGGGAAAACTATGAGAATACTGGTGGTGGGGGCTGAATCCTTGGAAACAATGTTTTACAAAACATACAAGTACATATAGTATACAATGCACGGAGAGAGAGAGAGAGAGAGAGAGAGAGAGCATAATAGGATGTCAGATGTTATACGTGTAAAAATTAAATACGTAATGGGAATTATTTTATGTTCATTTTTTTCTCCGTTAACTACGCATTGTCAGAATCGTTTAGTATTTTGCGATAATGCACACGTTCATATTGCATTCATGTGCATAAAGGAGATTCTTTCTATTATAAATAAACAATGGACGCAGACGCCAGCACTTTTGATTTCTAAACAAATCATGTACACTCGCGTAGTAGGCATTTTACGTTTTGGTTGATGAAATTTGTTTCTAAATGAAGTAAAGCAAATGTTTCGTAGACTGCCACGTACCAGCTGCTTTGGCACATTTCGCGTTAACTTTTCTGATACAATGTTTCGGATTTAAGCTATGTATACAGAAGACGCCAGAAAGGGTCCTTACAAATAACATACAAGTGACAAGGCATAAGGTGTCTTCTTTAGCTGGTAATAATAATGGGAAAAAAATATGCTTACAGTTTTACAATCAGAATTTTCTCAAAATGTACTTTCTTAGTTCAACAAATCCGAATTACATGTCATAAGTTTTCAAACTTGATTACACATTTCGAAATTGTACTGTAATTTCGAATATAAGAGTAATTTCATCCCTCTTACTGCACTCAGAATGAAATAACCATTAAATTCCATAGCGTCTGTTTCATAATTGTAATTTAAAGGTTTTATATTTTCCCCACATTACTATTTCAAACATTCAATGACAGAAACAGAAACTCGCTTCCAGATGTAAACAAGCTTCTCCATTGCTTATTAATTACAATGTATTACATGTGGAATTGCCACATATAAATCCAGTTCATAATCAAGCAATTTCATAGAATTGACAAAAATACCAAAATCTATTCATTACAGATCAAATGGAAAACTTGTTGCAATGCTCATTCATTCAAAATATGACTCCAAATTTCAATTTTAATTCTTTCGAAACGTATGTTTAGCGAGCGACTAAGTTCAAATATATCTGGGCGGAGTTATGTGAGTATTAATAATGTTGTTGTTGTGTAATGATGAATCTGCGCTTGTGTATTTAGTTTGAAATACGGCATACATTCATTTACTTTGTTTTGTGTAGCGTATTTTGTTTATATAATTAAGTCTTAGGTAGAATAAGAAAATGAGCATATAATAAAAACATTATGGGAAAATATGAACTCGTTTTGTCGGATGGATATACTGCACTCCCCAGGTCGTGCACTATTACATTCGAAAAACTCGTTCATATTTGGTTGGTCATGGACAATTTCTATTAAATAAACAGTACGATTCCAGAATATATACCAATTCTGAATAAAGTGCTTTTGGTTACCAAAATTTATGTAACTGTTCTGTGAATGACCTTTATGTCATTATTAAGCCAGAGAGGTTCCGACCATTATGCAATTATTAAGCCAGATAGGTTCTGACCTCTGTCATTATTAACCCAGTGAGGTTCCGACCATTATATCATTATTAAGCCATAGAGGTCCTGGTCATTATATTATTATTAAGTCCGAAAGGTTATATATATTGCTATAGATATATTGTTACGTGTTTAGGCTCGAATAAACAGTAACAAAAGAAAGAGTGAAAATAACAAGCTTTGAAAAAGAAGAATAATTTATTTCCCTGGAAATATTCTGTAAAAATGAAAATATATGAACTTAGGTTTTAAGAATCAAATCCAAAAATAATCCAAGAATAATCCATGGATAAAATCTTTGAAGTCCTAATAACAAAATGTTCTAATGATTTCAAGTTCGAGGCCCGGCGAAGAATCCAAGATGGAAGACGACGACGTATGCTGTAATATGTAGTGTTGAAAAACAGTTCCTTGTACAAACTAGAAACATTACTCTGGTTTTGGAAATCTGAATAAATTTGTATAAAAGTTGTCCTTGTTCAACTATTTCACATGAACACACGTATATTCCAGTAAAAAAATAATCTATTTGAATCCAAGTAATTTTTAAATAACTCCAAACAGCACAACGCACAACTTCCAGTGTAAGAAAAAACCCAACTAACACTGATAATATCTCTCCAAAACAAAGATTATATCGTGTTCTAAAACGCAAAAAGGGGGTCGCGTGATTATATTCCAGAACCTTGTCGAAATTATGTACTTGTTAAAGATCACTTACACCTAGTGTGGCCCTGATGAAAAACAATCATTTTACTCTAAGAAGTAATAAATTAAAAATATTGTTTACATCTTAGACACATGGTTCCATCATGACCTTGACAACAAGAAATAATTTTAAAATAAAAATAGAATTTATTTACTTGGTTGCTACTCATTTTGAATCAAGATCAGGATCTAGATCAACACTTGGTTTTACTAAAACAATCATGGCCAAATTATTTTCTGGAAAAAGTATCATCTCCAGTGAAAACATGTATATTAATTAGAAAATTATTTTTTTAAACTGACAAAACAAAACCCAATTAAGCTAAAGTTAACATACATTAAATCAGATATAATTAAATCAAATATACATAACACTTTCCCCATAAAGAAAAAGAAAGATTCCATTGAATAAATTTACATTACAATAAATGTGATGATAATTAAAAAAAAATGAAACTGAAAAACAAACAAATAAATTAAAATTAATATATATTAAATCAGATATAATTAGATCAAATATACATAACAATATAACACTGTAGGTCCAAATATGCTGATATAATCCTTTTAGTATGGGTGAATTTAAAATATTTGTCCCATTTAATACCTTTTTAAAACATTTTGGAATCAAAATATTTTATAGTCTTCATAACAGGCATCTAATTTATAATTTTTAACCTACCTTCTTGTCAACTTTTACTAATACAAGTTCTTTTGATCTTAGCATATAACGTATTAAATAAATGTGTGAAAACAATGTACTATGATATTTAAAATTATTAGGTCGCCATTTCAACAAGTATATATCCAAAACGATGTATTTTGATAATTTTAGAAATGATTAGGTTGCCAGTTCCACGAGTATATGCCATAACCATCATATTATGATAATTCACAATATTTGCACGTGATATTATGTAACAAATATACCTTATTAAGATTGTTATATTATTATTAGATTTAGTCACTGACAATTTGACCAGAACGGCCTTGTCCGTAAAAAATGTCGTTTGCGCGAAGTTGGAAAAAAGAAAAATCAAGGGCAAATCGATATACAAACTGCACCTGGCTAAGAAGAATAACTTTAGAAAATAATTTATTGTGCAAACAACGAGACCCAAGTAGCTTACTTTAAACGTGTAACGTCATTGACAAACAAACTGTTCAAGGCACTTGTAAAGAACCAGCCCATTAACTTTAAATAAAAGGAATTCAGCAAACTGCTTTCAGTAAATAATACATACTTCTTTGTATTTAATTAGGAACAGTCTTAAATCACACGTATACAGTGCAAATTTACAAACAGGCCAATTTATTTTTGTGCTACCTCAGGGGCTGGTGCTAATCTCTACAAGAACACACCACGATAGCTGACACAAGCTGGGCTGACCTGATGGTACTATTCGAACTCAACCTTCCGTTCAGCCTTGAGTCCGGCTCATCGTTAAACGATGAGCCACCTTGACTTCCAACCAAGAACTACTACTACTACTACTACTACTACTACTAATAATAACAATAATAATACATTGTACATTTGAACTAATATTCATGCTTAGATACTCTGAATGAGCAAGGTAGACTGGGAATGCTTTGAAATTTGATAAAGTTATAGCTAATCTACATTCACATTGGGTGTCACTTACAGTCTGTCCCCAGGGGTCAGTTTTAGGATTAAAATCCATTCCAAGAATAAATTATGATGACATTCCTTGGTGATCTCCTATGTTTACGCCGTAGACCGTTTCTGTGATTTATATGTTTATATTAATATTACACAATTTTAACATCTTTATGTTTTGTATATATTCGTTCTTTTAACTTAATTTTACAGTTTTTAAAATGATTTAATGTCCAAAATGTTTCTGCAATTCATTTAAAATTTTGGGAACTTACCTTTTGTTGGCATTACACATCTCATTTTGTGCTGAGGTACCGTAAAAGATAAAAATGATAATCGCATAAAATATAGAACATTTTATGTGGTGTTGACGTTAATCTTGCCTTGGAGCCCATGGGGACACAGAGACATTTCCAAAAATTACACATCATTCATATCACTGCAAAACAAATGAATGACTGTGATATAATCTAGCCAAAATGACTGGGATAGAATGGAGACTGAATGACTGCGATATAAACATGCCCGAATTACTGGGATATAATCTAGTCTGAATGACCGGGATAGAATGGAGGTAGAATGACTAGGATAGGTTGTAGTATGAATAGCTTGGGTAGAATGTTGCTTGAATAACTACCATATTCTGAATAACTGTCATAAAATTTTGCCGGAACGACTCGAATATAATGTAGCCTAAATAACTAGGATAGAATGTAGCCTGTATGACTGGGATATAATGTAGCTTGTATGACTGGGATAGAATGTAACCTGAATGAATAGGATACAATCTAGCCTGAATGATAGGATATAACGTAGCATAACTCACTGCCACAGAACATAGCCTGAATGACTGGGATAGAATGTACCCTGAAAGACTAGGATATAATGCATTGACGTATGATGGGGTTTAAAGCGTAAAGTTTTACAGATTTTCACCCACCTCTTGAGAAAGGCAGATGTAAATATTAAAAAGGATGAAATAGCCAGAGGATTTCTTTGTCAGCCAGATATTTTGAGAAACATCGCCTACAGCTCCTCTTACAATCACAACATGGTGTACAGTCAGCGTATGTTATCTGCATGCCTATTACCTGGATTATTTGCTAGTACAGAAAACTTCAGTGTCCTCCGACGTTTTTACTAATTGCAATGTACATGTGCCTGCAAATGAAAATGGTTTGCTGATCACAACACCAGCAACCTGCGAGAAAACAGAGTAACAGAAAACAGCAGCAAATGATCGATTATTATCTCAAATACAGTGGTATTGTTACGACTGAAGTAAACAATTATTGCATACAAATATAACTGAAATGTCATTGTTAAGACTGACTTTGATATGAATTTGTTGAAGAATTTCATTTCACATTGACAGTAAGGTATTGTTAATTTCAGCGTTCCTACGTTCCCGTGATGTTGTCAGTTAGGGACGGATAACACCTGTTGACATAAAGATACATCCCTCGTATCCCTTCCCGTACAATCATTAAACAGTGTACATTTAAGCGTACGTTATCTGGACTCCTATCATATGGATTATTAGGAACAGACTTAACAATGGTCGTGTCTGTTCCTTTCTCTTTTATTTTGTCAGTCACAATCAGTTGCCACTTATTAATCATCCCGCCAACGTTCCATCCTATAACGTTATGTCAATCAGATACTGATAACATGAATACGTAACGCAATGAGAAACAGGAGTTTTCTCTGGGAATAATGTGCCTTCTGCATCCTGTCTGTACACCGGCAAAGTTTGAAACATTCCGGACAAGGAATCCCAATTAAGCAGTTCTTGGCAGACAGACAAAGAATGGCTTTGTCTGCAATCTTCGTAACAGCTATGAAATTATATTGATCTTTATAAATTATAGATATTGTCAATTTTTTCTTTGTAGATTTGAAGTTCTTTGATTATGCGAACTGTCAACATAATATTGATAAATGCTTGAACACACTGTAAGCATTACATGTTTATATTTGTTATAAATTTATATTTAGTAATTAGGACAATGCAGTAATATTTGGAATATACTTATGCAATTTTGTCAGTATTGTTTGTGTCTACAGCTTATCAATTTAAACGCATGGACAACCTTTTGAGTATTATTAAGAAATAATGGTTTCCTTTTACATTTCACGTATTTCTCGACAACATTTTAGTTAATAAATTATTTGATTATTTCCAAAATTGTTATATATATCATGGCTTAGTTTTTGTTAATAAATTAGTGGACAATTCACAGAATTACTGCTACATTTCAAGTATATCTGGACTACGTTTTGTTGCACTGGTTACTTTGGTCTACAGCCAAAATGCCTCCGAAATACATGTAGTCATCAAACTTTACTAATTCTGGGTCACTGAGAACGAAAATGATGCTTAAAATTGTTGATTGGCTCTAGGTTTAAATATATGATACTGGATCAGAATATTCGACCCTTGACTTAGGAATGGCGGAGGATACGTAAGTTATAAATATAATGGATCTCAATTTAAACCAGAAATGACTAAAGCACATCTTTGACTGGATCTAGAAATATATATATGACTGGGTTTGGACAGTACTTGCTTTTTAGGCAAAACAATGAATGATGAACTGCATCATGTTATTTTTAGAAGTCATGGATGATGCAATCATAACTAAGCTGTCTAAGTGCTGTCTTCTCTTCATTACAGGTGTAATTCGAAACTAGTTACCTCTCCCACCCTCGCAGTGTATCTTCTATTTGGCATCTTAATGGTGTGATACCTTCCTAGTGACTGTGACGGAGTTCAAACCTGGTCGCCTCTCGTACCCTCACAATGTAACATCTATTTCGTGTTGTAATGGTGTGACACATTCCTAGTCACTTAAACCAAGATGAGGATCAGCATGTTCTTACTCTCTCCTTTCTAAGTCAAAGCTTTCCCCTCCAAACAAGTCTTAGTGTAGTCACGGCTACAACACAAGCTTTATGATTAACCTGGGAGCCAACACAATGTTCAGACGGATAATCGACATTTCACATTTTATGTAGCATTGTGATGAGTCCTGATGAAGGACGTATTATTTATTGTATATGCTTCCGTGTGATGTATTGCAGTGGGTTGGTTTTCGTCGAAGATGGCGCATGTAGAATCTTGCCCAATACTGTTTAGTGCAACCGGAATAGAGTTAAACATTGCAACCTTTTTCCTCTATATAATCCTTTTTTTTGGGTTTGTTTTTGTATGTTTAGGACATTGGTTTTCAGAAAAACAATAATTATTATTCATTGGACAAGACAAGACTTTATTTGCACACAGGCTGTACAATTTACAACACATGAGATGTATACGACAATGAACATGAATATAGTGTGTGATTGATGTACATGCAAGCTGTAATTAAGACGATGAGATGGTGTACTGATATACATGTAACCTGTATCTAAAACCTAGCGATGACGTAAATATGCACATGTAAGCTGTGATTAAGACTTTGAGATGAAGTATTGTTCTACATGTAAGACCTTCAGATGTCATGTGAGATGTACATGTGACATGTATCTAAAACATTTTGATGACGTATTGCTGGTCATGTAAGCCGTCCACACATGTCTGTTTTGACCTTTTAGTTGTAGTTATTGTCGTTTTTTTAACAAAAATAGAGTTTGTTCTTGAAGTAACATGATTATCAATAAATACAAAATAGTGAACCTCTTGATGGTAATCTACTTTTTCCTTCAAAAATGTTCATGAACATATCTTTTAATATGATTAGTTGAAAACTTTAAACTGTTATGTAAAATGTTGTTTCATTCAATGCACATTTGACGTTTTCTCACATGAAATAATATAATACAAGAAAGCGTTTTCAGTGAGCCAGCAAATTTCACATGAAATAATATAACACAAGAATACATTCGTCAGCTAGTCAGCAAGTCTCACATGATATAATACAACAGCTGACAGCGGTTTCTTGGCAGACCTGGTAAGTGTCTTATAATTGAGGTCTTGTTAGCTGACACAGCGGTTTAGTTTCTTGATAGACCTGGTAAGCCTTCCATGATTGATGCCAACTTTAAAAGCTGTATGCACAGTACCCACTGTTCTTTTCATCATATTCTTGGCAAATTTCCGTGAACCAACGCATGTTAGTTTTTGCAGTTTGTCACCTACCAAACAAGACACTTCCTTCATAAAAACAGCTTTTTACTTGATTGTGTCATGAAGAATGATTACCATATGAAATTGTGACATAGTTATGACACGAAGAACGATTACCATATGAGATTGTGACTTGTTTATGTCAAGAAAAATGATTACCATATGAGATCATTACATGGTTTATTTCATGAAGAACGATTACCACATGAGATTGTAACATGGTTATGTCATGAAGAATGATTACCATTTGAGACTGTGCATTAGCGATACTGATAAATGTCAAACAGTACGACAGCTATTTGGACCAAATTAGTGTAAACACTTATGGACATACCATTCTTTTGCAAACAAATGACGAAGGTCTCAGTGTTCTATCGATGGGGGGGGGGGGGAGGGATCTTTGTACCGTAGTCAAAATAAAGCTTTTTGAGTCCAATATCATGCCCATGCTTGCCGAGAACAGAAACAAGAAATTTTAACATTAACACGTGATCTACGTTTAAATAATATTGTCTTTTTTTGAGGCATTAATGAGTGTAGGTTGTAACCACGTGACTAGACAGCTTCCCCAACAAACTCTTATTAAATATTGAATATAATTCCTTTATCAGTTTTAAAGGTTATTTATTTTGGTTTATACCTTTGCCATGTCAACTAACATTTGATGCATAAGCATGTTAAGAGAATAACGAATTAAAATGGTTTTCAAGTGTGTACTTAAGACATGCTACTGGTAAATAAGTACTTAATTTTGCATTGAAGTCAAATTTACTTAATTTTACATTGAATATTAATGTACTTAAGTTTACATAAAAACATAATGTACATAATTTCACACTGAAGTCAAAATGTACTTAATTCTGCATTGAAGGCTAATAAACTTAATTTTATATTAAACATATTGTACTTAATTTTAAATTGAAGTTTAAGTTTACTTAAGTTTACATTGAAGTCTACGTGTATTTAATTTTATATTGAAGTCTAATGTACACTATGATTTGAACAGACAGATTAAGAAAGTTTGATCTTTTTGGTTAAGAATAAACAAACTCTGTAAACCTACAAAATGAAAGAGAAGAGAAAGAACACGGACTCTGCCGCGCGTACGTGTGTGGGGGATAGGGGTAGGGGGATTCAACATTCCATTGCCAAGTTGCACGGTGCAACCAAAGTCAAAACTGTCCACTTAACTGATTCAACGTCCAAGACAAAGCGTGACAACCAGGTGATGGTGAGTTAAAGGTTTCCAATAAGTTCATTTGCCAATATGTAAAATCAATAATTCAGCTGTTTAAACGCAATTTTACGTACAATGAAACTTGCAAATATGCATGCATGCATGTATGTATGTATGTATGTATGTATGTATGCATGCATGCATGCATGCATGCATGCATATATGTATGTATGTATGTATGTATGTATGTATGTATGTATGTATGTATGTATGTGTATGTATGCATGAATGTTTGTGCATTAATCTGTCGAGCTATTCGTCTTCTTTTTTATATTCTACTTCCTTCTTTTCTTTAAATCAATTTCAAGTCAAACATGCCCTCGTACATTAAGCATTTAGGTGATAGAGAAACTACAACTCTAGTTGCCCCTTTAATTGGATAGGCTGATTGGGGATATGGATACTTATACTGGATTGACTGATTTGGAACGTCATTGTTACATTGATTTAATGTATTGCGAAACTTATTGTAAATCAGAACAGTATTTTATTTGTAAGCAATCACTGACAACGTCCCGCTTGTAATGACAATTATATTCCACCAGCAGGTGATATTTAGTCAGCTTATTTTAAGGCGCCAGTATAAAAGACGAGGAGATGACTCGGCTGAATATCATATTAAGTTATTGAATGTCATGCACCTCATTCCGTATTGTTTGTTTCAAAATGAGACTAGATCTGTGTTATGAGAAGATAGTATCACCTACGTGAACGATTGATAGAAAAAGAAACAAAAGGGGTGATTTCGAGATTTTTATCTGTCAAATACATTAACCTGGGTAAGGAATTTAAACATATCCAAATGTGTACAAAAATCGGTGAACATTTTCTTCTCCCACGGTTATCACAAGATTTAACTACTGGGTTCGTAATCTGATTTTAAAACAATTTATTTCCTTTATTTACAATAAACTGTAGAGGTGGGTACAACGAACAAAACTGTACCGTCGCATACCGTGCTATTTCACGGTATACCGCAATCAAATTAGAGACCAACAATTGAATGTTCAGAGGCAGGGTCCTAAAACAGTTTTCTTAATCAAAAGCTGGAAAAATAGATTTCTCTGATTTATAGCGAAATAAGACCATGCTATATCCATTATATTATTTTAAAAATTATCTTGAGATAAAATAAAAAAAAATTGCTCAAATCAAAGAATAGCCCCGCACTAGAAAAGAATTTCAGTAAATTATAGTTGATGAATTTGCTGTGTGTATGTTTTTTTTTATAAGTTGTAGTATAAAAGCTCTAACTAGTGTGAGTCGATTACGCTTACATTATAACTTACAACCTGTAACTAAAGCGAGTTAATCAAGTTTACACTATAACGTACACCTGTAACTAATGTGCGTTGATTAAGTATGCTCTATAACTTACACCCTGTACGCGATATTGTGCTGACATTAGAGAGGTGGTTTATAAAAATAGGAAGTGTTGACTCTGAAATATTCCCTGCTACCCCGTTAATATAATAGGCAGGTGAACATTTAGCGGGATACCAACACCAGGGCAAGAATTTTGTCATAGAGGGCTAGTAACATTGAGTGGGATGCCCCTACCAGGGCAAGACATTTACCAGAAATAGCTCGTAACTTTGAGTAGGATGCCAACACCAGGGCAAACTATTTATCAGAGAGAGCTAGTAAATTTGAGTGGGATTCAAACACCAGGGCAAGATCTTTACAAAAGAGGCTAGTAACTTTGAGTGGGATGCCAACACCATGGCAAGTTACTTATCAGAGAGAGCTGGTAACTGTGAGTGGAATTACAACACCAGGGCAAGAAATTTACCAGAAGGGGCTGGTAACTTTGAGTGGGATGCCAACACCAGGGCAAGACATTTATTAGAGAGGGCTAGTAAACATAAAATATATTTTCCTCAACAAACGAGAACATATTTGGCGGACTTGAGAAATTGCGTACAATTCAAACGTAAATCTACTTCTTTCCTGAAACTCTTAAAAGTTCGTTCGGTGTCTTGCAAATGAATACTCTACTTCACACAATAACATATGCTAGTAAATAACTGAAAAAGTATATAATGTTTTATCCGATATTTTTCCAAAAGTTGGATTTGGCCCGAGTACTTTTTACATCATCTTATGTGGCCACCACGTTACCATACGGGACCTGTGTCAAATATGTGATTAAAGGGTCATACAAATAATTTTACTCGTAGTTCTAAAACTTATTTTTTGGACAAATACAGCTGTTCCGTAAATAAGAATAAAATATTTATTTTGAATTGATTTGTCATGAAAAATGAAAACATGATGTTATTATCATTGAATTAGTAGCAAGATTAAATGAAACAAAGAAAAATTACTTGTGATCAGAAATTGATCAAATTTCGATCGTAGATCCTTCATGACCTGCAAACACGGATACTGCAAAGGCCTAAACAAGTTTCTTAGGCTCATGAAACACACTTTAGACTTTTGCTCGTTTTAAACTAAAAACTTTCATAAGAGATCAATCCCAAATTTTTGACAGTAGCTAATTCTTGCTATTAAAGTGTGTTAATTACCAACACGATTTTATTTTCCTGAAATATATACAATCTGGTATCATCTTAAATAAATGACAGTATATAAGATATGAGAGAACTGAAACAGTATCTCAATTAAAAAGACTTTGATCCGTTTTTTGCGTTGGCTGACGAGCACGCACAACATACAAAATATATGTAACAAATAAAATATACCTATAGTTGTAAAATGCTACAAATTTTACAAAGAAAGTTGGTGGATGCAATAGAAAAACGAAATACAGTTATCAGAGATGAAGACATTTCATAAGACGAATTTGAGTACTAATGTACCACAATGATGGAAATGAAAAGACTGATATCGAAATCAACAGTGAAGTATGTGTAATTGTGTACAATCAGTAATATAGGATGGATAAAAAATAATCACGCTTATCAAATAATGAACTTAAGTTAAGCACAGGTATTAAAACATGTATTATTGCCGCGGCCATGTGTTTGATGTCTAAACATTAACGCAGGATAGAGTTAATCTGTTACGCCTTGTTAACGTGTCTTGCTATATAGCAGAATTTCGGATTGGCAGGGCGATAGATCACACGACTAACAGCTACGTGTTAATATTTAGTCAAAGATCAAAAGGAGCCCGCGGGGTGAGTGACGCGTGTCCTCATCCGTCCCCACGTTGACAGACAGCGAGAGGGGACATCGTCTGTTAAGTTTGATTGGATCGGTTCACAGCAATATCAAATCGGATTTGAGATAGAGGGTGTGATAAAAATTTAGATCCGAATTATTACTTTTCAGAACTATGAGAAAAAAAGAGTGGTTCTCCTGGGACGATTGCTGAGCAAATATTACTCCGAGAAAGCCACTCGTAATATTTGGCAGTAAAAGTAAGAAGCAAATTCTAAGGAAAGACAAAGGTTCATAAAGGAAGCTTTTTGAGTTCCGAGTCTGCAAGAGGTAGAGTCGGAAGTAAGACTAGCAGAGCAGTCGGAATCAACCAAAGTCTAGACAGTAGAGAGAAGGTGTATAGATGGCGGAGGAGGAGGAAAAGGAGTCAAGGAGAAAAAAGTGGAGAAGGAGGAGGAGTATAGAGAAGTCGAAGAAGAGAACGAATTTGGAGAAAGTTGGGAGGAAGAGGAGAGAAGAACACCAAAGATGAGTAGAATACAAGGACAGGTGGAAATCTATCTCACACTACTAAGTGATGCAATAAGCTATTACAGCGTAGAGCGGAAGGAGTGTACTTGAGAAATTTGAATCATTTGACTATTGAAATGTTATTAAATTATTATTCATTGAATTTCACTTTCTTTTGTATATTCAATAATTTAACCATCGGCATTGCTGACTGGGGGTTCGGAACTTTACATCTATCTTTCAGTAATTTACTTTCTAACTAAAATCGAGCCTTGGTGGGGCGTTCATAATAATTTAAATAAAATATTGGGAGCACCACACCCCAACCAAAACAACCCTCAAAGTGGCGTCCATCGTTTGGGATCTGAATCAGACATAACTATTATCTTTACGACATAAAGTATTACTTGTTAGGAAGTATTAGTGAACAGTTGTGAGATATTTTCCATCCTCTGTATTTTGAATATTTATGATTTTAACTTTTTTATGTTATAGTTTGATATTTGCAACCTTGGTCGATTTCAGTTACTTGCAGCAAATATCGGGCAAAATATCTTACCTGAGCGAAGTTAGTTATTGTGAACAGGTAAGTATTGAGCTAGGAACGTGTAACATCTGTAAATTGTTTAGTAAGTCAATGCAGGGTATCACTTACTGTTAGTGTCATCAGAAAATGGCTACTGAAAGACAGATGATTAAAGAGCATCGCGCCATGGGATCGGGGGATCTAGGGTACGAAGAAGATCGCCTAGCATAGCTCATAGAGGGGAGAATCAAGGAATGGATTCGTCGTACGTGAAGGGGAAATTGCAATTGCGTGCTTAGATGGACTATCACATGACGTCATACCCGTATGTCATTATGTATTATCACAACCAAATCCCGAAACCTACACACCGACGCCGGTGAGTGCTGTGGAAACCAGTTCCAAGAGTCGATAGGCGAAACGGACGCCGATGGATGTTTCGTCAACCCCGGTCAGTAACGTACTTCCTGCCGAATTGAGGAAGCTGCGTCAGGAAGACACAACCCTGGCAGAGTTGCATAGACACGCTGCAGAAGTTCGTGTATAAGAAGAGGAATTGTGCCGCCACACCAGGAAATGACATGAACACTTCAAGTAAGTCGTCTTGCCAAAGGAAAAGCGAAGTGTTGAAACTCGTGCAGGAAAGTCACATGGGAGGACAAGTGGGAGTTCCCAAGACGCGTGATCGTCATGTCAATCAATTCTACTAGCCAGGGTTTCCAGTAGATGATGAGCACTTCTGTCTCTCCTGTGCTAAGTGTCAGAAAATGGCACCGAAAATGGATTATGGACCCGTCTCCTCGGAGACTACACTCCCTTATCGATGAATTATTTCGACGCGTCGCGATGGATTTGATCCGACCGATCAAACCCGCGTCGTGGCAAGGAAATCGGTACATTTTAACGGTCGTAGATTACACTACAGGCTATCTGGAGGCTATCATGCTGCGTAATATTGATTCGTAAACCGCCGTTGAAGTGTTGTTTTGGATTTGGTCAGTGACCGATGAGATCCTGATTGAGGAACACAATTCATGAGTCGAGTGATGGTAGAGGTGAACCGACTGATGTCGATGAAGCACCTCAAGACTACACCGTATCACCCCCAATGTAACGGACTGGTCGAGCGGTTTAACGGGACTCTGAAAAACAGGCTTATGAGGCTGTGTGAAGGCCGTCCTAAACATTGGGATCGATACATTCTTGTCATGCTTTTCGCATATCGGGAAGTACCACACGCAAGTTTAGTTTTTTTTTCGAAGAACTCTCGTTTGGGTGGAACGTACGTGGATCCATCGCCGTACTGAGACAGCTATAGACGGACAAAGATGTGCGTACTACCTATCAGTACGTCGCGGATTTGTGAAACAAACTGGAAGAAGTATGTTCCCTCGCGAAGAAGAACCTTAAGCGAGCGAAGTCGCGTGAGGCGAAGAATTACAACAAGCTCAGGAAACCACGCCAGTATGAAGTAGGGGACAAGGTGTCCTTGATGTTGTCCTAAGAACACAACAAGTTGAAAATGTCTTGGAAGGTGCCGTACGACAAAACCTGTGGGTCGGGGGTCAAAGCTATCGGATACGGCTACCGATTAAGGAGAAGCTGTACCATGCTAATTTCTTTAAGAGATACCGAGAAAGAGCGATTCTGTCGTGGCCACGATTGTCACCGAGGACGCCAAGGCGAAACGTAACGTGCGAACACTGTCCCGAGCTGTCCATCAACGAGGGCTGAAAGACCCTCGGACGTGGAGTGTGACTCCAGGTTGACTGCGGATCAGCGGAAAGAGACGTTGATGGAAGAGCATTCCGATGTGCTCACGGAAATACCCGGGAGAAAGTCACTTCTAGAGTTCGGGTTAAAGCTGGTGGACGACCGCCCAGTTCAGCTGGTACCCTATCCTTTGTCCCTCGCAAAAGATCGTAAGAGAAGAGATCGATCAGATGATTGCTCTGAGAGTAATCGAGCCCGCCGATTCTGCGTGCAGTTCTTCTGTAGTCTTAGTGCAGAGGAAGGATGGCAAGCATCGGTTTTCTGTCAACTACCGGAAAATGAATCAGGTGACGAAATTTCAATTCGAAATGCTACCTGTCCCGGAACATAGTTTCGCATCTGTATCGAAAGTTAAATATTTATCGAAGTTGGATTTGTCCAAGGGCTATTGGCAAATTCCTGTAAGGGTGTAGGATAGGGACCTAACAGTCGTTAGTCATGACGTTCGGAGTCCAAAATGCGCGCAGCGTCTTCACTAGAATGATGTGGAAGTTGTTGGAACCCTTACGAGATAGGGGTGTTCACCACTTCATGGATGATCTCCTGCGAGCCAACGAAAAGGATGAGCACCTAACTCTGCTAGCTGACGTTTTTAAGCTGCTACTCGTGCGGAATCGACGGCTTGCCCTTCCAAATGTCACCTTGGGTTCCGGACGTTGGACTATTTGGGATACAAACTGCTTCAAGGCACGTTGTCCCCAGAGAAGTCGAAGGTTGAGCAGTTGTGAAACACCGCACGCCCCACCACAAAAATTGAGGTGAGGTAATTGCTAGGATAGGCCGGGTATTACCGGAGGTATGTAGCCAAGTCCAGTGCGATTGCGTGCCCTTGTCTGACCTGACCATGAAACGGACCCCGAGTAAAGTTATTTGGACGGATGCGTGTGAACAGGCTTTTCTAACGCTGAAGGATGAGCTGACATCCGCCGCTGTTGTCCGTCTAAAGGATCTGTCCAAAGGCTTCGTGTTCCGCACTGACAAGTGTGGCACGGGCCTGGGAGCAAGAACACGAGGGGGCGCTTTTTCCAGTCGCGTACGGCAGTCGGAAACTGCCTGCTGTCAAGAAGAACTACCCCGTATCTGAGAGGGAATGCCTCGGAATGTGTTCGGGATATCACGGTTGGAGCGGTACTTATACAGGCGGAAGTTGATGCTGGTGACCGACCACCATCCCCTCGCCTATCTTGTGCAGGTGAAATTGTCGAATGGACGCTTGATGCGATAGTCACTGTTCTTACAGTAGTACGAAATGCAGATCATATATGTGAAAGGAACAGAGAACGTAGACGCAATATTCATGAGCAGGAGCGCTGAAATAGCATAGATCGCCCAGCAGGTAACCGTATGTTGTGTGTATATTCGTGTCCGTAGCCAGCGTGTTGCGTCGTTATGATATTGTTTCTTTTATTGCGTGTAGTAACGCACATTTACATTTGTAGCAAGTTTTGCTGAATAAGATCCCGATTTTATTCTCAATCGTGGGGCGTGTCACGTTTGCTAAGCCCAGGTATTAGGACATGTATAATTGCCGTTGCCATGTGTTTGATGTCTAAACATAGCCGTGGGCTAGAGTTAATCTCTAACACCAAAGAGCACAATTTGTATCGACAAGGGGATAGATCGCACGATTAACACCTACGTGTTAATAATCAGTCTAAGACCAAATGGAGCCCGTGGGATGAGCGAGGCGTGTTCTCATCCGTCACCATGTTGACAGACAGCGAGAGGGACATCGTCCTCTAAGTTCGATTGGATCGGTTCATAGCAATATCCAATATGAATTGAGATAGAGGGTGTGATAACAGTTTAGGGCCGAATTATCCATTTCAGAACTATGAGAAAATATTTAGTAGTTCTCCTGGGAAGTATGCTAAGCCAATAGGACTACTCCGAGAAAGCCACTAGTAATTTGACGGTAAAATTCAGGCACAAATTCTAAGGAAAGACAAAGCATCGAAAAGGAGATAGTGGAGAAGGAGGAGAAGGAGTTAGGATGAAGTCTAAGAGGAGAAAGAATTTGGAGAAAGATGCGAGGAAGAGGATAAGAAATTGGGAGGAATATGAGAGAAGAATATATAGATGGGTAGAATAAAAAGATAGGTGGAAATCTATATATATCATTACTATTCAAGTGATGCAATAGGCTATTACTGGGTCTAGCGGAAGAAGAGTAATTGGGAAATTTGACTCATTTGAGTACTGTAAAGTTATTAAATTGTTATTTGTTGAATTTCACCTGTTTTGTATATTCCACCGTCGGCATTGCTAACTGGGGCTTTGGAGCTTTATATATATGTTTCACTAATTTTACTTCCAATCAAAATTGAGCCTGGGTAATAATGTAATAATTTAAATAAAATATTGGGAGCATCACACCCTAACCATAACAACCCTTATACTTTGCCTTTACCGTTTAATACTCCAGTGCACCATGTTAATTTGAAAATATTTAACGATATCTATTTTCTTCACTGAAACTCAATTTATCACATACAGACCGTTTTATCTTTTGACAACTGCACGCAGTTTTATTTTACATCGATGAAATGCAAAGTAAAAGATAAAGTTCACAGTCTGACATGAAAATTAGGCCGAATCAACAAAACTAGTCAGCTTAGATGGCAATGGATTGTTGCTGTATTTGCTACTGGCATCTGATAGGTAACGATACGAGTTTGACTCTAATAATAACATCATATATTTTAAAAATTTGATCTTCAAATCAAGTTAATTGTTGGAATTTATATATTTTGCTTTCACCTTTGTTCTCCTTTTTCTTATGTTTGTCTCTTCTACTCTACAGTGTAACAATTTACCAATGTATATTCACAGGGCCTGCTTATCTCAGACTAATTCTTTGATATTGAATTTAACCCCAAAAGCTTGAAGCACACATAATATTTGTTCTCATCTTCTTTCAAGACCTTTATAAGTGTTGTCACATTCCATAATTATCTCGCTTCAAAAACCTGGCATTTTACCGTCAAAAAGACAAAAAGTACAAGACCACCTAGCCCCCCCCCCCCAAAAAAAAATAGGAATTGTTCTCCCAAAATGACTTTGGCGCTTGACATATCATGAATGAACTGAATATTATCTGTGAAAAATGTGTGAAATACTCCTATATTAGACTAATATGTGTTAGTGCTAGTTTCATAACATATTCAGACATAAAAAAGACATTCCATCCAATTTTTCAGATACATTGATGTAATGTAGGACTAGGTCAATTATAAATACACAATATGTTTTCTCGTCACAAAGTGAATGCTGCACTAGGTAAGTTATTAAATTAACTGGAAATATGGAACGTATTACAATTTTAGCTGTATTGACCTTAATTCTAGTTGAGATTATGTAATTGTTTGTTATTTTCGTCCGTCTGCTCATCATTTCTTAAAGGTCAAGTCACATGGGTGATGTATGTGCATATACTCATTTTAAATTAAATATAAATTGTTCTCTTAAAATTTAACATTAATTTTCTTTAACCAACTATTGAATGCTCTACACCTTAACTTTCACCAAGAAACTTACAGACGAAAATTATCTGTGCTCACTAGTTATTATGTACATTTGAGAGATTGACGTATGTTAGGTGAAGTTGTTTGTATTTAAAACATGCACAGTGGAGAGAATGTTGGCATACCTCGATGCTGCTTTGATATAATGTGGCTGACATTTCTTTGGATATTGTACTTTTGGAAATTGTAAATGATCTAAGCACACTACTAAATAAAATGACTGCTCCTTTGTGCCCCAAACCTCAACCTGAATTTGTCTAAAGTACACTATCCTTAGCCGATACTAAAATAGGTAAAATTAATTTTGTCAGTCCAGACAACACCAGCTTCTCAAAGTACAATGCATGAATTACCACATACATAAAATGTAAGAAAAGTTATTTGCCTCTTTCTTGACAATTTACCTCTGAAGTTCAGGAAGTGAAAGTGACCAAGTGGAGCTAGCTCGGTTTTGAAAGATGCACATATGAAGTAAGGCCATACTTTATACTATATAATCGATAATACACCTATCAATCGTGTACCAACATAAAGGGAATTATATGTTCTGAAGGTAGACACAACGACACGGTGATCACATTCAAGAATGCTCTCAAAACACACTTATTTCGACCGCAATAACAAACTTAAAGACCTAATAATGTTTCCTACCTTAAATATTCTTAGCATGTTTTTTATGTTTTCTAATGTCATAGTGTTTGTGTTTGTAATCATATTATATATGTTTTTATCTTATAGGTGTTGTCTAATGTTGTAAAGCGCTTAAAGCTTCTAAATAGTAGATGCTATACAAAGTCCTCATTATCATTATTATTATTTCACAAGTCATCATAGTGCTCACGAAATATTCCCGTGTTCTAGTGATAATGACATTACTGTGATATTTAAACAGAGGAAAGTCGATGGCAACTGTTTGTGTGGAAAATGGAAACAATTTGAATAAAATTATTTGCTAAATGGGTCTCCTGTGCGTTCACTTAGTGTTTGGTCGAATGGCTGTATAGTTATTACCGTTCGCAAGAAACTTTTTCTCAAAACCGTTCCAGTTCAATGCCCATAACAACATAGTTTAGTGAAATTCTATTTTAAACTTGTGTCCCCTCCTGCTCAGGTTTCCCAAGGATATGTGAGAAATATAAAATCATTCTATGTCACAGCACCCTCAAAGTCCTTCGATCTGAGAGACATAAGGATATGCTTTGTTACGTCATGTCTTTATGGACTTCATATCTTTTTACCACTTTGACCACCATGCCTCATGTCCACTTTGTCAATTCCACAGGGACCATAGGTGTTACAGGTTACAAATATGTCATCTCTAGAGTTACATAAGAACTGTACAAAAGCAAAATTGAAAAGCTTTATTAACAGAAGTGGATTATATATTTATTTTTACCTTGACCTGATCTCCTTGTTGGGTCCCATGTGGACTCACCAAGCGTGACAACTATATCATGGACGGTAGAATGTTTTGGGGTTTAAAAAGGACGTCGATAAGAATATTTACTTTATCGAGATGATACATAGATTATATTTGAAATTAAGTGCCCCTGATGAAGTTAAAGCTGGAAGTTCACTTGCTTATATCGAAAGACATAATAGTGAAATATAACGGTAATCGTGCATATTGCTATGAAATGGAAGTTCGGTTATTTTATTTGCTAACAGACAATATTTACATTTTTTATAAAATAGTTCGTATGATGTCCCTAAGCTTGTCATTTTGAAAGAGTATTTCCGGACAATGATCTTATAGATACAATATCATTTTCGAATTAAAATTTCATAGCATGTGTATTATTCCAGAACTGTTATGTACAAATACTTTTCGCGAAAATAAGTGATGAGTCAAAGATAGCTGACAAAGACATTGTATTAGTACAGTTATATATTGTATCTGTGGTGAAGATGATGGACGTAGTATAATATTGTCCAAAGAAGTTTCATCTTCAATATTAAAACGGAACATGTGCCTAACGGAATATGACGTTGTGTCGAATGTCAAAACCAATTGTTCCTGAAATGATTTTAGAAACTATGAAATTGTATATTAACTATTACCTGTTTTGTATATCGATTTTGTTATGCGTCTGTTTATTGATTGATATCTTTGTTTATTATAGAATAATAAAGGTGGCTGAAATTCAATGTTTTACTTGAAGAATAAAAGGGGGAATCTCACGCAAAGCAGAATGTGATGTATTATTATATTCTTAGTCACAAAACGGGTATTGCCTTCATAAGTATGCGGGTAGAACAATGTTGTTAGGTGCTGGTTAGAGTAGCTAGTGAATCAAACTGTGGATACAGAAACACACGTTTTGAGACGTCACGTGAAAACAACGGATAACAAATGATGTATAAACTACCAAAGGCTACTTGAAGGGATTGTTCTATTTTACCCCACGGAAGGTGGGTTGGGTCATAATTACTGATTCCTGGTCAGTACATGCTGTCCCAATTTATGTTTAGAGTAATATTTCCTGTTTTATATTGGTAGTGATCCTTGACGTAGACCGAGGTGTTCTCAGTATTGATTGAAAGGAAATTGTTTATTCTTTAAAAAAATAAGTAATTCGTTATTAGTATCGGTGTGTATTTTGATGATAGTGTACAGTGAGTAATCCGGGTGTAAAATCTGTAACAACTGCATATTGATTGGAATTCAGATCAACCTCTCAACATTGATTTGAATGTAGTCAACCTCTCGAAAATGCAACTTGTCCTATGACAAAACTTTACTCTGAGTACAACTTTGATAACATTAGACTAATACATGATTTATGAGGATATGTACAGATTAGAAAAGTAAATAATGACAAAACAAATGAAAGTAAAATAGAGAACAAATAAATGTTATCTGAGCTACGAAACGCATGGATGGACAGGCTGGCAACGGTAATACTAACTGCCAAATGTGTTAATACCGAGTGAGGAAGCGAACAACTCCCTGAAAATACACATCTAGAAGAGGAACATGTAAGCAAAAATATTAGTCCATACTATCTGGAAGATTTATTGCTGTGAATGATAATTCGGAATTTTCACAATAGCAGTGTTTTAAATATAGCCAAATGACCTGATCATAGACAATGTTTTTCTTGTAACATGATCGCTTGAAAAGCCTATTGGTAATTCGTCGGCTTGTTTCTACTGTATCCCGTGCTTTGAAGCTATACATCAACAGTGGAAAATTGGCATAAATATTCACTTCCTTTTTTCACACAAGTGAAGACAAACCAATGTGTCAGAGACTACATGTACTTTTATTTTCTTTTGTAAATCAAAACTTGGGCAAAACAATATTACCATATTATCATTTCATGACTGCACTATGTACCGTTTACTAGTAAATTTATGCATCATTCTATATTTGCACCATTTTAGGAACTGGATCAGATATTAGGAAAATTTGAAATCATGCAGATGTTTTGATCTCAAATGATATATGACTAAACCATGACATTTACACACAAAAACTTCCTAAAAATCTGCAAATCGAAATCATTTGGCAAGATCATCTTTCTCCATATATCGTATCATTCATAAATGAGAATGTGTGAAATATTTTTTAGAAACACGTCGACTATCCGGAACCTTTTTCAATATGAAGTATTTGTTTTTGATTCTTGAGTACATTGAATATTTGTATTAAATATCGGCAAAAACAATACAATCCAAATAAGACAAACGCAATAACAATATAAATTTACCCGTTCGTGACCCGTTTGTGACTCATAAAGTATTTTTAGATTATGAGAATAAGATTAGTATCATGATGAGACTTTGCTGATTGTGACATTTACGTGGATCTGAAATATCGCAACAGATCTTTTGACACATGAGCTTATTTACGCTCGTCATCATGTAATTCGGAGTAAATACATGGAACCACGAGATTGTCACAATGATGAATGAAATATCAATTAACAGGAAATATGTATTTAAATATGTATTAAATACTCTGAGTGCACTAATTTCCTCAATATGAGCCATTCATGGAAATCCTAATGAAGCATTATGTCATTTTGATTTCTCTGTATAAAGTGAGTCATCGTTGTCTGTGAAGTCACATTATCGACAGTGTCAGATTTGTTTTAAAAACTACTTATGTTAGTTGTTCAGTCTTATTGATACTTTAAACTTTGTAGGTATGAACCTTGCCCATTTTATCCAAGTTCCTTCCGTCTACATGGTTTGTGTCAAATATTACGTTCGTCCTTTGTTTTAATTGATCAGTAATGCTGTTTGTATCAAAATGTCATTATGGTTTATGTTGAATCTTTGTCTGCAGTCTTCATGTTTCGGACAAGAGCTATGTCCTGGTTTCAACTGATTGTTGAGACTGTTTGTATAAATATGTAATGAATGCGCATTGTTTTCAGTCCCCATATTCCCCTCAAAATTATTAAGCTTGCCTTTCGATTTTCATTATGCTTCAGATCATCAAAGTAAACGTGCATTCAATAATCATATTGAATTTAACATAAATGT
Source organism: Sinohyriopsis cumingii (assembly GCA_028554795.2). Classification (NCBI taxonomy): domain Eukaryota; kingdom Metazoa; phylum Mollusca; class Bivalvia; order Unionida; family Unionidae; genus Sinohyriopsis; species Sinohyriopsis cumingii. Next base: position 145,924,374 of record CM068827.1, read on the forward strand.
AATGCAATCCAAAATCGAATGAGGTAAATAATGATAGCAAACTGGGAACAGCATGAATTAGTATAAATGATATGATGCTTTCATGTGTTTTGTATAATAGACCGATAACATAATTGTTTTGTCACACCAGAAATATTACAAAAGACGTTTTGATACAGGGCAATATTTATGCACTCCGTGTATGTAACAATATTGAACCACCAGGATCCTCCCGAATTTATCAATTAGCAATGTAACGATTGATGTGTTAAATAGGGAAGGGATAATCATAATGAGATTATTTATGAGAAGGGTCAAGAATCCATCCATGATTAAACAATGAACCACTATTGAATCTGTTTGCACAAAGCCATCTGAATCTGAATTGTTCATACACTGTCTCATAAAATTTGTCTTCATATTCATTTTGCAAGTGAACACGAATTTTAATTATCGTTGATGTAATATGGTTCAAAGTCTCATTGATTTCTTACTGGAGTATGTCCTTAGTATGTATTGATAGATCAGACTAGATGTGTAAACATGTCCTCACTGTCCATGATGAACTTTTATGTTAAGTGTTTAGGCTCGAATACACAGCAACTCAAGAAAGAGTGAAAACAACAAAATATGTATTTCCCGGGGAAAATAGAGTAAAAATGAAGAAAAAAATAATCCAAGAATAATCCACGAATAAAAGTTTAGAAGTCCTACTATTGAAATGTTCTAATGAATTCAAGTTCGAATAATCCAAGATGGAAGGCGATGACGTATGCTCTATCCTGTATAGATTGGTAGTCTACGGTTCCTTGTAAAACACAGAAAATAATCCTCCGGTTTTGAACATCCAAATAAATTTTTAAGAAATGTCTTTGTTCAAGAATTCTGTATGAGCACACATATATTTCCAGGAAAAAAGAATTAATCGTTTTGAATCCAAATAATCTGGAGTAAAATTAACATATAACTCGAAAACTTGAAAACTTGTCACAGACACTTTCAATCGTAAAGTAAAAGCCCAAAACTGCGAAATTCTTATCACATTATCTGTATTTAATCATAGTTACTGCTAAACTGATGCCCGTTAGAGGGTCACTTGATCATGTTCCAGAACCTCGTTGAAATTATTTACTTCTTAAAAATCATGTCCATCCAGTATGGCCTTGAGTAGGGCAAATGATGTTTCACTCTAGGAAAGAAACTACAAAAGTTTTTTGCCAGTTCTGAATCAGGGCAAGTATTATTAGCTATTCTTGTGGTTTACGTTTTAAATAAAAAAAACTTTGAACTCTATACTGTACAACGTTACAGTGGCATGTAATAGAATAAAACAAAATTAAAACTAACAAAGGATTACATTAAAATAAATATACATTAAATCAGATATACGTAACATTACCAATGTCCACGATCTCCATGTTGTGCCTCTTGTGTGCATCCTTAATTCGAATTCATAGTTCAGACTATATGTGTAACGATGTTCTTGTTGTCCGTGACATAATATCCACCTTCTCCATGTGTTTATTTATTTGTGTGCGTCCTTAATTTGTATTATTATTTCAGAGAAGATTTGCAAACAGGTCCTCAGTCTCCATGTCACAATCTTCATGATTTTTGTGATACTGTGCGTCCTTCGATTGAATTGATCGTCCAAACTAAATGTGTAAACACGTCCTCGTTGTTCACGATGTAACAATGTCAACTGTGTCTATATCGGTGCTAGTAGTGTGCGTCTGTAGCTTGTTTGTATAGATTGTTCCAGTTAGTTGTGTAAACATATCCTCGTTATCCATGATGTACCAATGTCCACAGTATCCATGATTTTTGTTTAATAGTGTGAGTCCCTAATTTGTAATGATATCTCATATCGGATATATAACCATACTCTCGTTGTCCGTGATATAACAATATCCACCTTCTCCATGTTTTTGTTATTGTGTGCTTCTTTGATTGGTATGAATAGTTCAGAGAATATTTGTAAGCACGTCCTCAGTTTCCACAATGTACCAATGTTCACAATGTACCTGTTTTGGTGATGCTGTTCGTTCTCTGATTGAATTGATCGTTAAAACTAAATTTGTAAACATGTCCTTGTTGTCCATGATGTAGCAATGTCCACGGTATCCATGTTGTTCCTAATAGCGTGCGTCTTTAATTTGTTAGTATTGATAGCTCAAATTTAGATGCGTAAACATGTCCTCATTGTCCAATAAGTACCAATGTCCACAGTTTTAATGTTGTTGATAATAGATAGTACCTAGTTTGTATTGATAGCTCAGACCAGATATATAACCAAGTCCTCGTTGTCCATGATAAAATAATATCCAGTTGATCCATCTTTTTGTTAATTGTGTGCGTCCTTAATTCGTATTAACGGTGCAGAGAACATTTGTAAACAAGTCTTCAGTCTCCATGATGTAACAATGTTCATAATCTTCATATTTTTGGTGATACTATGCATTCTTTGATTGAAATGATCGTTCAAACTAGATGTGTAGACATGTCCTCGTTGTTCATGATGTGCCAATGTGCACAGTCTCAATGTTTATGCCAGTAGTGTGCGTCCTAAGTCCGTATGCAGAGTTCATACCAGATGTGTAACCATGTCCTCGCTGTCCGTAATATAACAATATCCACATTCTCCATGATTTTGTTAAGTTGTGTGCGTCCTTAATTTGTATTATTAGTTCAGAGAAGATGTGTAAACACGTCTTCAGTCTCCATAATGTACCAATGTTCACAATATTGATGCTTTTTGTGATACTATGTGTTTCAATTGAATTGATCGTTCAAACTAGATATGTAAACATGTCTTCGTTGTCCATGATGTACCAATGTCCGCGGTATCAATGTTGTTGCCAACAGTGCGCGTCCTTAAATTACTTTTTTGAATCGTTCATAATAATGGCGTAAAAATGTCCTCGCTGTTCTGAATGTGCCAGTGTGGACAGTGTTTATGTTTTGAGTGATGCTGTGCGTAGTTTGATTGAAATGATCGTTGAAACTACATGTGTAAACATGTCCTCGTTGTCTATGATGTACTAAAATCCACAGTCTCCGTGTTTTTCTTAATTTAGTGCGCCCTTTGTTTGTATTAATAGGTAAGAGAAGTTTGTAGACATGTCCTCAATACCCAAGATGTACCAATATTCACAGTATTCGTGTTTTTTGGTGATAATGTGCATTTTTGTTATTGAACTGATTGTTCAAACAACAAATGCAAACTTGTCGATCCTTAAAACTAGATTTTTAAAAATGTCAATAGTGTCCATGATATATAAATATCCACATTCTTCGTTTTTTTGATAATAGTGTGCGTCCTTTTTGAGTTTAGTGTGCATACTAGATGTGTGAACATATACTCATTGTCCATGATGTAGAATGTATGTACATGTTGCGATTATTGTGTATTTTATTAGTTTCTATTGATACATCATACTAGATATGTAACCATGTCCTTGTTTCCATGATGTACCAATATTCACGGTTTTCTTGGTTTATTAATTGCGTCTTTAGTTTGTATTGATCGTTCAAAATAAAAGAATAAAGATGTCGACATCGTCGATAATGTCCCAATGTCCATATTCTTCGCGCTTTAGTAATAGTGTGCGTTGTTAGAGTGAATTTGTCGTTCAGACTAGATGTGGCATGCACTCGTTGTACCAATGTCCACGGTCTCCATCTTGCTGTTAACGGTGTGCGTCCTTAATGTCTATTGATAGTACAGACTAAATCTGTAAACATGTCCTCTTTCTCCATGATGTACCCATATCCAGTCTCCTTATTTTTCTCAGTTATTGCCTGCGAATTTAATTTGTATTGATATTATATTCTTTGCGAGTAAGCACGTCGTCGTTGTCCTCATTCTCTATCTTTGGCAAATGTTAGTGCATCCTTTTTCTGTGTTAATCTATTTGAATAAACATTCCTCATAGAAACAATTGTTCACAGTCCTTATGATGGTTGAAAGTTATTATTGCATTTTGCTGAAAGCATAATGCAGATCGTCAGTGTAAAAGGAAGCTGTAAATTCTTGGTCCAATTTAACCAAAATACTTCTCTCTCTCTCTCTCTCTCTCTCTCTCTCTCTCTCTCTCTCTCTCTCTCTCTATATATATATATATATATATATATATATATATATATATATAGAGTCAGAGTCGGAATTTCATCACATGATAAGAGATATAAGCTTCTCGGCCACTTCTACAGCGCAAAAGTGATGCGCGTGGATAAATTTCGGTCCGTTGGTAGACCGGTGTATGCCCACATTCTTCCGTGAACAGAGGTGAGTTTAATTATTCCTTTAAGTTAACATGTAAACCACGCTTGCACATAGGATGGAGTCCATGTTAAAGGTATAGAACTCACCTCTTTTCAAACACCTGCTATCAAATGACCAATATCCTTAGTTTTATTTTCTGTTGCTTTTCATGTTTTGGGGTTTTATTCCATTTTTCAGCGCATGATATGCAACCCATAGCGTAACGAGCCTATGTGGGGTAGGTGGCCTTATTTGTAAGTCATTTTCCAATTTACTCTTTTATTTCCTTCCTAGAACACACATTAACGTTTTTTCCTTGTAACCAGCAATATGTTCACCTCACAAATGGAATATTAATCATGAATCAATTAAACTTGTAAAGGTACAGCATGGTTGATTTAGTTTGTACATCTGGCAATCTGATTTTCACACCTAGGCGTGATAATTTAACACCTCTTTTTCTTCATTTGCAAACTCTTTTTTGTAGTAATATAACAGAAACGTCCCTGTCAAAAATATTCTTATAATAAACCGCTTTGTAAATCTTTATATTGTTGAAAAATGTGAGAGCAACAAGTTAAAAGTAATTTATGAAACATTACGATGCCTGCTTAACGACAGCATTAAAACATATTACTACAACTACAACAGCATGATTAATTACACTTTCGTGTGTACGCGGTTAGGTTTTTAGGGGGAGTGAGGAGGGCATGGTAATTCTTCTTATTTTGGTAAGCTACACAGCTGATGTAGTTTAATACGTTTAAATGCCTCTGCATACGAAATGCATATGAATCTGATTTGATTGAAATTGTAATAGTTTGAAACCTAAACCGTGTGTGTGTGTGTGTGTGTGTGTGAGAGAGAGAGAGAGAGAGAGAGAGAGAGAGAGAATAAAACATAATATGAGACAAATCTCCATTTCAATCCTGCATGAGCACCATATATAAACAAATCTTCAAACACCGGTTTGGAGAATTCTAAGCATTAAACCAAAGGAATGGATAGTTAGTTGCCATTATCAACGCAATTCACTTGATCAGCTACTGGCATACATATTAGTCTTTTAAAAGCCAGGAACTCTTGGCATAAGAAGATAAAAGATAAAAGATATAACTATTTGCTCAATTATAAGGGAACATCTACCAACCGCTGATCAGATTTCCGTCATTGAGAGAGAGAGAGGGAGAGTGAGAATGTGATTAGGATATTTTAACGTAGCTCTAACACTTTTTCAGTCATATAGCTACGATGTCTGCAGTGTGGCGGTTTATAGTGATGTCTAGCTCTGGGTCATCCTGCAGTAGACCTGTAGCATGATGTCCCAGCCAGTCACATTATCTTGACACCAGGCCGACCAGTCCTAACACTAACCTCTTAATGCTGAGCGCCTAGCGAGGCAGCTGTTGGTATCATTTTTGTAAGTTTTTGGTATGACTCGGCCGGGGGTCGAACCCACGACCTCCGGCTTCCGAGGTGGACACTCTAACGAGAGAGAGAGAAAGATAAATAAAACAGAAAGAATAATATGTTTACATGTATGGAATATACGATTATAATATAGCTGAGATTTGCTTAATATGTTGGAAGTGATGTAGTTTGGATGCGCATCCTTTACACGTACTCATTACCAGCTTACTGAAAATCATACCGGAGATCCATATTTTTTTAATGTCAGAGCGAAGTATTAACCTTGGCTGAAACTTTTGATATGTTTAAGAAGCTGTACGCGATAAAATTGGCAATACTATGACCTTGCGGTTAGCGGAAGATCTACACAAATTAGGTGCAGTGGGAAAGAAGACGGGGTTTTGTTATTAACTATTCTAACTTTTTAAAAAATAATATTTTTCGGGAAATATCCGTTTGGGGCCCAGATACAATTTTATTTAACTGAGTGACATCTAGACTAGGTGTTATGTCTGATAAAATAGCACTAATCTGACAAGCTGCAATGGAGTAGCACCGAAGTAAAATTGAGAAACAACAGTGGGATATAATTTTGCGCCACCTTTGCCACTGGATGACCATATCAATACGTTATAATTCATGTGCTTACGTTTGTAATTGCCACTGACAATAATGGTTCAAAATAAGTTATGTCTGTGATTAAATGCCACCATACGTAATAACAAATATAATAGAATGATAACATATGTGTGAATTGCAAAGAGTGTATATCTATCTATCTAACGACAGCGAATAATAGTTATCTGAAAAGTATCTTAGATTTCGGTTGAAGAGTTTTCCGAATTGATTTAACGTGGTTACAAAAAACTGATTTATAGGGAAACCCATATAAACCAGTCAGTTATTGTTGATTTTCATGTTTCGCTTTGTGTGCAGTATTCGAACCTCTCTTAGCTCAAAACGCCATCCTTTTGGTATACCGTGGCACATCTTTAACTCACTTGGGAGGTAGCCAGAAGGTTGTCTTCGACAGAATTGTCACAAATGAAGGGAATGGATATTCAGCAATCACTGGAATTTTACCGCTCCGATCTAAGGGACCTAATTCTTCACTAGGAGTACTGCTATTTTGAATTTTTTCTCGAATTATTACATGGTTATGGGCATTGTAGTAAATGGGGAATACAAAGTCCATATAGCGACAGTTATTTCTGCTGGTTTCTAAATGGAAAGCAACTCGGCCATATTTCGTTTAAATGCGTCCGACACAGTATGGATAGGCGTTCAATCTAGAACTGGAGTGTTTTTGAATTCAGACCGCGGCTGGTATTATCCAACTTCCTCATGATTTACGTTAAATTCATAACACTGTATCTTTGTGCTTTAATTGCAAAGACTAATTAGCATGTCCATGTGTGAAACAAGTGTTGTTTATTTGTCAAATCTATATATGTTTGAATAGCTCATGAGCATGTGAAATTCGATTTATAAAATTTTATTGCAAATGCATATTCATCCCAAAGTTTTTACTAGTATAGGGATGGTCTGAATAGATCAAAATCTCGGTCAAATTAAAACTATGACTGTCACACTAATCACAATATGCAAACCCTTGTCAGATTAAAATGGAGACAGTCACATTATTATGAAAACTCTTGTCAAATCAAAATTAAGTCTATCGCTTTCAATAATAACATGTTATAATTGTGTATGTGGTTGTGTTTTGATTTAGATTAATTAAATATAGAGTCTATTATAATAAGATACTTAAAAGGGACAGTGCAGATATTTCACTATGTAACAATCATAGTGTTACCAAACTGGGCAAAATTAACCATTTATTGCAGTTCCTACCCTACTTATTCTTCACAATTTCTTTAACAATGTCACCTAATGATTTTCTTACATTTTCAGCTGCTGTAAAGGAGTGTTTTTATTTTTCTGCAATAATAGTATCAAATGTCCTTTTCATGTTGCTTCTTTTCATCTAGCAGAACCTAGTATGGTCATGCAAGGGAATATTGTAACAGGATATAACCCGATCGGATTTAGGTCAAATAAAAACACTCATCAATATATGCGAATTAACACAAACTATGATAAAGAAAGACGATTTTCAAAACTTATCATAACTTAAAACAACACTGAAAAAATTAAAAGCGAACGACCATCAACGAGATGCACTAATTAATCGATTACTATTAGTGTAGGTTAAAAAGTAACAGTACTCTACGTGATGCTGTATGCGACTAGGAATTCAGTTACTAATATTATCACTCTTATGCATCAAAAAGATATTTTCTTGTCGTATTTAGTGTCAATACCTCAGCCTTAAACAAAATGGACACAATTTTGAGTAATCACAGAAAACCAATACAAAAAATAGCCCTTATAATTCGAACTTGCAATAACGAGACTGGGTAATAGATATCAAACTTGCCAATCATGCCCTACTCAACTAGTCTGCACCTACATGTACAACCCCTTTACCTCCATTCGATGGCAATAAGCTTGTAGTGTCAATGCTCAAAAATCAAACGTTAGCGGCCTTAGTATTGTTTAAATAAATGGTTTGGAGGTCCATTTTAAAAAATGAAATCTTTCCCAAAAATATAAGCATAACATTTTTTCAGTTCCCCAAGCTACGACCAGACACTCTCGATTATGGAGTAGTTCTACTTCCCAGTAAGCAATCCTGCTCTCATATGCAACGGACATCCTTATTATATCTTGTTTCTGATGGACAACCGCCACTAATTCAGTGTCAGATGCATCGGTGTTTTAAATGAACGATTTGCTAACACTGCGTAGAGTCAATATATATGCACTAACCAGTTTATCTTTGAGCTACACACATCTTTTTCTTGTGCAGGTCTCAACGCATCTTTTTGATTTCCCCTTCTTTCTCAGATCACACATTGGGCTAGTTATGGCTGCTGTCAAGCGCAACCGTTATCAGTGAACTCAAAAATGGCCTATATAGGATAGGATAAACCCTAAATGGGGTTTAAAAATATCGGCAGGCACAACAGTTGGGGTTCCTTTCCGTCATAAGACCAAATACCAAGACCAAAGGATGAATACCCAATATTATATTTAACGAATATACAAACATGTTTTGAAAAAGTAAAAAAAATTACTAGGCATGCACACTGGGAAACAACTCACATGGGAAAATATAGAAGACCTTATCAAAAGATGCAATCGGGATCTTAACGTCCTCAAAAACCTTAAAAAAACACCGACTGGGGAGTAGGCCAGGATACATTACTAACGCTATACTGATCATTAATTATATTGATGATAGACTACGGACGTGATTTGTATGCCTAAGCATGCACAAATCTCCTAACAAAATTACACAGTTTACAATAAATTGCGTTCATCACGTGCAAGAGGACACTACAGAATACATCCTTAGAAAAACAGCAAGTAGCAACAGGAAACTAAGAAGAGAGGAATCCATCCTCAAATATGCTGCAAGAACATCCGTCCACGAGAAAACGCAGCTAGCTAGAATCATAATTGAACGATGTAATATACCGTTTAGCCAACCACTGCCCCCTCCTCATTAACCAATAAACTGATCCGGGAACTAATGAAGAATCTAGAAATTGAACGTTTTCAGGCAGATCAGGTAAAACACGCAGACCCAGCCTCCTGGCTGTGCAAAGTCCCCATAATTAATTTTAATGTAACATCTGACGGAAACAGAGTGTATTAAACATTGGAACTAAAATCAAACGTTTTATCAGAAATAGACAGGTGTTATACCGAGTACATTATATAGCACTGTTTCTACAATTAAAATTTGCAGGAAATTCCAAATTAATAAATTTAGGAAGAGTGTGAAAGATTAATAAATCACAAGTCGTTATAAAGCATATATTAAATACAGCATCATACATTATACTATGGTGGGATCTACAAGCTCGTTTACGACTTGTCAGGAAAGAAGTTTAAGTTTGACTCTGCATCTAATTATTTACAATGTTTTCATTTTACTCATTCTCGGACGATACACACCATTTTACACCAATCAACTTAAACATCGAACGCGTGTATAAACACTCGTGATTGGTTGTATCTGAACATATGGAGTTATCGGATAGGAATAGACACCTCGCTATATATAGTATGAAGACAAACTATTTTACCAAATGAGTATTTTAGCCTCCAATAACTTTATGAATATTGAAAACGATAACCCCAGCTCTTTCGGGTGGTAAGAATGCCAGTAATTTAGAAACGAAAACTCAACAAGCTACTGAACCAAAGTGTAATTAACACTAGAAATCTGTCTCCGTTACGTGACCTAGCCGTAATAACACCACGTGCATTAGCTTTGCATAAGGCTTGACGTCTGAATTACATTTAATTAATTCTCTATTTAGGAAGAAAAAGATCATAATAAAAAAAAAGACTATAGGTAGGGCATTCTATTTAAAGCAGAAAAGAAAACGTGACTTACATTTAATTTCAAGTGACCACATGCATAATTTTCGGACACATTTGTATACCTAGGCTGGAAAGGTTAGTTTAATCTCACGTTCATTCTCATACAAGTTTCTTGAACATGCATATCCTACAAGAACAAATCATACATAGCACATGCCTAAATCCCCGGTTGCAAAATCATTGGAATTTAATCCAATAAAAATCCATTCTTTATAAGACTTTATAAAACTTTTTAAAAGTTATAAATGCATCCTGGACTGACATCACATTCACTCATAAAATAGACATGGTGTGTTTTAAAGATAGATAAAATATGTCCGCACCGGTCGGTGATTGGTAGTTTGTATCTCTCTTACTCTCTCTCTCTCTCCAAAAAGGATTGATTAATGAGATACATATATATATTGAGAGGATTCAACCGTACATACCTACCTACCTATCTACATACATACATATAAACAAACATATATTGATATGTATATTTAATTTGCTTTGTGTATTAATTGTATTTTATTTTATAACATGTAACATTGGCTGTTGGACTTTACCTTGTCCAAAATTTAGTTCATTTCTGCTTGAAACGCTATTGACTTTTTTTATTTTATTCATTATAAACAAGTATTATATAGCTAAATTATTCCATATGTGTATGGGTTTAAAATCAGTACGATTATTAAGGAATGGACTGAATCTTATAAATAGGGTTAAAATTAGAGGATATATTACATGGAAGTTCTGCGTGCAATTTCGTTCTGTAAATGGAGTCGAGTGTGGTACCCAAAACATACAATTGTACCTTTCTTCGTTCTTTTTCTTTACTAGAACTGAGAACAGATTTGTACGTCGATTAGGAAGACCTATTTTTAGAACATGTCTTATAATGTTGTAAATATCTGACAGTAGGTAGAGGTATTAAAAGAAAAACCGGATTGTCTTGTTTCTCGAAAAGTCGCGTGAGTAGTGAATGGGGCCACTGTAGCGACAAGGAGACTGTCATGTTAAAAAGGGGTATATCCACTATGGCGACAATGGGAATTTAACATGGGGAAATTTAACAGGGATGGGTCTGTAGAGCGGCAAGGGGGAATTGAACATGGGGAAATTTAACAAGGATGGGAATATATCGTGGGTCTGTATAGCATCAAGGGAAATTAAACATGGGAATATATCGTGGACCTGTATAGGGCCAAGGGAAAATGAACATGGGAATATATAGTGGGTCTGTATAGTGTCAAGTGAAAACGAATAGGGGAGATGAAGATAACACAGACAAGACACGGATACTACATGAAAAAAAAAAAAATTTGAGGCAAGAAAGTCATGTCTTTTCGAGACATAGGAGGGGCCCTGAAAAGGGCATTTGGCTTTATGTTAACCTTATTCCATGTTAACACAGAGGCATGGCATTGGTCTTCTTCTTTTCCTCAAACTTTGTCTCACTTCTGGTCCGTAGATCATCACTCTCTTTAAACAGCCTTGACTTTCCACGTAGATTCTTCTTTTCCAAACGCTTGTATCCGTCCTCCTGAAAATGACCAACGGTGATCGGACATACATGGGTAAGTCCGTACGGAACAACACTGACGATAAGAGAATAGAGGATTCTACGTCAGTCCACATGTTGGTGACGAAAACTTGTGCAGCGAACTGTGGGTCTTTATAGGGGAAGGGAGGATCGAAACGGATTGAGTTGGTTAACCAATCCAAACACGCGTTACAAAATTCAGTCACCCCACGTCCAATCCGAAAAGAGCAGTCTGTAACGTCACATCCCTTATATAGAGGCGCTAGCGTTTGTGTGCAGTCAGTCCATGCGACACCGTTTTCAATCATGACGGAAGGGGTGGGGGCACCGGGCGTGGAGATGAGAAGCGATGGAATACCAACCACTATCCCAGTGAACACGGACCTAGTTCCAGAAGAGGCTACTTTTCATTGGGATTTTGTGGATTTTCTTACCTCGCAAGAATTTGTTCCGGTACCAGTACCTTTGCCAGTACCTTCTTCTTCTTTACCACTCGCTGATCATTTAAAACAGAGACAGAAAGAAGAATTGGAAAAATTTACACAGCAGCAAACGGAAGCAGAACAAGCTTTTCTTCTTCAACAACAGCAAGAAGAAGAGGAAAGAAGGAAACGACAGGAAGAAGAAGCAGCGAAGAAACAAGGGTGTGAAAGTCAATCAGTCATGGTACTTTTAGACATTTTAGCAGAGTTAAGAAGTCTAAAACAAATGTATCAGACCTCTTTATTACGACCGAAGAGAATAAGACCTTCCCGAGCTTAACAACCCAACCCTGTACTACGCCTGTCGTACCACCCTTAGTGATTTCTACCCAAACATCATTGACAGGAGGCAAACCACAAGTAGGCCTTGGCCGTGGCAAAGGCTTAAGACAGTTAAAGTTAATTTAAACCCATCAAGACCCAAAGGCCCCTTTCAGGGCCACGCATGTCTCTCGTAAAGAGATAGTATTTCAATTGGCAACATCAATTAAAACTCAAAAAGCCTTTTCTTTTTACCCCTAGGGTATGTGTGAATGTACGAGTGTGTGTGTGTGTGTGTCTCTGTGTGTGTAGGTTATTATTCTAGAAACAAGAGTTACTTACGTTTTATGACAGGTCTATTCTGATCCAATGAGAGTAAAATGAATAGTGGAAGGGCAAGACCCAGACCCTTTATATATATATATATATATATATATATATATATATATATATATATATATATATATATATATATATATATATATATATAGATATGCTGGTCTGTCATGGCTATAAAGGGACCCATGGTCTTACACAAGTGGTCATTTGACGTTTGGCAATCAAGATGAAACGATCACATTCATTCGTGAAGAAAGAAGAAGAAAGGAAGAGACAGAAACGTGATCTATCGCCTCGTACCATAGCTGAAGTCTTGGCACAAATTCATGCCAGTGATTTTGAAGATGACATGAGTGAACCAGAATCCAGGCCTACGGAGTCTGCACCTTGCACAAGTTCACCAGTCAACCATGAAAAGTACTATCACATTCGAGAGACGGAAAAGCGCTCCTCTAGAAAATTTAGAACCACGGCCTACACTTACATGGTGAAGTTTAAACATTTCACGTCCGACGTACCGTTGGAGAAAGCAGAAGGGTTATCACCAAGATGAGTGATTCTTTGTTAACCACACTGAAATGTCAATGTCAAGCCAAAGAAGACGTTCGCTTGAGACTTTCCATACAACACGACAGCTTGAAATCCCCAGTATGGATCAAGTTTAGCAGCCCCGGAGAATTGACCCCTTCCAAAATCATGGACAAGATACAACAGGTACAACAATCCAATGAGCAGTTTCACATCACCGATGGAAAAGCCACACTGTTTATGTGTTTATGACCCACGTCTCGCATCCTCAAGGGACTGGAGGCAAAAAGGTCTTATTGGTGGACAACCTTCGCAGCATTAAGCGTAGCCTCGTTCGAATTAACAACCCTTAAGACCAGATGTGTTTAGCCAGGGCTATCGTGGTGGGACGAACCTATGCCAACAAGAACGACACGGCAGACTGGAAAAGAGCCTGGAAAACTATTCAAAAATCAGACCGAGCCAAACAACGAAATGAAGCAGAGCTCCTGTTACAACAAGCTGGACTGTCCAAATGCAAATGCAAAAATTGCAAGATGTCCTAGCTCCATGCTACACCTTGAAAGTGCACCCTCAACATGTGCGCGGACCTCTGTTGTTTCGAGGCCGAGATTTTAAAGATGAAAAATACATTCACGTTTATCATCACCATGAACATTTCGATGCCATTACCACCATCACCAGATTCCTGGGATACAGATATTACTGTGAGAAATGTGATTATGGATATAACAATCGAGAGCAACACAAGCGTTGTGGATCGAAATGCTCAGGATGTTTTGCATCTCAACCCTGTCTGGACGATGGGAAAGAACGAGCGCATTGTCCTGCTTGTCTGCGCACTTTTGTCAGCCCTGCCTGTTACCAACAACATCTATAGACGCAAGGTTCTCAGAATAAATGTGCTTTTCAACTCCTGAGATTGTGCCCTTGGTGTGGGCAAGGCATACGTACCAATAGTGCCAAGTTTCACATATGTTCATGAAAGAAAAAAATGTCACATTTGTCACCAAATCGTGGAATTGGATCATCAATGCTACATACAAAAATAATATCCCCAACAAGAGGAAGACAAGGATCACAAGAAGAAAGAAAATTTCATCTTTTTCGATTTCGAATGCATGCAAGAGACCTTCATTCACATTCCTAATTTCTGAGTGACTCATCGAGCGTGCGATTAGTGTATTCAAGAACCTATCTTTAGTCATTGCCCTCACTGCAGTAAGATTCCTGGGGAGGACGTGAAAAAATCTTTCGAGGACCGAACACGTTAGCCGAATTCGCCCAATGGGTCTTAGACACCATCGACAAGACGTGGAGCCAAGAGGACATCGAACGTTACGGAGATTGTCATCACCATGCCACGGTGATGGTCCACAATTTCTCAGGATACGATAGACAGTTCATTTTGAGATACTATACGGAACAAGGCACCGAACGTCATAAAGTCACTTTGAACAGAGCCAAAATCATTTCCATGCAAGTGGTACAAGTACAGTTTAAAAATTCGAGGAGCTATTTGGCCATGCCTTTAAGTCGAATGCCTAAAACATTTGGAATGACAGAAATGGCCAAAGGCTACTTTCGACACTTTTTCAATACGGAAGCCAATTAACATGCCGTTCTACCCCATTTGCCTGAGGCTAAAGACTACGACACCGACAACATGCGTACCGAACAACGAGAAGCTTTCTACGCTTGGTACCAGACCCATGCTTCGGACCCTTTCGACTTTCAGGAAAAAATGTTAAAGTATTCTCGTTCCGACGTGGACATTTTACGGAGTTGCTGTGGAAAATTTCGAAAACTGTTCAGGGAACACGGAGGGGTCGATCTTTTGAAAGAAGCTTGCACCATTGCCAAAGCATGTTCCTTAGCGTACCGACAACAATGCGTGCCTGAAAACACCCTGGCTGTCATTAGTCTTCAAACGACCAACTATGTTAAACTTCAATATTCGGTCAAAGCCTTACGCTGGTTACATTACGTGTGGGACAAGGAATACAAATAGATTCAACATGCCCGCAACGGAGGGGGTGAAAAGACCATCGGAGCGCATTTGGTAGATGGATGAGACTTAGAAAACCCCGAGATCGTGTACGAGTTTTACGGTTGCTTATTTCACGGATGTCCTGTCTGTTACCCTGATCGTAGCACTAAAACTCAGTTTTTACAACGAACCATGGAAGACTTGTACCAAGACACTTGTCAGCGACGCCTAAAGTTAGAACAGCAAGGATACCAAGTGGTGGAAATGTAGGAACACGAATATTATCGCCGTTTGAAAACCGATCCCGAGGTTAAACGCATCGTAGAAAGTTACCAGTGGGCGGACCCCCTGAACCCTAGGGACAGTTTGTACGAAGGAAGGACCAATGCTACCTGTTTTCTGTACCAAGCCGACGAAGAGAAAGGAGAAGATATCAAATATTGACGTGTGTTACCTGTATCCTTACGTGTGCAAATATTGTCGCTTTCCTGAAGGGCACCCGCGATTGCTGACGGAACACATTGACCTGGACCACATTCGACAATACGAAGGCTTCATTAAATGTAAAGTTTTGCCTCCCACGGACTTGTACCATCCCATGTTACCCCACCATTATCAAGGCAAGCTGATGTTTTCCTTGTGCCGAAAAGTGCAACCAAGATCAGCCTTGTCAGCACACCCAGGAAGAACGCGCCTTGACGGGGACGTGAGTTAGCGTGGAATTGTTCAAAGCTCTGGACATGGGATATCAACTATTAGAAGTGTACGAAATTTGACACTTTCCCAAGACACAACAGTACCACAAGGGTGGCCCCACTCAGAAAGACAATTTCGCAGAATACGTGGATGCCTTTTTAAAACTGAAGCAAGAGGCCAATTGCTATCCTTCCTGGTGTCACACTCTCGAAGGCGAAAATACATTCAAAGGGAAATACTGGGCACAAGAAGGCATCCCTTTAGACCACATCGAGAAAAACGAAGACAGGCGATAGTTTGCCAAAGTGATGTTAAATTGCTTGTGGGGTAAAATGGCACAACGACCGTGTTTACCCAAGAAGGAGTATTTGACAGAACCTTCCCGCTACTTCCAGATGATTCACGACAAAACCAAATTCATAAAACACGTGGATGTTGTTCGTGAGGATTTGATCCTAGTCAATTACGAAGAAGATCTGGAATTTGTACAAGCCGACTCATTTGGAAATGTCATCATTGCGGCTTACGTGACGGTCCATGCTCGCTTAAAATTGTACGAAGCTTTAGAACTGTTAGGGGATCGCGTCCTGTACTTTGACACGGACAGTTGCATTTAGATCCATCGTCCGGGTGAACGTCACCCTGACATCGAAGGAGACCGTTTAGTAGCCTGGACAGACGAACATCCCGACGAGAAGATTCTATGTTTCGCTAGTGGCGGTCCTAACAATTACGGCTACGAATACCGGGACAAACAAGGAGAAATGTTCACGGAGTGTAAAGCGAAAGGACTGACTCTGAATTATCGTACCAGTCGAGTGGTGAACTTTTGGGGTATTGAAAGAAGCCTTGCAGTCTGGAGAGGATGAAAATTTAAAGTGACCACCCATCAACCAAACATGATTGTACGTTTACCCACTCACCAAGTCGTCGGTCGACCCTTGGAAAAAGTGTATCAAATCGTGTACCAGAAGCGAGTGCTACTTCCCAATCACTTCACTTTGTCGTACGGTCAAGTCGATATTGGTCAGCAGATAAAATGGGACCATATACAAGACCAATAGTAAATGGTCAAGTGTCAGAAGAACCCGTCAACGAGGACAACCATTCCCTTTAGGACAGGACTGTCGTGGGCATTTCTGAAAGGCCAGTTCGTGAGGACCATTGTGTGACATGACCCCATGTAGAGTCTGTCAGAACATTTCACATTATCCCTAGGACATCTTAGTGACCCAACACATGTTGTACAGAGACTTGTTTCTATTCCATTTTGATCATTTTCATGTGCATTTCATTGTTGTACAAAACTATTTGATGTATTTTAATCTTTCGTGTTTATTTTTGAAACATCAGTAAACGTGTCCCGAAAATGTATATAAACTCTTGTCTTATTGGTCTTCGTGTCACAAGTGACATTCCTGGTACTATGGCTAACTCTGCTGTCTCTGCTCCCTCTTCCTCCGCTTTCAATGTCATCGACGAACACTTAGATCGTGCCAGTTGGGAGGCTTTGTATCTTCGTCATACCTTTAACATGCTCATTGCTGGACCGAGCGGTTCAGGCAAAACCGAATTTGTCAAACGTTTGATCGAACATAAACATCATTTGATCGATCGTCCGCCTCAACGCATCGTGTGGTGTTGCAAAAAGTGGCAATCGGCGTACGGTCTCTTGCGAGAAAGTCAAGGCAATTCCATCGTGTTTGTGGAAGGCATTCCTAACGAAGACGACGGAATCGTGTCTGTCCCCCGTCAAACCCATCTGGTCATTTTCGACG
Organism: Sinohyriopsis cumingii; assembly: GCA_028554795.2. Classification (NCBI taxonomy): domain Eukaryota; kingdom Metazoa; phylum Mollusca; class Bivalvia; order Unionida; family Unionidae; genus Sinohyriopsis; species Sinohyriopsis cumingii. The sequence continues at coordinate 145,942,084 of CM068827.1, forward strand.
ACATGTTAGGGGAAGACGAAGAAGAAATTAAAGTTTGGTTTACGCGCAAAGGACATCATCGTAATGCCAGTTTCATTTACATCACTCAAAATTTGTTTCAACAAACTAAAGCCCATCGTACCATCAGTCTCAATGCTCATTACGTCGTCTTGTTTAAAAGCCCTCGAGATAAATCGCAAGTGCAAGTCTTAGCCAAACAGTTAGGAACGCATTGACTCACTCAGGCGTACGACGATACCACTCAAACTCATCAATAATATTTACTCGTCGATTTGAAACCCACTACCCCCGATTATTTGCGATTTCGCGCCTATTTGTTTCACCACTGGTGTCAAGACGGAGGGCCTGTCCTGTACACGTCTCCGTCCTCGACTTGACCCCAAAAAATCTATAAAAACCTCAGACACTTTTCGTCTGTCTCATACAGTGTCAACATGACGTCCCTTCAGTCTCATCTTCCCGTCAAATTGATTCGTGCCTTGTATGGCATCAGTTGCGAAAAAAATCCACAAATACGTGCTCGTGTCTTAGAAGCCAGTCTCAGAGAAGTCTTAGGATGATTTACGGTGACAGCACGTCAATTATTGCAAGGCATCATTCAGATTCCTCATCAAACCAAACGCTTTTTTTATGGAAACAAAGTAGCCTTGACCCAACTGGCCGATCCCCGCATCGACACTCAAAGAATATAATTTTGAAACCTGGAGAGAGCGGTCCTCAAGGAGTTGTCATCATTCGCTCCCTCTTAAGATGGGATTCTAATGCTCCCAAAGTTTTCCTCAAGAAAAAAGTTAAACGAAGCCCCAAGAAGAAAAAAAGCAACGGTGTCAAGACCATGTCACCACCCCGAAAAAGGAAAAGCCCCCAGAAAAAGAATCAGAGACGTTCTCCGAAAAAGAAAAGTCCACATAAAACAGCTTCTAGTCGCAAGAGAGGCACTTCAGCTAGAACGCAACCTTACAGTCGCAAACCACGACCTGCAACGACGGTGACCGCATCTTCGGTAGCCTCAGGTTCATCCACTTCTCCGTTGATGACCCCATGGAAGCCCGTGTGTCCAAAAACTTCTCCAGTGGCTGGAACCTCCTCTTTAGTGGCAGTGACAGCTGCTTACAAAGTACCTGCTCCCAAAATCAAAGTCCAAGAGAGATCGGGCATGTTACAGAGTTTACTGGATTTGTCCAAGCAAGAACTGACTCGATTTAGTCCGTTGCGAACCCCTCCACGACGTGTGATGCCTGTCCTCAAGTTGATACGAAGACAAAGTAGGGGTATCAGTGTTTTTGGTGCTCCTGAAGACTCAAAAATGTCACCCTCCAGAAAACATCCCTCATTTAAACACCAAGGAAAGAAAAGGAAAGGACTGCCTCCTCCATTAGTCAGACATGGGGACATGTTGTCTGTCCTGTCCAAAGCTACTCCACCCCTGCGAAAAAAACTCATTCAAAAGGCCTCCAAAGATGTCATCGATACCGTGTGCGAATGTTGTTTGAACGTCTTGAAAGGCACGATCCCTTTGTCGCAACATCCGAAACAATGCTTAGGCAAACATCGTCACGTTCTTCGCCAAATGGTTCAAAAGAAAATCCCCATTCGTCAAAAAAAGATGTTAGTCCCTTTGCTGAAATGAGTCTTGGGAACCATGTTGGGAGGACAGGTGGGAGCAAGATAAAGAGGACATCTGGAGGCCCAAGATCTCAGACGTGACCCTTGACATCCAATGGAAGAAAACTAGCTTTAGTGCCTTACAAACGATGGATGGGATACCATCGTTGGCAAGAACATCGGACCCCGCATTTGCCTCCCAATCCTAATTTGAGCGAGACGTACCAGTTACAACACGAATTGCAGTCATTGATGGATCGCCACGATTTGTCCGAAACAGAAAAAGCGCAAAGGTACGGTCAACTCTTGCAACGACTGCAACTCTTTCACCAGAAAGCTTTAGACGAAACAGCTTTTCCCACTCTGAAAGATTTCAAGACCATGATGAAAAGTCCATTCCCCACACCACCACCACCACCACCACCACCACCACCATCCCCAGTGGTCATGAGAGCCACCACCCCAGGAAAGTCTGAGGAAGAAGAGATACGAGAAGTCATTCAAACACCGTCAGCAGCTTCCATTTCTAGTAAGATTTCAGCGTCCTTGTTGACCCACCCCACACACCCCAAGGAGAAGAAATGAAAGCTTGGGTTAAAAAGATGATGTCCACTCCTCCTTCGACAGAAATTAAAAAGAAAGAAGCGAAACCAGAAGTGAAGCAAGAATATAAAACCAAAGCTATTCCATTACCACCTCCCCTACTAGCTTCGACTTCTGCTCCCGTGGCCCATCGGACACGTAAACCCGTTTCCAAACCACCCTTTCGCCCCGTCCAAAGTAGCATCAGCGAAGAGTGGGTGACTTATTAACACACAAGAAAATGTAGAAGGTGTTAGCCAGCATTTACTACGATCCATCCCATCCTGCAGGTTACGGAGGAGTTCAGAAATTGTATCGTGCTGCCAAAACTCGACTCAAAAGCCTCCGTTTACATCAAGTGCAACGATGGTTACAAGAATACACTGCCTACACTTTGCACAAACCCATTCGACGCAAGTTTTCCAGAAGTCGCACCCAAGTGGAAGGCATCGATCATCAATGTCAAGCCGATTTAGCCGATGTCTCTCATTTGTCCAGCTACAATCGTGGCTACAAATATTTGGTTTGTGTCATCGACGTCTTTTCCAAATTTGCCTGGGTCCTGCCATTTACTTCCAAATTGAGCAACGAGTTAGTGCAAGCCCTGCAACGGGTGTTGAAACAAAGTCGTCGTCACCCTTTTCGATGGCAAATGGACAAAAGTACCGAATTTCTGAACCAAGCTTTCCAAAAAGAATTAAAGAAACTTGACATTCATTTTTTTTTACCACTAGGAATCCTGAAACCATAGCCAGCATCGTGGAACGTTTTTAACGCACTTTGAAAGAACGCATGTGGAAATATTTTACGCATCACCACACTCTGAAGTACATCGACATCTTACCGCACCTGGTGCAAGCGTACAGCCAATCTTACCATAGAAGCATTGGACGTGCCCCACAAGAAGTGACTCCCGACAACGAAGTGCTGGTGTCTGATCGCCTGTTTGGTACGTCCCCGACGGTGGCTGTCCCCAAGAAAAGTGAAGTGTTGGCCGTAGGAGATTGGGTGCACATTGGCAAAACCAAACGCACTTTCGACAAAGGTTACTAACCTAACTGGACCACCGAATTGTTTCGTGTCACGGGACGAGGGCATGACCGTCATCCTGCTGTCTATAAATTGGAATACATGAACGGAGATGTGCTCAAAGGAACGTTTTATTTGCCCGAGTTACAATGTGTCACCCAAAAAGAAGATGACGTGTACTACATCAAAAGCATTCTCGAACGGAGAACCCGTAAAGTGTGTCAACGATGTGTCAAAGAAGTCAAAGTACGTTGGAAAGGATATCCACCCAGTTTTGATTCTTGGATCGACGCTTCACTAGTCATCGACTATAAAAAGAAGTGACCATCATAACCTTTCACACAGACTCAGCTACTGTGACCACTGCAGCGACCACTTCTTCACCCAGTTCTTCTCTGCAAGATTTACTGAAACAGACCCTGTGGGTGTGGTGTGCAGAACGTGTGCCTAAAACGCAAATCGTCTTTTTCTGCCAAATCTTTGTGGTGTATTGTGTCATCTGTGCAGCCATTATTGCTAATTTGAGTTTGCAACACGGAGACAAACAATTGTGGACCATTTTAGTGAGCAGTTGCATCGGTTACCTGCTTCCCAATCCCTCCCTGAAATTCTCCTCGAACGGGAACAATAGAAATCTTGTGTCCAGTGCCAGACACCTCTCCAACAACAATGTCAACCCCATTTTGGGCGGAGACACGCCTCTGACTTCCAGTAACCCCTCGGACAGCCACAGAACTCTAGAATTATGAACAATAACAACAAATTTTACTTAATCTTACCCAGTGACAGTTCCATGGAGGTGTTTTCCCACAACACTTTGTGCTGTTACACGGCCAAATTACCTCAGGCCATCCAATCATATCACGAAGCCCATTGGGAAGTGGCTTTGGTGGAAATCACTCACCCGACACAAATCAGAAACATCACCGAGAAGCAAAACACTTTCCAGGTGGTAATCCTGAATACCCAAGTGCAAGAAGAAATCAATAAAATCGGGTTTTTAGGGGACACAAGACCAGCCAGCAATCCAGTCTTCAGTATCTACACCCTGAAAATTCCTTCAGGGTTTTATTTTAGTGGTGAACATTTGGTGGACACTATTGCGGACAGGTTCGACTTAGCCTTTGGTAAAGCCCTGAACATAGCCAAAAGAAGTGTGAAGATTGAGTACCATAAAGTAGCTCATCGCCTCATGATCAAATTTCAGGATACGGACACATTGTCTATCAGATGTAATGCTAGTTTGTTTGAAATTTTGGGTGGGCATGCACAGATGGTCGCAAACAATTTGAGCCCCGAGATCAAGTGTAATATGAATTTTTACAGGGCTTTTGGAAACCCGGTAGAACTGAAGGAAATACTAAATTTGATCTTTGAGTACAACGTGGTGGGACACACCTCCGTGCCGTTACTGCGTGTTATTCCTTTCAAAGTGGATAGTACCAAGGTCAATGACCAGGAAGGTGCAAACACCTATCACGTACATCCTCACTCTTTGCCCGTCAGTAAGTCGTATTTTGACACTGTCAACATTGCTATAAAAGGAGATCTGGGACAAAATATTCCATTCTCCAAAGTGAAAGTCAAGGTGAAACTCCATTTTCGAAAACGATTCTCTAACGAATTGTAAGTCATGTATCCAGTGTACAGAGGCGTTGCTCGACAGCGAGGACATGGTTTAAGCGATATGTTAAATTCAGCCTTTCGTTCGGTGACGCCGGTGTTGAAACCGATGGTGATACGTGGATTGCATGCCTTGAAAGATGCGACACTGACACACGGTAAAGAATTTCTCCAAAATGTCATCATTGACCAATAAAACCCGAAAGAAGCATTCTTAAGGGCAGGCAAAAATGTCTTGCTGCAAACGGGTAAAGACCTTTTGGGCCGAGGAGAAACTCCTATAAATACCCCGAACGCTAGTGAGTCAGACATTCCTGCTTCCCTGACGAATCAACAAGGACAAGGCAGAAAGAGACGACGAACAAAACACCCTTCACCAGTCTTCACACTTTCACAAACTAGAAAAACAAAGAAAATAAGAACTGTTTGAGACTTAGACGTTTTTGATTATTAGCTCACATCGAGTTTGAAATCAAAGGACAGCCCGAAGATTACATTGATCTGAATAGCACTTACTTGTACCTGAAAATCAAAGTGATCAAAACGGACGACACTGCTCCAGGAGCCAATGCTAGAGTAGCTCCAGTGAACAATTTCATGCATTCCTTGTTCAGTGAAGTGGATTTGTGTTTTAATAACAAATTGGTCAGCAGTAGCATGGATACTTACCCTTACCGAGCGCACCTGGAAAATCTCTTGACGTACGGAAAAGAAGCCAAGAATACCCATCTGGATGCTTGCGTGGTATGGAAAGCTGGCACGGCAGGGGAGAGCACGTATAACGACACAGCCCTGACAGCAGATGACGATCCTCACAATGTAGAATTTAACGACCGTCGTAAGAAAATCCTGCAGGGACGAAGTTTAGAACTGATGGATCGTTTGCATTTGGACATGTGGTTGCAAGAGAAGTATTTTGCTGAAAGGTGTTGATATCCGCCTGAGACTGAATCGTAGCAGTACCGCATTCCATTTGATGGCCCATGCTGCCGAGTACAAAACCATCATTCAAGAAGCCAGACTGTACGTACGTCGTGTGGAAGTGTTACCTAAAGTGGGAAACTACATCAGTCACACTTTGAGCAGAACGAACGCCAAGTATCCGATACGACGTGTGGAAGTGATAACGTTCACCATTCCTGCTGATCATCTGTTTCAAGGACAGTTACCCAAACGTTTAATCGTTGGCATCGTGAGCAATGCAGCACTCAACGGAGTGCACGATTAAAATCCATTCCAGTTTAAGCACTACAAAGTCTGCAAAATCGAAGTCAGTCGTGATGGCAAGGCCTTGTGTACCCGACCTTTAGAGCCTAAGTTTGGTGACAGGAATTACTTGATATCGTACTTGTCCCTGTACGAAGCCACCAGACAGTTAGGAGCCAACACTATTCACGGCATTTCGTACGACGATTATGCAGGAGGCTATGCTTTGTGGGCTTTTGATTTCACTCCAGACCAGGGCAGCGACGAGTGACATTTCTACCCTACCAAATCTGGTCAACTGCGTGTGGAACTTCAGTTTGCAGAACCTCTACCCCAGACGGTGAACATCCTCCTGTATGCTGAATTCGATAATACCCTAGAAATCAACATTTTGAGAGAAGTCATTTTAGACTATTAGAATCCATGGAAGACTGTTATCCCTCTTTACATAGCTCATTATGGTTATCTTTAGTCTTTGAGCTAAGAAACGTAGTGTACATCCATGACCCAATGACTTCCAAGAGTGGAAATCTCAATTTCATTTACCATGTTGTCAACCTTGTCCACAATAGAGTTTTACTGAAAAAAAGTTTGTTAGTTAAATTGAATGGTTATTGTTCAATAATTTGTGAATTGTTAGTGATAGGTTATTGGAATAAAAAAATGTTGTGTTTTGAAATAAATGTGTTTGTCATTTGTTTTGCTATGGAAATCATGAATCATGCTCTACTTCTCTCTATCCCTCACATCACACTATTTGAATTTTCCGACTCGAAACCTTGTAGGGATGTTTTCCTTCGCATCCGCACTTTGACCATAAAAACGGGGTAATCTCCAATCTGACCATCCAAGGTTGACTCATCCTCCTGTGAAGATGTGCTCAAGATTAGCTAAGCTAAACGAAGCCTACCTCAATTTGCATCGTATCAGGCAAAGTCTGATACCGAAGCCTGAAGAGACAGAGAATGTCAGAATGTTACAAGTTACTGAAGACCTGATAGTAGCTCTCTTCAGAGAGGATATAAACAGGGAAAAAGAAGAATGGACGGAGAAGTATAGACTTCAGAAACAGCAGAGAGAACAGAGAGAAAGTAGCAGCAACAACAACAGCAACAAGAACCTGACAGAGGCTTTGTCGACTGTCGTGTCGACACCAAAGAGTTTTCCTTCTCTTTCTGGAGAAGCAGACCTTATCCAGTGAGAAAGTCTGCCACCAGACGAGGTTGCACTCTTAGATCCTAAAAGATTGCCATCACTTCGTTCACAAAAAATAGCCATTTTCAGGGCTACCCCATACTCTCGAAAAGAAATAATCATTTCATTGCCTATGCTAGGTTAGTCAATTAGAAAAAAAATAGAAGTGCGTCTATAAGCACATGATTTCTTTATCTTGGTTAGAAAGTGTGACTCTAAGTCCTTCGTTTCCGTCACTTGTGAAACTTTTTTTAAAATAGTGCTTGTTAGTAACAAAGTGAGTGAGTGTTTCTTTTAGGTCCGCGCGTTTTTTGGTCATCAGCTAGGTAATGTAAGATTTGGGTCTTAGGGGATGTTTTCCTTCACGTCCGTGCTTCAAGTATAAATTGGAACCTGTCAACAGTACAAAATGAGTATCAAAACTAAGGGAACTTCAGATGCATCTGGAGTATGCAAGGCGACACCTGGACGAACTGGCAGCATAGGCTCTTGTTGAAGAAGCCAGGGTCGAGCAGGCGGAGGAAGAGAAAAGACAGAAAGAATAGGAGGAAAAGAAGAGCGAAATCAGGTCTCACGTCATGATGAGACCAAGTTGTGAGGTGAATCTCATGGTGAGGGAACCTCCACAGGCTATGGCTGCACCACAGCCAGTAGCTACACCACAGCCACAACAACCACAGCCGGTACCAACAGCTGCTGTCCTCCAAATGGAGAACTGGGAGGAGGAATTGGAGAGAGAGCGGGAGCCACGACACGAACGACATCCCCGGGTAAGGCACAGAAGGCAAACAAGGGAGAAGGAAATCTTCAGAATCCCAGAAACTGAAGATTCGGGTGCTGAGGAAAACCATCAAGCCTCTGCACTCCCAGCCACAAGATTGAACTGGGAGAATGACTGGAGTAGACGTTGTGTCTGTGGTGCCAGACCCGGAAGGTGCCGTCATTAACCAGGTACCTCTGGAGTTCCAGATAAAAACAACTCTTTTTAACCAAGACTCTATTCAATTTGCCAATGTGTGAATGTGAAGTAGTGTGATTATAAACACTTACTTCTTTCCTGATCTGACTGTGTGAGTGTGTGTATTTGTGTTTGTAAGCTCTCACGTACGTTTGTGTGGATAGTAGATTATTGGGGTTTGTAAGCGCTCACGTACGTTTGTGTAGATAGTAGAGTGTAAGATTGTTTAAATCTTCCCGTGTGTGGATAATAGGATTTGGGTTTGATTTTTACTTCTTCGCGTATGTGAATAGTAGATTATGGTTATGTTATTGCCCCTTTCCGTATGTGGATAGTATATTTGTGGTTTGATTATTATCTTTTCCGTGTGTGTGGATAGTAGATTATGCTTCTCCCATGTGTGGATAGTAAATGGTGGTTATGTTTTTGCTTCTCAGCGTGTATGGATAGTATAGTTAGGGTTTGATTAGGCTACTGATCTCGTGGGGTGGTAGATTTTGGGGTTTGATTTGGTAAATGATGGGTTTGTTTCTGCTTCTTGGCATGTGTGGATGGTAGATCTAGGGGTTTGATTTGGCATCTCCGCGTGTGTGGATAGTAAATGGTGGGTTTGTTTCTTCTTCTTGGCGTGTGTGGATGGTAGATTTGGGGGTTTGATTTAGCTTCTCCGCGTGTGAATAGTAAATGGTGGTTATGTTTTTGCTTCTCAGCGTGTATGGAGAGTATAGTTATTGTTTGATTAGGCTATTCCTCGTGTGTGGATGGTATATTTTGGGGTTTGATTTGGCATCTCCGCGTGTGTGAATGGTAAATGATGGGTTTGTTTCTGCTTCTTGGCATGTGTTTATGGTATATTATGGGATTTGATTTTGCATCTCTGTGTGTGTGGATAGTAAATGGTGGGTATTTTTCTTCTGCTTGGCGTGTGTGGATGGTAGATTTGGGGGTTTGATTTGGCATCTCTGCGTGTGTGTGGATAATAGATAGTGGTTATGTTTTTGCTTCTCAACGTGCATGGATAGTATAATTAGGGTTTGATTTGGCTACTCTTCGTGTGTGGATGGTATATCGTGGTTATGTTTTTAGCTTCTCAGCGTGTGTAGATGGTACATTTTGGGTTTGATTTGACATCTCCGCGTGTGAGAATCGTAAAAGATGGGTTTGTTTATGCTTCTTGGCGTGTGTGGATGGTAGATTTTGGGGTTTGATTTGGCTTCTTCTCATGTGTGGATAGTATATAATGGGGTTTGTGGATAGTAAAGAAAGAGTTTGTTTAGCTTCTTTGCGTGGGTGGATAGTAAATGATGGGTTTGTTTCTGATTCTTGGCGTGTGGGAATAGTAGAGTTAGGGTTTGATTTGGCTTCTTCGCGTGTGTGATAGTAGATTGTGGTTATGGTTTTAGCTTCTCCCGTGTGTGGATAGTAGATAATATGAGAAGAGAAACAATAGGGATGTTTTCCTTCACGTCCGTGCTTTACATATAAATACTCATAGAACCAACAGAAATTCAGAGCGATGGGTCATCCTGACTGGATGGCAGAGTCTGAAAAGGAGGAGAAGAAGAAAGGAGTATTAGGAAAAGTCAGGAACTGGTGGAAAAAATGGAGAAAGTAGAGGAAGCAGAACAAGAAGAACCCAAAGACACTATTCAGGGCCCCTCCTATGTCTCGAAAAGATATGACTTTCTTACCTCAAAACTATTTTTCTTCATGTGGTATCCGTGTCTTGTCTGTGTTATCTTCATCTCCACTATTCATTTTTCACTTGACGCTATACAGACCCACGATATATTCCCATGTTCATTTCCCCTTGACCCTATACAAGTCAACGATATATTCCAATGTTCAATTTCCCTTGACGCTATAAAGACCCACGATATATTCCCATGTTCAATTCCCATTGACGCTATACAAGACATATCCATTGTCCCTCTATAGTCCCACCCATGTTCAAATTCTCCATGTTCAATTCCCTTTGTCGCTCCACAGACCTATCACTGTTAAATTTCCCCATGTTAAATTCCCATAGTGGATATACCCATTTTTAACATTGCAGTCCCTTTGTCACTACGGTGGCCCCATTCACTACTCGCGTGTTATGTTCATGAGCCTTTTCTTGATCAAGTATATTTGCTAAAGCCAGGATATGAAGGAACAAATCATAAGCAGCACGATATAATTCAGAAGGAAGTTAGCTAACTAGTTTCATACCATCTGCAAGAAATGTACGACATTGATATGAATCAAACATAAATTGTAAAAGCCAATACAATCGTGAGAGGAATTAGAACATGTTAAATATATAACGAAATGTTTAACAAGAGTGAATACATCTACGGATCCGAACTTCACTGCTAATAAATTAAAATCGATTGCAGCCCTTAAAATCATAATAATTCTGACCCAAATTAATCATCGGGTTTTGCTCAAAACTTTTGTTTTATCGAGGGATAACCCTTTCTTATCTTTTTTTCAATCAGCCTTAGACTTACTCTTCTAATCTGTAATACTCTTCGCTTGCATACCCATATGAATTCAAAACTCTATACTCAGATTTATTCTCAACAAAACCAAATGACGCGACGAATATTTAAATATAGTATAAATAATTGTATTTCCCCTTTGTTTCCTAGAGATTTCCCAAAGAAGAAAGAATTACAGGCATGGTATACCGAAAGCAGCATAAAAGCCTAAACAAAATAAAAGTTTTCTTTTTATTTAGGTGACTTTGTCTTTCTGTCTATCTCTATTATCTCTATCCATATAACCATGCGTCTATCAATAGATAAATAGAAAGATATAAACTTTGATCGATGTATATGTGCTTAGGAGTGTGTACAGCAAGAATATATATATATATATATATATATATATATATATATATATATATATATATATATATATATATATATATATATATATTGTCATTATTGAGTCTGTCTTCATATATCAAGTCTGAAAAAAAGCTTGACATAAGCTTTCCCCATAGTTTGTTCAGTTACGGATAAAATAAGCGCTCAAATAACATATAATACCTTTCATTATTATGGAAATTGTCAAGGAATAAGGGAAGAAAATAATTTAGTATGCCTTAAGAACAATTTGGCTAATTAACATTGTAGACGCATATAGCGTTACCTAGGGTGGTTCATTTAATTTTTGTTTTGTGCTCTTTATTTTATTTGCAAGTTACGTAGCATTTGTAACGTTTCATAATTTAAATATACCCATATTAAATGAAATGGAACATCGCAATGAATGATTCAACGGTATAAATGTACGTCAACTATCTTAAAAATATGAACGAAACTTCATTTGTTAAAAATATGATAACTGAGTCCTAGTATTTGGACTTTGTATTTTTTTACTTATGACATCGTATTCTCTTTCACATGGACCGCTGTCTTGTAAAACAGATTGTACTCAGTAGCAAACCAAACTTGAACAAATGTAATGAAAAATCACAGTTATGCTTCTGTTTTGCTATAACTACAAAACAGGAAGCAAATTTATTAAATAATAATAATAATAATAATAATAATAATAATAATAATAATAATAATGTGGACATTGTATAGAAGCTCTAAGCACTTTACAAAATTAGACAACACCTATAGCATAAAAAACATATAATGATATGATTACAAAAAACAAACACTGTGAAATTAGAAAACATAAAAAACATGCTGAAAATATTCAAGTAGGAAACATTATTAGGTCTTTAAGTTTGTTCTTGCAGTCGAAAAAGCACTCTTGAATGGGATCACTCTGTCTTTGTGTCTAAGCTCAGTGGGCAATTCATTCCACGTTGCTGGGCCCAGGTATGCAAAAGAACCTTGCTCATATGACTTTGTTTTCATAGTGGAAATAATAAGTATACGATTGTCAGAAGAGGGGCGTAAGCATCTTGCTGGTGTGTACACATGGGTGAGGTCGGATAGGTATGTTGGACTGGAGCACGTCAGTGAAATGTAGCACAGAGAACAAATTTTGTGTTTGATTCTGGATCGAATGGATAGCCACTGTAGGGTACAGAACAGCGGGGAGGTGTGCTCTGATCGTGGTACTCTAAGTATGATCCGAGCAGCTGTGTTTTGAACTTTTTGAAGTCTCTGGAGCAGATTTTGAGATGAACCAGGCAGAATTCAGTTACAATAGTCCAGTTTTGAAAGTACTAATGAACACACAAGTGTTTTAGTGGCATCAACTAAAATATATTTGCGAACGAAGCTGATGCGTCTCAGCTCATGATATGCAGCCTTTGATATGTTTATAGGGTGGTTAATTTTTTTTGTGTTTTATTTTGTATGACTGAACAATACTTGCATCTCGTCGTACAACGCTCGCGGCGAGATACTAGTACAGCACGGTGTGAACGGATACTTTACTCCTTGTCGTGCGCATTTGTTTTTCTTTGTATTTACAAGATGCTTATTGTTGTATGCGATAAAGTGATCGCTTGGATCTTGTCAGATAGCTCAACACTCATTCTTCGAACTACATCCACAGGGTTAAGTGTTAAATTTTATACAAATCTAGTTTGTAAAGGTATTTTTGTAGTGTAAATGCCTTTCTTCAATTTACTGCCTTTATATTTTATTCTGCGGGTTTAATACACTAGAAAAATAATCGGTAGGTTAAATTTATCGCAAGGGCTTTATTTGAAATAAAACATTATATATATATATATATATATATATATATATATATATATATATATATATATATATATATATATATATATATATATGGATTTCTGCTCTGTATTTTGTTTAGTGCTTGTTATGACCAGATTGATTTATTTACAGCTGTCAGTCTGTATCTGTGGATAGATGGATAGATCAGCTAGAAGAACCAGGATGGTGAGGCTATTATCCGTAGTCTGACAGCGAAGCCATTTCAAGGGACTATATCTGTTTCTTGGTGGGAATTGTTGAATATGGACGTATAATTCTGGAGAAGGACGAGGAATTGTGACGTTAATTCTCATCTCCTTGATAAGAACCATTACGTTGTGTAATGTTTACAAAGATACGTGGAGGTGAATCATATTTAATTTGCTTTGTAAAACGTGGTTATTTGAACCGTACTTAATTTACTTTGTAACATGTGGTTATTAGAACCATGCTTTATTTTTCATTGCCATACGGTTGTGTGAATTGTACATATTTTTCATTGTTTCATATGGTTGTGTGAACAATACATATGTTGCTATTGTTATCATATGGTTGTGAGAACCACTTATGTTTCATTGGTATTATATGATTGTATGAACCATACTTATTTTATTTTGCATTATACGATTCCGTGAATCGTTCTCTTGTATGTTCATTTGCCTCATATGACTCCATAAATCGTATTATTTCCATTGTGCACATTATGAATGTGAGAACCATGCTCATATTCTTGTTACACATACGGGTATCTGTAATATGCTCTGTATAGTAGTAGTAGTGTATTATATGTAGTGGATGGGTGTGCGAGTCAATTAGTGAACATTTATTTATTCATCTTTTGTTTCTTTCGTAAACATTCATACCCTCACATTGTGTTGCGTCATCATTCAATCCAGGCATCCATTCGGTTTCAATCCGGTTACGGAAATATTGTACTGCAGACTCGTATATACTCTATGTCATGATGACCTACTTCAAGCTCGATCCAATTTTGCAATATAATTAATACCGTGAATCATATAGCCAGATCTAAATTTAACAAGAAGCGTGTATTTTACTCACTGGTGTAGGATTATGATTATAATAAAATATCTGACACTCTCGTGCAAAATATTTTAGTTTAACGGCATTCTATTTAGTACCGTTATATACATCTAAATTGCACCCGCCTTACATTTAACCCTATTGCATGATACACATTAGTGGCTAAACTAAAATTGTTGTTTTTTGTATATGTTTGTTGATGTTACATTTTTAAAAAAAAATATCACAAATGTGAAGACATCATACAGTATTAAATCACTGGGTATCAATTTACAATAACACTGTAGTGTCAGCTTTCTCTGTCTTAAATATATGTTTTACTAGCTTTAGAATTCAGGATTACAATTTTAGGTGGTTTCTGACCCTCAGGCAGTAAAATGTGGTAGTGGTAGTTAAGTACAATCTGGACAAGTGACAATCAAAATTATATGACAAACTCAAGCCACTTGTTATCAAAATTTCGAATGAAGCATTAAGGCGATGATCATAACATTTCATGAAACCCACCACCACAAAATATATTATTTGATTTAATAAAATCTAAAAAAGGCAATACAAATATATATTACAGCCACCATAGGATGCAAATTCCTCCAGCATACCCCATACCTATGTAATAGCCCATCGTATGAGACGTTTGTATTTATATCTATGTGTATAGATTTATTTGATTTAAGGATTATTTCTTGATTATGAGCAGTCAGTGTTGTGAAGACATTTCTGAGTCTGAGTAATTAGGAAATTTCGATTGTGAAAATTGACTTTCGTGATGCGTGATCATTGGATGACTAGAGTGGAAACAATTATAGTATTTGAGCGTTCACGAACCGTTCCTTTCATAATAACTGATGTTGTTGTGCTGAGATCCTTGTAGAAAGGGGAAAACAATGAACGTCAACCCAAGTGCACGCAGGTATTTGATTAGTTCACTCAGCTGATGGACCCCATGAGTTTAACAAGAAATATTTTGTCTTGCGGCAGCGGTGGTAGTTTGATAGCTGTGTGATATTTATTTGTCTAATTTGGTATATTGAATGTTAAAGTCAAGCTTTTCGAAATAGCATCTAGAAAGAAAACTCGTCGTACCTGAAGTTAAAAGCATTCTTGAAATTTCGCTTCGTGCCTAGCAACATTATTTTATCCATGAATGTAAATGCATTTCTTTGTTTCAATTTCCATTTACATTTGAGTCTAGTTCTTTATGAGCTGACTCTGCTACTGATAGGATATACTTTGTGAATGGAATAAAGTATAGCTTTAAAATATAGTGGGCTGTTCTGCTTCCTAAAGCAGAGGTGGTATATAAAAGTACAAAATTGTATTTCTTCAGTGCTGTATTTTAACGGGGCGCTTAGGATATTTTTTGCGTCAAATACAAGGATCTAAGTTTCAAACATGAATAGCAATGGCAACAATTTTGACAGGCAATGACGAAGGATGTAAAGAAAACCCGGATCGCTGTGTTGATCAAGTATCACGGGTTACATTCCCCAACGGAGTTGTTGGTTGTACTATTTATACGGCAAATCAGGGTTGTTTTATTTCAAAACACTGATCATGAGCTTCATATTTAGAAACGTTGTCCTGACAATCTGTATTAAGTGCAGTTTTTCAGGTTTTTCATTCTGGATATGACCGCTCCGGTGGCCTAGTTGTGAGAGTGTCCGCCTCGGATGCGGGAGATCGTGGGTTTTTACCAGGACCGAGTCATACCAAAGACATAAAAATGGTACTAATAGATGCCTCGCTAGGCGCTCAGCATTAAGAGGTTAGTGTTAGGACTGGTTGGCCTGGTGTCAGGATAATGTGGCTGGGTGGGACATAATGATACATGTCTGCGGCATGATGCCCCAGTGCTAGACATCACTATAAACTGCCACACTGCAGATATCGTAGCTATATGACTGCAAAATTGTTAAAGCTACGTTAAAAATCCAAAACAAACACACATTCTATATTTAAATATTTAGTGGATAAGTTAAATGCGTAGCTTTCTGTACATTGGGTTAGTCCAAAACCATTGATTCAGAACTTTACCTAGGTACGTATGTGTATATTAAAGGTATGTCTATACAAGGAAATAATTGTATCTCTGCAGACATATATCTGTATATGTTCAGAGCGAGCAGATAAGAAACCACAGGGTCTCCAAAGGAATATGGTAGGAAATCGATTGTAAAGGTTCGTATTATTATTTTTGATCACAACGAACGCGTCCGAATCTTCTCTCTCTCTCTCTCTCTCGGACATGTGCAGATGTAATGTTGAAAATAAGAACGAATGTTTGTGTTAACCATATTGCGTATTTCACGGAGACACTGTATTTTTCAAGTCACTTTGGCTGAATAACTCGATCCTGCATACAACATTATTTCTGTTGCAATCTGTATAGTGTTTTACATTAAACTCAACACAAAGAATACTGATATACTAAAATCAGCAGCAACAACAACAGCTTATCTATTTTAAATGAATTGAAACCACCTAAACAGCTATATAATTCAGTAATTCCAGAAGTGAAGTACATAATTATATGAGAGTACATATATGTATAGAGTTAGTGGATGGGGCTAAATTTATAATACATTTTTACAGATGGGTCGGATAATTAGGCAATTTCGGTACAGCTTTACAATGAATTCATGCGTATGTCCAATAGCATTTTGATGTACTTCGTTTGTACATGTCGTAGATTCATTTGCCTGTATTGGACGTGTATGGTATGAATGTATCGTGAGTTTCCCAACACTATTGTCTCATATGCATGAATTATTAATATAAAAAATACCAGGGACTGCTATACGCAATAGTTTAGCTATGTAGTTGGTATTTGATGCTTGGATCTGAAGGGAGTGATTACGTTATTGTAACTTGTAATTTGACAGCGGAAATCTCTCTGTAAGTTTTCCACCGGGCAATCGAGGACATGGTTTCGGGCGTGTGTATCGTCAGCTTTGGAAGAAAGATACATTCCAAAATCGCGAACAAGCACCGGAGGCTAACATATTTGGTGGAAGCACGATTTAACCATTTTTTTTCCAACTGAGGACGTATATTAGTAGACGAGTGTAAACATATGATATGCGCCCTAGGAAAGAACGTCAATGACAATAGGTAGACTTTTAAACACCATTTAACGAAGACATTCGAACAGTGAAATTCCATATGTACATATCCTACATCGATAAGCCTATCATGCAAAAACGTTAGTCTATTATCTGTACGCCTTCGTGTAAATATTTTGAATCTCAGATTACGTTTTAAATCTTATCGTATATTTCAACTCATTGTATTGAAGTGCATAGCATTTCAAACGGTAGGCTGTTTTGAACAATACGGTGAATGTTAGTTTCATAAGCGAACAACTTTTTCTTGATAGGAACTCAGGCTGCTGATAATTTGAATAGACTGGAACTTACAACTAAATGCGCAGGGCTCTAGATATTGTGTCCCCCTCCCATCTCTCCCCCTCACTCTCGATACCCCTCTCTCTCTCTCTCTCTCTCTCTCTCTCTCTCTCTCTCTCTCTCTATATATATATATATATATATATATATATATATATATATATATATATATATATATATATATAACCTACCCAACTAAAATAAAAACGTTTTTCTGTTTAGGCTTTAACGCTGCCTTCTGTAGAACATAAATGTTATTCTTTCTTCCTTCGGAAACCTCTAGGAAACAAAGGGGTAATATAATTATTTGTACTATATTTAAATACTCGTCGTCTCATTTAGTTCGTTGCAAGCAAAGATACGTGTATTGCAGCTTAGAAGAGTAAGTATAAGGCTGATTGAAAAGAGAGATGAAATTGTTATCCCTCGACAAAACAAATGTTTTGATTAAAATCTTATGATTAGTTTGGGTCAGAATTATTACGATTTTAAGGGCTGAAATCGGGTTTACTTTATTATCAGTGACGTTTAGATCCGTAGATGTATTCACTCTTGTTAATAATTTCCTAATGTTTTAACCATGTTCCAATGACTGTCATGATTGTATTGTTGTTTGCAATTCATAGTGTGAAACTTGATAACTAACCTCCTTCTGAATTATTTCGTGCTGATTATGATTGGTTTCTTCATCTTATGGCTTTAACAAAAATACTTATTAAAGAAAAGGCTCGTTCGTTTGTAACGTTGTGCTCAGGAACGTATCAGGCGACCTGTCGATATACAAAACAAATTATTTTAATACCTCTACCTACTGTTAAATATTGACAACATTTTTAGTAATGTTTTAAAATAGATATTCCTAATCGACGTAGAAATCTGTTCTGAGTCCTAGTAAATAAAAAGAATGAAGTATGATACACTTGTATGTTTTGGATACCGCACTCGACTCCATTTATAGATCGAAATTGCACACATAACTTCCTTGTGAATATCTCCTCTAATGTTAACCCTATTTATAAGATTCAGTCCAGTCTTTATATACCTACATGTAAAGTGTCATCAGAATATATTGAATGTTAAATTACCTTTTAAATCATGTGTTATATTTCAACAAAAGGAATTGGCGGTATAATAGAATATTATGAAAGATCTGTAGTTTTTAACCGCAAGGTGAAGCTTAGTTTAATAAGAGAAATAATTTTGTGTTATAAGAACTGTAGCAGAGGATAATTTGAATTTAAAAATCTGCAGTGCTCTGTCCTTCCCGCTCCTTCTGTCTGTCTGTCTGTCTCTCTGTCTGTCTGTCTGTCTGTCTCTCTCTCTATATATATATATATATACATATTCGATCTAGTTCTAGACACATACATATATATGAGACGGTTTATGGGAAAACTAGCCTTAAAAGATAAAATTTCGGTATTTCCTCTCTTGCATTTTCTAAAATAATATTACTTTTACACCTTAATAATATAAACGTTTAGCTCCATAGTGTATGGAATGTTTCATCTACGGGCTTGTGAGGGAGTACACACCTCTTTCAGAGTGAAGTGTCATGGGGTTAAGGCACGGTTGAATAAAATGTAACGTAATAGTTGAACTGGTTGCATAAATAGTTGGACTGGTTGCATAAATAGAGCCATCGGCAATGTTTCATTGAAACATTTTTCAGACAGTGAAATTATATTTAGTTATGAGTTATTGTAATTTTAGTTAACTGGATGCATTATTTATGATGGAGCTTTTATTATCGACATATAGAATTTTAAACTGTGGTTTAGATGGAATATTGGACTTAAAACATTTTTCCGTGAAACGGATTTCGTTTTCGAAACGGTAATCAAATAATTACATTAAAATTATGGCTATTTCATTGTAATAGCATAGTTTCATTAAACGTATACTTCAGAATAGCATGAGTTTCTCACTCCTCTGAGAGTCTTCGACATGTGAGGTCCTGAGAGCATGACGTGACAGTTTCTTTCACATTCTTATACATGTACTCTTGATGATGTCTACTCACCACACTGTAATGTTTCTGGAGGGGACGCTTCTAGATCTGGATTACCAATAACTGATATTAATATATATATATATATATATATATATATATATATATATATATATATATATATATAATCTCGTCATCGTGGGCGGTGTTGCAAGATACATTGGTTTACAAATGTATATATATATATATATATATATATATATATATATATATATATATATATATATATATATATATATATATAATCTCGTCATCGTGGCGAGTGTTGCAAGATACATCGATTTACAAATTTTGGAAGTTATACGTGTAAGAAAAACATGTTTTTTTTAGTTTTAGAAATGCAATGTGCCCCTAAAGTCTGAATTTTTTTTAAATGATCCATATTCTATCATTCATGTTGGCACACTTTAACATAAATTTTAATTCGTGCAAAACAGATGTAAAACACAGTATTCCTTAAACACTGTACGTATCAACTACATTTAGCGACAAGTCCTAAGTGTATGTATGTATGTATGTATGTACGCACGCTCGCATGCGCGTTCGTACGTACGTACGGACGGACGTAAATAGGGATGTATTATGTATGTATGTATGTATGTATGTATGTATGTATGTATGTATGTATGTGTGGACCTCTCCGGTGCCCTAAATAGTTAGGGAGTCACCTTCGGTATCGAAAGATCACGGGTTCGAACCCGTTCGAGTCATATTAAAGACTTATAAAGATGTTACTAGCAGCTTCCTGACTTGGCGTTCAGCATTAAGAGGTTACTTTTAGTACTGGTCGGCCTGGTTTCAGATGGTAGATGATACTACATGCCTCGGCACGAAGTCCCAGTGCTGGACATCAGTATGAACTGCCACAATGTAGATATCGTGGCAATATGAGTGAAGAATTGTTAAAGATACGTTACAAATCTAAGTCACAAACAGACAGACAGATACACACACACACACACATTCTTGTATTTGGTGGATATCGAGGACTCGGGTAAGAAACAGTGTACCGAGAACATTTGTGCTGGCGATCTTAGATCGAAAAGAAATACAGCTTGAGGCAGTAAATCAACAGCAAATGGTGAAGTATCAAGGAGGGAACTGTATTATCAATTCTAAGGAATATTAAATTTAGCAATGCAAGCGAGGACGCACACGTTTACAGAAATATTCTGTATTATCCATGCAATCTAAGGACACACATAACTATTGACCACAACATGGAAACCGTAGACAATGTGACGTCATGGCCAGCTATGACTCCCGTTATCTTGCGAAATGTAAACGAACATGAACTGTTCAGAATAAGAGGGTTGGTGCACGCAGACGTAATTGTGGTTCGTTTTATTCATCTCAGAAATATCTTTATCCGTTTCGAGAATAAAATGCCGATCATATTATGGTTATCCCGTCTCTAATTAAGGCACCAGTCGTTAATTGTCACTTCATACAACAATGTGGCAGGCTGGCGATTCCATACTGTTAATAGATGTGTTTAGACGGAAGCACAGTACTGGGATTGTTATATACTCATGTATCAAAACATTTATTATTATATTGTAAGTGTGCATAAACGGATAATATCAAGAACAATTTACATATTACATGAACCTATTCTGCTAAATCTTAAACCATCATATAGTTCATGAAATCCGAAACTGATTTTCCTTGTTGGTATTATGACTGAATTTGATTTAATTCTTTCACAATAGTTAAAATGTATGAAGATGTTTTGTTAACTTTGACCAAAGAATTTAAAGAACGCTTTTACACTGATCCTCTGTACTATTCTTTAAAGAAAGAAAACAGTGATTTACACAGACAGAAAAAAATATCAATACAAACTAATTATTTATTATTGATAAAACATGAAGAATGAGAACATTCATAAATTCTGGACAAAGAGAACATATTTACACAGCTAGTTTAAATGATTAGTAGAAACAAGAGGTCTCACTACTAACAAAATCACGGAGACTGTGAACATTTGTACGTCATGGACCACGACGTTTACACATCCAGTCTGAACTATCACTATAAACTAAGGACTATTTGACAAAATCACGGAGACCGTGGACATTGGTACATTATTATCAACGAGGACATGTTTGCACATCTAGTCCAGTCTTAACAATCAATACGACCGCTCATATGGCCTAGTAGTTAGAACATCCACCTCGAATGCGGGAGGTTGCGGGTTTAAACCCAGGCCGAGTCATAACAAAGACATCCAAATGGTACTAAGCATTAAGAGACTGATGTTAGGACTGATCGGCCTGGTGTCAGAATAATATGACTGGGTTGGACATCATGCTACATGTCTGCGGCGTGATGCCCCAGTGCTCGACATCACTATAAACTCCCACACTGCATACATTGTAGCGATATGACTGAAAGATTGTTAAAGATACGTTGAACTCAAATCCAAATCACATACTAATATTAAGTAACTGTATCCTCCATAAGGGTTTAGCCTACAGCTGTTCTTTAGAACAATTACATTATTTTTTGAATATATATATATATATATATATATATATATATATATATATATATATATATATATATATATATATATATTGTTGTTGTTATTGTCTGACTGATCAATTTATTGATTGACTGATTGTCCTGAATTAGACTTTAGTATGACATAACACGCTTCGGACTAACCCACCGCTTTGGAGATCATACTGTAATAAATATGGAGTATGCGTTTTTGGTTATAGCGTCCCGTTTTAAGGAATTCTTCAGGCCAAATTAGTTGGTAGAAGCACGATTTAACTTTTTTTTTCAACCGAGGACATAACCGAGGACGTCATCGGTTGGAGGTGTGTCCTCGGTACGTTGGTGTGCAATCTCATGAATGTCCTCGATTTACACCAAATACACACACACACACACACACACACACACATAATGTTGGATTAGACATTGTTTTCTAACAAACTTTTCATGTATCCCTGGAAGTTCTATTTTGTCATTTGTTTCAAAGAACTTCTCACCAATATATAAAAAGTGTCCACATTTTACAACTGACCATCTTGGCGCAGCAGATCAATGAGGTCAAAACAGTGGCTGTCCAGTTAACCAACCACAGATTTCTCGCTTTACAAAATGTGGTTTGTACACCTTTCCGCGACGATGACGCGGACAGCTTTGGGAGAGGACACCAGCCCCCCCCCCCCGGAAAAAGAATATGACACAATCATGGACAGCACTAACGCAAAAACGGGTTATAACTCAAGAAAGAGAGAGAGAGAATTTACTTCATGACGATCAAGTAAACGGAGCATGGGCCATCCAACAGAAGCGCTGAATGAAAGATGACAAGAAAGTGGCTGTCCTATTAGCTAACCAAACCTAGTTTTTTATATACAAAATGTGGTTGTTAAATCTCTCTGCGACGATACCATCGACAGCTATGGGACAGGGCGCTCTCACACACCCCTCGAGAAAGAATAGAAACGTGACATGGAGATGAAAAAATTAACTTTACCTAAGCTAAGTAACTGCTTGAGCACCTGAATATCAGGAGGACTCAGCGTCGAAGAAAATTAATTTTAGGAATTGGAGAATATATTATCCAGCAAAGAGTTGAGGCATACATGGAAAGACACCGACTGTCCAGTTAGCCAAAAAACAATTTGTATTTGCCAATTATGGTTGCTACACATCTCCGCGACGATCACGCCGACAGCCATGGGAAAGGTTTCATACGAAAAGCATGTGATAACCAATACTTCCCATGATAACACATACATTACATATATTCGACATACATGTATCACGCACATATACATATCCGCTATTCACTTTGTAATGAACTTATTCCCTTCCACATTCCATTCAATATAAACATTTTAGTAATGTCACTTATTATTTTGTTCGATAAAACAAATATCAAGTGAAAATCAATACTGTTCCGTTCAATATATGTACATATGATAATTTCATTCCTATATTCTCAAATTCTCCCTTTTTTGTTACTAGCATCTATATATGTAACATCTTACCACTGGTATATAGCAGTCATTAGTAGTATCAAAACCCTTTTGACTCTTAGTTTCCCTTGTTGATTTTAAGGGCATGAGCTAAAATTTCAGGGTATGACGTTATTGCCATGTCCATTTCTGGGGCATGACTGTATCCACTTTGAGGGTATGCATGTCCACTTTGAGGGTAAACCGTCTTATCAATTAATTAGCGCTAGGCTCTGGGCGTGAAACATATAACACAATCCGTATCCAAAGCAACATATTATATCGTCATTATTGAGCCTGTCTTCATGTGTCAAATCTGTAAAAAGGCTCACATCACATTGACATAAATGTTTCCCTAGTTTGTTCAGTTACGAATAGAATAAGATGTTACATAATATACGCTGCCTTTCATTATTAAGTAAATATTGCACGGCACACTCGTTTATAATATATTTCATATTCACCCACTGTATTACTTGTTACATAATATACGCTGCCTTTCATTATTAAGTAAATATTGCACGGCACACTCGTTTATAATATATTTCATATTCACCCACTGTATTACTTGCTCCACTTATTATATATAATTAAAACCGTGAATTGTATAACCAGATCTAAATTTTATCAAGAGGTTTACATAATAGTCACTGTTATACTATGTTGATTATCATAAAACAACTGACTCTGGTACAAAATAGCTTAGATTAACGGCATTCGATTTAGTACCATTATATGAGTCTGAAGTGCACCTCATTACATTTTAACACTATTGCATTATACACATTAGTGGTCACATCTCTTAACAATAATTCTTTGTTTTCTGGATATGTTTGTTGATGTTACAATTTTAACATACATATGCTTCACAAATATAACACTACCGTGAAGACATCATCAAGTATTACATTAGGGGTGTATCAATTTACAATAACCCTATAGTTTCATAGTTTGTGTGCTATAAGGTTTGCCAGCTTTTAAAATTCAAAATGACCATTTTAGAGGATTTTCTGACCATCAAACATAAAATGTAGTTTACCCCTGACAGATAACAAAGGGAAATGATAAGCGGTCTTGGCCTTCGTAGAGCTTACAAGCAGACACATCCATGAAACTACAATAGACTTTCATAAATTATCTACAAGATATGATTTTCCTACATTATCTAAACTATCAACACATGTGATTTTTCAACAACAAATTTTAAGCATCATGCACAAAAGTCAATCAAACAATAATCCGTTGAAATATTAATTAACACGGTAATATTTAGATCTTGAAAACTATGGGAAAAGTAGGTAACGCAGAATAGACATTGCAATTTCTTTAAACTTGGTAATGTTCCATACAGCATAGGGAGACACTAGCGACAATATAAAATGCTTCGACTTCATGAGTGCAATATTTTCTTACATCTGCTTGAAATAACCTAAATGTTCTGTTTATTATTGACCGCTCCTGTGGCCAAAATGGTTAGAGCGTCCGCCTCAGATGCTGGATTTCGTGTCTATGAATCCTTGCCGAGTCGTACCAAAGACTTATAAAAATGGTACTAGCAGCTGCCTCACTTGGTGCCCAGCATTAAGAGGCTAGTGTTATGAGGGATCGGTCTGGTTTCAGGATAATATGACTAGGTGGTACATGATGCCACATGTCTGCGCATGATGCCTCACTGCTAGATATCACTATAAACTGCCACACTGCAGACATAGTAGCGATATAACTAAAATTATTAAAATTACGTCAAAAACCCAAACCCAAGCAAGCTATATTTATTATTATTATTATTAGTAGTAGTAGTAGTAGAAGTGGTAGAATTAGTATCAGTTGTAGTAGTAGCAGCAGCGGTAGTATTGGAAGTATTGATACTATTATTAAATTATCCTTAAATTTTGATGCTTTGAATAATCCATTCAGAGCCAGTGCGATTAATGGCTGTATCGATGGAAAGAAGTTCTGATATTCTGCAATAATGTTAGTAAAAATGACAGATTTAGATTGAACATGTAATGCTACAAACTGTGCAATTTGAAAATGTTATGAAGTGCGTAACAACATTAACCAACATACTGTCTTGATTGTGAGCTTAATTGTAAGGATTCTTACTCATACTTTTATTCAGACGTGAATGTTTTGGTGTTGGCAAGCCTGCAGTTGATTTTGGAAACAGAATCTACACTTAGATTTCTTTTGTCACCTAATCAATGACTAATTTCTACATTGTTTCAGAAATGAGTATGATTATGATGACAGGTGCAATTGCTACAGACATGAGTAGTCATGTGATGTCACTTAAAATTGCTATTTAAACAGTTTTAAATAATGATTTAAAGTTGGTAACAAAACATTCAAAAACATGATAAATATTCATGAATAGTCATTTATTGAATGCAATAATGTAATAGTTACATGATATCAAGGCCATATCATTCTTTGCTACAAGCAGTCTTTTGTGGTATTGGTAGTTCATTCAAAGAGGGCTTATAGCAGAACATTATTACTAGATAATGCGAAGCTCAAACTATTCATAGAGACGAGAATAAACAAGTGCCTTGATACTTGATTAGGTTATTCTACAATGTTGAACACAAAATGAAACAAATATACAGAGATAGTTTAATCATTAAAAACGGGCTACTGGTCTTCACATTTCTGGTTGACTCATCGTCACATATTTTGTGAACAAGCCCAGGCAAATGGTCTTCCTACTTTCATTAAAATACCTGGGCTACTATTTGTCAAGAGTTTTACACAGAAAAAGTTCGACGATTGTCTGATTTTACTAAAACCCTTTTGATCACGTGCTCAGGTTTGTATGAAAATTAAAAACCTCTATGTTGTAAACATTTTACTAAATGATAATCAAAATTATATGAAAAACATGAGCTATCTGTTTTCTAACGTTTGAGACAAACATTAAGGCGGTGATCATGACATTTCATGAAACCCAGCATCACAAAAGATATTAAAAACTGTATAATAAAATCATAAAAGGCATAACAGATACTCTACTACAATCAGTATAGGGTACAAAGTCCTCGAACATACCCGAATTCTATTGTAATAACCCATCGTTTGAGACATTTGTGTTTATGCCTCTGTGTATACATTTGTTTGATTTGGGGATTATTTCTTGATTTTGAGTAGCCGGCGTTGTGAAAATATTTCTGAGTCCGAGTGCTTAGCAAATTTCTAGTGTGAAAATTGATTTTTGTGATGCGTGGTAGTTAGGTGATAATAGAGGAAACTAATACAGAATCGGGGCGTTTAAGAACCTTTCTTTTCATAATGACAGTTGTTGTTGCGTTGATATCCTTGGAAAAAGAGGAAACCAATGGACTTCAAACCATGCTCATGCAGGTATTTCATTGGTTCTCTCAGTAGATGGACCTCTTGAGTTTAGCAAGAAAGAGGTGATCGTGCGTTTTTAACTTGTCTGAGACCTGTTTGTTGAAAAGAGCTGTCCTAAAGTGTACTTTGAAAACAGCAAAATTAATGTCTTCTTTGGGTTTGATCATGCATAAATAGAATCATGCTCTTGTAATGATCAGGAATATTTGGGGAATCTCTGAAAAAGTGCTCAACATACACGAAAATCAATTGTATTTTTACGACTCAATGGTCTTAAACTAAGTAACAGAACAACGTAAAACCAACAGGTTATGTAAACGTATTCAAATAATTTATTTCCCTAGAAAACAAAGTGAAAATTTAAAACGAACTTACAGTATTGTGCAAAAATCTAAAACAGTCCCAAATGTCTATTTCAAGCTAAAACGTATAGAGTTAAAATTGAATTCCTGTAGTGTTGCAAAAAAGATATTCCGATAATGAATCGGTCGATTGGCCCTAGTCTCAATGGTTCAAATATGCCAATGGCCTGAAATGTGGCGATGTGTTGTCAGCCTTTTGAAGTACCACAATAATATAATCCAAATTGGCCTTGTCTGATATCACTATAATTCCATATTAATGATTTAGTTTAATAATATTATTGAACATTCTGTAATTTTAGTAAATGATAATTTGAATAAGTAAATCAATCCAACCAAATTAAAACTGAACACAACAAGAATACTGGTTCTGCTTGGAGTGAAATGGACAGTTTGATGCACAAACGTAATGCTCCATTCACCTGACTCATATAGAAATTTATAACAAATAAAGTACCAAGTATGGTCAGAAAGGTCCATATTGTTTGGATAGCTTTATTAAAACGAAACATGAGAATATTATTCACTTAACCAGAGAAGTAAGTGGCAGCTCAGAGCAAAAGACGATAATGCACCCTAACGCCAAATTCATGTCCAAAGGTAAGTTTTAACACCATGTGATGCTCACCTTGGAAATATTTTTGCAACACACTGTTTACTATACAGGATGATGGAATTCAAAATCGTTAACATGAAACCAGTTTTTGAAATATTCTTTGAGATATATTTTGAGACTGGCCCTGAGCCAACATATACACATTTATCGCTGGCTAACTCTTCTTGCCTGAAGGAGACCACACATTCATGTAAATAATGTGCTTTTGAAGTACGTTTTGTCTAATACAAAATAAATATTTCCTAACCGTCCATTATTATTCTGTGAACGCTAAACGCAGCATAAAAGTTGTGTGACTGTGTAGAGGCAGGGTAATCACAACAGTTTACCTAATCAGAAGCGATCAAAATTTAATCAGCTAACATTAGGAACATTGGTATACTGATATGTGGGACGCTGATAAGCTTATGAAGGGAAACGTTAAATAAATACATTGATACATAGCCACTGAAACTGACGATATTTATATAATTGCTCCATGCAATTTATCAGAAAAATTTCTTCTCAGACACTAATTCAATGATTTTATTGATATATGGAGATTACAAAATGATAGTATATTTTAAGTTAAGGTATACATTAAATACTAACAGTGGAAAATGTATTTGAAGATGAAGAAAGTTTAACTGCTTGGTGTTTAATAGACACGTAACATGCAACACAACTCGTGAGGAAGATACATTTGTCCACCAACGCCAATCTTTTGTACACTTTGATCAGAATGAACATCTAGATGAGGTTCAAGCTATGATGCTGACTGTGCAGCACAAGCCCGTTTTTCTAGGTGATAATTCTAGAAAACATAGTATACGACACTGTTTGATGCAATTCAAAATAGTTACCATCTAAACTGTTTTCAAGCTATTCTACTGGCCCTGATCCCCCATGTTTACTGTTATGTGTATCCAGTTCTTCTTTCTAGCTGACTACTCGTATTTCACATTCAACACACTGTAGAGTAACTATGGGAGGTGTACATGTCTCGCATACATTTAAAGAACAACACAACTCCGAAACACTAAGTACACAAATATATACATATATTTAATTAGTACGCTATAACAGCTGAAAAAGTTGAAACATGACCTTAAGTTAAGAAATTTGACAAAACTCCTGCCATCTTGACATATTAAGGTAAGAATACATACTGATAATATTGATACAATTTTACACCCCTCTATTTGGCCTAGGTGGCAGTGAACATTTTCTGGAAATACTCTGTCCACTTAATGAGAGATTTCCATTTTGGCTGCTTCCAAGGTCAGAATCAACATGTATCTTTGATTCAAGCCGTTTACAATTAACAATAACGATCTGAATATTTAATCACAATCATTGAGAAATATTAGCTATTTATTTTGTTTTTCCCACAAAATAAATGTCACTGGTGAGTTACTGTCCCTCCTATCCCCTTCAACCTCAACCTCGCTGCACACGCCCATGAACGTATACATTGACTGTGCAAACGAGAATAGGTCCTGCAATGCCATGAGCTCATAAACAGATCGATATACTCTGATAACCTATTTACTGGCTTCTTATTGAATGAAATTAGCTACTTGATTTGGATCACTGGGGTTTTTGTTCAGTACCTGTGCGTAGAGTCGCCGTTGGTTCTCCAATTCGATTAGGAGAATCTGCTCTAAGAAACAATCTTTCTGAGTTTATTCACCTGGTTTTGTAGTCTGTCATCTGTTTGTTTGTGCCAGCACAACGATTCAAGGCTGGCTTCGAGCTTGTATTGACATCAGAGTTGTCCCAATATTCGATTTACGTCTTGCCCTCACGTCCAGTAAATATGAGCGCATACAGGGTTCAGGTACCACTATTCTCTCGCAAATATTGGTCCACAAGCGGCAAATATATATCGATGTTAGTATCCATTCAGCCGGCCGAACATGTCATCTGCAAATGCCATGGCATCATTATCGTGCGGCTGTTCAGAATGAATTAAATCCTTGACATTAGTTTTAAGAATACTGTTGAATTGCGAGTTTTAAAAAACCAGTACGAGTTTTCCACAGGCGCATCATTCATTCTAACTAAACCACCCGTTCCCTCCAGCAACAACCTATTACTGGAAAGAGCCACAACCTCGCATCTGTAACTGATGACGGTGACACGTGTCATCGAATTTCAGTCTACATAATCATGTACTGGTGTGATCAGATTTAATTTGAGAGGAATCATTTATTTAAGTTATTGATTGGGATTATCATGTCCTCATTTGTATTTTAGACTGATATGCTGTTTGGGATTATTGGATAATACATTCAAAACATTCAGAGATTGTGATATATGAAACCTATTGGTACATCAACATATTTAGGTCTTTTGCCAAATCAGCACATTCAATACACGAATTCATTCACAACACTCTATTCTTTTGAACTCTATGATAGAACATTTAGGATTATTTGGGATTTGGGACTAAATTCACAATAATGTAAGTTTCTCTTAAAGTTTCACTTTGTGATCTTTGTAAATATATTTGTCAATTTTACCAATCTTGTTAGTTTGTCTTTTTCTGTTATTTAGTTTCTAACCACTAAACTGCTCAGGCGGCATAGTGGTAAAACAAGGTATAGATGGGATGGTCAGCATTAAGAGGATAGTGTTTGGGCTATTCGGCCTGGTGTCAGGATAATGTGACTGGGCGGGACAAAATGATACATGTGTGTGGCATGATGCCCCAGTGCTAGACATCACTATCAACTACCACACTGTATACATTATATCGATATGACTGAAAAATGTTGAAACTACGTTACAAATCAAACTCACACACTCGCACATTTATAACCACCGAGTTGTATAACGCTTTACACTCTTTCTGAGAAAAGTGTAGACCCGTGTTTCATGCCAGTGTATATACGACTACAAGGTTCCGCAGGTTCTCCATTGTTTTGCCGAACACGGCGTTATCCACAGTTGACCCGTTCTCGGTGCTGATTATGTTTTGTATATTTGATTTAATTTATATTTGATTTGATTTAATTATTTGATTGTTAGTTTTAAATTTTTAATTCCATTACATGTTATACTAATGGAATTTATTTGACTAGAATTTGACATTTACAGAAATTAGCTTGTCCTGATTGTTTTTTCCTAAACACCTAATAATAGAACTTTGTATCTAACAGCTGACCTAGTTCCTGACCTTGATTCAGAATCAGCAGTGTTGGAGCAAGCAACTTCATTTTTATTCTTTTTTTTTTATTCTTAGTGTGGATTTATAGGGTGGAATCGGGGCTGTACTGGGTGTACCTGATTTTACACATGTGGATAGCCTCTATTTCGAAATTCTGGTTTTACCAGAATTGCGCAGTTGTTTGATATAATAGTACTATATTGAGATATAATTTTAGTTGGGCTTTAAACACTTCGATGTCAAGGTGGTGTTTTTTATGTTGTGACCAGTTGGAGCTAAATTTTGAGCTTTCTTCAAATTATTTTGTATTCTAGGAGACGAATTCTTTTCCCTGGAAATATTTAAGTGCTCATACACAATTCCTCAACAAAGAGATTTATTGAACTTTTATTCGGAATTCAAACACCGGAATATTATTTTCTGTGGTGCAACAAAGAATTGTTGACACATCAATGCTATACTGGCTACAGTATACGTCATCGCCCATCATTGTGGATTTTCGTCGGGACTCGATCTCAAATTCATTAGAACGTTTTATTACTAGGACTCCTAATTTTTAATTATTGGATTATTTTTGGGTTATTTTTGGATTTGATTCTTAAAACCGTAAGTTCTTTTCGTCATCTTTACCTTGTTTTTCTAGGGAAACATTTTTTGGTTAAATTTTACAAGGCTTGTTGTGTTCACCTTTTTCTTGTTACTGTTTATGAGAGCCTAAACACGTGACAATAGTCCCTAGAAATTCAGTTTCCGATCACGATTCAATTGTGCGAACTGCTTATTTCGACAGCAGTTGCACAATCTCCTCTTTTTCCACTCACAGTATTCTACTTCTTTTGCTGAACATTGGTCCTCAGGATGATTAACTTTGTTTCCACATCTCATACAGTCTTTTCTGGTGAACGTTTGGGATTTTATGTGTTTGCTTCCCATATTGCAGCGAAGACGAGTTGGCGTCAATTACAGTCACTCTTTCTCACGTTCCTAGTAGAATTTATTGGGTTTATTTTTAACAGCCTCACTTTTTTCTAGCCTGAATAACGGAAGCCTTCTGAGTGAGATTTGTATCATATCGCAGTCCGATTAAAATTCGATTTCCGATCATTTCATTACCTAGTGGCCAGAAATTACAACTAACTGCTAACGCATAAATAAGTGTCAGAAAACTGTCCTTGTTTCCCCGTTGTTTTGTTTTCTTTGATTAAAGTTTGCCCTTTCAAACAATCCTCTTTGCAATTAAATATCACAGGAATCTATCTCGCACGGGATTTCCCCTCTATTGACCTTCCTCTCTCTGGCTGAACGAATACAAAATGTGATCAACCTCAATCAAGGTAATCACTTGGATTTCTTTCTCTTTTTCACTTAGTCCAGATACTTGACGAAAACGTTAAATGCCTCGCGACCACGTTTCCAAAATACCAGGTTTCAAAAGGTGAAATTTGTCCTTATTTGGAAATGGAAATGAAGATATTTTCAACTCTAATTCAGTATTGTGTTTTTACCGCTGCAACCATACAATGTTATCTGCTTTTGACGAATTACTTCAGAAGGAAATCAATGATATTTATTAATTACAAGATATCAGTACAGTTGTACGGAGGAAATAAGCTGCCTTGAAAGTATTTTTCTCATAAAACTTAAACCCTAGTGAACGTATAACACAGACGATTGTTGTTTTTATATCAGTTCTAGTCTAGTTTGTAAAATCTGATTACGTTGTTCGTCAAGTGATTATGTAAAGGTAATTAGATTAAGGATAACACTACAATCCCTCCGAAGGTTATGAAGCACGACAGTGCTTCTTGTACAATGGCACCAATTCCAAAGTTTGGAGGTTTCAGAACCGTCGGTATTGAAGGGATCATCATGATAATGTCTGCGTGGGAGGAGAGCTGTTGTGTCATATCCATATTGTTCTGACCTGACACGACATTATGTATATCTCTTATGAGTCTTTGCCAAGGTTCAACGTTGGATGCTCATTTTCCTTATCACATGTCACAATAGTGTAGCAACCTCACACGGCGCTTGTTCAGCAACATGCGTTATATTTCAGTGAACCGCATGATGGTGTCCACTGAAACATTCAGGCATGGAAAGTCGTACATAATATTTTCTGATATACCGTGGGGAATTTGGAAGGACTCTTGCCTTGATCTGGAATTATCGCACTCAGCGGCTTTCCGAAATTAACACACTCACAGTAAAAGGCATGGTGTTCAAGGAACTGCTATGTACTGAATATATGCATGCATGGTAACATTTCTCCCCTGTGCTTGCTGTGCCAATACACCATTTGGAGTAAATTTGCACATAATGATACCGCACCACTGTGCCATAAATTTTACAAAGAATAATAAATAAGGTTTGAAACATAAAGACGTTGAAGCTTCTATTGTCTCGGTGTATAGTCTAATGGGCTGCGGGTCTTTGTTCCGAACAAACACTTTAAGAGTGACATCCGGGTTGAATCGTTCAAATGTACCGATTTCAGTAACCATCATTGTAAATTCAGTTTTACTAAACTTAAGTTCGCCTAGGTACTGTCAATATCTTCGAGGTTGGTATGCGTGATTTGCGGCGAGGATGAGATCGCTTATTTAAAAACTTTGTCTCCATCTTTTCTTCTCTGACCACTGAAATCCACGCTGATGTTGGAATATAACTTGGACCATGGAAAGGCTTGTGCGGGGAAATATCAAGGTGAAATTCCAAGCATCTGGAAAGCATTTATGTTGACCCTGTTTTGGAGAATGTCTCAAGCTTATGGACAATCTTTGTATAACCTTTGTTGACCTTATCATTAATTCTCAGTGTCTTTAAGGTTCAAGAACACAAGGGCATGACTACAAAACAACGGCTGTGAGGTTATAAAT
The DNA here is from genome assembly GCA_028554795.2 of Sinohyriopsis cumingii. Lineage (NCBI taxonomy): Eukaryota > Metazoa > Mollusca > Bivalvia > Unionida > Unionidae > Sinohyriopsis > Sinohyriopsis cumingii. The sequence continues at coordinate 145,975,758 of CM068827.1, forward strand.
AATACAGTGCCTCATTTTCAACAAATAACGAGTCATGATGAATTCCACATTGTAAAGTATGTCCACCTTGATTTTGATGAGCAATGCCTTTTCACCCACATGCGGTAATATGGACACATATTCGAGAGACGCTTCACTTTGTCTCTGCCTACGTTGTATACGCTTGTAGTGGTGACCCATTAAACTTGAGGATCACAACTCTGGAACTTTGATTATTTGAGGACGATACTCAAGATCCTGTTCAGTAGTAGTAGTTGAGATAAGGTGACATTTTAGTCCTCAGCAACCGGACGTGTAATTTCAGCTCGCGTGGCCTGTGGATAAATTTTCTCTCATATTGCATGAAGCGACTGCTCCGGAGGAAATTCTTATAACGAAATTATCTCGGCTTTTTTGATGGAAAACCCCGTTCTAAATCCCACCAATTTTCTCCACCGATGCGCTTTCGCACACGTGCGCATCTGTGACTATAGCCCACGCAGGCTGACGCGGAAGGTTTAAGTTCGCTTTTACGCACCTGTTCCCGGTTACAATGAAGAGCGATCCTGTGTTTGTATCAGTGCAGCACAAACTGTATATTCATGGACGTGTGCAGCCAAATCACAGTCATAGAGATAGAAGGTTTGTGCCTTGTCTGAGACCACGGTTACAAATTCCCCTTGCGATATTACGAATTATAATATTATATGTAACATTTTAAATCTTGGACGCCAGATTTAAAAATACATTTGTGCAATGCAGTTAACCTTTTCTATTATCCTTCAGCATGGATCATAACATTTTATCCGACAAGATCTTTAAACAAATGAATATAATTAGATCAAATCATATGGTTCAAAAAGAGCTATTTTAATTACAAACTAATTTTTATCCACTGGTTTTAAATTTTGCCAATGTTTCGATGAAGATGGCCGGAACATAAATTGAAGGTAACGTGAAATCACTTGAAAAACACTTTAGGTTAATTGTCATTCCTATGTAATACAAATGGAAGAAAGTGAAAGTTAAACTGAGAACGGTTTTTCGCTAAGGACAGAAAATCCCTGGAATTCGGAGTTAGCCCGACAACGTTCAAAATGAATTAAAAAGCCATTCAGAAAAGTTGAAAAAGTCGAAAGATCTATTTAAGAGAGAAACTAATCCCGATATTGCCTTGGAAATCTGCAACGCATATATCATTTGATAATTGTCACAGATGGTGCTGTAGGAATATGTTTCTTATATCCAAAGCGCGTTATACGGAGAATTGAGAAAAATACAAGAACGAACGAGTAACGGTTTAGTCTGTTAATATATGCAATATACGTAAAACAAAATTAACTAATTTCCTTAAATATTTTATCGGAGGAATGCAACGATGACCATATATAAATAAAATTTATATTCACAAATGACAATCGCAATAAACACCATTATTAGCATTATTTACCATTTACCGCTCTGGTGGCCTAGTGGTTCAAGCGGCCGAGTGATACCAAAGACTTATAAAAATGTTCTAGCAACTGCCTCGCTTGGGGTTTATCATTAAGAGGTTCGTGTTAGGACTGGTCGGCCTGGTGTCAGGATAATGTGACTGGGTGGTACATGATGGTACATGTCTGCCTCAGTGCTAGATATCACCATACACGGCCACAATGCAGAAATTTCAGCAATATGACTGGAAAAAAATTAAAGCGTCTTTTAACATCTAAATAACACAATTTCACTATTTACCATGGAAAATTGATTTTGACTCGTAAGCTAAGCTATCATGAAATCTGAATAAAATATTTAATTTCAATATATTCTCTAATTAATATGGACACATAAGAAGGAATATCATTGGTTATTTCAGAGTTTCTGAGTCACTATTTAGTTGATTTGCTTCTTTATTAAACAATTATTGAAAATAACCTTTAGCTATTTGTATCAGTCTGAACTATTTGGACAATCTACTCAAAGACATAGCAAAATAATACGTGTAATCTTTAAACTGCAGATTAATAGTTTTGTATATATGACTTTGGTTGTATTTATGGTCACGCGTGTAAATATGTTCTTTGTTATGCAATATACTGTGTGATGTCCTGAGAAGTCGAAAAAAATTACTGTAGTGTATTGATAACAATTTCCCTTAGATAACACTTGTTCGTTTCATGAGATGACAGTGGCATTAACAAACCACTCAACAAAATCAAAAAAGGGTATTGGAACCACAACATTTCCTTTTACGTCCCCATTGAATCGTTCTACTCTTCCGACAGTTATGAAATAATGCTTCCTGAATACATATGTAGCACGTGCGATGAGCACCATAACAGTTAATAATGTAAACTCATGCCAAGAATGTCAAAACTGATTTTAAAAATTGACACGTTTCAGGTTTATTTTGGTTAAATAATAATTCGTCGGGTTTGTTGTCATGCCTCTGAATATTGCATAATGTTATAACTGAATCAATTATACAAAAATAACGAGATCGTTTCTTTCCTGTACAAACGTATGACTGCTTGATCTTGGTACGAACAAGTCAGCCACAAGTTGTAAACACCCACACTTCCCCCCACACCCATACACTGAGTAATTCGCAAACACTTTGATCTTCGATAGTTTAATCTAAAATTATAATTCTCCCTTGCCTACAGGTGGTTTTACCTAATTATATAAAGTAGTCTTATTTGTTAAGTAACTCAAAAACTGTTCCATAGAGAAGACGTTGTACACGTGTGCATTATGCTCTTCAGAGTTATGCAGTAATATACAATCACTTATTGTGTAGCAATGCACTATTAACTGATACATAATCTACAGAGATACACATGATGTATATGGTATAATTCTAGATAATATGTTTTGTTGCCCACGTCAACGATATATTTTTTAACGAGGTCTAAGAGATTCTGATACTGCTCGCCTGGTTTAAATAACAGTTAAAGTTGCCACTATACAGGCTTATTTTGAATAAATATGATATTGAAATATTTTTCTGAATATAATGTAATAAAGTAATATAACAGCCTCTGCACATCATTGAACCCAATTACCAACTCTTTTCGAACATGAATGGGAAATATTGTATCCATGTCTAGAGATGGAACATGCGCAGCCATTCATATGAAAGGTTCTTCCTTCATATTCTCTACATTTGAAGTTTGGTTTGGCAATGCTACATGATTAGTCTGGCTTTAAGGCCAGGTGAAACGAAAGAACTATATTTATCTTAGCCAGAAAACTTGCAATAGTACACAACCATATCACAAAGTTGTATATATCTAACATGTTATAATCAGGCTACACTGTATTATTATTTATTATTATTATTATTTGCTTTGCTTCTTTTGTAACATTTTAATCCTGAACCTGTGAATAATGTCATAGAAGGAATAGGATGTATCTGAATGTAGGACGTATTTTTCGAGCATTTCCCTGTCTCTTCACATACATATCAGTATTTCTATCTATCTATCTATCTATCTATCTATCTATCTATCTATATATATATATATATATATATATATATATATATATATATATATATATATATATATATATATATATATATATATATATATATGAATTTATGTATGTCATCAATTTTGCATAAGTTGAAATACACAAAACTACTGTGACGTTGGAATACCTATGTTATATATCAAAACAAAACACAACTATTATTTATATTTTGTTGTGTTCCACATAGAATCCATTCTTACTCGCATATCTCCTTAAGTAAACAAAACAATTATTCTTCCTATTATTGTCTCGCTACCTAGATTTCATACAGTTTAGCGTTATGTATGTCAACTGTACAGCTACAAAGCGTAGATTAAAGAAGATCTTTTTGAAGTATGTTGTTTTTATTTCCCATGTGTGGATGTCTGAACTTTTCAGTATAGATCACTATTTGGGTCACAATTAAAAGCAAATCATAAACATTAATTATTAAAACTAAACTTGCGACCACATATGCTTTCAAATTAATGCCAAAATATATCTGGCTGAAAAGTCTAACTCTAAAAAAAGTGCAGAAAATGTCAAAAGTTATTTTATATACATCGTATCCATTACCACAACACTAAAGTAAATTACTTAAAGCAAATTTGATCTGTGCAAGGAACTATACACATATGTAAAGACATAACATATACAACTAAAATGATATAACTAGCAGAACAATATGAATGTTTAAAAAAACAAAAAAATTACTATCTTATGTTACTTACACATATGCACTCAAAGGGATTTATAGCACAGTTCTTTATGTAAGGACGTGGATTTCAGAAAGATTAATGAAATGAACAAAATTAAGCTACGATATATGCTTTCCTACGTTGAGTCCGTGCTTGAAAATAACTGACATAATTAAACACTCTGAAATAACAGAGAAATCATAAAGTTCTGCATCACGAAACCTAAGGAATTATAAATTTTGTGTATATTATAAAGTAACTTCTCCATGAGTAACTCTGAGAATATTCAGAACAATACAAATCTTGCTCATGCATTGCAATAATGTACGCATGATCCAATGAAATAGTATGCAATTAACTCTTAATTTTGTTATGAAATAGCCGTCTACTAAATCAAATCACAAATTTTTCACATTTGAGGTCCTCAAAAACATGCGTCACAGCCGAAAACACCTTTCATTTTTGACAGAAAATACTCTCCGTTACCATCTAACATATATGCAGTTTTATATGTTCTGGGCTGCGTGCGTCCCAAAAGAACAATACAATTAAAATAAGATGTAATATATATATATATATATATATATATATATATATATATATATATATATATATATATATATATATATATATATATATATTACATTCCGTGACAAGATGTTCCATCCAGCTTGGATATCCGTACAAAACAGTCGATTCGATATGATTCGCCCATACTTACTTAATATAATTTAGTTTCAAAATGAATGATACAATTTCCCTTGACTGAAACAATTCATGCAATAATTCTCAGTACATGTGAAATAGGTCCCTTAATACACATTTTCGGGAACAATTATCAAAAAATATCAGTTATATCATTCTGCACAATGCCTTGTAAACCTTTAAAGATGAGGCATCAGACCTTGCAATATGATTGAAGATTGACTGTAACTGTGTACAAATGTTTTAGAAATGTGAACCGGGATAATTAAGTGTAATCGTGAGATAAAAGTAGCTGAAGTCTTTTGGTTAAAAATGTATTTAAATAATATCATTGCACAAAATCATGAAATACTAATTACTGATATATAAGCTTATATTTGTATGTTACACAGCCTTCACCAAAAGAAGATACGCCAGTATGGATGAAGATCAGAATAGAAGCGGAACGGATAATGCTGGTGAGATGCAATTGAATAAGCCGATGCAAGGATCTGCATATAACACCGATGGACAAATAGAGTGTGGTGGATCAAAAACATCATTTGTATCACAACCCAAGACTTTGTTGTGGAAAAGAGTATCGGCCGTGGAAGGGAACCCATTAAGTTCCATTTCTGAGAATACAAGGCTACTAGATATTTCCAACCTGAGCACAGAAAATGACATGGCTGCCATAACATTTTCAAGAGGTAAGGGAGATTTATCGAAGATTGAAGTAAATTGCATTGTTTTTAGTTTATTTAAACCTGTGTTCCTTAACATGCAGACGAAACACTATTTAACTGTCTAATGATATACTGTGTAAATATAATCTGAGACACAGATATTAAAAATCATCGTTAGCTTTATACACGACTAATATATGTGCATCTCTTTGCTGCAATATATTTTATAAGAATACAAATATTAATTCTAGAGGATTGATTTTATTTTATGTTTGTCTTTTGCAACACTGTTTAAAGTTGTTCTCACTACATATATATTCATATATGCTGTTTAAAATTCTCATTTATTTCTCATCTACGTGCAGACAAATAACTTATACGTATATCAAAAAACTGTACAGTTGCCAATGTTAAGTCTGGAAACAGAATACATTCCATATGTCTGATAATGCTACCAACATAAATTTATATGATTTAAAAATATTCCAATGTTAAAATTCATAGTCATGATAGAATTAAAGATAAACTTCTATGGACAAGTGTAGATGAAATATGGGACTAAAAGTCCGATTTATCTATAAATCATGGAATTAAATGTCGCACTGTTTCTGAAAATCGTATGTGACAAAACGTGGGATGGAATACGCGTAATGGCGTTTAGCAGCCATACATGGAGAGGCGTCAATCATGCCATTACAACCAATTTCGCTCTATATGCATGACAGAATTCCAAAAGTCAGTCCAGATAAAACAGATTCATTTTAATTTTTAACTTGATTTTGTTATTTACAGTCTGAAATAAAAGAAGAAATGAGGAGCAAAAGAAAACATTGGGATGCGTTCTGCATATTACGGCCATTATGCTTACATATTAGATTGGTATATACATTTTCTCCCAAATATGAATGAATACCCTGCTAGACGTGTTATTATTTCAGAGAAATCTATTATTTAATTTCCAAGCTGACTCACCGGCTAAAAGATTTTTATATTCTCCTTAAAAATGGTTTATAATAAACTAATGTTGTTCTCCTTCCTCCTGTTTAGGTGAACAGGACACAATTGAAATGACCATTCAGTTTAAAAACCAAAAAGATTCCCCTGGCACATCTTCAGAAGCGAATAAAGACAACTGTATGGAGGCTGCTTGCGATATAATAGGCCAAGGCGTCATTACAGACATAGAGAAGCTATTGGGAGTTGAAGTGGAGAATGTCAAGAGAGGGTCAATAGTCTTTGAATTCAGAAAGATTCCCCCTGATTTCGAACAAAAATTTAATGAGGCCATGCGGAATGGACAACTTCAGCGCATCCTAGAAAAACTACAGAATCTAACAGAAATAAAGCAAGGACAAACATGTCCAAAACAAACATGGCCAATAACTGCGAAACAATCAAGTCACCCCAGTGAGGATGCGTTTTCAGAGAGAGACTTAGGAGCAACATGTCTAGGTGAGCCTTTTGTAGCTTTTGCTGACGATCCATAGGAACATTTTTTCTTCCCAAGTGCTAAAATCTTGGATGAGAACAAATATATTAACTGTTTTACTCATGTTCTGTAAACCTACTTTTTTATTGAGTACTCTTTACTTTCGCAGACTTCGCGGGGGCAGGGACACTTTCTACGAACAAATGAGAGCTGAAACGTTTCTTCGAAACTAGAAAATGCAAGTAGAAGCATTATTATTAAATATCAGAGAAAGAGTTTCGCATCGAGAAACCATTCAGCTGAGTAACGTTTAATAATAGTAATATTATATAACAAAATTAAATTATAAGACCGAAACAATTTGAATGTTTATAATGTTGAATACAAGCAAGTAAGGGAGAAAGAAACAAAATAAGGATTGGCTTTATTCATGTTACTCTAATGGCATTCTTATTTGGAATGCTTATATTTTTAGAAGCGTCCTTTAGCAAGGTAACAGCATTGTCATAAAAATACTATCGTATCTTTTCAAACATCGTAACGTAAGGCTGGTTCATTTTCAGAGAAAGCAATTAAGATTGCTTGAGATAATGCATTACCCAAGACTGGAAAGCTACAGCTTGTTTACAATGTATAATTTAATTGAATTTCATCACAATATTAATTATTTATTCATCAAACATATAGTACGTTTCTGCCATAAAAAATGACCACGCCTGCGTAAATCGAAGACTTGATACATTTCTATGTGAACACTGTACTTTTCGCTCACAAACGTAATCGAATTTTTTTTCTTCCATATCATAATATTGGCAAAGACTTCACCCAGAAAGTAATGGACCTGTCAAATGATATTACAGAACAAAGAATATCAGACATGCAAAAGAATATACTAGCAGCAGAGCCAATGACAGATTTTGCAAAAGAGCTATTTAGTTCAGATCTGCAGTTGAATAAGGAGAAACAAAGAATTTTGCTTAACACAGTATTAAAAAAGCTGTCAGACGAATACGGACAAAGCATCATATCAACTTGGGCTGGTACTGAAACAACCTCTGGTAAAACGGTATTGGTATGCCTTCATTCAGGATCTTTGGTCCCAAAATTTCCCAGTTTTCTCGGATTTGACGTGAAGTACAGAGAGTTCGATAGAATTGATAGGGAATCCGTGATCGCTCAGACATCTCCTGAAAACAGGAGAGCAAAACTCTCTGAAGAAGATACAACTCTCATCAATAATGCAATCAAGAAACATGGTGATGAACTCTTCTCCAAACACAGTAATTTAGAGGCGATAAGTTCAAGTGCTATAATTGCATCCGACCATGGACGCAAATTATCTCCGAAAATATGCATCGTTTTGTACTGTAGAGTGAAAGGCATAATTCCATTCGGAGAGAGCCAATTCCCTCGTTCCCTTGACGTAGGTGACCAAAACATTGATGTGGATATCCGAGAGGGTTATTTCTATTTCTATGCTTTCAAGCCAGATCCACAACGAAGTTTACCTCAAAAAGGAGACGCAGTAAGCGAGGTTCTCAGAATGGGTTGTAGTATTGGCCCATCAAATTGTCCACTGAAGGGAACACTTGGGCCTTTTGTACGCATCGACGATGACAGCATTGGCTTTCTAACTTGCGCTCATGTTCTTGGCGATTTATCTACCCATACTGATGTCTCACAGCTTAAAAAGCTTGAAGTAGTGCAACCATCAAATATAGACTATATGTCTAACAAAGATAATGAGAAAGATAGAGTGTGTGGGTTCATCGAAGATATACAGTTCAGTGGAGACTGGGAGGATCCTGTGTCGAAGGAAAAATTTGGAGCTGTTGATGCTGCCCTTATTAGAATAAATAAAAGAACTCCCTCCAAGGAAGAATTTGCTTGGATAGAACCAAAACAGCTCTCTGATGAAGGTAATATTTGCTGCGTTTTCAGACAATTTCAAAAGTTGCTGAGTCAATTTAAATAATATCAAAATTCATGATCGTATTTACATGTATTATAATCTACAATTTGATTGTTCCATGCGAAATATTTATTTGTAACTTCCAACGAAAATCTTTGTTAGTATAATATAATGTAAAATAAATTTATGAATTATCACAGATTAAATCACGCATCTATTTTGCAGGTTTTGGCAGTGACCCTCCTGTTTATGAGGATGGATCCTTCAACGCCAATCTTCAACATGCAGACCATGTTAAGAAAATAATAAAGTGTGGGGCTTCAACCGGTCTCAGAAAGGGTACCCTATCAACCGCAACAACTTGGGTGAAGACTCAAACGTCAGACACTCAAACGTCAGACATAGGGACGGCATCTTTGAAGAGAGAAGATGCACAACTTACTCTGCCGTCATTGACAAGCGTACCTGGCACATCCGTCATAATGAAAGATTTGATACATGTTGATCCCGTTAGAGAGGTTTTCTTTGAGCTAGGAGACTCCGGCGCAGGAGTTTTCATGGTAGACGGAGTAAACCATCTTACATGCATTGGTTTGGCAATAGGATGTCTCTCAGATTACAGGTGTGTGGTGACACCAATAGATAGGGTCCTAAGAGCTCTTGGGCTAGAAAATGGGAGTTTAAAGGCCTTTCCTCAAGAATTGATGGAAACTGGTGAATATGATTCCTGTATCGAATAACGACAGTGTTTATTAATGTAGTCTAGGAACCGGTTGAAAAAATTCTAGCACAAAATATACAAAAATAAACATGCTATTTGCTACGATAATGTGTTGGAAGAACTACTTAATTCATCTCGAGTGCAGCGATTATATAGCCTACAGAAAGAACGGACAAGTTGTTTTTAATGTCGACTATATCTTACCATCCACATCATCTCGTTTAAATACTCTTGGATGGATGACAGTTACACAGTTTGTTAATGTTCTTATTGTAATGGTTTAAACTAATTTGCAACCAGATTATCATAGTTACTATGATTTTGTACATACACAACATATTTCCAAAAGCTTTATTTAGTTCATCTCTACTATGTTAAGACTAATGTAACTTTAGTTTCCGCAGAGATCATAAATTATATAACCTAATATTTATGTTTTCAACAGATTTGTCTTGTTCTCTTCGGATGATCTTTGTCTCTGCCATACTTGAAAATTTGTTCTTCTTGTTTCGTCCTTGTTGACACCCAGTGTCAAATCACATTCTTGTGTATTTAGTTGCATTTACCGTTCCATCCGTACCATCTCAGGGCTGAGCAAATTTCTTTAATAATCACTAGTCCCGGACAAGTGGTTTCTGAAAATTCACTAGTCGCACCTTTCTCTTCACTAGTCCCACCTTACTCTTCACTAGTCCCACCTTACTTTTCACTGGTCATAAAATGGTAATCACTTGCCGAGATTTGTTGAGACGTATGTACTTAATCCATGGAAGAAATAAAACGAACTAGTATACAACATAATTATTTCTTGAAAGAATTTAATTTTTCAAAAACATTGGTTGTTATACTTTTGGCTTCTCCAGGTTCATGTATATATGTTTTAGCTGATGGATTTGAAAATATGTCCATGTATATTTCTGCCACCTGCACCAGCATTAAGCCAGCAGTTGATAGCTGTCTCTGGGTTAAAGTCATCAAGCTCTGGTACATTTGCACAAGTGTTCATTAGCATTTGTAAACTCTTTTGGTTTAAGGAATTCCTTAAAGAAGTCTTGTTTAAGTTCAATGAACTAAATCTTCAGAAATAGCTACCGCACACCCAGTATCCGTCTTACGTTTTATCCCTCCATTTTCAAACAAATTTACTTTCTCCGAATCGCCGTTAATAATAATAATAATAATGTGGACTTTGTATAGCGCCTAATCTTTAGAAGCTCTATGTGCTTTAAAGCTTTATTACCTTCCTTGTGAAAATAATTTAGCAAACTCATTTATCCACGGAGAAACTATCAGTTTGCTTGACAAAGACTTCTAAAGTCATCATGACATCAATTTTCTCTTTTAAATACGAACTGAAACATATCATTAATTAGCGTAATTGTTTCGCTTCAAACCCATATCGCACGTGGAAGTTAATCGTCTTTATAATTAATTATAAATTATAGAATCATTACTGTAAATTTCATTGCAACAAAACCGCTTACAACACTGCTAATTGATCATACTAGCTTTCTTCTTTTTGATGTGTTTTGATTTGCCGATAAGTTGGTCGCTTAGCCCAATATGCAGTCAAGTGGTAACAGGATGCAAATGTATACACGAAGAGGGATTTAATTAAGTATTCATTACGCCCGGAGGCATGATTGGTCAAATAAAGGTGGATATAGTGATTAAAGCACGAAAATAAGGACTAGCCCGACTTTTTTAAAAAGTACTTGTCCCGAACTAGGGTCTTGGAAAATGTTATATGTCCGACTTCAAAAATGACTAGTCCGGGACTTCGGGCTATGTGATTGCTCAGCCCTGAATCTACTTCTACGAAACGGTATTCTTTAACCATGCTATAATTTTACTGTTGCCTTAAATCACCTTGTAGTTTTAAGTCTGAGCTGTTTGGTTCCAAAATATTGAAAGGATATATATATATATATATATATATATATATATATATATATATATATATATATATATATATATATATATATATATATATATATATATATATATATATTATAACTTGCTTGAAATGAAGTGCTTACTACAGCTCAAAGAAATTGCCATATTAAAGTATCTGAGCTCGATTTAACCAGTGATGATTACAATTTTATAAAGTCAAAAGAAGGAAAAACACTTCCATTTGGTTACGGAATGGCTAAAATAGCTTAACGGGATCAAGCATTGTTGGACAACGACTAAAGCAAACTTGTCACTGGGCAAAACAGCTTGCAGTTTGAATGTGAAATGGACTTTTTCTTTGGTTTCGTTTTTTATTTGCTATTAAGGTCTATTGGGAATACAAATGTTTTAAATAGTGGGAGGGTGGGCATAGTCAAATATCATAAATAGTACTAATAAGTTTATACAAATATATTATTAAATTAGAAAACCCATTTAAATCATTAGGGGCAGTCTGTTTTAAGGAAACGCATTTATTAACCCTAAAATAGGCAATTCAGATGTGTTTAGTATGCTCTATTTATCACGGCATTCAGTCAGTATTGAGTTATTGTGTTGTATTTATCTTGTTGCATAAAGCCTATTCAAACCACATATAAGCGGGCTTGGACGCTATATAAGCAGGTCACATCAGACGCTTGACCGAGTTCTCTACCAGTTTCATTAATCAATTTGGCCCTTTTCATAGCGTAATTAATCAACAAGAAATATTCAGCATCTTCAATATTCACTTTTTTTCTGCAGTTGGATATGTGCACAAACGTGGCGTCGGAGACCCTTCTTCACTTTCCTTATTAAAATACTCATTCAAAGCATTTACAAAAGTAAATTCCATGATGTTCGTTTGCCAATTGATAAAATTGCGCTGGATAAGCTTACAGCTTCTATGATGCATACATCTCAGGCCTTTTCAGGCGTACCATATGTTCGGCCGTGTTTACATTGGCTTTCCATACCTTTCTCAGAATAGGAGAGATTACAATGCAAACAACTGCACATCAAAATGATAATTTTATATAATTATATCAAGTCACGTTTTTCCACAAGCGTCTTACAATCATTTTTTGACACTTCAAACACGGCTCGGGACAACAAAATATTTTGCATGTTGCTGCCCAACAAAATCCTGCAACATGTCCTATAACCTATTTACAAGCATACCTAACCCTCAGTGGTAATATTCCAGGACAGTTTTTATGAACGAGTATGGGCAACCAGAGTAGAAGTTAGTACATAACTTAGAACAGCCTTTTGCTTTTGTGGCTTTAACTCCAATCATATCAAGTCCCATAGTTGCAGACAAGGTTTCAGTGACAATCAAATACGGGAATTAGGCCGCTGGAGATCAGATGCATTTAAGAAATACTTAAGGTTAGGCAAAATGGTCTCGGCGTTGTAACACTTGAATGACTTTTTCTAAGGTCGCCATTCTGCCGTGTGTGTTACTTTCTCTTTCAGGTCTCGTGGGTTGCACAGATCTAGACCCCTGGGCATCGACTGTGCCTTGCTAAGATATCAGTCACTTGACCCAGGCTAATCTGTGTCTACCTGCCTTTTCAAAATAGAATTTAGATCAAACTGGACAGAAAGCGTCTTAACAGCATGACCTTTCAAGCTCATACAAATAAAGCTGGTCTACTCTCTGAACATGTTCTAAATGATTTTATGATAGAAGTAAATTCTTTACACAACTTACAGTTATTCCATTGTCCCCTGACTTAATATGGGTTGTGGTAAGGCTTGTTACTTTCATAATTGTTCTGTATATAGTGTGCCATGGAAACTCTAACCAGGGGTGTAGGCAATCAGAACAACTGCAGCATTTTATGATGGTTCGAGAAAAAAACGTCGAATGTATTTCGCCGCCATTGAGAACTATATTCTAAACTAGTATTGAGTACATGACCCAATTTTGCGACAAGATACGAAGCCGTCGCATTATATTTGAAGCATCACCACCCGGGACGTATCGTCATATTTATGTAATTTATGTTTTGTGATACAATACTTCCAAGGTTATTTCTCGACCTGACATAAATGGCGGAAAGATGTTGCAATTGGACGTAGCGTAGCAATGTTTACCTTACTTTGAATTCAAATTTGAGTTCAAATTTTATAATACGAATTCTTCTTTTGAATAATAACCTGCTCTGGTCAGGGCCTAGATCAGCATAGTTTATTACAAGCCGGATTACGTTTACTTATTTCAATTAACCCCTGTCCATATTAGACTAGCTATTGTGTTTATACAATATGCCAAGAGTGTTTACAATCGAGAATTACACGACTGAGTGCGTTTTTAGAACAAGATCGTATCAACGTATAAGGTGTACATATTTTATTATGATATCACTAACATTTGAGCTAGAATTCTTCGTTTCGTTTTGTTTCTCCGAATCATTTTGTTTCATACTATGTCATTTCAAATACAAATATATTAGTTCACATTGTAGTTTAGATTATTGCATTGTATATGTCATTTCATTCGTGTAAATTTGGGCGGTGACGGCCACGCATACAAATGTACTTCAAGAATTAAACTCAATAATATTCAGGCATATTTCCAAATAGGAACACATATAGTCAGCCCTTTGAAGACAAATAAAAACATAATACATTCAGAACAATACATTAAGAATGCCAATCGAAGTTAAAAATCGAACATTATGCAGCTATATAGGAATATGTTCTGGGTAATGGAGTTTACTACGCGTAGTTTTTTTCAAAATTTGGATTTAATTGTTTGCGATATATTGCCAATAACTTTGAGGTCTACGATATCTAATGATCAGGTTAGGGTTTGGCTGTTGGTCATTTTGCCGCCGCTTAATTGTCCTCTGAATATTGACCACAGAGTTCATTTCCTGTTAGTTCTCCAATATGTTCGAATCCTTATACATTATTCAGGGAAAGTTTCTATCACTGTGGATAGAGTGACAACCGTTGCAAATATACACCCCATTTAACACTAGCGAAATATTCTTGAATGTCAAGTGTGCACTGTAGAGGCCTGAACACCTGCCTACTACATTTTCCCTGGTTTTCCTCAAACCTAAAAGTTCAATAATTATTCAAATCAACATTATGATTATCTATAAAACGTACCCCTTTACTGCCTGTTTTTTTAATGTCCAGCTATATATCTAGGGAAACCTGGTATGTGCAATATACAGTCCAGTGGGCCACTTCTTGCCTGCTACCTGGTTTTATCTCTGACATTTACATCAATCACATCCGGTTAAAACTTGCCGTTCGGCCGGCGCCCTGGAACAAGCTGAGCATGATTGCTTTTAACCATAAATTACAGGAAACACGATTTTATAAAGAAATTACGTGTTATTTAATTACAGTGCGCATCATGAATCCGAAAATTGGTATTCTTCTATTGACAGTACTTTTCTAAACAAGATCGCAGACAAGTTCATTGAAGCCCATGCCAAATCCGACAAAGTTTATCTATGAAGCTCAGAAACTGTAATGCACAAGATGGTGAAATACATAAACACCCCTTTTGCTCATGATGTTTGGTCGTCTGCTTATTTATTGCTTTCTATTCACACTCTTTATTAAACCTTTTGAAAAATTAATGAATTGTAGTATGTTATATTCTAGCTAATTCAGATAGCTTTTCTACTATGAGACTATTTCCCTACTAATTAAACTATCATCTATTTCTGATCAATAATTAATTCCCACAGCGGGGATTGAATATGTTTCCATCACGAAGAATGTTTAAAAACCATCTCATCAAATTTCAATGATATGTCGATTCTATGTTGGGACATCAAAACTAATAACTTTAGAGGAATAAAAAAAATAAGGCATTCGTGAGCTATTTGTATTATAATACAACAACTGCATGAAACATGGATCATTCTAGATCCGACAAATTAGATTGCCTGAGTAGTATTTGAATAGGCGTTTTGTATTTTGCTAGATGATAAAGGTGCAACTCTTATATACCCCATTACTTTTCTCTACATCACACGCGTGCTTATCAATTTAACAAGTGTACGCGAACCTGTGAAGTGCTCTCCCCGTGGCTCTATCTGTCTACCACTGTATTTCATGATCGTCTATGCTTGCTAAAATATATTATGTGAAGACTGGTCTCTCTATTTTCTATTGATGAATATATTTCAAGGAGAATATTTCTTTGTGCGCGAATATATTAGACTGGTCTACAGCCAAAATGCTTCCGAAATAAATGTATGCAAATTTACTCATTCTGGATCACTGAGAATGAAAGTGATGCTTAAATATGTTGATTGGTTCTAGTTTTTAAGATATGATACTGGGTCAGTATATACGACTCTTGACTTCGGAACGGCTGACGATAAGTTAGCTATAAAGGAAAGGGATCTCAATTTAAACCAGAAATGGCTCAGTGACATCCTTGACTGGATCTATGAATACATCTTTGACTGGGTTTGGACAGTACTAGATTTTTTTAGGCAAAACAATGAATAATGCATTCTGAAGCCGGTATTACGTCATGCATGATATGAATTGCTTCATGTAATTTCTAAAAGTCGTGGATGATGCAATTATAACTAAGCTTACATCACTTTGCTGAACAAATTGCCCTATATCAGCTCTAGAAAGAATACAGTGACATGTTCTCTAATTTGTCAGTCTGTGAACTATGCAGATAACATTTGATACGTTTGTGGTGAAGTGATTTTTGCATCACAAAAGCGCAGTAAAATTTCTGAGGTTAAAAAGACCTATTACTTTCATTTTGACTGCAAAATTGGTGATCAGGAGAATAGGTGTGCCCAGCACATAAGCTGCAACACCTGTGCAACAAATCTTGGCCAGTGGTTGAACAGGTGATGGAAGTCTATGCTTTTGTAGTGCCAATGATTAGGAGAGAGCCAACATATCATATCAGCAATTGTTACTTCTGCATGATGCCTCGAGTTGGGAAAGGTGTGTGAGAAGAAGAAAACGTGGACCGTGAATTGTCTAAACATTCCGTCAGATATACTACCAGTATCCCACGGAGAAGGACTGCCGGTTCCTGAGGCACCATAATCATTCTCACTAGAGTAAGACGAGGAAGAGAAAGAGCAGCTGCGAAGCGCGGCACGCACTACTACAAAGACCGAGGTAAGGTCATTTGTGCGATTGGCAGGAGGTTGTGTGCCCAATTTCAGCACGATTGTGGGACCGTTGTCCGATCTTACCAGGAAACTGGCCTCGAACAAAGTTATCTGGATGGATGCATGTGAGCATGACTTCCAAGCTTTGAAAGATAGACTGACATCCGACTCTGTTGTACGTCAACGATATTTGTGCAAAGAATTTGTGTTATGCACCGACGCATGTGATACGTGTCTTTGAGCAGTGTTTCTGCAGAAACACGAGGAGATAGTTTCTTCCCGCCGCCTATGGCAGTAGGAAACTGTCCTCAGCCGAAATGAAATAATCCGTATCGGAGAGATAATGACTTAGAATCATGTTCGGTATATTAGGGGTCATACAATAATTGTATGGGCAGACATTTGTTGAAATGTAAAGCTTTATATAGTAATCCCCTAATTGAAGACAGTAAGTCAACTCTTCTGAGCAGAATCACCTCCACACAAAAGCCCATTTAAATGTGAGATATTGATGTAGTAAAGAAAAATTAAAGACTATACTTTATGAATGCTCTTTGGTCCCTGACCTTTTGAACAAACATCACCCAAATTATTTTGAGAAAAAAGAATAATTGCATTCGGTATAGAGGCGCATTGTTCGAAAGTGCTCTCTGTATATGAGACTATCTACTTCAGTGAAATATGCCATCGGTACAATAAAGGTATTCCTGTTCGAAGTGATTTCTTTTGTCTGAAACAGTTTTAATACAAAAAGTAAAGCACGGCATAAAATACGGGATATGTACTTTGTTGCTGTTACAATTTCAACACAGGGCATTTAAAATGTTTTCAAATTTAAAACAAAACTTCTCGCGATACATAATAAAAGACAAAGGTATGCAGACATTGTTCCAAAATTATTCTATGATGGGGTTTTTGAAACTATTTTTTCTAGTTCAATCTTCATTCGAAACGTGATCATTTTCTTTTATAACTAATTTAATAGACCTGATATGTTAAATATTGGATATGTACGTTTTGCTCCAACAATGTCAACAAAGGTCATTTAAAATGTTTTGTGACATGCAAATATTGGCATGCGATGAATGTCATATGACAAAGTTATGCAGATGTTGTTTCAAACTACTCTCGGGAGCGAGAGAGAAAGAAACACTTTAAATCATATTCTGAAACTACATTTTATGAGTTCAGTCTGAGACTGACACAAAAAAAGTTAGCCACTAACATTAATCAATACCACCACCACCACGTTCCGTCAGACATTTTTTCTTCATTTAAAACTGTGTTAAGTTCTATGGAAATGAATGGAGTTCATTTTTTTTAAAATATGTTCAATGTAGGACAATGGTCTTGTGGCATAATCAGCTAGGTGGTCTTTAAATAGGTAATACACTCTTGTTAAATACAGTCTCCCTTCGGAACAAGCTCTATTATACGGGGTCATTGCATACTCATGGCTTATTGGTAACTGATTATGCACAATCTTTTATACTCTTTTCACTCCATTCTAATCCTCTCGTTGTATCTGAGCACCAAAACTCTCAAAACTAGCACGGTTTATCCAGACCTGATTCCAGAAGTCGATCGGTCATCCGCTTAACATCAAAAATACAACTTCTTAAGTAATCGCATATCATGTAAAAATATACATTATTTAAAAATTAGTGCCAAAGTCGATCTGCTTTCCAAACTATTTTTATTATCCTTTAATGCACAAGACATTCATTATCTAAGCAATGCTTCGGTACCAAGATTTACCGCTCTGTCCCCACTCATTAAAGTTGGAAGAGTTGGGACATAAACTCTTTCGACAAGTATCACAAGTGATTCTAAGACAATTAACGGAAATATACCTTTAATTATATATGTAAGCAAATAGAACAGTAATCAACAATTCGAAAACTTAATGTGTACTGAAGAAACAAATGTAGAAACGAACATCTATCGTTGAATGGATGTAATTTGCTGACACCCGGTTCAAGAAACATGAAAATAAATGCTTACTCAGTTAATCATTGCCAGAGTTTGCAACTACAAGTGTTGTTCTTCGTATGTAACCCAACCTTTCAGAAAGCAAGAAATGCAAAGAAAGGTGGGGAAAATAGAATTCTAACATTTAAAACTTTTTACGTCAAAACAACTATCAACTACAAACACTTATCCTGTGAAACTTCTATATATCCGTGGAAGTTCTACGTACCAGATTCAAGTGATATATTTGTAAACTTATGTTTGAAACGGTGAAACGAGAACTACTCGGCACCATAGTGTATTATTCGTTTTTGCATAGTCTCAAAGTTTGTTTATCACTCTGTTCCTTTTATGCCTACGTTTTACAACAAACTGACAATGATATCCCTACTACATGTTCATTTCAGTGCAAACACAGTACAGCTTGCCAACTGATCGCTGAAATGTTTGTGTCGCACTTACTCTGTTAAACGTATTGGTCTTTAAAAGTAATACTAGATATGAAACAATATTAATCACAGTCTGATGTCTTATGACAAAGTACACGACATCCTTGATAGATAGATAGATAGATAGATAGATAGATAGACTGATAGATAGATAGATAGGTAGATCACTACACTATCCAAAACATTTAATAAAAGAGTCTTTGTATATCGCAAAATAAGGACAAGAGGCATTTCAACACACAAGCCTTGTAAAATTAACAAATTAACAAAACGTTAACGACAGCTTTACGGCACTGTTATAATAAAGATGAAATGTTTGAAGAAATTTTCTAAATTTTAAAGAGACTAAATTTTAACCATATTACTAATATTGTAAATTTAAATGTATATTTTTTCCGCTCAGTACGTAAGTCTTTATTTTGTTTTATCTCTGTTTTCAGTATATTTTCTTTAGCAATATTACAAATATTTGAGCTTGAATACCTGTACCAGTTTGTCTATGCATCTATGATTTTCTTCCGGATGCACATACATACTGGAGAAAGAAGAAAAAACAGAAAATGGAAACAAGATGTATTCCAAGTGGAAGTTCGAATCATGATATATGCCATGTTAATTTAAATAAAAATAGCAATTTAGCGTAGAACATGAGATTTGTTTTAAACGACTCAAGTGAAACAGACTTTTATTATTTTGTATATCCCGCTGTGAATTGTGACTCGTGTATGTATTTGTGTAGATATATGTACCAGAAGAAAGCCAGTACTTAATCATCTGACGAAAATGCATAATACCGGTGGAGAAATATATTTAGATAATTTAGAGGAGACCAAGCGACTTGTTAAATGGTGTCCACAGCCTGGATCTGACATCAAAATTGTGCACTGCATTATCATAGCAAAATGTGTACAAAATTAAAGTATTAAAGTATCATGCCACATCACTATAATCTGTCATACAGCAGCCATCATAGCGATAGGACTGGAGAATTGTTAAAGCTACGTTCAAAATGAAACTCACACTCACACACACAGCTACGGCGATCTGTATGCACTACGCAGGGTGTACTTGAACGATATAAATGTATCATACTTTGCACGCATGGTTGTTGCACTGTAGTACCTATTTATCAAGCATACTACACACACACTAAGAATATTCCACCGACAGGTTAAACCGATAGGTGATTCTGGTCAACATCTAACTCGCATGTAAGAAAGGAGCGAATATAAGTATATCGCAAGAAAATGGACACGAAAAGTACAAGTCTATTTGTCTTAGTTGAGATTTCAGATATATTTGCCATTTGCTCGGCAAAATCAAGTGTCAGAGTAATAAAATGATGTTAGACATTACTTAGAATTGAGAAGAAGAAAAAAAACGTTTAAAATATTTTTTTCCAATTTAAAAGATGTTTAAAACTTTTATCCGTTATATTTCAAGAGATTACATCTTCATGTCTATTTTTGTTTAAGTAATGACTCAATGAAAACATAGTTAGAAAACCTTGCATATTATACATTCTTTTGAATATATACACAAGCACGTACATAGACAAATAATTTTATTTAGAGAAAGGTAAAGGAATTTTGATCGGAGTTTAGGGATGTCAGTTACCTATTACTGTGAGTAAGGCTTCAAGAGCCACCAAGCATCATGCACATGCTCAATGTCAATATACAATCTCCCTCCAGTTCTAAAAGATTGCCGAACGATTTCCATTAATTACTGTGCATATTACTACTTAAGTGTTTAAGTGCGTAATATAACCCGCAATGTTTATACGGTTTATACATTTTCATATTTACGAGGCATTTCAATTCCAAGTCATAATTTGACTTAAATTTGAAGACGACTGGTTATCAACCAATGTGAATAATAATAGATGTAGATGCTCCATAAAAAGGAATATATGCAAAATAAAATCTCAGTCTAAAGAATTCTATAAGATAAAGAATAATGCATTCTTTGCACATAAAAATATATAATCATACCGTAGTAGAACCGTTTCAATTTTGTAAAATCATGATCAGTTTTATATTGAAACTATATTAGTTAATATTTCGGAGCATCAGAAGAATTTTCATCCAGTAATATTTTTTACTTTTGTATCTTAACTAACATATTTAATGAAAGTTATTGTTGATTGGTTATGTGCATTTATTCATTACAAACTCAATTATACTTAGTATTTCTCCCTAATTAAATAGAAACCGCTCCGGTGGCTAATGGTTAGAGCGTCCGCCTCGGATGCGGAAGGTCGTGGGTCGATCCCCGGCCAAGTCATACCAAAGACTGACACAAAATGGTACTAACAACTGACTCGCTTGAAGCTCAGCATTATGAGGTTAGTGTTAGGACTGGTCGGCCTGGTGTCAGCATAATGTGACTGGATGTGACATCAAGCCACATGTCTGCGGCATGATGCTCCCGTGCTAGACATCACTATAAACTGCCACACTGCAGACATCGCAGCGATATGACTGAAAAATTGTTAAAAGCTACGCTAAAAATCCAAATCACACACACACACATAAACACACACACACACACACACACACACACACACACTAATTAAATAGAGCAATTGATCATTATGTCGTAAAATCATGCGGTTCAAGACATGCATTTAAAATCAGTTAGAATGCAAAATGATTCAATAAAACACAAATCTTGCAGAATGAGTTATCAATTTTTTACTTCATAACGTATCTGTGTTTAAAAGGCCTAAATACGATATTTACAGGGTTCGTTAACTATGCTTGACATTTTTCATTTCACTCAAGGGGTGTGGGCTAATTATATTAGTTTACCATTCAACGCGTTATATTGTAAGCGGTATAGCTGTTTAAATCGCTCGACCCCCAAGGAGGTGATATATTCGTGCATTGTTCCTGGCTAACAGTGCGGCACTAAATCGACTCGATGACCTACGTGGGTAGTGCATTTTGGACACAGAGTGTCGTATTGCATTACTCATTTGTCATTGTAAGTTTAAAATCTATACAATTGTTGGCATGGTAATATCCTTCATTTGCGTATAAATGATATTCGAAACCATCAGTTAAATGCCTTGTTATTTTCAAATTCAGACAGATATCACCAGCGCAACAGAAGAATATTGATTTTCCGATTAGTTTTTGGGTGATAACAAACTGACAATTCAGAAAATTTGGTGAGTATAAAACTTTTGAAAGAAGGTTTGTACAACAGTATTAGTTCTTTATCGACGTAAGAATCAATATAAAACAAAACCAATGAATATAATATACTATAGCTATCCGTGACAGAAGGTACGCCATTTGTTTTTTGTTTTTTTGTTTGTTTGCCTGATGTTTGATGTAACTTAAAGCAATATAGATACCGTTTATATCCAAAAAATAATAGAACACGTATATGCACATAACACGTGTTGAATCAACTAACAATGTACAATATGTAACAATAAGGCATCAAAGTGCGTATTTTATCAAAACAAGGACTATGTCGCCAATTTTACCTCTTCAAGTTAGTGATTAAGGACCTCATAAATCCTGTCTAAAAGTCAGTAATTAAGGACCCCCCCTCAATCCTATTCTAAAGGTTTACAGGTTAAATAACTAATCACTTGGACTACATAGTTGTTGTTGTTGAAGGGTTTAACGCCGTTTTTCAGCACACGATAGGCTATACATGGTGAGTAGTAAAGTGGGACGATCTGGCGACAATGGGAATTAGCATTACAAGACCCCTTGGGACTGTCTAGCGACAATGGAAAATTAACATGGAGAAAACTCGTGGGACTGTCTAGCAACAAGGGAAATTAACATGGGAATAGAGTTTGGGACTGTTGAGCGACAAGGGGAAATTAACATGGGAATAAATCGTGGTACTGTTGAGCGACAATGGGAAATTAGCATGGGAATAAATCGTGGGACTGTTGAGCGACAATGGGAAATTAGCATGGGAATAAATTGTGGGCTTGTATAAGGACAATGAAAATAAATCGTGGGCCTGTCTAGGGACAAGGGGAAATTAACATGGGATTTATTTTTTTTTAAAAAATAAAAAATTAAATAAAAATAAAAATAAAAAATGGGGTTGGCAATTGAAAGTAGATCTCTTTTCGAGAAATTGGAGTGGCCCTGAAAAGGGCCTTTGGGTTTATGTTAATATGCCCTTAACATAAAGGGCATCTGCGACATCTTCTTTGCCTTAAACTTCTAGCACTCTTTTGAGGCATCCTTGCCTCTCCACGTAAATCCTACGTATCCATAGGCTGGTGGTGGTCCTATGGACAACGGTCCACTTGGATCGGACATACATGGGTATGTCCGTCCCAAACATCATTGTTGACACAAGGGTTGAAGATTGAACGTCGGTCCACATCTTGAGGCTTCGAGAACAGGTGATACAATGCAGTGAACTGCGCTTATTTATAGGGACAGAAAGGATTGAAACGGATTGAGTTCGTTGACCAATCCAAACACGCGTTACAAAATTCAGTAAGCCCACATCCAATCCAAAGAGAGCAGTCTGTGACGTCACGTAGTCTATATAGATTAGCTATCGCCTGTGTGCAGTCAATCCATGCGACAGTTTTTCAACATGACGGAAACTCAGAAAACGATCCATTGGGGTGCACCAGCCGTGGAGACCACACAAGGGAACCCTGACTTACTTTCAGAAGAGGTGAATTGGGATTATGTAGATTTTCTTACCTCGCAAGAATTTGTTCCAGAACCTTTGTCACCTTCTCCTTCATTACCACACGTGGAGAATTTTCGACAGAGACAGAAAGAGGAAATGGAGAAATTTATACAGCAGCAAAAGGAAGCAGAACAAGCTTTTCTTTTACAGTAACAGCAGCAAGAAGAAGAGGTAAGAAAAAAACAAGAAGAAGAAGAAGCAGCAAAGAAACAAGAGGGTGAAAGTCAAACCGTTGCGGTACTGTTGGACATTTTAGCGGAGTTAAGAAGTCTGAAACAAATGTATCTGACTTCTTTATCACGACCGAAGAGAATATGACCTTCCCGAGCTAAACACTCCAGCCCTGTGACTAAGCCTACCGTACCGCCCTTAGTGATTTCAACCAAATCATCATCAGAAGTAGGCCTCGGCCGTGGCAAAGGATTAAGACAGTTAAAGTTGATTTCTTAAGCTCACCCCTACACCAAAAAAGGGCCCTTTTCAGGGCCACCCACGTCTCTCGAAAAGAGATTCAATTTCATTTGCCAATAACTCAACAAAAAAACCCAACCCATTTACCCCTATAGTACGTGTCGGTGTATGAGTGCGTGAGTGTAGGTTCTTATTTTAATATAAAAAACCCAAAGACACTTACCTTTTATAATTAATTTATTCTTTTATTAATATTTACAATTCAATTCACAATTCACAACAAAACACTCTAAAAAAGGTTCATAGACTTCTTCTATCTCATTATTTACTCTCTCTATTTTCTAAATTTCTTCACAGTCACAGTCTTTTCCTCTTCTTCCTCCTCGCTTTCTTCCCTTCTTCTTTTCTTCCGCTCTTTCTTCTTCTTTACCTCTCTACTTTCTTTCTCCTCTTTTTCTTCTTCCTCTTCTTTCTTTAAACAATCCCTTTCTTCTTCTGACTCCTCTTCTTTCTTTTTGGGCAATCTGGAGACCAATGTCCTTTTTCTTGACAATGATAACAGGTATCTTGACTTTTGTCTTTTCTAACCCCTTTTTTTCTTTTCTGACGGTCTGGACACTCTGAAGACCAATGCCCTTTCTTCTGACAGATATAGCAAGCATCTTCACTTTTATCTCGCAAGGAAGGAGAGTAGTCCGAAGGCTGGTCTGAAGAAAATTTTCTAATGACCCATCGCAAAGCTTTGATGAAACGTTCGATATGAGTAGTCTCTTCCATCGTGCTACTCGGTTTGAGAGTGAAATGAATAGTGAAAAGATAAGACACATACCCTTTATATACGCTGGTCTGCCATGACTATAAAGTAACCCATGGTGTTTAAACTTTAGTCATTTGACTTTTTACATTCAAGATGAAACGATCCAATTCATATGAGAAGAAAGAAGAAAAAAGTAAGAGGCAGAAACGTGATCTATCGCCTCGTACCAGAGCTGAAGTCTTCGCACAAATTCATGCCAGTGATTATGAAGAGGACATGAGTGAACCAGAATCCAAACCCTCTAAACAAAGTTTACCACCCTTAGTTAACCCTGACAAATACTATTTCATTCGAGAGACAGAAAAGCGCTCCTCTAGAAAATTTAGAACGACGGCTTACAAATACACGGTGAAATTTAAAGATTTCAAGTCCGACATACCCTTAGAGAAAGCAGAAGGGATCATCATCAGGGTGTGGGATTCTTTACTCACCACACTCAAGCGACAATGTCAACCCAAAGAAAACGATCGCTTGAGACTTTCTATACAACACGACGGTTTGAAATCCCCTGCTTGGTTCGACTTTAGCAGCCCTGCAGAATTGACCGCTTCCAAAATCATGGACAAGATTCAACACGTACAACAATCCAATGATCAGTTTGACATCACCGATGGAAAAGCCACACTGGACATGACCCACGTTTCACGTCCTCAAGGGACAGGACAACGCAATAAGGTGTTATTGGTGAACGACCTTCGCATCACCAAAACGAGCCTCGTCCAAATTCACAACCCTCAAGACCAGATGTGTTTAGCCAGGGCTATCGTGGTGGGACGAACCTATGCCAACAAGAACGACACGGCAGAATGGAAAAGAGCCTGGAAAACTATTCAAAAATCGGACCGAGCCAAACAAGGAAGTGAAGCAGAACTCATGTTACGACAAGCTGGCCTATCCACAGGCACACCCTGGGGCATTCCTGAGCTGCAAAACTTACAAGATGTCCTAGCTCCACGCTACACCTTGAAAGTGCACCTTCAAGAAGTGCGCGGACCTCTGTTGTTTCGAGGGAAAGACTTTAAGGATGGAAAATACATTCACCTTTATCATCACGATGATCATTTCGATATCATTACCAGTATCACTGCATTCCTGGGATACGGTTATTGCTGTGAGAAATGTGACTATGGCTATAACAATCGAGAGCAACACAAGCATTGTGGATCGAAACGCTCAGGATGTTTGGCCTCTCCACCCTGTCTGAGCGAAGGACAAGAACCAGTGCATTGTTCAACTTGTCTGCGCACGTTTGTCAGCCCTGCCTGTTGCCAACAACATTTGAAAACACAAGGTTCACAGAAGAAATGTGTTGTCAACTGATGAGATTGTGCCCTGCGTGTGGACAAGGCATACTTACCAATAATGCCAAGGCACACGTATGTCGAGGAAATAAAAAATGTCACATTTGTCACCACATTGTGGACTTGGAACACCAATGCTACGTGCAAAAATACCAACCCCCACCAGAGAAAGAGGATGGACACAAGAAGAAAGACAATTTCATCTTTTTCGATTTCGAATGCATGCAAGAGACCGGCATTCACATTCCTAATTTCTGCGTGGCTCATCGAGCGTGCGAAAAGTGCATTCAAGAACATATTTTCAGTCATTGCCCTCACTGCAGTAAGATTCCTGGCGGGCGTGAAAAAATCTTTCGAGGACCGAACACGCTATCCGATTTTGCCCAGTGGGTCTTAGACCCCATCGACAAGACGTGGAGCCAAGAGGACATCGAACGTTACCGAGATTGTCATCGTCATGCCACGGTGATGGCCCACAATTTCTCAGGATACGATGGACAGTTTCTTCTTAGATACTATACAGAACATGGAACCGAACGTCCTAAAGTCACTTTGAATGGAGCCAAAATCATTTTCATGCAAGTGGGACAAGTACAGTTTAAAGATTCGATGAGTTACTTGGCCAAGCCTTTGAGTCGAATGCCTAAAAATTTAGAATGACAGAAATGGCTAAAGGGTATTTTCCACACTTTTTCAATACGGAAGCCCATCAACATGCCGTTCTACCCCATTTGCCTGAGGCTAAAGACAACGACCCCGACAACATGCGTACCGAACAACGAGAAGCTTTCTACGCTTGGTACCAAATTCACGCCTCAGACCCTTTCGACTTTCAGGAAGAAATGCTAAAGTATTGTCGTTCCGACGTGGACATTTTACGGCGTTGCTGTGGAAAATTTCGAGACCTGTTCATGGAACACGGAGGGGTCGATCCTTTGAAAGAAGCTTGCACCATTGCCAAAGCGTGTTCCTTAGTGTACCGGCAACGATTCATGCCTGAAAACACCGTGGCTGTCATCAGTCCTCAAACGACCCACTATGTCAAACGTCAATGCTCGGTCAAAGCCCTACGCTGGTTACATTACTTGTGCGACAAGGAAGACAAATGGATTCAGCATGCTCGCAACGGAGGGGGCGAAAAGACCATCGGAACGTATTCGGTCGATGGCTGGGACTTAGAAAACCCCAAGATCGTGTACGAGTTTAACGGTTGCTTATTTCACGGATGCGCCGTCTGTTACCCTGACCGTGGCACTAAAAATCAGTTTTTACAACGAACCATGGAAGACTTGTATCAGGCCACTTGTCAGCGACGCTTGAAGTTAGAACAGGAAGGATACCAAGTGGTGGAAATGTGGGAACACGAGTACGATCACCGTTTGAAAACCGATCCGGGTTTAAACGTCTCGTGGAAAGTTACCAGTTCATGAACCCGCTGAACCCGAGGGATAGTTTGTACGGAGGAAGGACCAATGCCACCTGTTTGCTGTACCAAGCCGACGAAGAGAAAGGAGAAGAAATGAAATATTTGGACGTGTGTTCGCTGTATCCCTACGTGTGCAAATAGTGTCGCTTTCCTGCATGGCACCCACAAATGTTGACGGAACACATCGACCTGAAAAACATTCGACAATACGAAGGCTTGATCAAGTGTAAAGTTTTGCCTCCCACGGACTTGTACCATCCCGTCTTACCTCACCATTGCCAAGGCAAACTGATGTTTCCTTTGTGCCGTACTTGTGCCGAAACGTGCAACCAAGATCAGCCTTGTCAGCACACCCAGGAAGAACGCGACTTGACGGGGACGTGAGTCAGCGTAGAATTGTTCAAAGCTCTGGACATGGGATACCAACTGTTAGAAGTGTACAAAATTTGTCACTTTCCCAAGACACAACAATACCACAAGGGTGACCCCACGCAGAAAGGCATTTTCGCAGACTACGTGGATGCCTTTTTGAAACTGAAACAAGAAGCCAGCGGCTATCCGTCCTGGTGTCACACTCCCGAAGACCAAATACAATTCAAAGAGAAATACTATGAACAAGAAGGCATCACTTTAGACCACATCGAGATAAACGAAGGCAGGCGATCGTTTGCCAAAGTGATGTTAAATTGCTTGTGGGGTAAAATGGCACAACGCCCTTGTTTACCCAAGACGGAATATTTGACAGAACCTTCTCGCTACTTCCAGATGGTTCACGACAAAACTAAATTCATGAAACACGTGGACGTCGTTCGCGAAGATTTGATCTTGGTCAATTACGAAGAAGATCTGGACTTTGTACAAGACGACCCCTTTGGAAATGTCATCATTGCGGCTTACGTGACAGCTCATGTTCGCTTAAAATTGTACGAAGTTTTAGAGCTGTTAGGGGAACGCGTCCTGTACTTTGACACGGATAGTTGCATTTACATCGATCACCCGAGTCAATAGCACCCTGACATCGAAGGAGACCGTTTAGGAGCACCCCGACGACAAGATTCTAAGTTTCGCCAGTGGCGGTCCTAAAAATTACGGCTACGAATACCGGGACAAACAAGGAGAAGTGCACGCGAAGTGTAAAGTGAAAGGATTGACTCTGAATTATCGTACCAGTCGAGCGGTGAACTTTGGCGTATTGAAAGAAACCTTACACTCTGGAAAAGATGACCACTTTAAAGTGACCACCTATCAACCGAACAAGATTGTACGTTTACCCACTCATCACATTGTCAGTCGACCATTGGAAAAAGTCTATCAAATCGTGTACTAGAAGCGAGTGCGACTTTCCAATCATTTCACCTTACCGTATGGACACGTCAATATTGGTCTGTATATAAAAAGGAACCCTAGGCAAGATCGATAGTTCCTTGTGACTACCAAGACCAAGCGAACAAGATGAATACTTTCAGAGAGACACAAAACAAGTTCAGACAGGCACACTTTAAGTGTAGGGCTTCTGAAGTAGAATGCGATTGTGAGCCTCGCGATGGGACCGATGCTGTACGCTGTGACCTAAGCGATGCCGTAAAGCATCATGGGAACTTTGTTTTCACTACCTCTATCATGGAAAGTGATGCTGTGCGTGCCAAACCTGAGAGATGCGAAAGCATGCCACTCGTCCTCTTGGACACTTTACTGGGTTTCGTTTTAAAGGTGGATGTTCACCTTCACGTTTACCTCCCTACGGATGTCATCCAGCCCTGAGCTAACTCCTGTCCATGTCACCCAACCCTCATCGAAACGAACCTGTAAAAGACGAATATTCGTCTCCTGTGCGTATGTCGGAATACTGCAACTTTGAAAATCTTTTTCAATCGTTCAAAGGAAAATGGCCTAAGTATCTGGGAGGACCGACCCCCGAAGAATTAGCCAGAGCCGGATTGTTCTACTTGGGCGAAGGAGATAAAGTCAAGTGCTTCAGTTGCGGTGTGTCACTTCACCACTGGGAACCACAAGATTGGGCCTACGTAGAACATGCTCGATGGTCACCGAATTGTGATTACTTACCCTTAGTGGGACCGAGACATTGAAGTAACTTACCATAATCTGTTTATCGATACTTTACAAGAGAACATTCGCGCTTTGCCTGTGGAGTTGAGAGAAAGGATTTACCGAGAGCTGGTCAAAATACAAGTGAAACGTAAAGAACAATTGCATCCGTTAAGTCACCAGATGTTTAATCACTGGTACCTGAATGCTATAAAAGGACTGATTCAGTTGAAAGTGTTCCATTGAACAGACATTGATCAACAACCCCCTGGTTTTAAAAAGGATTGGTTTGCTATTGATGATTCTATCTACTACAATGTGAACTTACTGCATCGAATTCCAGAGGAAGAGTTCACGAATTACCGACATCTTTTACACAATGTCAACTTAGTGAAAGAGGAAACTTCTGAACGAATTGTAATGTATAAATTAGTGACTAAACGATTTAAATTTGGCACT
This sequence comes from Sinohyriopsis cumingii, assembly GCA_028554795.2. Lineage (NCBI taxonomy): Eukaryota > Metazoa > Mollusca > Bivalvia > Unionida > Unionidae > Sinohyriopsis > Sinohyriopsis cumingii. Next base: position 146,005,989 of record CM068827.1, read on the forward strand.
GAAGTAAAACCATGTCTGTGCAAACGGTACCTTTTTTCTGTCAGACAAAAGAGGATTTAGTATGACCTGTTTATGGATACTTTACAAGAGAACATTCGTGCTTTGCCTGTGGAGTTGAGAGAACGCATTTACCGAGAGCTGGTCAAAATACAAGTCAAACGTAAAGAACAATGGCATCCGTTACGTCACCAGCTCTTTAACCACTGGTACCTGAATGGTATAAGAGAACTGATTCGTCAGAAATTGTTTCAGTGGCCAGACCTTGTTCAATACTTCCAGAGCCCCGATGATCCACGTGTTGATCATCTTGGTTACTTCGAGATTCACCTAGTACAACGCATTGAGGAAGACAAGTTAAAGGATTACCAACATATTTTACGTGGAATCTACTTAGCGGAAGAGGAAACTTCTAAACGAACTCTGACGTTTCGGTTACAGTATGCAACATTTAAATTTCCCACTGGAGAACGAAGATGTCTGGCTAGAAAGTACGTGTATTGTTTCCGAAACAAAGAGACTATAAAAACAGGCTGCCATGCCACGACTTTTATCACATGTAATTGAACAGATTCCGTGGGAGGAACTCAATGAACATATTCAAACCGTGGATCATTACCATCAATTATTACAAGAACTGTATCCATTCAGTTTGGGTCGACAAATGGTGTGTGTCCCAGTGACTTGTTGTCTAGGATTTCGTTTACCAGCCGATTCCTTGTGGACTCTTTACGATCAGTACTTACCACCCCAATGGCCTTAAATGGTCACGAAAGACTCCTTTTGCTCAAAGCCTTGCGTTTTCATCTGGATACTTCTCGACCTCTACGGGAAAAAAAGATTCGTCAACTCTTAGCTACCCAAGACATGTATGACGATGTGTGTGTAGCTTGTGACTTACTCCCCCATTGGACAGATGTCCGTGCCTGAAAAGAATGGGATTTTGAGGCTTGGACCCAAGAAGTGACCCAGTATGCACGAGAGTTGTTCAAGGAAAATAGTCACTTTTCAACCTGTGTTAGTGACGGTGCCAGAAGAACCCGTCACCCAGGACAGGACTGTCGTGAACATGCCTGAAAGACCCTTTCGGGAGGACACTTGTGTGACCTTACCCCCTATAGAACTGGTCAGAACCTTACCCAAAACATGTTGTACAGACAATTGTTTCTATTCCACGTTGATAATTTCGATGTGTCTTTTATCGTTGTACTTAAGCCTTTGGCTTTTATGTATTTTTGTCTTTCGTATTCCTGTTTAAAACATTCAATAAACGTGTCCTGAAAAAAAGTATATAAACTCTTGTCTTGTCCGTTTTCGTGTCACAGTTGACATTCCTCACACTATGGCTACTTCTGCTCCCTCTTCCTCTACTGTCAAAGTCATCGACGAACACTTAGATCGTGCCAGTTGGGAGGCTTTGTATCTTCGCCATCCCTTTAACATGCTCATTGCTGGACCTAGCGGCTCAGGCAAAACCGAATTTGTCAAACGTTTGATCGAACATAAACACCATTTGATCGATCGTCCACCCCAACGCATCGTGTGGTGTTACAAAGAGTGGAAATCGGCGTACAGCCTCTTACGAGAAAGTCAAGGCGATTCCATCGTGTTTGTGGAAGGCATTCCTAAAGAAGACGATGGCATCGTCTCTGACTCCGGTCAAACCCATTTGGTCATTTTTGACGACATGTTAGGAGAAGACGAAGAAGAAATTAAACTGGTTCACGCGCAAAAGGCATCATCGTAATGCCAGTGTCGTTTACATCACTCAAAATTTGTTTCAACAAAGTAAAGCCCATCGCACCATCAGTCTCAATGCGCATTACGTGGTCTTGTTTAAAAGCCCTCGAGATAAATCGCAAGTGCAAGTCTTAGCCAAACAGTTAGGAACGCCTTGGCTGACACAGGCGTACGACGATGCCACTCACACTCAACACGCCTATTTACTCGTCGATTTGAAACCTACGACTCCCGATGATTTGCGATTTCGTACCCAATTGTTTCACCACTGGTGCCAAGACGGAGGGCCTTTCCTGTACACGTCTCCGTCCTCGACTTAACTTCACTCCAAAAAATCTATAACAACCTTAGAAACTTTTCGTCTGTCTTACACAGTGACTGAATTTGATTTTTGTGTACTCCGATGTGGTGGAGTATAACGTGGTGGGACACACCTCCGTACCGTTACTGCGTGTCATTCCTTTCAAAGTGGATTCTGCCACATTCGCGAATTTGTACATCCTCACTATTTGCCGGTCAGCAAGTCGTATTTGGACACGGTCAACATTGCTATAAAAGGAGATCTGGGACAAAATATTCCATTCACCAAAGGAAAAGTCACGATGAAACTCCATTTTCCAAAACGGTTCTCTCACGATTCGTAAGTGATGTATCCAGTGTACCGAGGGGTTGCTCGACAGCGAGGGCACGGTTTAGGAGATATGTTAAAATCAGCCTTTCGTTCGGTGGCCCCGTGTTGAAACCGATGGTGACACGCGGATTGCACGCCTTGAAAGATGCGGCACTGACACACGGCAAAGAATTTCTCCAAAATGTCATCATCGACAAACAAAACCCCGAAGAAGCCTTCTTGAGGGCAGGCATAAATGTCTTACTGCAAACGGGTAAAGACCTTTTCGGTCGACGAGAAACACCTATAAATGCCCTGCACGCTACTGAGTCATTCAACAAGGACAAGGCAGAAAGAGACAACGAAGAAAACACCCGTTCACCAGACTTCACACTTCTAAAGCTAGAAAGGCAAAGAAAAGAAGAACTGTTAGAGACCTAGACGTTTTCGATTATTGAGAAAGAACAAAAAATGATGCACCGAGAGTCTTGCGCTTGTTCCAAGTCGGAACTGGATCTATTTGCCATGCCACCCACCATGATGACCATGCAAGAATCCCAGTGGGTGGAATTTCACCCTGTCTCCTCTTTGATGCATTCCGATTCCATACGACGCGTAGAAGTGAAAACCTTCACCATTCCTGCTGGGCATCGATCCATGATCGAAGATCATCTATTCCAAGGGCAATTACCCAAACGTTTAATCCTTGGTATGGTCGAGAATAGAGCCTTCAACGGAGTCCACGATCAAAATCCTTTTGAGTTTAAACATTACAAAGTGTCCAAGATTGAAGTCAGTCGCGATGGCAAGACCTTGTGTACCTGAAATTTTGAACCTGACTTTGACAAGAAGAATTACTTGAGGTCGTACTTGTCCCTGTTCGAAGCCACTGGACAGTTAGGGACCAACACCAGTCACGGTATTACGTACGAAGATTATGCAGGAGGCTATGCTTTGTGGGCATTTGATTTCACTCCAGACCAAGGCAGCGACGAGGGCCATTTCCACCCTATAAAATCAGGCCAGATTCGTGTGGAACTTCAGTTTGCAGAAGCTCTAACTGAGACAGTGAACGTCCTCTTGTATGCCGAATTCGGTAATACCATAGAAATCAACAGTTTGAGAGAAGTCATTCTAGATTATTATAAGCCATGGAAGACTGTTATCCCTCTTTACCTAGTGAAGAAACTTTGGACATGAAATGTGAGGGGACCGTGGAAGAGGAATCCCAGGACAAAGACGAAGAAGTTGTCATGATGAAGTCGAGATGGCCAGAACAAGAAGCCCATTCAGTTTCCTGTTTTGCAAAACACTTGGTCGAAAAATTACGGAATTGATCAAGACAAATTGCTATGGATGTCAAAACCATCATCCCAGTCAAATGCAACACGATAAATGACTAATGCTGAGTCAAGAAGAACAATTGGACGAGTATCTGGACGAAGCTTGGAGTCTCATCTCGGACGAAGTCGTGTTGCACCAGTGGTATAAAGACTTGCGTGAACATTCTTGTCCACCATTAACCACTCAAGAGATCCATCGTATCGAAGCTCTCCTGAATCAGAGTGGGGAGACAAAGCGAAGAAACGGTTATTTGTCAGACATTTTCAAGCAAAAAGTCAGGATCGAATTGATGACTTATTATTACCTGTGAAGAAGAAGAAGAAAACAAACCCACACAAAACATGGATACCTGGGAACTTCATTACCTTTTGAACCACAGTTCGTACACTGCTTCTTGGAATCCTGTCTCCTGTGCTAAAGATGAACTCCCTCATCGTAAACCTCAAGGTCATCAAGCTTATGTGATCAACACGGACAACAGTCATCTCCCAGGAACCCACTGGGTAGCCGTCTACTTTCCTCAAGAAGGATGTGTGGAATATTTCGATTCGTATGGATTGCCTCCTCTGGAAGACGATATCATTGACTTTATGAGAAGAAATGTCAGACCACCCAATTCAATAATGTGAAATTACAAGGCACAGATTCCTTGGTGTGTGGACAATATTGTGTGTATTTTCTGTATCATCGCAGCCTGGGCTATTCCTTAGAACATTTAGTGACTCATTTTGATCCTCGTTCTTCATCTAGAAACGATGTGAAAGTAGATCAATGGTTCTGTGACCATTATGCTTATCTTTTGTCTCAAGCTAGGAAACGTAGTGTCCATCAATGGCCTAATGACTTCCAACAGTGGAAATCACAATTTAATTCACAACGTTGTCAGCCCTGTCCAAAATAATGTGAAAATTGAAAAAAATGTTTGGTATTTAAAAAAAATGTTTGATGTTTTATTGTTGGATTCGTGTTAAAAATGTTAGAGTTGTTTGCTAGTGTTAAGTGATTTGGAATAAAAAGTTGTGTTTTTGAAAAAAAAAATGCCTTTGTCTTTTGTTTGGCTATAAGAATTTTGATTCATGCGCTTTGACTTCTCTCTATCTCTCTCATGACACTCATTAAACGTTCCGGCTCGAAAACGTGTAGGGATGTTTTCCTTCACGTCCGCGCTTTGACTTTAAGAACCGGGGTAGTTTCCAGTCTAACCATCCATTGTCGACTCATCCTCCTACGAAGATGTGCTCCAAACTAGCTAAGCTAAACGAAGCCTACGTGAATTTGCATAGGGTCAGACACAGTCTGATACCGAAACCTGAAGAGATAGAGAATGTGAGAATGTTAAAAGTCACTGAAGACCTGATAGAAGAGCTCTTCAGAGAAGAAGTGAACAGGGAGAAAGAAGAATGGACAGAAAAGTACAGACTTCAGAGACAGCAGCAACAGCAACAACAGCAGCAGCAGCAGCAGCAACCTGAACCTGACAGAGGCTTTGTCGATTGTCGTATCGACACCAAAGAGTTCATCTCTTTCCGAAGAAGCAGACCTATTGTCAGAAAGTCTGTCATCAGAGGACGTCGCATTCTTAGAAACTAAAAGATGGCCTAGCTTCAACTTGACGCAAGCAAAAAAAACAGCCCTTTTCAGGGCTACCCCAATCTCTAGAAAAGAAATAACAATAGATTTGCCAATGTGTGTATGTAGAGTAGTGTGAATATAAACACTCACTCATTTCTGGTGTGATTGTATTGGTTTATATGTGTGAGTGATTGTAAGGGCTCAAGTACGTTTGTGTGAATAGTAGATTATGATGATTTTTTTTGCTGTTTGACGTGGGTGGATAGTAGATATTTGGGTTTGATTTGACTGCTTTGCGCTTGTGGATAGTATATTATTGATTTAATGAAGTTTTTTAGAATAGTGATGGGTAGTATAAAAAAGTCAGTGAGTGTTTCTTTTAAGTCCGCGCGTTGTTTAGTCATGATCTAGGTAATATCAATTTTGTTTCAGGGGGATGTTTTCCTTCACGTCCACGCTTTTAGTATAAATTAAAAATCGTTCGGCAGTCTAGCTACCCTTGTTGATTGATCAACACCACCAGAATGAACACCAGACTAGCTAAACTGCTTGAACTTCATGTACACCTGGAATATGCCAGGCGTATAGTGAATGAGCTGGCTGCAGAGGACATAATATAAGAGGGAAGGATGAAAGAGGAGGGAAGAAACAAAGAAGAGGAGGAGAGAAGAAACAAAGAAGAGGAAGAAAAGGAGAGAGGAAATTTCAGAATCCCAGAGACAGAAGATTGGGGTTCTGAAGCCACTTATCCCGCCTCTGCTCTCCCCCCAAAAAGAGTGAAAGGAGACTGGGGAAGAAGATGTGTGTGTGGTGCCAGGCCTGGAAGGTGCCATCATTAACCAGGTGTCACTGGAGTTCAAAAAACAAACAGCCCTTTTCAGGGCTACCCAATACTCTAGAAAAGAAATAGTAATCGATTTGCCAATGTGTGTATGAAGAGTAGTGTGAATATAAACACTGACTCTTTTTATTTGTGTGTGTGTGTGTGTGTGTGTGTGTTTGTTTGTAAGCGCTCACGTACGTTTGTGTGGATAATAGATTATTGGGTTATGTAAGAACTTAAGTTGGTTTGTGTGATAGTAGATTAGGATTTAATTTTAATGCTTTGCGTGTGTGAATAGTAAATTTGGGGTTTGTTTATTGCTGCTTCACGTATGTGGATAGTAGATAATATGAAATGAGAAAAGTAGGGGATGTTTTCCTTCACGTCCGCGCGTTTTAAGTGATGATCTAGGTAATATAAGTTTTGTGTCTTAGGGGGATGTTTTCCTTCACGTCCGCACTTTAACTATAAGAACCCACACAGTTTGATATTCGAACCATTCTAAGGAATAACTGAGACAAAATGACTCAAGTATCAGTTTTATTGAATCTATTGATAGACATCTATTTTTGGATAATGGATGTAGAATATGTTGTAGGAAGAATAGAAGAGGAATGGAGGCATGGAGATATGAAAGACTTGGTAACCAGTCAAGTTCAAGGCCTAAAGACAGCAAGAGATATCATAGCAGGGATGATAGAAGAAGAGGTCAATAAGTCAAGAGGATTCATTGACCCACCTTACTTCAGAGTGGGAAGTTTGAAGGAAGCACTGGATCATGTCATCAAAGTCCAGTGCTTCCCAGAAAAGATATTGTACTGGACAGAGTGGAGGAATGTAAAATGGGGGTTGGACAAGATGAAGAAAGGGGAAGATCTGATGAGAAAAGTAATGGAGGAAGAAGTAGAGAAGATTAAAGAGAGATGGAGGGAATAAAGAAAAGATGAGGAAAACAAAAAGAAAAAGGAAGCGTTTGAGCGGCTTAACAACAATTGGATGAAGATACAGACCAAGTTTAGAGAGTTGGGCCATCCTGACTGGTTATCAGAGTCAGATATAAAGAAGAAAGGATTATTAGGAAAGATAAGGGGATGGACGAAGAAGTGGAGGAAATAGAAGAAGAAGAAGAAGAAACCCAAAGGCCCTTTACAGGGCCACTCCAATTTCTCGAAAAGAGATCTACTTTCAATTGCCAACCCCATTTTTTATTTTTATTTTTATTTATTTTTTTATTTTAAAAAATTAAATCCCATGTTAATTTCCCCTTGTCCCTAGACAGGCCCACGATTTATTTCCATTGTCCATATACAAGCCCACAATTTATTCCCATGTTAATTTCCCCTTGTTGCTCAACAGTCCCACGATTTATTCCCATGTTAATTTCCCCTTGTCGCTCAACAGTCCCACGATTTATTCCCATGTTAATTTCCCCTTGTCTCTCAACAGTCCCAAACTCTATTCCCATGTTAATTTCCCTTGTCGCTAGACAGTCCCACGAGTTTTCTCCATGTTAATTTTCCATTGTCGCTAGACAGTCCCAAGGGGTCTTGTAATGCTAATTCCCATTGTCGCCAAATCGTCTGACTTTACTACTATGGTGGCCAGAACCCGAGAAAACCCCCGGAAAGAACCACCGCTTTCTCACTTACCCAAATTGGTTGAATTCGAGACTCGAACCCACGCAGACAGATGTGAGATGGTTAACGGAGAGCGCTTTAGACCACTCGGCCACTCCTTGCCCCTATACTATGCATCATAAAGTTTATGCCAATGTTGGGGCGGTGAGGTTTGATCATTGGTGCAAACATTAGTACATATCAGTATACAGGGAATTCAAGCAACAATGTACTAAATTAAAATATATTACATAAGCAATCTTATTCATGAGGGCAAAAATAATTTTGGGTATTGCAAGTGAATACAGCCAAATGTGGCCACACGGATCAACTATAGGTGCCAATAAATTATATATCATCAACTAAGTGTGAAATTCTGATCCCCAAAACATGGAAATTAAAATGGAAATTTGCATATGCTGAACATATACAAAGTACTTGATAAGAACAAATGTACAAACATAATTCAAATGATCCGTTTGAACATTTATAGTGTATTTTTTTGCTGGTTACTAAATATTAAGCTCAATGATTCAGTGGAATAATATATTAGCTTATGTTACAATACCGTACTATTTCAAAGTACTAAATTTGAATATGTTGCTATACATAGGCATATTAATGACGAAAATGACATTTTAGGATATTTTCAGTACACACAGCCAGAAATGTGCCTTACAGAATCACTATAGGAACAATGTCAGTCTATATGATGTACTGAATGTGAACTTTTGGTCCCAAACATTCTAAAATATATGGATATTTGTTCATGTGGGATATGTAACCATATTAAGATCAGTTGTACAAAGTTAAATTCAGATAATCTGTTTGAATATTTCTTATATAATCTTCAGTGTCAGTTAACAAAAATTATTAGTAATTAATAATGCGTAAAGCAGGAAGAATCATTAGAATTCCAATAACAGTGTATCGACCACAATGCCTCACTACACCAGTCAATATCTTAATCAAACTGAACAATAAAATGGAATGCATTTTGTGTTCAACTTACACCATTTTGCTGTTTTCTTACATCCATGGGTAAATATACCTGGGGCAGGTTTGTTTTATCCCTATCACATGTATTTCATTATCAGACTGTTTAAAATGATTTAGTAGAGATCTTGGGTAGGTTCTAGTATAAAGTTGTTATCTCTGTCCTCTTACTGAATACCTTGTAACTGGTTATAAACAATCACTGAAGGCTATATAAGCAAATATGTGTTACTCAGGAAGTGACCGCATCATAAACACGGAAATTTACTGCTTGGACCCTAATGAATAGTTTGAATAGCCAATACAAAATAGAATTATCTTCGTGTATTTTAAATAAGGTCTAATTTTGACTTGCAAAAATATATTTTCTCTGACAAAGTTTGACAAATATCAAAAGTTGAGGTTGTATATTTTATAGGAATATATACATACTGATATAATTTAATATCATTCCCAAAATTATTATATATGTGCATTTGGGGGATAATTTTTTTTATTTATTTACATTTTTGTTTAAATTTCATAAAAAAATTAAAATAAATATTATATTTTAACCTGAATTAACTGCTATGATTGAAGCTCTACAAAATAAACATATTTTCATTATTCTTCAAACGAGGTAAATTGCAGGAACTTTTTACGCAACGATACACTTTCGCACAATCAAATAAATAGAACACACTAGAGCATAAGGGAATGATGGAAAGATAATGAAATTCTGAATTGGGCAGATAATATTTATTTGAAAGCTGGGAGTGAAAATAAAGATGTAGAAATAATTATTCAAGTATTGATAATTTCTTTTTAAGATAGTGAGACTGCATAATGTGAGCGGTCTGTCACATTTTCATGATCTACATCTGCCATCTTAAATGATTGAACTATCCGGATGTGAGTTGCACCGATCTTCTCGCCAAGACCATAGGTGAATCGTACATAGCAGCGTTGATAGTATCTAATCCCTACTTTTCTGTGGAACAAATTGCCGCTAAAAAACTGCATTATATGAGAACAGAGAAATATATAGAAGACAATAGATCCTCGAGACCATGTTTATTGGGAACGACATTTGAGCCCTTAGCCAAGAACTACTTGAAAAAATATATGGATTTGGAAATACTCGGTGATGAAATTTGTATTCAGGACATACCTAGGGTTTCAATATAAACCAGATGGATACTCGATCATGGATGGTAAGGTAGTCATGTTGAAGTGTGAGTGTCCATACCGTCGGAGTAACTCTGAATTACCCGATCATTAGTTGCCTCGAACATATTCAGGTTTAATACTTTATCTGAAGTAGCAGAGTAAAGTCTTCTGGTAGACATCATCTTTAGGAAATGTTCCACGTGTCACCTTGATACTGCGACAAGAAGATGCACTCCGTAAATTTTGGAAGTATTTACAGAAAGCGTTTGCTGAAGGTATACTTTTTTATATTGAATTACCGAAAAATGAGAAAGACTCCGTGGAGTGGATATATTTGGGTAAGATTAGCAGTGAGGATGAGGTGCTGGTTATTATGTTAGGTACAACGTCATAGACTCACAATCTTGTACATGGATAGAGTATTATACGGTGTTCATGAAGAAAGTGAGCTCTTCAGGGTCATCAGTAAGAAACCCATAGCAGTTCTTCTTTTCAAATTTCTGTCTATGATCATGACATCAAGAAAATTCTATACAGGGATATCATCTAAAAAGAGTTATAAAAGTGTAAAGCAAATGAGAGAAACGGACACTTCTTCCTATGATAAAATGTCGTTAACTGCCGGTGTTTCCTCTGTAGTTGTTTTTACTTTTCTACTACTCTTTCTTCTTCTTCTTTTTCTCCACATCCTATTTTATTTTTCCCTCGACGTGAAGATAAGTCCAAAAATCCTTAGAATGAAAGACATTCTATCATATTTTCCACGTCTTCATATAGTACAACAACTGTCCTGGATGACTACTAGGGCGCCGATTATACTGATGTAAAGTCGATTGTTTTGATGCTTTTATATCGGGAGGAGTACGATAGAAGTAGTTAAGTGGGATACCCTAGGGACAATGGGACTTAGCATTAAAAAGACCCCTGGGACACTCTAGGGACAATGGAAATTTAACATGGAGAAAAATCGTGGGTCACTCTAGGGACAATGGGAATTTAACATAGAGTTTGGGACTGTCTAGGGACAATGGGAATTTAACATGGGAATATAGTTTGGACTTGTCTAGGGACAAGGGGAATTGAACATGGGGGAATAAAGTGTGGGTCTATCTAGGGACTAGGGAAATTTAACATATGGAAATTGAACATGGTGGGTCTGTATAGGGTCAAGGGGAATTGAACATGGTGGGATTGTCTAGGGACAATGATGGTAGAGGGTCAAACACAACAGAGACAGAAACATACATACACTAGTACAAGCGTGAGATTTATATATAAAGTATTACCAAGACCTGAAATCTTGCTGGGGTGTTCAAAAATTTGCATAATTGTAATGATGCTATAAATAGCTATAATCAAGGAAATGCTCAACGACAAAATGGATGTGACTAAAAGTAACGCTAAAATGACGAAATTGTCCCAGAATTTAAAGGAAAATAAACATATCCCTGAAAATTAAGTTACAATGGTTTAGACTAAAATGGATAAAATTAGTAACTACTTACAATATCAACTTCTGTGACGATCGTGGATAAATACCTATGTATCGATAATCAGCTGAAATTCCTATGAAATCCCACTATCTATTTATAGCTCCAACTTGTGGGTTTTTCCTTTGGAAAATCCCACTATCCTTTTATAGCCTCAGCCTGAGTGACGTTCCTGTTTATGAATTCTAGTATATATGTATAGCTACAAAATGTGGAAATCCCCAAGTCGATATTTATAGTCTCAAAATTTCCAGCGTCAGTGACGTCACCGTACTGAACACTAGGGGATAAATGGCAAGAGTGTTGCAAGTGGCTGACCTGAATACGCGCTACTGTAGGTAGGTAGGTAGAGTGTATCTGATAGGGATAAAGTGAGTTTTATAGGGACAAACAGAGACCAATACACACACACACACACACACAACATACGCGCGCAGACTCACACACACACACTCACACACACACACACACACACACACACAGATGGAAGAGGAAAAAACAAACCCCAAAATATACTATCCACACTCGGGAGGAAGAAAAAAAAACAACCAAATATACGATCTACACAACGTACGCGAACACACACACACACACACACACACACACACACAACATACGCGCGCAGACTCACACACACACACACACACACACACAGAGGGAAGAGGAAAAAACAAACCCCAAATATACTATCCACACTCGGGAGGAAGAAAAAAAACAACCAAATATACGATCTACACAACGTACGCGAACACACACACACACACACACACAACATACGCGCGCAGACTCACACACACACACACACACACACACACACACACACACAGAGGGAAGAGGAAAAAACAAACCCCAAATATACTATCCACACTCGGGAGGAAGAAAAAAAACAACCAAATATACGATCTACACAACGTACGCGAACACACACACATACACACACACACACACACAGATGGAAGAGGAAAAAACAAACCCCAAATATACTATCAACACAGAAGGGAGATAATACAAACCCCAAATAAACTATCCACACAAACGTACGCGAAAGCATACAAACCCCAAATATACTGTCAACACAGAAGGAGATAATACAAACCCCAAATAAACTATCCACACAAACGTACGCGAATGCATACAAACCCAAAATATACTATCCACACAACGTCGCTAACGCATAAAAACTCCAAAAATGCTATCCACACTCGGGAGGAAGAAGAAAAAACAACCAAATATACGATCTACACAACGTACGCGAACATACACACACACACACATACACACAGAGGGAAGAGGAAAAAACAAACCCCAAATATACTATCAACACAGAAGGGAGATAATACAAACCCCAAATAAACTATCCACACAAACGTACGCGAACGCATACAAACCCCAAATACACTATCAACACAGAAGGGAGATAATACAAACCCCAAATAAACTATCCACACAAACGTACGCGAACGCATACAAACCCCAAATATACTATCCACACAACGTCGCTAACGCATACAAACCGCAAATATACTATCCACACTCGGGAGAAAGAAGAAGAAAAACAACCAAATATGCGATCTACACAACGTACGCGAACACACACACACACACACACACACACACACACGCACACCACAGAGGGAAGAAGAAGAAAACCATTATACACTATCCACACACAGTGAAGAAATAACCCTTTATATATACTATCAACAGAGAGTGAAGAAAATAACCCATTATATTCCATCAACACAGAGTGAAGAAGAAAAAGTTTTTTGAAAGCACCTAAACCCTCACCTGCAATGACCAACTCTGCCAAACACCTACACCCCACCCACCCCCACTCCCAACACTACAAAACCCATTTAACCCGTTATTTTATGGCATCAGTGTGTGATTTAGGAAACATCAAGACACAAAATGATGGACGAATAGACTGACTATTGTTTACGGACTTGCATGCCTAAAGAGCGTGCGTGAAGGAAAACATCCTTCCATTTCAATTCTAACTAAAACATGATCCAGAGGGATAAAGAGAGGTGAAAGAGCACAATTTCATAAAGTGTGAGTAAAAACAAAACACGCCATCCTTATTATACAATGTCAAGACCAAGAGACACTTACGTTTTCTTTCTGGTCTATTCTCTTTTAGAAGGTAGTATGAAATTTCACATCAGGGCCAACGCATCGGCTCACATTGTCAATTTTTCCATTGCCATGTTTTTACTGGCACAAGTTCTTCATCATCTTCAATTTCTTCTTCTTCTGAATCCCTCTTCTCTGTTTCGTCTTGTTTTTGTTTCTTCTCTTTTCTCGTAGGGCACTCTGAATTCCAGTGTCCTTTCTCCTGACAACGATATTAGGTATCTTGACTTTTGTCTCTCTTTCTTAGACGAAGCAGGTATTCTGGAGATAAATACCCATTTACCTTTGCAGATATAGCAAACTTCATTAGCACTTACACACTTTCGTATGACTCTCATCAAATCAACGACCAAAAGAGTAAGTTTTGTTGCCACTTTCGCATGTGAATTATGCTTTCGTATGACTTTTAGCAAATATTTGACCAGCAGGTCGATCTGTGCTGACTCTTCCATCTTCTTGATCGTTTGAGAGCGGAATGAATACTCTGACGCTAAGATACTCTCCTTATATACATGGACCCGCTGCGTATGAAACCTAGTCAAATATAATTTTGCAATAAGATGAAACGATTTCATTGAGGAAGTAAAAAGCAATGATGTATCGTATCGCCTCACACAAAACCTGAAGTTTTAGTTCAAATCGGTGTCAGCGATTTCGAAGACGACATAACTGAGCTTTAATCAATGCTCTCCAATTATGACACAAAACCACGAGTCCTGATTCACGCCAAAAGAAATTTCGTTCGGTCCATAAAAAATAGTATCACATCTGAGAAACGCAAAAACGAACTTCCAGAAAACTGAGAACGACGGCTTACACCTACAACGTAAATGTGTGAGTTCAAGTAGTGCGTAAAACTTAGTCAAATTAGATTTTTATAGTCAAGACGAAACGATCTCTTTTCGAACAAGAAAGCAGACACCAAGCGACAATGGCGATCCGTGTCACACAACACTTTTCCAAATGTATATTATCAGAGGTTTGTTCTAGCGATCTGCACGGTTAAATTAAATGTTGATGTATTTTGCAATAAGACGGACACAATTTTCATGGGATCGCCCATGGTACGATTGTTCGTGCATTAGTTTAATTTTTAAAAATATTTTTTTATATAAATCGCCTATAGGATAGACCCAGAAAAGCGTGGCCATACTTAAGTCAATTCGAAGCGAACGCGGTAAGAAAATAAGTATAGCCAATGAAATGGCTTACAACGGGTGATGCATTGTTTTGTTCTAGGGCTGTGTGGCATAATAATCCCTATGTTCTTGCGTTGTTACCATTACAGTGCAGACAGACTGAAATGTGAACTTACAAGCCCTCTTTGTGTGTGTTGTACCATTTCCTCTTACCACATCAAAATACTGAGCGTCACAGTATTGGTTCGCGTTTTCAAGCTGACCATTTTTTTATATCTCACTTAAACATTTCGACATAAACACTCACATCGGTAGAGTCAGAACAGACGTGTTACAGTATTGATGGGCATGTTATCTTTTCTTTTTCAAACTAATAAATTTGGGGTTTGTATGAAGTAAAGAACCGAAAGTACAGTGAAACTCAAGGATGATGACCCAATCTGTCTGTCTATTGATGCGTGTATTTACTTAAGAAGAAATATGACCTCTAAAACACAAAGAGATACGGCAAGCATGATTAGATTAAACACAGCGATGTTTTCCTTCACGCCCGTGTAATTTAGAGTTTCAATCGTCTTTGAAGACAAACTTGGTTTCCTTTTGTAGGGCTTGAAATAATAAAAAAAAACTGAAAAATCTTAAGCACTTTGCTATAGATAATTTCATCAACATACCAAACAACATAAATACCGTTACAACAATAGAAAGCCTTAAATCTTCTATCAAAAAGAAATGCATGAAAAAAATTAAAGATTAACGATAACTAACCAATGAAACCGAATTTAACAAAGGCAATAACATGTGAAGAAATGCCTCTCACTTTGGAAAGGTAGGCGAATGTACTCTGTCATGCACCGTCAACTTGAAAAAAATTATAAACAGAGAGAAACCTGAATTCAAAATTCAGTTGTTTCTTTTTCTTCAAAATTATTTCGTTTCTTTTTTCTTTTTTTTTTTTCTTCTTTTTTTGGAACAAATCTAAGCACTAATATAGAGTGGAAAAGGGAAAATGCACATACAAGCTTTGATATTTCTGAAAAAAGGAGGGGATATTCCTAACGTTCATAACCACCTATATATGCTTGGACTTGTCTGTGACTTATCCACAAAACAAGATATACATATTTCTGGTCAAGCTATAAGTGTGTGCGTGTTTTTGAAAATGGTAAAAGTTGGATATACAATTTTCTCATGACACTTATAAAGTGAAGAGTCTGTGCAAGTGTCAAAAGCCAAAGTCATATAAGTTTTGTATTTTGTACGGCTTGTAAAGATTTCTACTTTAGAAAATGTGAAGTATCACAAGTTATTATCACAAACAGAAGTGGAACATAGGGCTTGCAAGAAAGAAAATAACCCAGACAGTTGGTGTCATCAAGAGTGCTAGAGACGGTACCCGAACTTGCTTGCCTGCTTACTTGAATTAAAGTGATTTTCGCTCTAATGGAGCATGTATCACTGGTTTAATAACGCACCGCGTGATTTTTAATTACTCCTGGGGAAGGAAAGAGAGCCTCATCCCCCAGGCTTTTATGTACTCACAGACTATTTTTAAATTTAGCCACTCAGGTGTAGGACTAACTAGTCCTTAACAACCTGACTGAAAGACTTTAAACATGAGTGGGAATTGTCTCACCACACACTCATTTTTCTGTCCGAGCGTGGTAAAGGAGGAAAAAGGTGCTCAGCAAGACAGCCATGGATGTTAAGTACTCACCAAAACGCTAGCCCGTACTTATTTCAAATCAAGTCCCGTTTTTGCTAATGGACAATAAAAGGTACCAATAATGTGTTAACCACCTGTGCAATTAGTTCAAATCTAACGAGTCTGTTAAATTTCCTACTTCCTAACATATCTGTCTAATATTAGTACTTAGTGTACATAAAAATAGCCATACTGATCTTATTTTAAATTATTATGTCTAAGCGACATATACCAGTTTGGTCACTGTTAGGTTTAAAAAATTAAGTTTGTTGTGGTGTTCCAATGGGTCAAGTTTGTTTCGAGAATAGTTTAGTCAAGGAGGGATACCAAGCCAAATATGGCTCCCTATTTAATAAAAGCAATCTTTTGGAGCCCTAAAAAAAAAGTCTGTTTTTTTCTGTTAGAAGGTAACACGTCTCTCTTTTGCTTTCACGTTCTTTCCTGCACTCCTAGTCTCATGATTCTTGATATCAGGAAATGCGTAGCCATGATGGGCGGTAATGTAAGCAGAGGTTTCTACCAGTTGACTGAGGGGGTATCCAGTGTAGGCTTGTCTGTAGAATTGGGGAAGAACTCTGACCCCTAATCCCCATTGAGAAGGTCTTGGTTTAAAGGTGTCTAGAGATTTGTAGGCAACGTATTGTATGGCTGTAATAAACTGCCCTGCTATGTTGACGTCATACAATGCTTGATCTAGCCCCATTTCGGTGTACTTCTCAACGAGGGTCAGCGTCCCCCTCCTCCTCAACCGCCTCAATTTCCTCTTCTGGTTCTGATACTTATTCTTCAGTTGAGGTAGATAGTTTCAAATCCGCTGCTATGGTGTCTGTCGCTGTTATTGTTGTTGTGGTTGTTCTTTCAGCTGAGATTGCCTGTAGTATCGGAGTGAGAAAAGAACGTAGTGCCTCCGATAATTACATTTGAGTTTGCCATACCGTCTGTGTAACATAATTGGACCTTTGTTTTGCCACCACTCTTTCCGGGACGGGTTGTTTGTTAGGTATAGTCGGCTGTTGACTAGCTGTTATTTGTGTTCTCGAGGTGGGTGGAGTGCTAACTGGCTAGGTCTGCATTTCTTGCTCCCGCTGCTGTTGCGTATATTTCTTCCCTCCACACCGAGCTCTGGACCTAATTCTTTAAATTTCGTTGTACCCGAACTTACATTATCCCCAACAAAAGAAAACAAAACGCACAGACCTAAAAGAAACACTCATTCACTTTTTACAGAACATTACTATTTTTAAAATTTTGATAAGCGACGGAAACGAACAACTTAGAGTCACACTTTCTAACCAAGATAAAGAAATCATGTGCTGATAGACTCACTTCTGTATTTTTTCTTCTAACTGACTAACGTATCATAGGCAATGGAATGTGATTTCTTTTCGAGAGTATGGGTAGCCCTGAAATTTTTTTTGGGAAGTTGAAGCTATGGCGATCGCTTAGGTTATAAGATGACGGCCTCCTGTGACGACAGGCTTTCTCACAGGATAAGGTCTGCTTCTTCGGAAAGAGAAGAAGAACTCTTTGGTGTCGATAAAACTGTTAACAAAGCCTCTGCCAGGTTCATGCTGCTGCTGCTGTTGCTGCTCTCTCTGCTGTTTATGAAGTCTGTACTTCTCCGTCCATTCTTCTTTCTCCTTCTTGAATTCCTCCTTGAAGAGCTCTTCTTTCAGGTCTTCAGTGACTTTCAACATTATGATATTGTCTATCTCTTCAGGTCTCGGTATCAGACTTGTCATGACCCTATGCAAATTCACATAGGCTTCGTTCAACTTGGCTTATCTTGAGCACATCTTCGTAGGAAGATGAGTCGACAGTGGATGGACAGACTGGAGACACAACACAACACAACAATTTTGAATTCATCCACTGTCGACTCTATGTTAAATTCCCATTGTCCCTAGAGTGACCCACGATTTTTCTCCATGTTAAATTTCCATTGTCCCTAGAGTGTCCCAGGGGTCTTTTTAATGCTAAGTCCCATTGTCCCTAGGGTATCCCACTTAACTACTGATAGAGGTCTTCATCTGCTTAGCCGCCACATCAAGTTTCATTTTCCTCAAACAGAAACTTTATCAGACATCCAGAGAGAGAGAAAGAGAGACTAGGATGCATCATGAAAGTTTGAACTATCACCTATGTACAAATTCATTTCTTAATAAACTGTAACGCTTTAGATGTCAATCTTACTCTACCTTTCTTCAAATTGTCCAAATTAAATGTATTTACACTTAGACAATTAAATTAAGCATTACATAACTGTAATTAAAACTGTATGAGAATATATTAAATTGCACTTTTTTCCATTTATGGTGTAGTAACTGCAGCAGTTGGAGTAATCTACGTCAAATTAGTTTCACATATGTAGATTGTAATAAGTGAAACATTCGGAAGACAAGATTGGAGATCGACTTACACACACACACACACACACACACACACACACACACACACACACACATATATATATATATATATATATATATATATATATATATATATATATATATACTACAAAGAGGTATATTAAGGTTCGCCTGCAAGCTCTCTTTATTTGTGTCGTCTAAAGTAATTAATGCTTTTTTCAAATGCAGTTGCCAATTACATAAGACAACAAGATCCGAGGGTAGATGCATGAATCACTGCGCACTATGACAGAGTACAACCTGTATAAACGTGGCTAGCGTATGGGGGGTTTAACGGAAAGTATCTCCCCTTGAAAACACCAGAGGTAATATCGGTGCAACTTACTCTGGGATAGTTCAGTCAACATGGCAGATGTACATCAAGAAAATGTGACAGACCGCTTACATTATGCAAGCAGGATCTGTATCTTACTATCTTAAAAAGACATTCTATCAATATTTGATCAATTATTTATACATCTTTTTTTTCACTCCTAGCTTTCAAATAAATATTATCTGCCCATTTCAGAACTTCATTATCTTTCCATTACTATCTTATGTTCTAGTGTGCATTATTTGATAGTGCGAAAGTGTATCGCTGCGTAAAAAGTTTTTGCAATTTATCTCGCTTGAAGAATAATGACAATATGTTTAGTTTGTAGAGCTTCAATCATAGCATCTAATGGAGGTTAAAAATTAAATTTTTTTAAAAAAAATTTAATGAAATTTTAAACAAATTTTAAAAAAAGATAATTTGAAAATAAATTTGTCCCCCAAATGCACATATATAATATTTTTGGGAATAATATTAAATTATATCAGCATGTATATATTCCTACACCATATACAAGCTCCAATGCTGGATATATGTGTCAAATTTTGTCAGAGAAAATATCTTTGTAAGTCAAAATGAGACATTCATTTAAAATACACGAAGACTAAATTCTGTTTTGTATTGGTCATTCAAACTATTTATTAGGGGTCCAAGCAGTTAATGTATGTGTTTATTATGGAGTCACTTCCTGAGTAACACATATCTGCTTGTATAGCCTTCAGTAATTGTTTATAAACATAGTTATAAGGTATCTAGTGAGAGGACAGCGATGAAAACTTTATACTAGAACCTACTCAGGTTCTCTACTAAATCATTTTAAACTGTCTGAGAATGAAATACAGGTCATGGGGATCAAAATAAACTTTCCCCAGGTATATTGACCCTTGGATGTAAGAAAACAGCAAAATGATATAAATTGAACACAAAATGCCTTCAATTTTATCAGTTTGATTAAGATATTAATTAGTGTAGTACGGCATTGTGGCCTATATGATGTTATGGGAATTCTAATCATGCATCTTGCTTTATGCATTATTAGTTACTAATAATATTTGTGAACTGACATTCTAAAGATTATATAAGAAATATTCAGATTATTTGAATTTAGCTTTGTACAACTGTTCTTAACATGGTTACATATCCCACATGAACAAATATCCATATATTTTGGAATGTTTGGGACGAAAGGTTCACATTCATATATGCTGACATTGTACATATAGTGAATCTGTAAGGCATATTTCTGGCTGTGTGCACTGAAAATATCCCAAAATGTTATTTTCATCATTAATATGCGTATGTATGGTGTTTAAATTTAGGTCTTTGGCAGAGTTCGGTATTGAAGCACCAGCTGATATCTGATTCCAATGAATCAATTAGCTTAATAATTGGTAACCAACACTCTTAAAGATACACTGTAAATGTTCAAACATATATTAAAATTAATTGTGTTCTATGGCCAAGTGTAGAACGGTGAACTATCCGGAACTGGACATTGTTTGTGGGCATAAGCATTGGAGCTAAGGGAGGTAATTTTAAGCGCTACGATCAGTAACTCCGTTGCAACCGTGAAACCCCATTAAATACGACTGAGTCAGAGTTTAATTACGGATCATTTCCGGGCTGACATTAAGACACACCAGTGAATTAAATCTGATACATGACCTTTAGGATAGGATTTATGAGGCCCTTAATTACTGACTTGAAGAGGTAAAATATTTGACGACTTAGTCCTTGTTCCGATAAAATACGTACTTTGATGCCTTATTGTTACCAATTGTACATTGTTAGTTGATGCAACACGTGTTATGTGCATATACGTGTTCTATTTATTTTGTGGATATAAACGGTATCTATATTGCTTTAATTTACACCAAACATCAGGCTAAACAAACAAAAAGAAAACAGATGGCACAACTTCTGTCACGGATAGCTATAGTAAATTATGTTCGTTGGTTTTGTTTGATATTCACTTTTACGTTGATAAAGAGCTAACACTATTGTACAAACCTTCTTTCAAAAGTTTTATACTCACCAAATTTTCTAATTGTCACAGCTTGTTATTACCCAAAAACGAATCGGAAAATCAATATTCTTTTGTGGTTGGTGATGTCTGGCTGAATTTGAAAATAACAAGACCTTTAAGTTATGGTTTTGAACATCACTTATACGTAAATGAGATATATTACCAAGCCTACAGTTGTATAGATTTTAAACGTACAGTGAAAACTGAGTAATGCGATACGGCACTCTGTGTCCAAAATGCACTTCCCACGTAGGTCATCGAGTCGATTTAGTGCCACCGTGTTAGCCAGGAACAATGCACGAATATATCATCTCCTTGGGGGTCGAGCCCTTTAAACACATATACCGCTTACAATATAACACGTTGAATGGTAAACAAGTATAATTAGCCCACACCCCTTGAGTGAAATCAAAGATGTCAAGTATAGTCAACGAACTCTGTAAATATCGTATTTGGGCCTTTTAACACAGATACATTTTGAAGTAAAACAATTGATAAGACATTCTGTAAGATTTTTGTTTTATTGAATCATTTTGCATTCTAAGTGATTTTAAATACATTTCTTTAACCGCATGATTTTACGACATAATGATCAATTGCTCTATTTATTTTGTGTGAGTGTGTGTGAGTTGGATTTTTAACGTGTCTTTTAAGTCATATCGCTACGATGTCTGCAGTGAGGCAGTTTATAATGATGTCTAGCACTGGAGCATCATGTCGCAGACATGTAGCATGATGTCACACCCAGTCACATTATCCTGACACAGGGCCGACCAGTCCTAATACTATCTTCTAAATGCTGAGCGTCAAGCGAGGCAGCTGTTAGTATCATTTTTATAAGTCTTTGGTATGACTCGTCCGAGGATCGAACCCACGACCACCCGCATCCGAGGCGGACGCTCTAACCTCTAAGCCACCGGAGCGGTTTCTATTCAATATGGAGCATCTACATCTATTATTATTCCCATTGGTTGATATTCAGTCGTCTTCAAATAAAAGTCAAATTTTTGACTTGGCATTGAAATGCCTCGTAAATATATAAATATATAAAACCGTATAAACATTGCGGGTTATATTAAGCACTTAAATGGTACAATGCACAATAAGTGATGGAAATTGTTCGGCAATCTATTAGAGGAGATTGTATATTGACATTGAGCATGTGCATGATGCTTGGTGGCTCTTGAAGATTTACTCACAGTAAGAGGTAACTGAAATCCAAAAACTCCGATCATATTACGTTTACATTCTTTTTTTAAAAAAAAATTATTTGCCTATGTACGTGCTTGTGTTTATATTCAAAAGAATGTATAGTATGCAATGTTGTCTAACCTTGTTTTAATTCAGACAAAAAGAGACATGAAGAAATATAAAAATATAACGGAAATATGAAATTGAAATATAACGGAACAAACTGCCTTTAAATTGGAAAAAGATTTTAAACTTTTTTTTCTTTTCAATTCTAAGTAATGTCTAACATCATTTTATTACTCTGACATTTTATTTTGCTCAGCAAATGCCAAATATATCTGAAATTTCAAAAGACTTGTACTTTTCGTGGCCGTTTTCTTGCGATATACTTAATATTCCCTCCTTTCTTACATACGAGTTAGATGTTGACCAAAATCACCTATCGGTTTAACCTGTCAGAGGAATATTCATAGTGTGTGTAGTATGCTTGATAAATAGGTACTACAGTGCAGCAATCATGCGTGCAAAGTATAACACATTTATATCGTTCAAGTAAGCCCTGCTTAGTGCATGCAGATCGCCATAGCTCTGTGTGCGCGCGTATGTGTGAGTTGGATTTTTGACGTAGCTTTAACAATTTTTCAGTCATATCGCTACGATGGCTGCAGTGTGACAGATATCTAACACTGGGGCATCATGCCGCAGACATGCATGTGGCATGATGTCCCACCCTGTTACATTATCCTGACACCAGGTCGACCAGTCCAAACACTAACTTCTTAATGCTGAACGCCAAGCGAGACAGCTGTTAGTACCATTTTTATAAGTCTTTGGTATGACTCGTCCGAGGATCGAACCCACGAACACTCGCATCCGAGGCGGACGCTTTAACCACTAAGCCACCGGAGCGGTTTCTATTCAATATGGAGCATCTACATCTATTATTATTCACATTGGTTGATAATCAGTCGTCTTCAGATTTAAGTCAAATTATGACTTGGAATTGAAATGCCTCGTAAATATGCAAATATATAAAACCGTATAAACATTGCGGGTTATATTAAGCACTTAAATGGTACAATGCACAATAAGTAATGGAAATCGTACGGCAATCTTTTAGAACTGGAGGGAGATTGTATATTGACACTGAGCATGTGCATGTGAAATCCAACAACTCCGATCTAAATTCCTTTACCTTTTTTAAAATAAAATTCATTGCCTATGTACGTGGTTGTGTATATATTCAAAAGAATGTATAATATGCAATGTTTTCTAATTTTGTTTTCACTGAGCCATTAATTAGACAAAAAGAGACATGAAGATGTAATCTCTTGAAATATTACGGAAGACAGTTTTAAACTGCTTTTAAATTAGAGAAAAAAATTTAAACGCTATTTTTTCTCAATTCTAAGTAATGTCTAACATCATTTTATTACTCTGACACTTTATTTTGCCGAGCAAATGCCAAATATATCTGAAATCTCAAATAAGACAAACAGACTTGTACTTTTCGTGTCCGTTTCTTTGCAATATACTTAATATTCCTTCCTTTCTTACATGCGAGTTAGATGTTGACCAGAATCACCTATCGGTTTAACCTGTCAGTATAATATTTATAGTGTGTGTAGTATGCTTGATAAATAGGTACTAAAGTATGATAAATTTATATCATTCAAATAAACCCTGCGTAGTGCATGTAGACAGCCATAGCTGTGCGTGTGTGTGAGTTGGATTTTTAACGTAGCTTTAACAATTTTCCAGTCCTATCGCTATGATGGCTGCAGTGCGACAGATTATAGTGATATCAAACACTGGGGCATCATGCCGCAGACACGTGGCATGAATGTCCCACCATGTCACATTATCCTGACACCAGACCGACCAGTCCTAACACTAACCTTTTAATGCTGAGCGCCAAGCGAGGCAGCTGTTAGTGCCATTTTTGTAAGTCTTTGGTATGACTCGTCCGAGGATCGAACCCACGACCTGCCGCATCCGAGGCGGACGCTCTAACCACTAAGCCACGGGAGCGGTTTCGCCGAGGCTAATTCTCTCTCTCCCTCTTTTCTCTCTCTCTCTCTCTCTCTCTTTCTCTCTCTCTCTCTCTCTCTCTCTCTCTCTCTCTCTCTCTCTCTCTCTATATATATATATATATATATATAAAATTGAAACAATGAATCATAGCATCGTCATGATAGTTATTATTAAGTCCGAATATTACGTAAGAATATATAATAACCTTGACCTTGACTGAAAAAGGTCATTTGATTTGTCTTGCCTAAATTACAAACATAAAGCTAGAAATGTCTATCATAACAGTTGGCGTGGCTGAATGCTTTACAAGCACGAAAATAACATGATACAATTTATTGATCTCCAAGCTGTCTGCTAATATATATTGTTAAACTTAGTATAGGGTTAAAGGGAAATTGAATTATGTGTCACAGAATCCCGCCTGATTGAATCTCGTACACATAAACTTTTATGAGAATATGTACGCATGAAAGATGTTTCCTTAATGTATAGTTGTTATCCTTCTGAAAAGATTTATGTGCCGTGGATAATGTAATAACCTTTGATCCTTTGTGCCTAGCCAGTCATCTTTATCTACAAAAATACAAGATGACATCTGATTATTGACTAAAAATACGGAAAAGGACCAAAACATATCATGTTTGCTATAAAAGAAATACTGTTATCAAGTTCAACGTCTTTCTGTATCTGTTCTAAAACAGCCTGTTGGAAGTTATGATATTGCTCATGCTTTATCCAACCCTTGGCTCCACCTATCGGGTTCTAGTGGTCGCAGATAAGTCAAATGTGCACATATTTTAATCAACTACCAAAATACTTTAATTTTGTAAACATTTTTTATGATAATGCAGTGCACAATTTTGATGCCAGATCTATCTATCTATCTATTTAATAAGGATGTCGTGTACTTTGTCATAAGACATCAGACTGTGATTACTATTGTTTCATATCTAGTTTTAAAGACCAATGCGTTTAACAGAGTAAGTGGGATACGAACATTTCAGCGATCAGTTGGCAAGCTGTACTGTGTTTGCACTGGAATGAACATGTAGTAGGGTTATCATTGTCAGTTTGTTGTAACAAATAGGCATAGGAGGAACAGAGTGATAAAAAACTTTGAGACTATGCAAAAACGAATATTACACTATGGTGCCGAGTAGTTATCGTTTCACCGTTTCAAACATCAGCTTACAAATATATCACTTGAATCTGGTAAATAGAACTTCCACGGATATATAAAAGTTTCACAGGTCACGTGTTTGTAATTGATAGTTTTTTGACGTAAAAAGTATTAAAATTTAGAATTCTATTTTTCCCACCTTTCTTTGCATTTCTTGCTCTCTGAAAGGTTGGGTTATATACGAAGAACAAGCACTTGTAGTTGCAAACTCTTGCAATGATTAACTGAGTATGGCATTTATTTTCATGTTTCTTGAACCTGGTGTCAGCAAATTACATATATTGGACAATAGATGTTCGTTTCTACATTTGTTTCGTCAGTACACATTCAGTTTTTGAATTGTTGATTATTGTTCTATTTGCTTACATATCTATTTAAAGGTATATTTCCGTTAATTGTCTTATAATCACTTGTGATACTTGTCGGGCGAGTCCATGTCGCAACTCTTCCAACTTTGTTCAGTGGGGACAGACCGGTAAATCTTGGTACCGAAGCAATGCTCAGATAATGAGTGTCTTGTGCATCAAAGGATAATAAAAAGAGTTTGGAAAGCAGGTCGACTTTGGCATTAATTTTTAAATAATGTATATGTCTACATGACATGCGATTACTTACGAAGTTGTATAATTGATGTTAAGCGGCTGACCAATCGATTTCTGGAATCAGGTTCGGATAAACCGTGCTAGTTTTGTCAGTCTTGGTGCTCAGATACAACGAGAGGATTAGAATCAAATGAATAGAGTATAAAAGAGTGTGCATAATCAATTACCAATAAGCCATGAGTATGCAATAACGACTATAGACCCTCTCTTGACATTTTCCACTTCAACTCCCAATAGCTTCTCTATGTCTGTAATGACGTCTTGGCCTATTATATTGCAGGCAGCCTCTATACAATTGTCTTTATTTGCTTCTTAAGGTGTGCCAGAAGAACCTTTTTTGGTTTCTAAATTGAATTGTCATTTCAATTGTGTCCTGTTCACTTAAACAGGAGGAAGGAGAACAACATTACTTTATTATACACCATTTTTAATGAGAATATAAAAATCTTTTTCCAAAAGGCTTTTTTCGCCTGTGAGTCAGCTTAAAAATTAAATCTTAGATTTCTCTGAAATATTAATGCGTCTAGCAGGATCTTCATTTATATTCGGGAGAAAATGTATATACGCATCTAATATGTAAGCATATTGGCCTTAATATGTAGAACGCATCACAATTTGCTCATTTCTTCTTTTATTTCAGACTATAAATGCCAAATCCAGTTAAAATGAATCTGTTTTATCTGGACTGACTCCTGCAGTTTGGAATTATATCTTGAATATAGAGTGAAATTGGTTGTAATGGCATGATTGACACCTCTGCATGTATGGCTGCTCAGCGTTGCTGAGGCAAAAATGAGACTTTTCAAACAGTATATAAGAGTTGCACCTTTATCATCTACCAAAGTACAAAACACCTATTCAAATACTACTCAGGTAATCTAATTTGTCCGGATCTAGAATGATCCAGGTTTCATGCAGTTGTTGTATTATAACACAAATAGCTCAAGAATACCTTATTTTATATTCCCCTAAAGTTATTAGTTTTAATGTCCCAACATAGAATCGACATATTATTGAAATGTGATGAGATAGTTTTTAAACTTTCTTCGTGATGGAAACTAATTCATTCCCCGCCGTGGGAATGAATTATTGATCAGAAACAGATGATAGTTTAATTAGTAGGGAAATAGTCTCATAGTAGAAAAGCTATATGAATTAGCTAGAATATAACATACTACAATTCATTAATTGTTCAAAAGGTTTCATAAAGAGTGTGAATAGAAAGCAATAAATAAGCAGACAACCAAACATCATGAGCAAAAGGGTGTTTATGTATTTCACCATCTTGTGCATTACAGTTTCTGAGCTTCATAGATAAACTTTGTCGGATTTGGAATGGCTTTCAATGAAGTTGTCTGCGATCTTGTTTAGAAAAGTACAGTCAATAGAAGATAAACAATTTTTGGATTCATGTAATTTATGGTTTAAAGCAATCATGTTCAGCTTGTTCCAGGCCACCGGCCGAACGACAATATTTAACGGGATGTGATTGATGTAAATGTGAGGGATAAAACCAGGTCGCAGGCAAGAATAAGTTCACTGGACTGTAGATTGCACATACCAGGTTTCCCTAGATATATAGCTGGACATTAAAAAACAAGCAATAAAGGAATACGTTTCATAGATAAGCATAATGTTGATTTGAATAATTATTGAACTTTTAGACTTGAGGAAAACCAGGGAAAATGTAGTAGGCAGTGTGTTCAGGCCTGTACAGTGCACACTTGGCACTCAAGAATATTTCGCTAGTGTTAAATGGGGTGTATATTTGCAACGGTTGTCACTCTGTCCACAGTGATGGAAACTTTCCCTCAATAATGTATAAGGATTCTTGATTTAAACATATTGGAGAACTATCCGGAAGTGAACTCTGTGGTCAATATTCAGAGGACAATTAAGCAGCGGCAAAATGACCAACAGTTAATCCCTAACCTGTTCATTAGATATCGTAGACCTCAAAGTTATAGGCAATCTATCGCAAACAATTAAATCCAAATTTTTAGAAAAACTATGCGTAGTAAACTCCATTACCCAGAACATGTTCCTATATAGCTGCATAATGTTAGATTTTTAACTTAGATTAGCATTCTAAATGTATTGTTCTGAATTTATTATGTTTTTATTTGTCTTCAAAGGGCTGACTGTATATGTTCCTATTTGGAAATATGCCTGAATATTACTGAGTTTAATTTTTCAAATACATTTGTATGCGTGGCCGTCACCGCCCAAATTTACACTAATGAAATGACATATACAATGCAATAATCTAAACTAGAATGTGAACTAATATACTTGTACTTGAAATGACATAGTATGAAACAAAATGATGCGGAGAAACAAAACGAAACGAAGAATTCTAGTTCAAATGTTAGTGATATCATAAAAAATATGTTTCAGTATTACACTTTATTTAATGTGAACTAAAACTAAATACAGCAAATTTGGATACTAGTTTAGAATATAGTTCTCAATGGCGGCGAAATACATCCGACGTTTTTTCTCGAACCATCATGAAATGCTGCAGATATTCTGATTGCCTATGCCCCTGGTGAGATTTTCCATGGCACACTATATAAAGAACAATTATGAATGTAACAAGCCTTACCACAACCCATATTAAGTCAGGGGACAATGGAATAACTGTAAGTTATGTAAAGAATTTACTTCTATCATAAAATCATTTAGAACATGTTCAGAGAGTAGACCAGCTTTATTTGTATGAGCTTGAAAGGTCATGCTGTTAAGACGCTTTCTGTCCAGTTTGAACCAAATTCTATTTTGAAAAGGCAGGTAGACACAGATTAGTCTGGGTCAAGTGACTGATATCTTAGCAAGGCACAGTCGATGCCCAAGGGTCTAGGTTTGTGCAACCCACGAGACCTGAAAGAGAAAAAAACACACACGGCAGCATGGCGACCTTAAAAAAAGTCATTCAAGTGTTACAACGCCCAGACCCTTTTGCCTAACCGTATGTATTTCTTAAATACATCTGATTTTCAGCGGCCTAATTCCCGTATTTGATTGTCACTGAAGCCTTTTCTGAAACTATAGGACTTGAAATGATTGGAGTTAAAGCCACAAAAGCAAAAGGCTGTTCTAAGTTATGTACTAACTTCTACTCTGGTTGCCCATATTCGTTCATAAAAAGCTGTCATGGAGTATTACCACTGAGGATTAGGTATGCTGGTAAATAGGTTATAGGAGATGTCCCAGGATTTTGTTGGGCAGAAACATGCAAAATATATTGTTGTCCCGAGCCGTGTTTGAAGTGTCGAAAAATGATTGTAAGACGCTTGTGGAAAAACGTGACTTGATATAATTATATAAAATTATCATTCTGATGTGCAGTTGATAGCATTGTAATCTCTCCTATTCTGAGAAAGGTATGGAAAGCCAATGTAAACACGGCCAAAAATATGGTACGCCTGAAAAGGCCTGAGATAGTATGCATCATAGAAGCTGTAAGCTTATCAGCGCAATTTTATCAATTGGCAAACGAACATCATGGAATTTACTTTTGTAAATGCTTTGAATGAGTATTCGAATAAGGAAAGTGAAAAAGGTCTCCGACGCCACGTTTGTGCACATATCCAACTGCAGAAAAAAGTGGATATTGAAGATGCTGCATATTTCTTGTTGATTAATTGCGCTATGAAAAGGGCCAAATTGGTTATCGAGACTGGGAGAGAACTCGGTCAAGCGTCTGATGTGACCTCTTTATATAGCGTCCAAGCCCGCTTATATGTGGTTTGAATAGGCTTTATGCAACAAGATAAATACAACACAATAACTCAATACTGATTGAATGCCATGATAAATAGAGTATACTAAACACATTTGAATTGCGTATTTTAGGGCTAATAAATGCGTTCCCTTAAAACAGACTGCCCCTGATGATTTAAATGGGTTTCCTAATTTAATAATATTTTTGTATAAACTTATTAGTACTATTTATGTTATTTGACTATGCCCACTCTCCTACTATTTAAGACATTTGTATTCCCAATAGACCTTAATAGCAAATAAAAAACAAAACCAAAACGAAAGTCCTTTTTGTCTTCAAACTGTAAGCTGTTTTGCCCAGTGACATGTTTGCTTTAGTCGTTGTCCAACAATGCTTGATCCCGTTAAGCTATTTTAGCCATTCCGTAACCAAATGGAAGTGTTTCTCCTTCTTTTGACTTTATAAAATTGTAATCATCACTGGTTAAATCGAGCTCAGATACTTTAATATGGCAATTTCTTTGAGCTGTAGTAAGCACTTCATTTCAAGCAAGTTATAATATATATATATATATATATATATATATATATATATATATATATATATATATATATATATATATATATATATATATATCCTTTTAATATTTTGGAACCAAACAGCTCAGACTTAAAACTACAAGCTGATTTAAAGCAACAGTAAAATTACAGCATGGTTAAAGAGTACTGTTTCGTAGAAATAGATTCAGGGCTGAGCAATCTCATAGCCCGACGTCCCGGGCTAGTCATTTTTGAAGTCAGACAAGTAAAATTTTCCAAGTTGCTAGTTCGAAAGAAGTACTTTTTAAAAACGTCGGGCTAGAACTTATTTTCGTACTTTAATCACTATGTCCACCTTTATTTGACCAATTATGCCCTCCGGGCGTACTGAATACTTAATTATATCCCTCTTTGTGTATACATTTACATCCTGTTACCGCTTGACTGCATATTGGGCTAAGCGACCAATATATCGGCAAATCAAAACACATCAAAAAGAAGAAAGCCAGTATGATCAATTAGCAGTGTTGTAAGCGGTTTTGTTGCAATGAAATTTACTCAGTCTAGATCATAACGAGCGGCTCACTATGATTTTGATCCAGAATAAGTGTAATTAAATTAATGATAGGTACTTTACCGATAATCAGTGTTGCTTTTCTTTATGAACTGATTCAATGACAATAATGATTCCTTAATTTATAATTTATTATACAGACGATTAACTTCCACGTGCGATATGGGTTTTGAAGAGAAACAATTACGCTAATTAATGATATGTTTCAGTTCGTATTTAAAAGAGAAAAGTGATGTTATGATGACTTTGAAGTCTTTGTCAAGCAAACTGATAGTTACTCTGTGGATAAATGAGTTTGATAAATTATTTTCACAAGGAAGGCAATAACGCTTTAAAGCGCTTAGAGCTTCTAAAGATTAGGCGCTACACAAAGTCCTCATTATTATTATTATTAACGGTGATTCGGAGAAAGTAAATTTGTTTGAAAATGGAGGAATAAAACGTAAGACGGATACTGGGTGTGCGGTAGCTATTTCTGAGGATTTAGTTCATTGAACTTAAACAAGACTTCTTTAAGGAATTCCTTAAACCAAAAGAGTTTACAAATCTAATGAACATTTCTACAAATGTACTAGAGCTTGAGGACTTTAAACCAGAGACAGCTATCAACTGCTGGCTTAGTGCTGGTGCAGGTGGCAGAAATACACATGGACATATTTCAAATCCATCAGCTAAAACATATATACATAAACCTGAAGAAGCCAAAAGTATAACAAACAATGTTTTTGAAAAATTAAATCCTTTCAAGAAATAATTATGTTGTATACGTGTTCGTTTTATTTCTTCTATGGATTAAGTACATACGTCTCATCAAATCTCGGCAAGTGATTACCATTTTGGGACCAGCGAAAAGTACGGTAGGACTAGTGAAGAGTAAGGTGGGACTAGTGAAGAGAAAGGTGCGACTAGTGAATTTTCAGAAGCCACTTGTCCGGGACTAGTGATTATTAAAGAAATTTGTTCAGCCCTGAGATGGCACGGATGGAACGATAAATGCAGCTAAATATACAAGAATGTGATTTGACAATGGGTGTCAACAAGGACGAAACAAAAAAAAAAACAAATTTTCAAGTATGGCGGAGACAAAGATCATCCGAAGAGAACAAGACAAATCTGTTGAAAACATAAATATTAGGTTATGTAATTTATGATCTCTGCGGAAACTAAAGTTACATTAGTCTTAACATAGTAGAGATGAACTAAACAAAGCTTTTGGAAATATGTTGTGTATGTACAAAATCATAACAACTATGATAATCTGGTTGCAAATTAGTTTAAACCATTACAACAAGAACATTAACAAACTGTGTAACTGTCATCCATCCAAGAGTATTTAAACGAGATGATGTGGATGGTAAGATATAGTCGACATCAAAAACAACTTGTCCGTTCTTTCTGTAAGCTATATTATCGCTGCACTCGTGATGAATTAAGTGGTTCTTCCAACACATTATAGTAGCAAATAGCATGTTTATTTTTGTATATTTTGTGCTAGAATTTTTTCAACCGGTTCCCAGACTACATTAATAAACACTGACGTTAATTGATACATTAATCATATTTATCAGTTTCCATGTATTCTTGAGGAAAGACCTTTAAATTCCCATTTACTAGCCCAAGAGCTCTTAGGACCCTATCTATTGGTGTCACCACACACCTGTAATCTGAGAGACATCCTATTGCCAAACCAACGCATGTAAGATGGTTTACTCCTTGTACCATAAAAACTCCTGCGCCGGAGTCTCCTCGCTCAAAGAAAACCTCTAACGGGATCAACATGTATCAAATCTTTTATTATGACGGATTTGCCAGGTACGCTTGTCAATGACGGCAGAGTAAGTTGTGCATCTTCTCTCTTCAAAGATGCCGTCCCTATGTCTGACGTTTGAGTATCTGACGTTTGAATCTTCACACAAGTTGTTGTGGTTGATAGGGTACCCTTTCTGAGACCGGTGGAAGCCCCACACTTTATTATTTTCTTAACATGGTCTGCATGTTGAAGATTGGCTTTGAAGGATCCATCCTCATAAACAGGAGGGTTACTGCCAAAACTGCAAAATAGATGCGTGATTTAATATGTGATAATTCATAAATTCATTTTACATTATATTATACTAACAAAGGTTTTCGTTGGAAGTTGCAAATGAATGTTTCGAATGGAACAATCAAATTGTAGATTATAATGCATGTAAATACGATCATGAATTTTGATATTATTTAAATTGACTCAGCAACTTTTGAAATTGTCTGAAAACTCAGCAAATATTACCTTCATCAGAGAGTTGTTTTGGTTCTATCCAAGCAAATTCTTCCTTGGAGGGAGTTCTGTTAGTTATTCTAATAAGGGCAGCATCAACAGCTCCAAATTTTTCCTTCGACACAGGATCCTCCCAGTCTCCACTGAACTGTATATCTTGGATGAACCCACACACTCTATCTTTCTCATTATTTTTGTTAGACATATAGTCTATATTTGATGGTTGCACTACTTCAAGCTTTTTAAGCTGTGAGACATCAGTACGGGTAGATAAATCGCCAAGAACATGAGCGCAAGTTAGAAAGCCAATCATGTCATCGTCGATACGTACGAAAGACCCAAGTGTTCCCTTCAGTGGACAATTTGCTGGGCCAATACTACAACCCATTCTGAGAACCTCACTTACTGCGTCTCCTTTTTGAGGTAAACTTCGTTGTGGACCTGGCTTGAAAGCATAGAAATAGAAATAACCCTCTCGGATATCCACATCAGTTTTTTGGTCACCTACGTCAAGGGAACGAGGGAATTGGCTCTCTGCTGCTAGTATATTCTTTTGTATGTCTGATATTTTTTGGTCTGTTATATCTTTTGACAGGTCCGTTTCTTTCTGGGTGAAGTCTTTTCCAATATTATGATATGGAAGAAAGTAAAACTTCGATTACGTTTGTGAGCGAAAAGTACAGTGTTCACATATAAATGTATAAACCCTTCGACTTACGCATGCGTGGTAATTTTTATGGCAGAAACTTACTATATCTTTGATGAATAAATGATTAATATTGTGATGAAATTTCATCAAATTAAACATTGTAAACAAGCTGTAGCTTTCCAGTCTTGGGTAATACATTATCGCAAGCAATCATAATTGCTTTCTCTGAAAATGAACCAGCCTTACGTTACAATATTTGAAAAGATACGATAGTATTTTTATTGCAATGCTGTTACCTTGCTAAAGGACGCTTCTAAAAATATAAGCATTCCAAATAATTATGCCATGATAGTAACATGAATAAAGCCAATCATTATTTTTTTTTTTTCCTGACTGGGCTTGTATTCAACATTATAAACATTCAAATTGTTTCGGTCTTATTAATTTAATTTTATTATATAATATTACTATTATTAAACTTTACTCAGCTGAATGTTTTCTCGATGCAAAAATCTTTCTATTATACTTCCATTTTCTAGTTTCGAAGAAACGTTTCAGCTTTCCATTTGTTCGTAGAAAGTGCTCCCCGCCAAGTCTGCGAAAGTAAAGAGAGCTCAATAAAAAAGTAGGTTTTACAAAACATTAGTAAAACAGAGGTAAGATATTTGTTCAGATCAAGATTTTAGCATTTGGGAATAAACATTGTTCCTATTGATCGTCAGCAAAAACTGCAAAAGACTCACCTAAACATGGTGCTCTTAACTCTCTCTCTGAAAAAGCATCCTCACTGGGGTCACTCGATTGTTTCGCAGTTATTGACCATGTTAGTTTCGGACATGTTTTTCCTTGCCTTATTTCAGTTTGAATTTGTATTTTTACTAGGATGTGCTGAAGTTGTCCATTCCGCATGGCCTCGTTAAATTTTTGTTTGAAATCAGGGGAAATCTTTCTGAATTGAAAGAATATAGACCCTCTCTTGACATACTCCACTTCAACTCCCAATAGCTTCTCTATGTCTGTAATGACGTCTTGGCCTATTATATCGCATACAGCATCCATACAATTGTCTTTATTCGCTTCTGAAGATGTGCCAGAAGAATCGTTTTGGTTTTTAAACTGAATTGTCATTTCAATTGTGTCCTGTTCACCTAAATAGGAGGAAGGAGAACAACATTACTTTATTATAAACCATTTTTAAGGACAGTATACAAATCTTTTCCAAAAGGATTATTTCCCTGGTGAGTCAGCATGGAAATTAAATTATGGATTTCTCTGAAATAATAACACGTCCAGTAAAGTATTCATTCATATTCAGGAGAAAATGTATATACGCATCTAATATGTAAGCATATTGGTGGTAATATGCAAAGCACATCTCAATGTACTCGTTTGCTTCTCATTTCTTGTTTTATTTCAGACTATAAATACCAACATCAATTTAAAATGAATCTATTTTATCTGGACTGACTCCTGAATTTTAGTATTCTATCATGCATATAGAACGAAATTGGTTGTAATAACATGATTGACGCCTCTCCATATAATGGCTGCTAAACGCCATTAACAGTATTCCATCCCACGTTTTGTCACATACGATTTTCAGAAACACTGCGACATTTATTTTCATCATTTATAGAATTCAGATAAATCGGACTAGAAGTCCCAGATTTCATCAACACCTGTCCTTAGAAGTTTATCTTTAACTCTATCAGGACTATGAAATTTAACACTGGAATATTTTTAGATCATATAAATTTATGTGATGTTAGTAGAATTATCAGGCAAAAGGAATTTATTCGGATTCCAGACTTAACATTTTCGACTGTACAATTTCGATATAAATATAAGTTCTTTGTCTCATAGTAGCTGAGGCAAAAATGAAACTTTTTAAACAGCATATATGAAAATATATGTAGTGAGAACAAATGCGTATTGAGGGCATGCAACTTAAAACACTGTTGCAAAAGACAAACATAAAATAAAATCAAACCTCTAGAATTAATATTTGTATTCGTATAACATATATTGTAGCAAAGAGATGCACATATAAAGCTAACGATGATTTTTAATCTCAGATTCTATTTACTCATTATATCGTTAGACAGTTAAATAGTGTTACGTCTTAATGTTAAGAAACACCGGTTTAAATAAACTAAAAATAATGCAATTTATTATAATCTTCGATGAATCTCCCTTACCTCTTGAAAATGTTATGGCAGCCATATCATTTTCTGTGTTCATGCTGGAAATATCTAGTAGACTTGTATTGTCAGAAATATAACCTAATGGGTTCCCTTCCACGGCCGATACTCTTTTCCACAACAAATTCTTGTGCTGTGATACAAATGATGTTTTTGATCCACCACATTCTATTTGTCGATCGGTGTTATATGCAGATCCTTGCATCGGCTTATTCAACTGCATCTCTTCAGGATTATCCGCTCCGCTTCTATTCTGAGCTTCATCCATACTGGAATATCTTCTTTTGGTGAAGGCTGTGTAACATACAAATTTAAGCTTTTATGTCAGCAATTAGTATTTCATGATTTTGTGCAATATTATTGAATTACATTTTTGATCAGAATATTTCAGCTATTATTATCTCACGATTACAGTTAATTATCCCGGTGCACATTTCTAAAAGATTTGTACACAACTACATTCAATCTTCAATCATAGTACAAGGTCTGACATCTTTGTCTTTAAAGGTTTACAAGGAATTGTGCAGAATTATATATCTGATATTTTTTTGATAATTGTTCCCGAAAATACGTATTAACGGAACTATTTCACATTTGTGTGAGAATTATTGCATGCATTGTTTCAAAATGCGTAACGTTCAAGGCAAATTGTAGCATTGAAACTTTATATTCAGTAGTTATGGACGAATCGTGGCGCCGAGCAGCCGAGTGGTCTAAACCGTTCTCCGTCACGGTTCACTGCCATCTCACCTCTGTCTGCGTGTGTTCGAGGGGGTCGGTGGTTCTTTCAGGGTTTTACAGGGTTCTTCCCCCACCATTAATACTGGCCGCCATGTATAGCCTATCTTCTGCTGAAAAATGGCGTTAAACCCTATATCAACAATATGGGCGAATCATGTGGAATCGACTGTTTTGTATCTTCTACGGATATCCAAGCTGGATGGAGCATCCCGATTTCGGTGAAAGTTTGTCTTGTCATGGAGTGAAATCGTGAAGCGCGCTTGTATGAAATATTAAATAGTTATCTTGGCTAACAATTATTATACTATATGATTCTATGTGACTGTGAAATAATCACGTGAGATAAGTCTGACGTTACCATATAGCTGTTTTCCTAATGTTATATTTTCATAGTTTAATAACAATGTATTATGGAAACTATGGATAATCAAATATAAACCTATATTTGAGATCCGTATTTTTTCAAACTATAACTCATCGTTGTTAACTTTCGTACCAAACGTTGTCTGAAATTTACGGGAGAATAAGTAATTGTAGTAGGACATACTTTTCTAGTACAAGTAACAAGATTTAAATTTTCTCTTAATTTATTTAGAGTAAGTTTTGATTAAATTATATTGAAAGTAATATTCTATTAAATTATATTGAGACTAAATCTATTTATTTCGGTATTATAATTATATACTATTTGATACAGATTTCGCCCCTTATGAACAAGTACAAACCGTCTTATACATACATTTCCACTGTATCATAAAATCGGTACACAAACAAACTACATGTAAAGTACCGCATTGCGGAAACCTAAAAATTCCTAAGCTATTACTAATCGCGCTGATGTTCTAGAATTGACTGTCTAACGACGTACATAGGCCTAGACGATGATCTGTAAGAGACTACGAAGCCTCACTTTGAGATTCTGGCCAACGTAAAGAGCTAGGCGCGTGCCATATTTGGCTTTGTCTTAAGAAACCGATATATAAAGCCCAAGCCATGGGCTGACACTAGTTTTGCTAGCCAGAAAACTAAGTAGCTTCTGTCTTTGCAGGCAAGATAACCGTCTATGTACAATTTTTCATAGTATAAGACTTTTTAGTGTTAAGATGTTCATCTAACATCAGTATGTTAAACATTCGATTATTTTAATATTTCTTTGCTATTCTTTAATATAATATATTGGAAAATTTAATTGTTTGAAGAACACATATTTGCTTATAATTATATTATTGATTATAGTAAAAGCAACGTTCACTACCAACTTCATAATCAGTAATAGTTGATTTTGAAAATAAAATACTCTTTAAGTAAGTTATAAGTTTAATATGTTGACATTTTAGAATAAATTCAGTAACATATATTTCAATTACGATATTGGTTTGAAACATTGAATTTTAGATTATTTTGCTATTGTGAATTTATTCGATATTTAGTTATCTGTATTACATTCTAAACGACATATATTATACAATGTATGATGTTGGTAAGTGAAAGAATATCGTAGTTTTATATGTATTTCTTATATCCGCAATTTAAGCTTCTTGTAGTTGATATTGGAATGTAAGTTTATATGTTGAGTATTTCAATAAAGTTTTGCTAGCCAGAAAAATCAAGTAGCTTCTGTCTTTGCAGTCGATCTCGAGTACCTTCAATTCCCTAGATGTAGCCACATCTTCATCATCAAGTGACACCTATTTCAAGAGAACTGAACTTCCCTCCTTTTCTCTCTCTCGCGCTCTCCGTTGGGTTTTGGAAACAGATTGACTTAGTTTATGAGGCAAAATCACCCGTAAAAATTGTAGTCCACGAATCATTACAAAATTTGCACTTGCGTGATTGTGCTTGTCTTTATATCAATTATGCCTACTCAGTTAACACCATTAATATGATACAAAGTGTATATGAAGGTTGCAGGAAAACAATGTGGTCCACGAATAGAATGAATATCAATAATACTAATTACGTTATAATTTCAGAATGTTAAATCTCAACATATGGATATGTGTTGTATTTTGCACTAAATTCATGGTACAAGACTACACATTTATATCGAAGAAAGGTGTAGCCATGATTTCCCAATAGGACTTTCATACACTTACGTTCAAGATGTAGTATTGAATTAAGAAAATTGAGCGCCGCTTCCAGAACAATAAGCCTCGATTCATAAAAGCGAGAATGAGTACCAAAAAAAGAGAGTATCGAGTAGGCATTGCATTAAAAATGACGTGAAATAAAACCATATTTCCATGATTGTGACCAAACCTTTATTGTAAAATGCAAAATACACGAGTACACCGGTAACAATTTTCTTCACTTTGAATGCCTTTTTGTATTCTCTGCAGTGTATCACTAACAAAAGTCCTCAACTATGTCCTTCTTGGTTTTATTTTTTTTGTGTGAAATATATTGCAATTATTTTAAATATAATTCAATTTGAACGAGATCACTCAAGTAAGTTTTCCAGAACACCTGGCTGCATTGTCATTCTAAATCATAACAAACAGACTGAACAAAAGACAATTACCCTTGTTACGGCTTTATTCTGTATTGTTTTGCAAGTATCTACTATAAAACAGAGAAATAATGGTAACATAATTACATTGAATAATCAAGCTGTCATTTAGTTTGGTTGTGAGTGGGTCTGAAAAGAAATCTACATGGATATAAAAATTGAATTTGGTATGTAATCGAAGATGCATGTATTGTAAATTAGGAGCGCAAGATCTAAGGCTGAGACAAGAGAGAAAACAAAAGTCACTAGCTTGTTTCAGAATCATTTTGTTTTAAGAGATGGAAGATCGTTTTAATATTACTTGACAATGAGGTCAGGATTCGTAAAATAATTCTCTCTTCTGAAATAGAGTGATATTTTAAATAGGTGCCAATAGCACTAAACATCGATTGCTTCTCTAATTCCTATTTTATTAAAATCATTGGCATATATATTGCGTAAAGACGGGTTGAAACTAGTCAACTAATATTTACGTTTTCCTAAGCCAAGTCGTATTAATTATGTTTTGTTCTCTATTTTTTATTTGTTTGTTGTACAACAATATAATTATTCAATAAAGGGTTTCGTTTAAACATTTTGAATAGCTACGCTAAAGTTAAAAATTAACTGTTTATGTTAATGTGTGAACTGGTATGAATTTTCTTTGTGTAAATCATAAAGAAACTTTTGATGCAAAACGAACATGAGACAAAAACTCAACTCACCGTTTCTTTACTGCTGGCTCCGAACACAGACCAGTACATGTGTAGAGTGATATTGTACAAAAACTACAGTCCCGTTTTCTTTAAATGCATCGCCCCATCTGTCCAGTTGCTAATGGCAGTTATGCTTTAAACATTGATATTTGTACCCGACGTACCAATACCCTATGAGCCCTCGTAAATATCAGGACTGAAGAAATACCATTTTGTTACACGAAACGAAAGCACACACACACACACAACACACACATATGTGTATATATATATATATATATATATATATATATATATATATATATATATATATATATATATATATATATATATATATATATATATATATATATATATATATATATAATTATATTTATCTTGGAAATTCCATTTCATTAAAGTAATTATTGTTCGGATATTTTGTGGAATTTATGTTTTGTTATATAACTAATATTAGTTTGAACTAGTGTATCTAACACATGTAAAATTGAAATTTTTTCACCAAAATATCGATTGCTTTTATTACAGAGTTTACGATTAGTGCATTCAATACAAATAAACTAGGGAGGCCCTGTAGAAGAACATAGACTAAAATATTTCGAGAGGACAAAAATTGATAAATGCATGCATTTTTATTCTGTGCCTATATCATTTTTGCGTTTTTTTTTTTTGCTTTCTATTTGATAACATTATATTGCATTATTAGCTATGAACTAAATATTATGTGTATACATCCCGATATAGTCTTTGTTGTTAACCAGTATTTTACTGGATGGATATATAAGCTATCGACGTAAATTATTTCAATCTTGTTTTACTGATACAGAACACAAATTCATCTGGAACATAACATTTCAAGATATCAATAAAGCATTTAGCATTATATGTATCGTTAGGAGGCTATGCACTGTATCCTATCCCGTATCTTCTTCAAACGGTAGCATACATGTTTTCGTTAAATATAAAACAGTAAACGTTGTGAATTATCTTCTAAGAATCTTATTTAATCCACCAATATATAGCTTTCTATGTTACGAACTCAAATTTCTCATCAGTTAAGACTTATCTAGTTCATGCGAACAAAGTTAATTACATTTCACAAGATGACAGTAGAATGGGGTCACTTGGATAATACTTGTTTGGCATGGCTGAGTTGACGCAGTTGATTTACTAGGCAAAGTTTGCCAGGCCATCTGGCGGGTGCGGTGTCTCTTCTACGAACTTCAAAAAGGTGTCTAAACGAAATGGCATGCATGTTGTTAGTTTGTCTGTTAAACGGCGATATAGATACAACGTTGCCTCCAGTAGCTTACCTAATATCGGGTCGCTGGCCATCTCATTGAGAACATCGAAGGACAGATGAAACACCTAATACGTATTGCACATCCTATGCTCAAAAACTATTACTGTGTCTACCTGGTTTTGAGTGATATTTTTACCTGTGCCGATGGAAATGTCTCAATTTCTACAACAACAAAAAAAATGTTCACATCTTACGGTCGTGGTGAGTGAAACAGAATAGTTTTGCGAGGTTCAAGCGTGACTAGTTGATGTGGTTCTCGACTAT
This sequence comes from Sinohyriopsis cumingii, assembly GCA_028554795.2. NCBI lineage: Eukaryota > Metazoa > Mollusca > Bivalvia > Unionida > Unionidae > Sinohyriopsis > Sinohyriopsis cumingii. Next base: position 146,047,537 of record CM068827.1, read on the forward strand.
GCCGCAGAAAGTTTTGCTTGGTCTCTAATAGGTCTACCTGGCTGATGACATGCATGCACCGACTGCAGCCGTGCATCTTATAGCAATGGCCGTTATCCCTGATTACCATTTTATAGTGGCTTAGGGTGACTTCACTTTATCCTTAGTCCAATAGAAGTAGATCCTCGGGGTGTGGCTTAACATTCTCAGTGGAACAATTGTTGTCATAGACGTTTCCCCCGACAAAATTCCCGGGTTAACGGGTTAGAACGTGCTGACATCAATCACTTTGACTGGGAAATAAATCCCATCCAACCTGTGCTGGCCTGGGCTCTGATTTTCAGTGCATTTGACATTGTTGTTACACTAGGCCGGATCAAAAGCCATACAACATGTCTAATTCATAGTCCCTATTAAGGGAGCACAATTATGTCACCGTAAGCACCGTGTAGATCCTGAACGAATAATTTTTTACTTGCGTGAGGCCACCTCAGCGTGGGTACATATTGTGGGTATCGCCAACGCCCACCTGGCAATTTTAGTACGGCTCTATCAACAGTACTTTTCTGATCCCAAGGCATGGATCTCTTATACACCCTGCCCACAGAACTCTTAACTATCTAGTTTCAGTAACGTACATGTGTTGTTTCTTCCACCGACCATATTATGTGCGTTCAACTGAGGCACGCTAGACATCTTAGAGGTTGTGGCCAAGATTGATTCTAGCCGTCGAAAGGTTTCTACTTGTGTCTTTATTTCTAGGACAGGGAATTTTTGAGGTTATTTTCACCTATCTTAAAATACAGTTTTCAGCTATTCTCAAGATCTTTCAATGCAGTATGCCCCCGAATGAACATAAGAACAAAATCAAAAGTCACTGAAAGAATGGAAAATGCAATTGAAGGTGAGAGAGAGAGAGAGAGACAAAGAGATGGAGCGTTGTAAAGTGATAAAATGAGTGAATATTTAAAGTTTATGTGTTCATGAAATTTTATCTTTTCAATATATCTTTACTTTCAATAAATTTTAAGAAATAATCGTCGCAATTATGGGTACAAGTTATACTATAATTTATAATAAAAAATGATATATATATATATAGAGAGTTTTTAGTATTGAGTTTCCTGAGTAGCAAACCAAAGAGAACGTAACTTTTATGAAGAAATATTTTATTTGACCAGCTATAATAACACTGTTTGAAAATTTGCAATGTTCTTAAAATTTTTAATACCAACATATTTGTGGGTAGAGGGTATACATAGTTCCTTATCTTATTTTCCTAATGTTGACTTGGGCATATTTCCCAATTATTGTACTTATGCGTTTCACAAGCACAAATAGATTTCTTTCTTCATTGTTTTCAGAAGGGAGCACATATGTTATACCATGAAGTAAAAGAACGCTGAAGCAACATTTTGGCATGTTTACCCAATCGTGTTGCCACAGATTAAAAGAAAACATCGACTATTAAGGCAAAGCTGCTGCAACGTTATATTCTGAACCGTGAAAATGGAAAGGAAACTAGCAATTAGATTAACTGGAAACCGAAGTTTCTACATTTTATTGTTATTAATGGTGAATAACCTTACCTTTATACCATCTCTACTGCATATATATATATATATATATATATATATATATATATATATATATATATATATATATATATATATATATATATATATATATATATATATATATATGTATATATATATATGTGTGTGTGTGTGTGTGTGTGTGTGTGCTTGTGTGTGTGTGTGTGTGTTTGTGTGGCCTGGTAAGGCTGCTAAGTGTACCAATAAACATATATAAATATAGAAAGAATGCAATTATCGGTGGTTTTGCAGGTGAAATGAGATTGTTTGAATACAATTGCAATACAGTAGACTCAAATTGTACAATATAATACCTTTACTTTGTCGTTTTTAATAATCTATCTGAAAACTATATTCCAACACAAATGACTAAAATATACATCCCTTTGAGTGCATCTTTGTGTATAGTATACGTTGGACATTTGTTGTTATGGATGCAATTGTTTCTGCTAGCTATATATTCTTAGCATTAAATGCCTATGTCTTTTCATGTGTGTATATTTACTTGCACAGATCAGCTTTGCTTTAAGCAATGTACTTGAGCGTTGCTGTCGTGAATATGGTGTACATTACAGAGATTTTGTCATTTTTTCTGAACGTTTTCAAATTTGAATTTTAGAAAAGTATATATTGACATTATTATGATGGCAAGTTTAATATTAACATAATTCTTGATGTTACTCTTTATTGTGATGAGACCGTACAGATAATGATTCTTTAGTCTAGGCAGTTTCTGATAATTTTGAATTATTTAGATGTATAATGCAACCAACAGGATAAAAATGTTCGCAAGCAGTGTCCTACACTAGAAAGGGCATACATCCAAACAGAATAATATACAACACTCCAGCCTTCGTAAAGATCAGCTTTGCTATGTGCTTTGTAAATGTACGATTTATGTATATAATGCAGAACTGCATAATATGTAGCTGACAGGCCCGTACTATGAAGAACGATTATTCTTTTAATCAATGAAATATGTGTGGTAGATTGTGTTTTTGTTATTGTACACAGTGCTTAATTAAACCTATTTATGCTTTGTCCTATATAGTGTATAAGCATACCACTGTTACAATGATATTCAGTGTATGAAGAGGAAAGAAAACGCTGACATAAATAAATTCACATATACATACAGAGGCAAGTAAATGCTCGAAAATACCTGTTGTAATCAGGCACACTGCATTCACAGCGTGCCTCTGTTCATAACTTCGGGATTAAATTTATTCAAATTGCACTGTCGTTTACTGGAAATAAACCAAATAATAATAATAATAATAATAATAATAATAATAATAATAATCTAATGTAGCCTGCTACTAACATCTTTGGATATAAACATATTTGGAAATGATTGTGTAACAATCAATGTTGTCTAAGATAAATGTAGCCATGTTATTTTTTGTTTTCCTGCTTCCTCTGTGTTTGCACAATTAGCATAAAATAATACTGATAACAATTATTTTTTTAAAAACTGCATATTTCTGGGTTCAATGATGATTCTCGTTCACGAAACAGCGCCATAATACTAGAACTTATATTTTAGTTACCTCCCAATTATATCATTATGGGCTTTATATGTTTTTAACAAATCTAGTGATATAATTTATTTTATCCTTCATATTTGAATCATACAGTATTTAGCTTGCTTGGCCTTGATGCCAAAATAAAAATGAAGATAATATTAAGATGACATCTTACATATGATTATGTGAGTGTTTTACCTGTTTAGAACTATAGCCAATATTTCTTGTCGTCATGTCTCAGTAAATTGGTTTAAATCATCAGGATTATATATAACTTTGATAAGGTGCAAAAGACGGTTCGAATTAATTACCTTCGGAGCTAGTTTATGATATATATTAAAATAAGCCTGTTTTGTGACACAGTCAACTGTTAATTAAACCAGGCGAGCAATATCAGGGCCTCTTGGACCTCAGTTAAAAGTTACGTCACTGATGTGGACACAAATTATGTTATCTATAAAACCATATAAAGCATATGCTTTTCTGTAGTGTTGTTGTTGTTGTGGGGTTAAACGCCATTTTTCAACACACGATAGTCTATACATGGCGGCCAGTATTGATAGTGGAGGAGGAACCCGGGAAAACCCCGGCTTTCTGTAGTGTATGTATCAGTTAATAATACATTTCTACCTAATAACGGACTGTATACTTTCGTTACACTGAGGAGCAAATTGGAAACGTGTGCAATGTTTCGTGATGAAACAGCTTTTGTGTTGCTTAGCAAATAAGACTGTTATATGAAAATTAGGTAACATAGCTTATGGGCAAAGAAGAAGCATATGTTTAAACTGTCACAACTCAAGGTGCTTGCAAATTACTGACAGTGTGTGTGTCCAAGTTGTGACCAATATTGTCTTACCAGAAACAAGAGTCACATATTTGTATAGAAAATAAATGATGTTGTATTGGTGGGGAAGTGATCGAGCGGTACCTTCATATTGTATTTAGAGGTCGACTACAAACGCGACGAATTTTACTTCCAAAAACGTAACGGACTATTGTGTCGCGTTCGTCGTTTTTTACTTAAATGTCATCATGAGAATATGATTAACATTTTAACTTTTATGGCGCAAATCGAACTTGCCATCAATGTATTCATGAAGAATATTATATAACTGTCGGAATTGTTGCACGATTCCTGGGGGACGTGAAAATATTTTTCCTATCTCCCATACTCGGTTTGACTTTCTTTCTTGGGTTGTTAACCCCACGACATCGCGAGAAAATAAAGGATGTATAGTTAAATAAACTGTTATTAAAACACTTCATCCACTGCTCGCAATTTCTCAGGATACAATCATTAATATATTTCAAGACAATTTTCGGAGCAATGGAACGCAATATCCACAAGTCACATTTACTTAAAGCTGAAAGCATTTACATGAAAGTGAAGAATGAACACTTTTAAGATGTTATGAGTTATCTGGCTATCGCTTTGAGTAGAATGCCTAAATAAGTGGAAATTACAGAAATGGATACAGATAGTTTCTATGCTATTTCGATACAGAAGCAATTGACTAGACGAGTTTGGAATACACAATAGTATTCATCCATCTGTAACCATGTAATTTGAGGAATCTATTTAAATTAAGTTGTCGTATTCGGATTCATACTTACCGTTATAGTCCATTTTAATGTTGCCTGGCAAATAGTGTTAATTATGTTATGTATTGAGCCTGCCATTTATTGGTACACATTTTATTAAGCTGAGTCTTCAGTGCACGACTGCGATGCCCCATTTATGGAAATGAACTTATTTTTATTTTTCATTTTTACTTTCACCATGTTCTATTTATATTACATTGAATTTGATGTTTTCCTAATCAGATGTTCTAGTTATTTTCATGTTTCTCGCAAGTCAGTTTTTACTTGCCTTCAAGTTGCATTCGGTTTATTGTTTACTTATATGTGTTAAATTCAAAGACGCATATGTATACGATAACATCATGTTGGTTTTAAATGGAGTTTCAGGTATGGGAAACTGCATCATTAGTTGGGAAATGCAGTTTTGAGTTCACACACAAACCAATATAGTGCGACAACGCAACTATCATCCAGTGTTAATGAATTATAGTTGGCTATATCATAACTCCATTAGAAGCCAACCGCTTTGACAAATATATTTATGAAAGAATTTATGTATGTGGCTAATGTTTGAATTAAATTCACAGACCGTTGGTGTGAACGAAAATCACATATCGCTTAGACCGCTCTTGCGCTAGAATGCATCATACCGATTGGACAAAAAGATGTCATATATTGTTTCTAATTTTCCAAATAATCTTCGGAGCATCTTGATATATTCACCGGGTTGGGGATAACGCTAGAAAAAGCACGACGGACTCTTAGCTAACAATGCAATACAAATACAGGATAGTCAATATATGAGATTGTGCTAAAACATTTTAAATTGCTTACGTTGCCCAAACCAGCCAACGGAAACACTTTAATGATTAGTAAAGATAGGGACGATATTATAAAAAATGAAGATTTTACAAATATTATAATTTAATTTAAAAAATCTTATATAAAGTTTGTGTGTAATTTGTGTGATTTGGATTTTAACGTAGCTTTTAGCAACTTTTCAGTCATCGCTACGATGTCTGCAGTGTGACAGATTATAGTCTAGCATTGAGGCATCATGCCGCAGACATGTAGCATGATGTCCCACCCAGCCACATTATCCTGACAGCAGGCTGACCAGTCATAACAGTAACCTCTTAATGCTGAGCGCAAGGCGAGGCAGCTGCTAGTACCTATTTTGTAAGTCTTTGATATGACTCGGGCGGGGATCGAACCCATGACCTCCCGCATCCGAGGCGGACCCTCTAACCACTTGGCCACCAGACCGGTCGATATATAGTTTAAGAAACGCCACAATGAAATTATGTTTATCACAGACGATGGTTTTACTTTAGATAAAATGAAAAGATATGCTGATTGTATCCCTAAATTATAGCTGTATTCTCATCCTTTGTCTACATTCCTAATCGTTAATTGAAGGGAGCAGACATTAAACGTTTTGTTTGTTGTTGTAGTATTGAAAATGCTAAACTTGGCTAGTGGTGGATTTTGGATGGGTAAATTTATGAGGAAATTAACATTCACTACATCAAATACCTTTCCAATCGAAAATATTCGAGTCAAGACAAAATACTAAACTATAGCCCAATATCACACTTTTGTTCGGTATCTTTCACAAAGTGGATCTCCTGGTACAGTTCTGGTCGCCAGAAAAATGGCTTCATACTGGACTGGGCCTTTTTCTCGTTTTACCTAATAAAGGATAGATTGAGATTTAGCGTAAGGACGTGGATATGATGATTTATTCATTTTTAGAAATGTAAAGTTCATTGTTTACGTGTGTGAGAATTTATGCTAGACATCCACTATTGTATAGGTATAAATTGCAAGTTTACCGGCAACAAATGTTTCCAGTTTTATTGATTAGTGCTTTCAGACATGTGCATATCTTGATAGTAAACTTAGCATAAGTTGTTTCCTTTCAATGATGAAACAAAAGTATCAAACAAGTTAATGTGACACCTATGCAATAAGCTGAGTACATTTGTTATAGCGCATGATTATGTAACTAAATACAAGATCTTTTGGGAGAAAACAAAAGAAGTGTCAGCAATATTTACGCAGTTTGCATGCATTAAATAATAGGACGTCAGTAACAGCGAACATAAGCATATTGTAAGAAATGCAAATCTTGGTTCTAGCGGCGTAGATTGTGATATCTTTTCTTTTTCTGAGGGACCCCGGATGGTGAATCTCATTTATATCAGTGGGTTCGATTTTTCACACAGTGAATGTGGATAGGCCGGAAAGATTGGCAATAGCTTCTTCAAGGATCTTTTGTACATACCGAAATTGTCCCCGATTCTACCTCCACTAAATGCACTGGCCGCCATTCTTAGCCGATCATGAGTTGAATGATGGCGTCAGATCAACAGCATCAAAGCAAACCATGCAGAGTATGGGCAGCCATACTATTTTTAAAAAGGGAATTTCTTATTTACACACACACACACACGTATACACATATATATTAATTTTTTTTTTCTGTATCTGTAGCAACATTGAGGGATAACTGGGATGTTTCGTTCCTTATTATTCAATTTTGTGTTCTCCAGATTACTATTTATCTCCAAGACGGTGGTCCTAGTTGAGTGCCCTAAATATTCTGAATTGAATCGTCATACACAATATTTTGATAAGCATACAAACCGGTTGTCTTTTCATACCTCTTCCTAAATCTCAATATTGAAAATATGGTTTTTCATGATTAAACACGGAACTTTGTAATCGCCGTAAAGACGCGATATGCGCCCTAGCAAATTAAAAGCAATGAAGAAATATGGAATTGTGTTTGGACACCATTGTCTCCATCCAGTAAATAAACCTTTTCTATCAGATTTCAGTTCATTCTTTGTATATCCACGTGAAAATTATCCTCAGAATACTTTCTACGTTAGACTATCTTTTAAATCTTATTTCATATTGTAACTCATTGCAGTGAAATTAGTATACACTATTTAGAAATATGAAGTTTTGAACCATACAGTAAAGCATACATTGATAAGCAAACTACTTTATCATTGTAGGAACTGTAACTTAAGTGAAAGGATTACTTGTATACTGGAATTTAAAATAGCAAGCAGAATAATTGACTCTATCTCTCGCTCTATTTCTCTCTCTCTCTCTCACTCTCGAAAATGGAAAGAAAAAACGTTTCTTTTTTTAGACTTTAACTTTGCTTTATAACAATAAAAATGTTATTCTTTATTCTATGTCAGCTTTAAAGAATACTTACTGTTAAAAACATTACTGTGACTATACTGAAGTACTCATCCTATCATTTGGTTTCTTTATGAGTGCACCTGAAAAGAGTTGAGAATGGATATATAAATTTATATGTGTATGAACACAAAGATATGTACATTAGCTTGGAAGAGTGATGATGGATAATGAATCAAAAGAGAGAATAGTTAGTCATCTATGGATAACACAAGTCTGGTTTAAATAAAATATGTGGATTAGCTGGTTCATAATAACTTGCTCCATAAGAACGGAAAAACCATTATATTTCCTTATCAGTAAAGTCAGGATCCGTAAAAGAATTCATTATTGTGAACAGGTCTACAATTTTAATCACGTACTAAAGGCTCTCTTATATCCTTCGCTTTATCAAAACTGTTCAATGATAGGTAAATTGTGATAAATTTTAATTATCGTATTCTGGGAACTAATTGGTTTGGTCATTTTTAAAGAATCATCATAAACGTCACTTGAGTCATTTCAAATGAAACCTAACGGAAATGTTTCCCCTATACAATGGCTTACGATGCCTGCTAATCCTATGAATTCATTGTTTTTACCGCTTTCATATGGGAATATACCAATGTACCTAATTCGTAGTTATTTAGTGCTCCTTTTATGTGCAAATATGGCAATCCACTAGTTTGTGTTAATTTAAAATACCATATCATATAACCGTGCCCAAAATGTATTTTGATCCTTATCGATAATAACTGATCCTGTTAATGATTATCAACTGAACTGTGTTGAAATTAGTTAAAACATATCGACAATTAACACAATAAAACAGCAGTTGCTGTTGTTGTTGTTGTTGTGGGGTTTAACGCCATTTTTCAGCACGATAGGCTATACATGGCGGCCAGTATTAATGGTGGAGGAAGAACCCGGAAAACCCCGGAAAGAACCACCGACCCACGAGAAGCTACTGGCAAGCTTTCTCACATGCCTACATTGGCTGAATCTTAGACTCGAACCGCCGCAGACAGAGGTGAGATGGCAGTGATCCGTAACGAAGAGCGCTTTAGACCACTCGGCCACTCGGGGCCCCAAAACAGCAGTTGCAGCGAATAAGTAAAACGTAGAGAACAAAAACAGATGTAGGTAATTGAAACATACAAATAAGAACTACATATGATGACCAAACGTTTTATTTCTATAAATATTAATAGGGTTTCAGGCTGCAACAATAGCTTCACTCAAATCTGCAGTATCACTGTCTCCATCCCTATATCCCTCACCTACATTTCCTTCTACTTCACCGATATCTCCTTCAGCTCCACCTAAGTCTCCTTCCGTGCCGTACTGTATACTCCAGTGAATTAAGGATTTACTGAACAACCTGAAAAACTGGTTACTTAGGATGGCAGTTTATGTTTCTACCTGGGATCATAGGAGCAGCTCTTAGTGTCATACTTAAAGTGGCTGCAGAGGGAGTAGATCTTATCGCCTGAAATCGTGTCGTCGTTATTATCATAGCAATATTTACTGTAATCGCGATTTACTCTGCATGGGTAACGTCAAAGAGACAAAGAACCACAAGGAGAAAGAAAAAGTCAGCGGAGATAGGACGGATATTTTTTTCTTTTTTTGTTATAAGTTTTGGACTTTTCTGCACTGACCTCTTTGGTTAAGCGATCAGTAAATCTGCAGAACGTTTATCAAAGGTGGAGACACTGCAATCACTGTTTTCCTTTCTTTATTTATGCCGATATAGGCTTTTGATGAATCAGTTCGGTCCTGTAACTCTCTCTCTCTCTCTCTCTCTCTCTCTCTCTTTCTTATATATATCACAGCGAAGTTTCCTCATGTGTGGGATAAAGCTCCTCTAGTAAGCGAGAATAATCGAATATAACATCATCTGAATGTGGTGAGCTCATTAATAAATCCTGGGAGACGCAGCAAGCTGCAAGACCATTGTCTCTAATGGCAGAACATAGATCCGTTCCAGATTTTTGTTACGATTTTCCCTAGACAGAAAAAAGACATCCGTCCTGTCTTTGCTGCTTCCGCTGATCGTCGTTTATACTTACCCGAGATACAAAGTCAGGTCTGATTGCTTAACAACGCAGTTCTTCGTCGGATCAATTATCGACTCTCTAAGTGTATTATGTCGTGGATAAATCCTTCAAAATCACGATGTTGTATGACTGGGCAGAAAATTACCAAAACAGATGGCTAGGAAACTACATGGATGGATGTAGTAGTACTCGGAAAAGGATGCGGGTAGTTAGCATAAGGAGTTACCACGAATCAGCTTTGCATTATGGCGAATCGTATCGTAGAATCGTAGTTATATCCTAAATTGATGGAGAGATTAATGTCTTTTTTCCAAAAGCAATTCAATTCTGCTCTTTCTGCGCCACTACAGCGTGCGGTATACACCAGTATGATCTTACTACAATGCCAAATAACATGACTAGAACTGCTCTGAGATATCTTGTGTTTTACACCGTCTTGAGCATACAGATCGAGACGAAAAGGATTTTACCAGTTATGTATCCCGATTCCAACTGGATTGAGCATAATTGTTATTATGACTCCTTGGCATATAATCGCATATGTAATTTGTACGGTCTTAACTCTACCAAAGTCGACAAGATAATCAATCGAGGAGAAAACGGCGGTCTCACACACGGAAGAAGAGAACATGGTCCTGAATATGATATGACCTGGAATCCTTCCGATAAGATAGTCAACAGTCGAGGAAAAGAACCAAATACGTATATATTCGTTCATTACAAGCAACCGGAGACCAAAACAGCTCTGATTGGTTTTGTTTACTTCATGCAGACCAACAGCAGGGACATCAATCGAGCAGGTGTAGTGGCAATCACCCAGAGTCTGTATAATCACGTGTATGCCATGATATGCTCCTAACGTCAGCAAAGTTACTGGAGTCTCTGTTTTAGATTCGAACCCATCAGAAAGAGCTTAATTTGTAAATCTGGTTAATGTTGCTGGTTACAAAAGGCCAAACAACACATTCTCACAAACACGCCAGGAAGAATTTGCCAACTTGGTGCGGCAATTCAATCTGAAGCTCGATTTTAAATTTGCAGACCATCTTCCTCAGATCCCTTATAATATGGGAATTACTTAAACAGCAGAAGAGTACCATCAGAAAAAATATCACCACCACGGAAAAGACGCCACCCCCCTCGGTACCAAAAGAAGATCTCGCCGTCAATAAGACCTCTGGCTTACATATAGCACAGCTCAGGGCTGCAAGTATCATCATAGGAGCATTAGTAGCTATACCGATGTCATTTTATCCCTCAGATACGTCACGTGGTGATCATCATACAATCATCATCCTCAACCTGGTGTTGAATGATAAGGTATCGGGGTCCACTATCCCGGTGAACAAACCCGTCGATAATCGAGAACAGTATTATGTAATTTCGGTGCACAAGTTATCCTACGTAGGGTGGTATAATGGCCCTGCATGATCGCCCTTAGACTACACCTTAGGAAGGAACTCCATCAGCTATCGTTTAGAATCATGGTACTACAACGTGGAGACTCTCACAGCCAAGATCGCACGTTTTATGACATGTTTTATCAGTGTGTGTCCTCACAGGATATACTTTTCTGCCTGGACTCATCCCGAGGACGTTTGGATTTATCACGCGTATTACAGTAACGATGTCTTCCGATACTTCACTGAAGTTTATCAATTATCCAACAATCCACATCAAAATCGATCAGGTAAACCCGCAGTATAACCAAGTCAATGGTAAATATTCCAAGTGTGTCGGCGCCATCGATGTGACGAAGGAACTGTTAGGGGATAGACACGCGGTAGATATTGAAATAAATACACATCATTCACTGATGAATCGCATGATCCATGAACTCACGATATGATTTTATGACGATGATGGCAATGATATCACGCTAGATTTAACCAAGTTAGTCTTTGCAGTCCAGAATGCAATTCATCTATGTAGTAGTGGAGATAAGTCCAAAAATGCTAAGAAACAGAAGAAATGTCTGACTTACATCCACTACAGAGTTAAATCTATCCACGATAAGATAAGATAAGATATACAAATGTATATCACTGATCCAGAAACAATGAGTGGTGACTTCATTATGGGAAATCATACAATCCTTTCGTTAGCGACACCGGTGTTTGCCAGCGATGTCGCCAGTACGAATTATGTGGACGCAGAATAACTAAATACTCGCTCAAGACCATACTTGCTATAGAGTGCAGCAATTCCAAGCATAAATGGATCAGATTTGTATCTCTCCAGATTATGCCGCTAGGACCTACACAATCAGGTTTGATCCTTCCTTTTATTATAAGGTAGCCTCATGACCGATTTCGCTCACTTTTTCCCCTGTCGACACTGTATTATTTAGCTGACCCACAGGAAAATTCATCGATGTGGTGAAGATGCACCAGGTATGGCTGGAGCGAGCAGGCGGAAAATGGTTTACTTATGCCAGTTATTATGTCACGTTAACGTGGCCACAGTTGGCTGTATTTACTAGAGGTCCTAGTTTTCTGCTGTGGAGGTCCTGGGTCCCTCAGACGGCGTGGACTAGAAACTATCAAATCGATTGCATGGAATTGACCAGATTTCAATATATTTTGCTACATATACAACCAAGTCGTCCAGATGTCAAGGAAAGAGCTTAACGTCCACTGTTGCTCTCGACCTACAGATCATTGAGAATCAGCCATTCATCTTGGAAAATAGAGTTTGACGAAACGAAGATATTCTTGCTGAAGAATACCATCAATGCTCAACCGTCTGCAGGAGGAGATGTGATCAGCATTCAGTCCCAGAGACAGGAGATGCAGGAGATAAAACTACAATGACTAATAATATCAATCGAAGAGTCGTGAAGCATACTTTATCAGGCTAAGATGAAGGAGGTCGAGTATAGGATTACGGCCATCGATGGTGATATTGCTTCAGAAACATACAAGATCAAGAAGGTAGAGGAATTTACGCTGAACAGAGAAGGTAAGATCAGAGAGGTCGAAGGAAATGTATCTCAAATAGAAGAATTGGAAAAGAAGATATCCACGTTGAAAAAATGCTTAGCAGATCCTCATAAGTCAATATATTGGAGATGATCTCTGAGAACTCAGAAAGATCAAAGAAAATCAGGGAACAAGAATAAAGACGATGGAAGACGCTATTGCGAAAATAAGAACTAATATAACACAAATCGTCTCTCTCACGGCCACCGTTAAGAATGGAACGATCTTCTCACTAAGACCATAGGTGAATCAGAAATAGCGGTGGTCATATGATCTAATCCCTACTTTTCTCTGGAACAAATTGCCGCTAAAAATCTGCATTATAAGAGAACAGGGCAGTATATAGAAGACAATAGATCCTGGTTACCATGTCATTTTGGGAACGACATTTGAGCCCGTAGCCAAAAACTTCTTGAAAAATTCTTTGGATGCTGAAATACTCGTTGATGATTTTTTTTGTATTCAGGACATACCAGAATTTCGATAAAATCCAGACTGATACTCGATCATCGATGGTAACGTAGTCATACTGGAGTTTAAGTGTCCCTACCGTCAGAGTAACTGCAAATTTCACGATCACTATTTGCCTCAAATATATTTAGGATAAAAAATTTCATCTGCAGTAGCAGACTACGGTGTTCTAGTAGACATCGTCTTTAGGAAACGTTCCATGCCTCAATTTGATATTCGACAAGAAGATGCACTATTTTGGTTTCGGAAGGTATAAACAGAAACCGGTTGCTGCAGGTATAAACTTGTTAAATGTGGATTATGAACAAAATGAGAAAGACTGCGTGGAGTGGATATATTCGGGTAAAATCCTCAGCGAGGTTGAGGTGCTAAATATCATAGTAGGTACAACGTCATAGACTCACAATCTTGTACAGGGATAGAGTTCCATTTCATGAAGAAATTGAGCTCTTCAGGGTCATCAGTAAGAAACACATAGCAGTTCTTCTTTTCAAATTTCTGTCTATGAGCTCACACGATATCGAGTAAATTCTATAGTGAGATATCATCGATGAAGACATAGAAAAGTGTTAATGAAAACTGAAGGAGATGGACACTTCTTCTTTTGATATAGTGTCTGTAACTGCCGGTGTTTCCTCGCTATCTCTAGTTCTTTTTTTCTTTTCTACTACTTTTTTTTTCTTTGTTTTCTCCAGATCCTATTGTATTTGTCCCTCAGGGTGGAAATAAGTCCAACAATGCAAAGAAAAAAACCCAGTTCTATCCAATTTCCATGTCTTCATTATAGTACAAGGACAGCTATTGATGACTAGGGGGCCGATTATAGTAATGTCAGTTCGCTTGTTTGATGCTTCTATATCGGGAGGAGTATGACAGAGGTCCTCATGCGCTTAGCCAAACATAGCATCATTGTCCTCAAACAGCTACTTTATCATATTACCAGACAAGTTCACAGTGGCCGATATAGCGATATATCTTCCAATTAACCTCGGTCCGATATAAATTTTAATTATAGCCCCATTTACATATTATTTAATTCCTTCCTCTCCAAATATATAGTTATATATTTAGACAGGAATTAATTATATAAGAGAGAGAGAGAGAGAGAGAGAGAGAGAGAGAGAGAGAGAGATTAGGATATATCATGAATGTATGAACTATCACCTATATACCAGTTCATTCTTTTGATAAAGTTTAACGCTTTATATGTCACTCTTACTCTATCTCTCTTCCAATTATCCTAATTACATTTGTTTATACTTAGAAAATACAATTAAATTAATCATTACATGCATTATATAACAGTACTTAAAATTGTATAAGAATATATTCAGTAGCACCTATTTCCATTGATGTTGCAGCTGGCGTCATCTACGGCAGATTAGTTTGATTGACAAATGTACATCGAAACAAGTCAAACATGCGGATGACAAACGTGAAGATCGGCTTATATATATATATATATATATATATATATATATATATATATATATATATATATATATAAAGTGGTATATTAAGGTTCGCCTGCAAAATTTCTTCATTAGTATGAATCACTGCGCACCATGACCGACCTGTATTAAAGAGGTTAGCGTATACCACAACTGTGTCAGAGTTGAATTACAGACATTTGCCAGACGCATCATTTCCGGAATAGACATAATTGTGAAGTGGCCTTGAGGATGGGGTAGGGGGACTGGATCGCGTGTGCGCGAGGCGGAACCTACAACAGTTGTGAAGGCATACCAAGCTCCTCGTATGACATAACTTAAAATTCTATTTTGTTAACAGGCAATGTAAAATAACAGATCCTCATACGCCAGGTCGTATAATTACATCTGGTCATCTGGAAATGTAAACAAGAAACACGTCCAAGAGTCAACAGCATTGGATGTATGTAACAGGTTAAAAAGTCGCTATGATAAGACTAACAATAATCCTTAGAACTGATTATGCAACAATATTTGACAACATTGGAAAAGCTTATTTTATGTATTTGCATACATAGTACTAATTAGCTGCCCCTATTCTACTGGAGCTACCCACTTTCTTAATGGAAAGAATGTCTTCCTTACCAACAAACATCTAACCCAAATTAGACAATATAAGGTGACTTCAACTACTCCCATCATGCCCCGCCACACAAGGTCAAACCTAATGACCTACATCTAAATATGATATATATATCAAACAAACACCACGTAGCGCTATAAAATGATCTTAAATCGAGGATCAATAACGCGGCAATACAATTACTATGAATGGGAGGTTAACAAATATGGCCAAACACCAAACTGTAAGATCGGTGGCACAAGGCGGAAACTAAAATAGTAATTACATAAAATTCTTAGGCAAACCACAATAAACTTACACAGTAGACCCACTCAGCCCGCTTTCTCTCTCGCTACAAAATAGCACACACAATGTATTATACATTATGCAAAGACAACAGTTTAAGACCGTCAAACTAACATGGATGGTGTAGGGTTGAACTGCGCTACTACTGCCTCCTCGCTTGTAGCGAAGACACGTGACAATTACGCGATGAGAGTGACTTTCAGTCTTCTCCATTTTACTAACTGTAAATCCCACCTTTTGGGAATAAACTTGTCGCGCATGCCAGTGCGACTTAATTTTAAGAACGTATTAGATCGGTTGATAGATTGGCGAGCACACCGCCCTGATTCTAAAGGGCGAAGAGATAGCGAACGTAATGATGCTAAGGGTGGCACAATACCTCATAGAAGAAGTCTTTGCTTAAGATATTAAGGAGGAATAAGTAGAGGCTGCAAAAAAGAGTCTGATCTATTGCCAAATATTTTTGTTTGTATGTTTGTGTTTGTTGTGTTTTTTTTTGTTCCTCGAAAAAGTCCTTTCCCTTCTCTAGCGTGTGTTCGTATGTAAAGGTATAGTAGTGTGCCTGTAAACACTTCCTACTTTTTGTGTGCTAGTGTGTGTGAGTAGCATGTTTGGTGAATTGAAAAGTTTTTCTTTTGAAAAATGAGTACTTAATATGTAAATAGTATAGTTTGGTCATTTTTAATATTGTGCTTGTACTTTAAAAATGTGGAGTTTCTTTTTGGTCTACGCTATATCGATTTTTCCATGTTAGAGATTTTGTATGTGATGTGTACTGTAGCTTCTGTGATGGTGTTGTCCTTTACCTCCTTGCTTTTGGCATATGAAACGGTGCGTTCTCCAGTCTGTCTACCCATCGTTAACTAGTTAACACATACAAAATGAATTGATCACAGAAGACCGTGGAACATCAAAACATGTTCGTCTCCTGGACAAACTAGCCATATAGATGGTGGCCAAAGTTGCTGCCATAAAAGAGGATTAAGACAATCGGAACGAGGAGAAAACAAGGAAAACCCTTTTCATGTGACCCATTCGCCCAGTAAAGTCTGTGTTGAGGGACCCAAACAAACAGTTCATAATAACACAGACAGAGGATTGGGTTTTGGAGCTGAAGCAACAACCGCAAACATGGGAACCTCAGCGACCATAGCTGCACGTAAAAGTCCATCACCGATGTCTGATTGTATAATCTTCAAAGTTACTATAACAGAGGATTGGGGCTCTGAAGCCACACAAGCCCAATTTTCACACCACAGCATCACGATTTCATGGAAGCACTATTGGAACAGAAGGTGCTTGGTGCACAAACGGCGATTTCCAGAGCCAACAGATCTCTGAAAAAGAGAGACCGATCAATCTGCCCAAGATTTTTGTTTGTGTATGTATGTGTTTTTGTTCTGTCGCTTGTGTGTCTCTCTATTTTTCCCTTACGATCCTAGATCCTTTTCTAGTGCGCGTGTGTGTGTGTCGTTGTGTAAAAGTTTAGATGCGTGCCAACATACCCTTTCTAATCTTGCTAGTGTGATAGTGTGTTTAGTATTTTATGACTGTATTTGTTTTCGGTTTTTTAATGTCTTCCTTTGTCACATGTGTATTTGTTTGGTAGGTTTAGATTTGTATATGTTTTTCTTTGTCTTTCAAAATTTCTGTCTTCTTCAATATTTGTTGGTATGAAGTATAATGCGTTTGTAATTGTGTCTTTGTGTGTAATAGTGTGTTTGTATGTAAAAAGTGAAGAGAGTTTCTAACAGATCTGAGCGATAATATTTACTTCGGGGTGATTAGATTTGTATTTGATATGTATTTCATGTAAGGGATACTTTCTTTAACGTACGTGCTTCGGGCATATAAAGCTACGCACTCACCAGTCGTACCTTCAGTGTCAACCCGACTCTATAATAAGATGGCCGAAAGGTTGCTAGATGTAGCAGACATCCTCTGGATATCGAGCAGCTACTAAAGCTGCCCTTCAAACTGTGAATAGCCTGATCAACGATGTCATGGATGAGGACAAGGAGAAGACGATAACCCTATTAAATAAGGAGAGTAAAGAAAACGAAGATGAGAAAGAACAAGCAGACGATGGAAAGAAGCTGAATTTCCTGCAAAACCTGAGAAAATGGTGGAAGGCCTGAAGGGTAAGAAGAAAGAAAAAGAAACGTACAAAGACCCATTTCAGGGAAATCATTTGATTCGAAAAGAAATACTATTTGAATTTTGCCTTTTTGTCTTTGCGTTGTATATGTATTGCCTCTTTTTGTTTGCATATCTGTGTCTGTACAGTTTGCATCTGGACTGGTCTAATAAGCGAATACATATGGTAAGACGTATCCAGAATGTGTGTGGCCATTAACATTATTTGTCAAAGAATACTTCAGGTACGTTTCATAAGAATTGTTTGACCATTATTTTGCAACGGAATCAATTATCTAGAATTATTAGACCGAAAAGCCGAATCAGCTCCTCATTATCAAAACGTATGCGACGAAAGGGGAGAGAGGTCCCTACATGTAACCCCATTAAGTTCTATTTTTATGTGAAAATTGCGATATATGATAGTCTTAACTCCATGAACCCTCTGGACCCTATAAACCCCATTTGCCATTACCATGTTAAAGTCCTATTGACACCTAAGTATAATTCTCATGTTAAATTCCCATATATGACATTTCATTGCCATCCACATATCTTAGAAAAGTGCCATATAATAAACCTATCACAAACATTAGGTGCTGTGTATGTTACGGTGCATTATCACTAGTAGACCTGATGGAGAAATTAGCATTAGGGTTATAACATTTATCGTTCTAAAGTTTATTATTATTGTGAGCATTACCTCGCTTTTAATGCAAGTGTTATGTGTTATGACCTAGAAGAAACATTTAGTAAATTTTAGCAAGATGATATTTACGCATTTAATAAATACTGTTATGAAACAAATTCGCCATATATTAATGTTATTTTTCCCAACACAATTGATGAATAATCGTCTAGGAAACATTTTCATTTTTGTCTGTGGTGTATTTAGCTCATCCACCTTTGTCATTCAAGAATTCGTTTTCGAAAAATGACCTCTTTTTAAACGACAACGGAGCTATGAGGATTCACTTTGAACCTGATAAAGAATATAGCGTAATGCATTGACCAAGACTTTTTTTTGAAGTTATAACGACGATCTAGTGATGACGTCTTTTAACGCTAGTAGTGTGATCAGAGAAGGGGATGTTGATGGCAAGACGGTAGTTCATCACTAAAAAACTCTTCACGATCTCGATGCTCGGGAATACACTTTCTGTATTCCGCTCTGAAATATATAATAAGATACAAAGTACCATATATATTATCAAAATAATGTATAGTTGTTGAATATGGCAGTGCTTATACGTATTAAACTTACCGTTTAAAATAAATATTAGCAGGACATAAATGGGACTTGAAAGCTTATATAATTGAAATTATACAAATAATACATTTGTACAGATCAGAACCATCAATAACGTGTCTATTTTGTCCAAGAATGCTGGGAACTCAACCATATTGGTCTTAGACATTTTTCTTTAGTGCAAGAAACATGAGAATATCCTCTGAATGCACCTCTAAATGTCAAAGAACAGGACGAAGGGATTAAAACAAGATTATCCATTATTACACTTTGCTGCAGGTTAAAGTTTCTTTTCTCACAAAATGGCACTTGTTTCAACTATGATATTTGTGTTAACCAGGTACTTACTGCTAATCAAAGCATACCTGGCCTCTTTTCTGAGTGTCGTAAAATGTATACTACTACTACTACTACTACTAATAATAATAATAATAATAATAATTGTTTAATAACCAGTCACTGTTTGAAATAGATGCCAGCCTGACGCCCTTAATCATCTATAACCAGTTCAGGCAAATCTCATAGTATAAGTGATTTGACTACTGGGGTTCGAAAAAGTGTTATTTTATTTCCCAAACAAAACCTTGGTATATTCCGCCAACAGGTCGGGTATATTTGTAGGTCCTTCACCTTTAATAACGGTCATCTACTTACTCGTATTGCAAGATATATACATAGTGCACAAAGCGAAACATGTAACCTATGAATGGAGAACACTATTTTGGCTCTCCGTATTTTGTTGAAATGTAAAGCTTTCTGTAATAATTCACACGGTTTCAAGACACTGAGTCAATGTCCAATTCTAAAAAGACTTTATCATTCCAAAATGAATAATTCAATCTGAATAATGACGTTTAAAAGAAAACAATATCCTATATGCATTGTGCTTCACTAACGATTGAACAAAACCACTTAAAAAGTTCTGAGAGATAACAACCATTTTACTCGAATATTTGATGGCATGGTTCCAAATTACGTTCTGTAGGGGAGCACTTTAAATAATACAATTTGTTTTATAAAGATCAACTTTACAGTATGGACGGTATTATATTCGACCAGTTTTTGTTTGAAACTAATAAGCATAAAACAATTGACCACATTCTAAGGAGATGATATGTTACATTCCGGATTTGGAACCTATTTTTCTTGTGTTAAGCTGTAACCAAAGGTCGTTTAAATTGTTTTGATAGCTGAAAAGTATTTCATGCAATACATGTCAAGTGACAAAGACGTGCAACCATTGTTCCACATTTTTCTATGTAAGGGAGAATCACTTTAAACCGTAGTTTTAACTTTGTTTTACTAGTTCAATAAACGATTGACACAAGTAATACTGTATTACATTCGATGAGTTTTATGTTGTTTGAAACTGTATTAAGCTATATAGGAAACTAAGGACCGCATTTAAAAGATAAGATATCTGAAATGTAGAAGAATAATAATATTGGCATAATCAGAAATGGGATCTATAAATAGTTGATATACGCTTATTTTATACAGTCACTCCCCTGGAAAGGTTATGATAGGTGATTTCACTTTAATACCACGAAATACTGCCTGAAGTATATTAAAAACTTCTTGCTCTATCTGAATGGCAAAGAGCAATACCCATCAAGTAATATGTTTTTCCCTGTATTAATTCCACAATTCGACTGCTTACCTTCTCAAAGTCAGTTGTACAACTTCGGACAGCAACAACAACAAAAAACATATATTGTAGCCCTATAAAGCGTTGAAAACTTAGTGCCGTGATAGCCCGGCTCCCTTTGTTTTTCCCGCTCGTTTTATTATTCTTAAATGCAAGCGGTCTTGGCAGACGGTTTTACCGTTAACCCTAGAATAAATTTAACAAGTTATATTATGACAGCGTTTTGGAGAACAATGCATTGAATAAGGTTATTTTCGTGCTTTCAGACTTTACATCATTCAGCCGCTCCTACTGATATGTTAAAATAATTCTCTCTGTCTCTCTCTGTCTCTGTCTCTGTCTCTCTCTCTCTCTCTCTCTCGTTTAAACGCTCACCTTTCCGGACTACTGCCATCTCATCTCTGTCTATGTGTGTTTCGGGTCTCAGTCTCGGCTATGGTAGGTACGTGGGAAAGGCTGCCATTATCTTCTCGTGGGTCGGTGGTTCTTCTCTGGGCTTTCCAGGGTTCATCCTCCACCAGTCATACTGGCCGCCATGTATAGCTTATATTGTGCTGCAAAATTGCCTTAATGCCCAAAACTATACCAGCAACAACATACTTTCTAACCCATTGGACCCTGTGAGCAGGGGGACTGATAGGGCCGAAACTATCCACTGTCCTATCTGGTGATCTATGAGCCACCATGCATAGCCCGCCCTTCCCAGTCTGTGAAGTATCCCTTATATGCCCTCCTTATTTGCTGCAGACTAGTTGCTACCGAAGCTTTGAAGCCAATCAACCCAAGGAACGATCGAATTTGTTTCTTATTTTCGTTACTAGTAGCATCCCTTTTCTCTAATATTCTATCAGTGTTGGGTTTGAACTACTGGATCTACTTTTTAGATTGTCAAATTATACTACTTTTATTAGGTCCATCTGTAATACTATCGTTGCAGGATTTGATATTTAGTATTCATGAGCTGTGGTCTAAGGTTGACATTGCCCAGGGTGGGAGTTGGAGACAAGCGCCCCAATCCTCCAGAAATGCCCCATACGGCTTGCATCTCTGATTGCCTCTATCAACTAAAATCTAGCTCCTGGCCTTCGCGAGTAGCTTAGATCTGAAGTCCGGCAGACCACGTTTTCCACTAAATGGAGAAGGGGTGAAGGCGGGCCACTGGCGCCTTAAAAACAGTTGCTTCGAGAAGATGGGACTCGTAAATCTTGGATGGTAGCTCATCTAGGAGAAGGAAAACTCCCATTCCAAACCTATGCTGCCTTTTGGCTATACCCATTCATGGGAAAAGCTAAGGGAATAAAACCCCGACAGAAAATCCGAAGACGGAATCCCTAAGGCGGTCTGACATTGACTTCAACTTATTTCCGGCAACTCCTGCAACGCCGTTGGTGCCAAGCTGTATCGGCATTCGTCGTTCCCTTGGATCCGCTGAATGGACAACAGCTGATTCTCCATACCAAACTGCCCAGGCTTCAAAACTCCACTGGAGAGGACGTTCCAGCATCTTCGTACGGCGTCGGAACAACACGAGATGTAGCAGTTTACTGGTTCTAAGTCAAAGCTCGATTGGTGTAGAGCTCGGCGCCAGGGGTTACTTCTGACGGTGGGAGAGATCACCGGGTCTAACAGTAACGCTTCATAATCATATTTTGTTAGTGGACATATTGCTAGATGTAGACTATTGAATGTACATATACAGTGATGGTTTATATGCGTCAAGTTATGGATCACTTCGGTGGTCTGCACGATTAGAACGTCTGCCTCGGATGCGGGAGGTCGCGGGTTTGAACCCCAGCCGAATCATGTCAAAGACTTATTTTAAAACAAAATGTTAGTAGCGTCTGCCTCGCTTGGCAATAAACATTAGTGTTAGGATTGGTCGGCCTAGTGTCAGGATACTGTGACTGGTTGGAACATGATGCCACAGGTCTGCGGCATGATGCCCCGATGCTAGACATCATTATAAACTGCTACAATGAAGAGATCACAGCGACAAGATTCAAATCGTTAATGCTACGTTATTAATCCAAAAACACACAAAGACGCACATGTCCTGTAAATAAATCGCAAATCATTACCATAATGAAGGGCCGTGTTGTATGACATGACCTAATCTTCTAATCTATCCATTATATACAAAGGTAGACACCTAGCTTGCATGTAAATCGACTCCATTACACCGTCGAATCTAGGTCTATGCAGGTTGTTGGGAGTAATGATTAGAACAAACAATTTAAATCCTGATTTGCAAGTGCCGACTATTGTTTATGGTGTTCGCAGTTGGACTTGACTTATACAAGAGCACATGCAGTAAGAACAATCTAATGAAAAGCGAAGGTACAGTGGCTGCTTCTATTCATTTTAGAACGTGTGCTTTATTCTATTATTTATGTCATTAAAAATAAATTACACCGCATTTCAAGATATATCCAGTGTTTGTTTGTTTTTCCTACTGAAGTTTTTATGAGACAATTATGACCGAAATGGAAACGGTGCCACACCTATAAATCACTTTTTATAGATCTTTTGTTTGACTATAAAGTTGAACATGTGGTAGTGTTTTAAGTAAGTTATATACCTTGTTTCTAAAACGTATTTCTTTAATACGTGGAAAACGTGGACTGGACACGGATCATTTAGTGTCGCTTCATGCCGCATTGCATGGCCAATGAACCTGTAGTCGTTTTATTCAAGTACAATTTCATTTGTCTGTTTTCATACTTTCGTTTTCGTCACAGGTGTGAACACAAACATATACTAAGTACACTATGTGCGGATTAGTTATCTTATAGCAAATTTACTAAACGCTCAAAAAATAGAAATAAACACGTTCAAATTTAATCAATTCAGTGTACGAGCCCCGCATTTTAATTTTGATGTACTTTATTATTGGAAGCTGCAAAATATTGTTACAAATATTGCGTATGAAAAGTCAGTTATTATTCAACTATTACTATTTCACTTTGAAACTATGGCCTTTATTAGCATGAAACAGAAAGATTGTTACAATACTACACACATACAGCTCGGCTGTTGTTACATATATATTCAATTTATAATATCATCAATTGACTGACAGCTAGTAATGGGTAGATGTAGCTTTAAAATTGTTTAGTTTCTATCAGATGCAATGTCTTTTTGTAATTTAATTCATTATCATACGAGAAACGAGATACAGGGCAATACAATATATTAATGCTTAGATTATTAGCTACTCGTAGCAATGAGTTAAACGTAAGAGTATATCAATGATTGTGAACTAATAGTGATATTTTCATAAATAGCTACAATCCATATATCCCATAATGTTGTTGCAATCTTTTTAGTTTATATCTTACAATTGCAGCTTGTAAAATAAGGGCAAACTAAGATAAATTTTCTCGCAACAGATTTAAAATGTTTTTGAAAATCTACACTTTTCGTTGTGATATTTTCTTCAAGAAATGGATTGATGGTATTTTACGAAAGACATGATACTATTGGCGTTAATTTCCAAACACAGTCATTAACAATCCTTTGTTTGTCATCACTAACGCTTAGACATTAGTATGTATTACCTTATCATGTAAATATATTTGGTTAATAAAGTGATTTGTAACATATAGATCATTGCCAGTCGAATGCGTAGTGTATCCTTTTAAGATATTCAGCGACATTTCACATAAGAATATTTCTTAAAAGTATGGTGCTATCTACTTGAAAGTATGTTAAGCTAGGCAAATATGAATTCATAGGGAAAAAAATTAAATGTTGGGGGAACGGCACAAGTTTACAAATTATGACCAAGGAGCCACATTTCTGTGGTAGGGATGGTCAAGACAGACTCTAGTATTACTGTATATATCAATATTTACATTTACATATTTGTATTTATTATCCTATCATGTATGTGCATCGAAGTTGATAAAAAGAGCTATTTATATCTAACGTTGCTACATGCGTATAATTGTGTTTTCCAGTTTTTAACACCGGTGCAGGGTAAATCTATCTTGCCTCACAAGTGACCTTTATCCTGCCTCATGGATTATTTTGACCTTATGATGTTACCATGGTGTCCATGGTGTTCATAAGTAAGTAAAAGCTTCCCAATTTTCATCATCACTAGAGCATTACTTCATAATACTCATGGTAATCTTTAATTTGTGGCCGTTGTACTAAAAGGAACAGTTGGTGAAGTTATGTTGTCAACAACCAGGCCATTTCTCACTGATCGACCTGACTCCAGATAAGGCTGCTTTCGACCATTTCGAATAAAAACAACAAAAACAAGCCCGCTTTTGTAAATGTCACGTATAGGAATTCGTTTTCGCATTATGTTTTGTTTCGTAAATATATTCAAGAGCCAAGGCGATTCGACGATTGTCTCATGCTTTTGTCAGTTCATACGCTGTATTACCATCACCGTAGCAATTTCAACCATTGTTTGCTGAAAAATAAAATATGTTTGAACATAATATGAAGTGTACACAGACTTTTTCATAGTAAATATAACATTTTACTCTATATTTAGTGTAAATAAAGTTTCAATAAGTGTGCTGCTGCACTTTGAAAGTTTCTGAAGACTTCACATTATGCAATTTGTCTTCCGAACCACATCTTTTATTTAGAGATGTGATATAAAATAATCATTATTCTTCATTGTAGTATATGAAATGTCCACCTCTGAGATCAAGATACGAGGCACAGCCAGTCGGACAAAAACTGTACCCCTGGGGTGGGGTTTTCCTATACTGCACCGATGCATATGAAGAAGTCTAGTAATCATGTGTATTACATATACAATATCGACCAAATAGGCGCTGTACATTATCAGTAGTTTCAACTACATTTCATAGAGGAACAATTCTTAAAGTGTAGTGCAAGTGACATGAAATTATGAATAGTTGGACATACATAAAGCAATACTGCAAAAGGGGAAATACGCATCAATGTAGTCTAAAATGGGGTAACAGTCATTCCCAATAATTGTGTTACTAAGCGATGTCAAAATTCATTCAGTGCGTAGAACATTGCATAATGTAGCATTTGACAAAATAACTATGAAAGGAAACGTTTATTGCAAAAGGGAGCGTAACATAGGCATTTTCTATGGAAATTACGTTCTACACGCATCTAGTCAAAAGTGTGTTGAGGATGCATAAAACATCTTGCCAGAGAATCCACAAATGTTTCTAAAAATAGCAAACAAAACAAACCTTGTGACTCTATGGTGTGATCGAAGCTGATAAGAATAAATCCCCTGGCACTCTTAGTTACATATTTCTTTATCGTCTTGTCCTGCTCACTAAGTGCATATATGGTTATAGTGTGTGATTTTACAAGATGACAAATTATGGTCCACTAGCCAAGTTCTCACTGGTTAGTATTAGGCCACACGGACAAAGTCATTTGCATATGTAAAGGTATTTGTATTGTCTTGCTCAGTAGGCCAATACTAGTTCACATCGATTATCACAAAAGTTAGACTTATGATTTAGGAGTTATTATAAATTTATATAAAACAAAATATTTAAAAGTATCATAAAATTACGCCATTAAACCACAGCCTAAGGCTCACACAAATGTGTGTTTCAAAATATAAAACTGCTATGTATATCGGAAGACCATCCCATTCAAATCCTAATGTTTAAGTCTCTATCTGGAACTGTACATCAGGAATCGCTAAATAGTGATCACGTTCGGATGCATGTATATTCGGACGAACAGGATAATAGTCACACCCTTACTGCAAAAAGCACGGATACAGCAAGCGTGACCGTGCAAGATGTTATATAGATATACAAAATCCATCTTATCCATCTATTCCTGCAGTAACTACTCGAATAATTGGATAGAAAACCGAAGAATATATATATATAAAATTAACTTTCTTTGGCCCCTCTGTCATTCTAGATCCCTGGTGACTCAGTGGTCTACGGCGCTCGCATTTACAGATCACCGAAACATATCCCCTCTGTCCATAGTAGTTTTAGTCTCGCTTCGACCAACGTGGGTACGTGACACAGCTTAACAGTAGCTTCCAGTGGATGTGTGGCTCTTCTCATGACCATTCTTATGTTTTCTCATCTAATAGATAGTTTCTCTTTATGAACTTTTACCTTATTACGTTTCAATGTATGTTGCCTACCAATCCCTGCCATCATTTGCATATATCCTTATTTTGACAATTATAGCATTTCCTAGACTGTTACCCCTGCAGACTCCTTGATGTAAGTTGGGCCCTAATAAGCCCTTCCGCAAAATTGTAAGAGCTGGAAAATGGAGGCAGGCACCGATCTGACTCAGTGGTTAGATTGCTGGACTCTAGACTGATCGGGAGCAGGTTCTAATTTTGACATGTATACAGACAACGACGAGTCCAAGACTCTGAGCCTTTCCAGTTGAATGTCTCCGGGGTTATTAAAATCTGATAAAATGCATGATTGCGTATATGGGATTATGTTTATTATTACTACCTGCTGTCTAAAATGGGCTCCATTACTAAATTTAAAGAAATATTTACATGATTTATATTGAAAGATTTTTTAACATCTAACAGAAAGCATCCTAGTAAGAAAGCTATGAATGCTTTTACAATTAATGCCTGTCTGCTATCAGTTATGTCAGTATGTGATAACATTAGATCAGTTTTGTAGAAACGTTTCCTTTGTGATTCTCAGTCAGGACAAATTCCATGAATATTGAATGTGACGGGAGTTAAGTTATTAAAATACTGTATTTGGCTATAATCCAGATGTCAGCAATCTACACTCACTATTTTCAAAGTCCAGCTTTGGTTTGGTGTTGTTTTACGGCACAGCAACACATAAATGTTATATCGTGCCAAAGCAGTTGGAGTAGAGTGCCTTACCCGTAGACTATAACCGCCGACTCGAGCTGCTTCAACGTTTTCTAATACGAACAAGTACCCTTATGGTTTGTGAGTCCAGCACGTTAGCCATTTAGTCCGCTCGACTTTCCTGTTACTAATTAATACTAAGATCTGTGTTACGTTGCCTTTGCCTGTTTTACCGTAGTTTAACCCATATTTGTTGACTTTAATAAAATATATTTTTCACATTTCGTATATATTATTTAATCTCCCAGATGTATCATTTTGTCATCAGCAGTACAATTTTATTTCACCACAACCAGAAATTAGTCACATTTGTTTGTATACAAAAAATATTGTTGTGTATGTGCTCGTGGAAAATTGTTTTATGCGTAAGCAGACGTCATTATGAAAAACTGATTTCGTTAGGCTTGATTAATTATCTTGTTGTATGTTCTCTGTAAATTAGTAATGATATGATATCATGACAAAAATATGTTCAAGTAATAAATTAATAAAAATACAAGTCAATCTAAATCGAGCATCATCAAGATTAGCACACGACTATATAACATACCACATTTCATCTGGATATAAAGATAATAACCATAACACTTCATTAACCCGTCTTTCGATTATAAGTATATTTAGTGTATTGAAGATTTTGATCCGTTCTCAATCTATCAGAGGAAAGCTTCAGTCGGACAAAAGAGCCTAAGCTCTAAGTTTGAGAATCAATAACATATAGCGAAATAAATATTATAAATAACTGAAAGGGAACTTGTATTGCGAGATGGCAAATACGTGCATACAACTTGAGTAAAAGATACAAAAAGGATTTGATCGTATTTTAATATATGCAGGACACACGCCAAAAACGTAGACGCATGGATTGATCGAAAATTGATATATTTTGTTTTCCAAACGAGAGCGATGGCGAATAATTCTCACTTATTATATAAGTAATGAGAGAGAGAGAGAGAGAGAGAGAGAGAGACGAAGCAGGCAAAACATCCGTAAATTATCACCTTGATAACAAAGTGTTGAAGTGACATTCACATGTATCATCCACTGATTTGTCATTCGTTCCAGTTACCAGTTATCATTGCAGGTGATTATTTGATACAATCAATAGGTTTCTACTTACACAGCAATGTTCTCGAGCAAGTTCACTTTCAATTGCACCTGGTGCACAAAGACATGCATTGTATCTAGATCAAAGTGAGACAGAATGTGAAAGTTTATTTTTACATTATCAAGTTGGTTCAAGTATATGCAATAAAGGGAAGATTTAATATGAATATTGTAAACATTAACACTTAATGTTTTGTCTTTCCCTTATCTGAAGCACTTTATATGATTTTTCAGTCATTGTGTGATATCTGCCTACATGTAATATTAAATAAAAATTCATATCAAAACACCAATTTTCATTTTGACATATTATTCGACATCTTATTTTTGCTCACGAACAACCCCTAGTTATTCTGTCATTCCCTCAAACGAGTTTTCCTGACTTTTACCAGATTACTACTGAACAAGCATGATCAACTATGCTGCAACGTCACTTGACATGTAAAAGAAACTGAGTGATACTCACTGTAACAAACCTCTATTTTCAAATTCCAATATTATGTCTAATCCCATTAAACAAATCTGTCAAAATAAGTCTTTCATTTTTATGTATGGTTCTCATCTGGACCTGTTTCAGTCTGGCTTTTGTGAGAAATATTTATCAGAGTCATTCGACTGCTTGAATCTTCCCTGATGGAAAAAATGTGAAGATCGCAAAATAAATGTGGATTACATTTAATAATAATAATAATAATAATAATAGTGTGAAGGAAGCAGAATACCTACTTTTTAAGCTCTAAGCCCTTTACAATATCAGATAACACATACAACACATTGACAGCAACAAGAACAAAAACAAACGCCGCAAAATAATCATCCTAAGAACAGCCAAAAAACAAACCTAATTAAGTCTTTACATATGTTCTTCTTTTCGGAAAATATGAGTTTTAAGAGCACTCTTGAATGAGATCGTAGTGCCCATGTTTCTAAGATCAATGGGCAATTCATTCCACGTAGCTGGACCCTAGTATACAAAAGAAAGTTGTCCATTTGACGTCTCTTTAACAGTGTAGACAATTAGAAAACAGGTGTCAGAAGATGATTGAGGTCACATAGCTATATTTGACTGAAAACAGACAACGAAATAAAGCTATTTTGTACAGATTTTGTTTTTTATTCTTGGTTGAATAGGTAGCCAGTGAAGCTTACATAGTTGGGGAAAGTCTGCTCAGCTCTTCGTACTCTAAGTATGGTACTAGCAGCTGTGTTTTAAAGTTTCTGAGTTTTTGTACAATATAATGAGATGAACCCAATTAGCGTGCATTTATACACCCCATTCTTAAAAGTACTTATGAGCACAAAAGTTTTGGTGGCATCAGCCGAAAGAAAACTGCGATTGTAGCTGATACGTCTCAGCTCCAGATACGCAGACTTGTATATGTTCATTACACGTTCATTTAATGACAGTGTCCTGTCGAGCATGACACCTACATTTTGTACTGATGATGTGAATTTAATGCTCACATTTCTGATCCTTATTTTTTGAGATAAAGAATGTGAATGCTAAAATATTTGCGTGGTGATACGAATGGCCTTAATTGTATCATCATTCGTCTTCAGCTTGTTAAATGTCATCCAGGATTTCACATCGAAAGTGCACCTCTATACGCCTTGGATGGTAGCATCAACTTTAGTTTCATTTCTATCTTTGTGTAATTGAGTGTCATCAGCGTACAATATGTGAAACAACGGATGCGTCTAATGGCGCTAAATTCCAAAAATATCTCAGTTTATGAATGAAGAAAGTGAGATAATATTCCTTTTACTTTAATCACTGTTAATAACACATCGTCTTAGAGGAATAAGGCAGCAGATATATATATATATATATATATATATATATATATATATATATATATATATATATATATATATATATATATATATATATATATATATATATATATATGTGTGTGTGTGTGTGTGTGTGTGTGTGTGTGTAACTCGAATTTTATCAACTTGACTGAAAGATCACATTTTGTTGTTGTCAGCGGAAAATCCTGCGCGCCACTCTATCATTTGTGTTTTATAATTATTTGGATTTTCTAATTCTGACAAATTGACATACTGTAGTAATAAGCTCGGAGTACAATGATACTATCTCATATCTATTTCTCAACCACTAGTTTGTGATATATCAAACCAAATTTGAAATATTATTTGTATTTATTTCGTATTTATCATTAAAGATATTGTTATTTGACGCAAGCTCTTTCCAAACATTTTATCATATGATTGCAACGCATAAATTTAGTTGGTCTTTGTCTAATCCTAGGTCTCTAAATTTTCGTTTATTATCATCTTTAAGTGTCTTAATTTAATGTAAATACTGTCACTTTAATTTTTTATGTGCCGTTTCATTGGAAGGCAAATACCATTAGGCTGCAATCTTTTTCGTTGTTAGTGTAGTTATTGTTTGTAATCATTTCTGGTGTTGATATTTTTTGTAAAGTTTATAGTTCTATTTGCTTCATACAAAAATGTGTAAAATTATTTGTGCCTTTCACAGTTTTTCGACAACCTTTCATTTTTCTGATTTCGCTGAGTTTTTTCATTTTCTCCGTTATCATACCAAATTCGATTTCGTCAAGTTTGGACAATTCTTTGCATCTTTGGAAGTTAGTATTTTTTAGGTCTGTCCTCATTCACACACGTAAAACATGATATTGTGTCGATAGATTCTGTTTCACTTGCTATTACACATACTGGGGTTCCTGTTAGAATACATGAGGTCCTAGATCATGTCAGACCATATGAAACTATCCATTTTCGTATCATAGTGCATCATAAATTCGATGTGATTCTAATCATTTTAATGTGCTTTAGGTCCATCGAGGATGTTGAATGTTATTGTTAAATCTCGGATCTGATCCATTATTCTTATCTCTCTTGTCGGATGTTTGATGTTCGTTGTGGGATTACTAAGCCTAACTGTTATGGTGGGATTTATTCTAAGACCTAGAATCTGATTTCTAATGTTGGATGTTTGTTTTCTCATGATACATGTCGGTTTTCAGATTTCAAATGCTGAATGTGATCGTGGAATATGGAATTTTTGGATGGCATATCTCGTGTTTTATGGTTTAGTGTTGTTAATAAAGAATCGGAATGATTGCGACCGGAACTTGCTATGAAAAAGGGGCATGATGTTTGCTTCTAGTGAGAAGATTGAGGGTAGAGTATTGTGGAGACGGAAGTATGAAGTCATTACTAACATATCTCATCTAAACTGAGATCATTTCTTCAAAAAGATAAGAGCGTGGAGTTGCAACATCCAAATAGACCGTAATGACAAGTAGGTATGTCAAGTGTTTCAAATATTTTAATTTGCGCCACCGCTAATATAATCAAACGAACAATACACAAGCTAATTCAATACTATTGCATTTCCTGAGAGCGAAGACTTTCGGGTCGTTTCAAAGCAT
The DNA here is from genome assembly GCA_028554795.2 of Sinohyriopsis cumingii. Lineage (NCBI taxonomy): Eukaryota > Metazoa > Mollusca > Bivalvia > Unionida > Unionidae > Sinohyriopsis > Sinohyriopsis cumingii. The sequence continues at coordinate 146,079,692 of CM068827.1, forward strand.
GTATATTCTGAATTCTTTCTTGAGGCACTCACAGTACTCACATCTTTGAACATCGCATATAAAGTCTGTATTGTTGCTCACGTTGTTTTACCGATGAAATAAGTCAACTATTTTATCGTTTTGATTGTTACTTTGAAACTATGATACCTAACGTAATAATATCAGTTTGATCTAAATATGGTGTAAGAGAGCAAAGAATGTCCTGTTCAACGAATCAGTTACGTTTATATAGAACTGATGTAAACTTTGATGTAGACGAAGGCCATGTGTACTGTCTAAAAGTTTAAAATATACTGTGTATGTCTAAATAATAAATGTAAACGCTTAGAAATGTAAAACATATAACTGATGCCCAAATGTTTATTGTAGATGTTTACATATTTCTTGAAGATTACCCAAATCCATACATCAATTGTATGCTCGTTTGCCATTTGATTATTTATATCCGTTGTACTGGATCTTTGACATTCATTTAACATTTCTGCAAAATAAATCCGTTCGCTCTATTCTGTCAACCACCGAGGACAAGCAACCTCAGTATTACAAAGAACCCATCCGTCCTCAAAGGCCTGAATACAAGCATTCTAAGAAGTTCCTATGTTTTTGTGTTTTTACATAGTTATATTAACCTCATATGCAGAAACATACATTAAGTGTCAGTGTAACCGTGGGACTAAGCATCAATTTATATGTGTGACTTTAACTTATCTTAATATTATTGTCATTATTATGGATAGTTTCAGTTTAGATTTATCAGACTTTACTTTATATCCTATTTTATTATAGTCTTTGTATCTATTGTTAGATCACAATATTAATGGATTACCAATTATTGTGGATTTTGTTGCATCAACAGAACTTGATTTTATGTATACGAAAAAATGATTATTCTGCTAAACCAATATCATCCATTATACATGAAACAAACTGAAGCATAAAATATATAGTAATTTCTCATTACGTGCGAGCAAATAAACATACAAATTCAAAATATTCAAAATATTGGATAAGAATGATGAAGAATTATATTGATGATTGATAAATGAGTGAGAGAAAAAACTAGACACTCTCTGCTACGTGGTTCAGAAAAATATAATTCACCATCTGATTCAACAGCACCCGTTCAAACGATAAAAATAATTAGTTCTGGGGGAACGTTTTCACCTAGTAATATTGTTTGATCCACATAATGAGGTAATCTTATACTTTGTATTTTGATTCAGGAGAAACCATCTAAAATATAATGTGCTTATAATTTATATCAGAAACGTATTAGTGTTAAATAATTAAGACATTTGGATACATTGTCCATGGGTCAGATATATGGTATCTGCATGGCTTTGATTAATGACGATCAGTAATAGCTGTTTCAGACATGGATACATCTTCTAGACGTTTGACGTTTCCCTTGATCGAGTCAGTAAAAATATGTTACTTAGCTTTATTGTTGAACCACTACAGAAATGATCGGAAAATGTTGCCGCAGAACAAACAGAATACATAGTATAACAATTGTATATATTTATATTTAAATCCTCCCCCATAGCCACTTCCGTGTTCCACGAAACTACTTTCCCGCCGCAACCTTTAAGTAATAAATATCACGTATAAAAATCTATATATGTATCAATATCTAAACAAAGATCTGATCACATCTTAGTGATCTCATATACTTTCGAAAAGCTTGGTTTGCATAGAGAGTAAGATATAAGTTACCGTCTCTTACACGAGCCTTATATAAAATACCTTAATGTCAGCAATGCAAATAATTGTTTTCCTTATGTTAATATTTTTATATTGTTTTAGTAATTAAATATATTATTCCAATCAAACACTATGTAACAGCGACAAATACTTCGAATAAAATATAAAAAAGAAACATTTCACCATGTTGCAAATAAAAAACGAACAATATAACCATAAGTTAACTTAGGTAGGGATAAGCCCTTTTAAGCCTAATACTTGTATCATTTTGTTCGCTCTAATGTTATAACACATAATCTCAGAATCCTGCTATTCAAGCGAATCGGCATATGAATGTTCTGAAAAATAGGTACATTTCCAAATATCACTGTCCTGGTCACAAAAGCGAAGTTTGTGGGGAATAATAGCCATTTTCTATACTTTTGAGGAATAAGCAATTAGGAAATAACACTTACAAACCATGGAACAAAAAATTGTTATACGGCGTTGTTTTTTAGTGTTGAAAGTATCTGCCCTTCACAATGGTTGATTTATTGAGTAGCATATAATTGTGAAAGTTAGTGTCGGATAAATTTTGTCTGTATTTTTCGTTCACAAATTCGTAGAGTGTGATAAATCTGATCGTTATTTTGGCTGTTATATTATTTACGTTTGATTATTCGACTAATTTGCTTGCTATGTATTGATGTCCATGACCAGTGATACAATCTTATATTCCTTCGCTTATCCTATGGTGATCACTTTAGATTTCTTCTCATCATTTTATATATTACTCCACTCTTTATCACGTTACCCTATGTCGTTCCTGATTCCAATTTTCTGCCTGTTCATATAATTAGTGCAGTCCATGTCCAAAATAATTCTTATTAACTTCATTGTCCACAACAATGTATTTTTGATCAACATATATAACACTTTGAGGGCAGTTATACGCAAGAAATATGCTTTTGATTACCAAAAGCAAAGCCACACTTCAGTGCCTACTCCAGATGATTTTAAAACTCATTAAATACAGATAACTATCAGATGTATTGTTTTTGCTTCCTTGCCTTTCACAATAGCGTCTGAAACGCGTTTTTGGTGCGTGCGTCCTCCTCTTCTCTGTCTCATAATACCTTTCGTACATCCACTAAAGACTGATGAGTTCGGACTCCATTCTAATACTTTTGGCTCAAAAGATTAATTATCCTGCTCTTGAACTTCTGCGTCACGGACCTCATCCAAAAAGTCACAAGCGTCAGACCCTGCGGAAGAGATTTTACCCACCATGACAGAGAATCACGTGGATGATTGCGCGTGTACGTGCAAATTTAAAAGTGAACAACAGGCTGCACACACGTAGGGGTTAAATGGTCATGGCGGGTTAAAACGACGATGGGTGGACTGGCCGAAAATTGGGCCAATGCAGAAAAACCCATAGTCCCCTACTAATCCTGTTTAAATCCATCAACATGGCTCGTTTAACTTTTTTCTTCATTTGTTTTGTTCATGCGGTTTTTATCTTGAATTTGGAGCAATATTTATGTTACTGGTGAGTTTCCTTGTCATTATACAAGAAAACCACACCAGAACAAAAACAGTAAATAACTTACATTATCACGCTGGATACAACAAGAAATATGCTGCATCAATTTGAAGTATATTTTATTCTAGCCAGCATGTTAGAGAATCGCATTCAAAGAAAATTTGCTTCTTCCTAACGAATATCGTTATAAATTCTTACACTTTGACCCACGCAATGACACATATCCATTATTTACTCGTCCTAGCAAATCTCATACATACGAAACAGCAACATCAGCATTTTCTAGTATGGAAGATTCCAGCATCGTAAACCACAGGTGATAATCTGATCTGCACCATGATAAAGGCACGTAGTGGATTATCGCCCCTGGTTCTCGGCAATTGGAAGTTTCAAATGTTTCAGCAAAATTCTTCATATTGGATTCTTAAATATACAATATTTTGCAATTTCAATTATACACAAGAGCAATCAAAATGATTTATCTTCATATCTACTTGTTGGGTCCAAACATCAAAGCAAATTACCCTAGCTATTTGTTTGAAATATATTATATGTGTATATTTGAAACAATACATTAGAAAAAAGTGTTTACATATATGAAAATTAGAGGTTTAATAATAGTATTCGCACAATATTCTTGATTATCTAGAACATACATAAACGCGTTAATAGAAAATACTAGTTTAATACCGGCGAGTATATACAGTGATGGAATTTTAACGTATAATAGGAACAAAAGTCATTAACTTAAACATTATAAGGTTTTAATTTTTGAGAATATAAAGATTTTCAAGATAATAACTTGGAGGGTATTGAAACGTTATTACGACACCATATTAAGGTCCATGTGTTATAACGTATAAAACACCAATCACATTATAAAGAGAATACGCGTTTTGATGTATGCAAAACTTATGGCGGAATATAGGAAAATAGTTTGTTCCCGAGATATCAAACTCTTTCAGAGTGCTCGGGCAAATGTTTGTACATATCAAAACTTACATTATCATTATTCTTGAATTAATCATTTCCTCTGTACCTAAATTGTATGCAAAAATACCAAAATAAAGGAAAGTATAAACATGTAAAACATATGCTCAAACGGCATGTAAATATTTGTATGTATTTGCGTAAAACTATAGTCACACAAGCGCAAGACATCATCCATTCCAAACCATCCCGATCATGTAAGAATACGCATGCACATTCTGTATAACGTTCCTCTCGAAGCACTTCATCGGTCTTCTTCGATCACTAACCACTAACCCTACTTGATGAACCAATGACCCTCTATATTGAAATAAGTTAGGAAAAATAAGCAATAAACAATGGGCTACCTGAAAATCTAAGGGGGCAATGAAGCAAATTGATGCGCCGAGAAATGTATTGTTGCCCTTTGTGCAAACGAAATGACATATTTAAATTGACATCTAGTAGGACTATTTAACCGAGAGTCGGAACAAATGCATCGGAGACACTTGTGTTGCAAACTGAGAATTTTCGAACACACAAGCAAAGAAAAGCATTATGCTGATCTGGTTATAGGGATGGATGGCATATCACTGGATGAAATCGGGGATTTGCTCGCTTCAATCTATAATCAATAGTGATGTTTTGCTTTCTTCTCTCTCAGTTTTGTGTTTCATTAATGTTGCAGTGAGTGATAAATACATTTAGCAACAACACCCTCATGACCAAAATAAAAAGTTAAATATCCTGTTATAGTTTAGTATTTTTAGCTGAGTTAGTTTATAGCCTTTTAACACACTCATGTTTTTTGTCGTCATATCACGTCACATGTCCAAGCGTCAACGTCGTCCATAAGTACCCCTGCCAGAGAAATGTGGCGTGGGCCTTATCGAATAGCACTCGATATCTTTCGCTTCTCAGCTGAATCAATGTTGGTCATTCAGCGGTGATTATCATGTCATATTTTAGAAACAGTCCTTGACTGATTTTATGACTGATGGTGGTACATCGTTTTGTCTGGCATTTTTACGTGCTACTCCAAGCTAGCCCCGAGTTGTTGGTGGCAAATAAGGGCAGTTTCAATGGTCTATCTCTATCTTGCCCTCGCACAAACTATGCTTGAGAGTACATCAAGTTTTTAAGTAGCATGACTGCCGTGGCAATGGAAGTTTGACACCGATCTTACTGATCTAGGTCACGGCCTCTATTTCCCATATTAATAACAAGGAAAATGTTATATGCAACTCGCGGATTATAAGTGACCAATATGCGATCACAAAAGAGGACAGAATCGTGGTGGATAGATGATGTGACCTTGATCAGTGAACGCAAAGCCGTCATTATCATAATACTATCGTAGACATAATTGTTTAGTATGATGATGATCTTCATGGAACAATTTGAAGTCAGGCCTATATTATTGATAGTGGTTATAATACACATTTATGTACTGCAACAGAAATACACATTTATAATGCAGAGAATAGGTTTCTGAGGCAGATAATATTTATGTTGCCGATAATATTTGTGTTAGAGAATTACTATATTATATAATGGAACCAAATTGATCGATATATGTTTATAGTATTTTGAATGAATTTATGTTATATCTTATTCCTGGATTATGTTGTCAAATTAATATAGTATATGTAATGTTACAGAAAAGATGAAATTGCTGTTTCGTTTAAATGCATTATGCAGATTTACCAAAGTGGCCCAAAAGATGGTATGGGCAGTTTCGAACACAAATCGGAACAAATTGATAAATCTGTTAACTTAGGAATTATCTTATAAAAGAAACGACGTGAGCTTGGTAAAAATTTCAAGAAAAAGCCTGATAATCAATTATTTGAGATTATGCAAGTTAAGAAAGAGCATCCCATTTGAGCCCAAACGAATGTTATGATGACGACGGCACTGGCATATGAAGTGAATATAATAGCTTGAGTAATGAAGATCACCAAGTATAGAGACGTTTCTTGCATTAAGACAACAATTGTGTCCACACTCACCAGTATATGTATGAAGCGGAAAACGATCAAGCAGAAAAGAAGCAACGCAAGCATTGCACGCTTATGTCAGGAGCTAGTACTAAAAGCAATGAAACAAAACTACTAAGGGAATTTACACTCCTTCCAGGACATTTCATATCATTTGGATAATATATGTACAAAGTCTCGTCGAAATAAAGATGGTGGAATATATTGCCGTGATCGGTCATTTCAGTTCATTTCGGCGGAAGCAGAGATGAACTAAATTGTATTAAACCTTCAAAGATATTTTAGTAGAATGAGGCCGTTTATTTACAAATGCAAGATTTTCAACTTTTAATTGCTATAAAGCTATTGTTTAAATTCCGTGAAAATACAAAGTATCAACTCGGTAATAATCTTGATATCCATGTAGCATACCATTCAAGAGGAAAATGCACCAGCGGCGACTGGTACACGAACGGCAGCGAGTTTGAAAGCATTCGCCTGCAGGGAGCGCACCTTTTCAGTCCAACCTGTTACCAGCAACATCGAAAAACGCAAGGTTCACAGCAGGAAGGTGCTTGCAACTCCTGAGAGTGTGCCCTACCTGTGGACAAGTCATACGCAGCAAAAGTGCCAGGGGCACGTATGGCCAGGAAAGAAATGATGTCACATTTGTCACCAAATCATGAACTTGGAACACAAACCCTACATTCAAAAATACCAGCCCCAACATGAAGAAGATGACCTGAAGAAAGGAAATTTCATCTTTTTTGATTTCGAATTCATGCAAGGGAATGACATTCACATTCCTAATTTCTGCGTGGCTCATGGAGAAGTGCATCAACGAACATATACTTAGTCATTGCCCTCAATGCAGCAAAGATTCCTGGAGGACGTGAAAACATCTTTCGGCGACCGAACGCGTTTGCTGATTTTGCCCAATGGATCTTAGACTCCATCGATGAGACTAGGATCCAAGAGTACATCGAACTCTACGCGTAGATAGTCATCGCCATGTCACGGTGATGGCTCACAATTTCTCGGGATACGATGGGCAGTTTCTTTTGAGATAGTATACAGAGCAAAGTACCGAACGTCCAAAAGTGTAAGAAACATTCTCACCAAAAGAGCAGTTAGAATAGTCTTGTTTGAAAATATGCATTCACAGATATATGAACATACTCAGCGACACGTGGGGTAAAGACACAAATGAATCGAGTGTTTAATGTATTTCGTCTTTTATTATTATTTTATAATACACATGTGAAATACAAAGGGAGATAAATAGTGGATATTTATTCCATGTATCAATCACTCAAGTGATTTCTGCTGCTGACATGTTCCACCATATATGTGATCAAAATTCGTTTGACTGCAACCAGTCAACTAGGTCCGCATGTTGCGTTTTATACTAACTGTGAACTGCTCAGATGATGTGCCGGCAGATAATGTTTTATGCAATTTGTTTGGAGTGTCATTTGAAGAAGCAACATAGTTTCTGATCGGCCAGCACGTAAGCAAGAATATACGTGAACATTGCTTTCATTGAACTACATGTTATAAAAACATTCTGCATGCTTATTTGAATTTAGGTTAACATGCTCTTCAGTCAGGTATTTCTGATATTACATATACATTGCATTGTCTTTCGTAATATTGTTACGGCTCTTTGGTATATAAGTTAGCAACAGAGAAAGCAAACACATCACGGTTTATAAAATTAAACGAATAATTTAATCATGATATGAAAACTTAAGATGAAAGTATAGTACTGTGAAATAAATCCCAAATAATCATCACAAGTCCATAAATATAGTGTTCAGTATGAGTGCCAATCTAGTTACGAATGAATACCTAACAGACTAAAACAGTTCTTGGTTGACCTGAAAATAATAACCAAATTCCAGAGAATAAATTAATTGTGTGCCGGACCCGACCTAACTATTTACAAACTCGCGCTAGATATTGTCAGAAATGCCACCATAAGGCAGGTTAATATGACAGCTGATGCTACCAGTGGCGGTTTTGAAGCATCTACCTCGACAAGGCGAGAGTTGAATGATTATATACATATATTTTTCCTGTTTGTCCCTACGGAGACCCCGGATGACCCAATATCGATTACTCCCACGCTCGTTTATCTTCCATGCAAAATTGCCTTGTTGACAAACATTTGCTTCGTCCTTGTGGACCAGAATTGGCACATGAAACTGTAAAACAGGTATTATTAACACGTGTAAACTCGTTTACGTGGCATCGTAAGGAACTGCTCTCAGCGATTATGTAAATGGATTGTGTACACGTGCGCCAAAGATTGTCCTGCCTTTGCCGTCGCGCCATACACAAATCGCTAAACACGTTAACGTGCTAGTCGTTCATATCATGAAAAATATAGCTGGGGATCGGTTTAAAGTATCAAATTGCAGGTAGTTCAATCGATTACATTGTAACACTCAAAGATAATTTTCATGACAATGTAGTATACAACGAGGTATTAGCTCACCGCGTCATGCGTTTTTAATGTCAGACAGTTTGAACACCCTTCTGGAAAATCCTATGATTTTTGTTCGGAGTGGACGAGGCATCGCCGAGGATAAACGATCACAAAAATCCCACCAAAAAACATTTTACTGGACTTTGGTAAATATCAGCTCGCTTTGTTTACATCACAGACTCCTGAAATACATAGATCGAGAGCAAAATGAAGACAAAAGCTTGAAGATTTCACCAGCACGACTTTAATATGTTGAACTTCATTTACTATTTTAACATCGAGCATCTAGGCCTGATTAAACAGTGGACGTTTACTTTAGAGCACGTGTAGGTGGAGCTCGTTAAAATATGCATGCGGATTGATTTGGTATTCGAGCAGCAAATCATCGTATACGACAAGATTATTTTGACTTAAATCCTTATCATCAATGGCAGGTGTTCCTCCATTTGTGGAAGATCAATTACCAACGCTTTGTCACTCAATGCTATATTTAAAGCGTTGAGAACATCAAAACTCGGTTGGTCATGAGCTGATGGTGCTATCACCTACAACCGATCCCACGTTAACCGTCATGAAAATCATATTCAACAAGAGCTGAGTTTCCACTAATCCAAATGTACCAATTGATCAATGCGCTGAGTTTGGAAATATTGAATAGGTTCCATCGGAACTATTTGAGAGGTTTAGTTGCTGCTTGCGCTGAGATATCAAAGACGTTTAAAAAAAATTTAATGCCATTTAATAAGGCAGTTATTGTATATAACACTATCATGCCTTCATACAGTCTGCGATATTGCATGAAAATTCCTATCACAAATCCATGTCGAGCTCAACACTCGTCGGTGTATAGCCTTAATTAAAGGAACAGGTGTTCAATGTTCCATTGGCCGTAAAACGCGCAAGGTAAATAAAATGCGTCGGCGGTGATATCGATGATGCATCAATAAATTACCAGAATAACCATGATGCAAATATCTTGGTAGAAACTATATTCCCGGATACAATTAATGTGTGCCTCGTACACAGCTTGATATATGACTTGATTATAACAACCAACCAATGACATTGTAACGCCTGTAAATCATGTTGATACAGTTTGTTACCGGCATGACCTTGTTTATAAATGATATTCAACATGCTGATATCAATCTTATTCATAACGTGATTGCTTTAATCGAACACTTGGAACACAAATATTTAGAAAGCGCGACAAAGGTCCACCATGGTGCTGACCGAACATGATTGGTCAAAAAAGAATCGTGACAAATGTACCAACAGAGCCAAGAAATTCAGCTCTGATGGTTTGATAAACAGATGCTAAATTATGTCTACAAGGCTGATCTATTATTTCTTCCATATGATTGTTTACGTTGAAGACTATACAAATACGCGTTAATCATTGTCAACGTTGCAACCAGCTACGAAGAAGGAGCTGTATTCATTAACAACCATATTCAGCAAGTGCGCCTGATTCACTTGAACATATCTATGCACGTGAACCATTAACATGGCTAGGATTATTACAAGTCGATCCAGGTAAAGAATTGTATGTGTGTCTCTGATATGGATTTTTAACGTAGCTTTAACAATTTTTCAGTGCTATTGCTACGATGTCTGCAGTGTAGCAGTTTATAGCGATGTCTTGCAGTCACATTATCCTGGCATCAGGCCGACCAGACCTAACACGGACATCTTAATGCTGAGCGCCAAGCGAGGCAGCTGTTAGTACCATTTTTTTAATAATAAACCTTTGGTGTTATCCGGCCGAGGATCGAACCCACGATCTTCCACATCCGAGGCGGACGCTCTATCCACTAGGCCACTGGAGCAGTCTGGTAAAGAATTTATTGCATCTATTGTTGTATTAATGACAAAACATAAAGTGCAAGTTCGTGTTGGACATTTACTATACATCATGACCAAGCTAATGTGGAATGACTTAATCATTCAACTTGCGGAACGATTATTCGGACAACAATTAGTACTAGAATCACGGACCCCGAGTGCTTGCGCTTCACAACGTTATCACGAGTGGGTACAACAGTTTCCATTAGTCATCTAAACACAAACAAATGAAACCATTCATGCAATTGAAATGAAACCAACTATTGCAATCCGACAAATGACTGTCAAACTTACATTGTACATTATTTCACAAACGCAACCGTTAGAATCACTCAAAATATTTTTTCGGTATTTATAGGCATCAGAATAGCGAGAAGGAGGCAGGTTCTCGCAACCTTTTTGGGGGCCCTGAGTGGCCGAGTGGTCTAAAGCTGTCTGAGTCACGGATCACTGCCATCTCATATCTAGCCAATGTTGATATATGAGAAAGCTTGCACGCAGATTCTCGTGGGTCGGTGGTTCTTTCCAGAGTTTTCCCGCGTTCTTTCTCCACCGTTAATACTGGCCGCTATGTGTAACCTATATTGTGCTGAAAAATGTCATTAAACCCTATACCAACAAATGCAACCGTTAGAACCACCCAGAAATATTTTTGTCGGTATTTATAGACATCAGGATAGCTAGAAGTCCACTGATCTATTACAATATCAGATCGGATTAACTTTCCACGACAACGAGGATGATATCAGTTGGTGCAGTCACTAATTGGACCAGTTCGTCCTAACAGGGCTTAAGTGCGAGGGGAATTGCAAGTCATTCCATCAAATACTTGATTACCAACAAGACTTATTTTATCAATCGCATGATGTCCATGCGCCTAAGTGAAAATTTCATCAGGAAATAACCACCGCCTGGTATCACTCTGTGATCAAGTCTCGTTGGTGCATCTGTTTATGACATTTCTATGACTCAGTCATATTTATTTTATCTCGAAGACTTTGCACCAATATACACACAAATATATATATGGTACGAAATATCCAGTGTGACTTGTTTCGCCCTTTTAATGGGATTTTGTTGATCCAATCGCAATCGAACACATGTTAAGGAGAAATCTGAAATATTCCACAACTGGCTTGCCGTATCATGTGTTATAGAATTCGACAACAACGACTCTTCATTGTGTTACTAACCAACGGTGTTCTTTCAGATAATCGCCGTTGTCAAATTGTTTGTCAGTGTGCTAAATCAACACGATATGAGCTAAAATGATATATATATTTGTGTGTGTGTTTGTGTATGTGAGTCTGTGTGCGTGTGCGTGTTTGTGTGTGTGTGTTAACACGACGCATCACGTGCAACGTTCGGGAATAACGCCTATGATCAGGAGTATACCCCAGTTAATATCAGGTCTTGGTGATCGAGATCGAGAAGCGTCCCTATCTGACGCAGAGTACATTGGTGAGTATACATCGTCAAAGGTGTATGTATAAGAATGTGAAAGAAATCGTCACCTTTTGCTCTGATGACCTCACATGTCGAGGACTCTCAGAGAAGTAAGAAACTCGTGCTATTCTGAAGTATACTTTTAACGAAACTATGCTATTACAATGAAATATAATTACGACATCGCCATATATTTAGTGCAATTATTTCATTAAAATAACGAAAAACAAGTCGGTTTCACGGAAGAATGTCATAAGTCCAACATTTCATCTAAAACAGTCTGACGATCTATATATTTCAATAATAAAAGCTCCATAATAAATAACACACCCAGTTAACTAAAGGTACAATAATTCCTAATTAAACATGATTTCACGATGTGAAAAAGTTTCAATGAGACATTGCAGATTGATGTATTTATGCAACCGATTTAAGTAGTAAATTATATTTAATTCAATCTTGCCTTAACCAAATGACATTGCGCGATGAAAGAGGTGTGCACTCCCTCTCAAGCCCGTAGACGAAACATTCCAAACACTACGAAGCTAAATGGTTATATTCTTAAGGTGTAAAATTAATACTATTTTAAATAATGCAAAAGAGTAAATAATGAAATGTTATCACATACGGATAGTTTTCTATAAACCGTCTCATGTGTGTGTGTGTGTGTGTGTATGTGTGTGTGTGTGTGTGTGTGAGTCAGACATATGGATGAATAATGTAATATATATATATAGAGTAAGAGAGATAGACGGGGAATCGAGAGTGATGGAGAGAGAGGATGGACAACATTTCTAGGGCCCAACGGATTTTGTTTTAAATTATAATTTATTCAAATTATCAGCAGCTATAATCCTATCAAAGTAATTTTCTTTACTTATGATACTAAGATTGACTATATTGTTGAAAACGGCCTATCTTTTGATATATTATGAACTCCAATAGAAAGAGTTGAAATATACGAATCGATAAAAAATATAATAATTGATTCACAATATTCGGATGATATTTACCCGAGGGTATTACGCTAAAAGACTAAAATTTATGGTAGATAGGCTCAACGATAGAGCATATGCACCTATGGAAGTTTTCTCTTCAATTGCGTTCGTTAATGGTATGAAACAAATCTACATTTTGTCATTGACGTTCTTTACTAGGGCACATATGCTTACATTCGTTTACAAATATATGTCTTTAAAACTTGAATAACAGCCATTACAATGAACGACCTGTGCAAGATGAATAACACCGCTCGCAATATCGATAGGTAGGTAGAGATATGAAAGGAGATCCGGCTTGATTTGTTTAAGGAAATATTGTGTGTTGCTTTCCTTTTGTATTCGTTTTGGAAGAGCCTTTTGTTGAATATATATGTTCGCAATGCCAAATGACAAGGAATAAAAGAAAATCAACACGATATGAGTTAAACTGACTTTAACTGAGAGGTATGTTAACATCTGCACTCCGTGTATATCTAAATGACTTTCATGAAACAGAAATCAGAAAAAGCGAAAACTTACTGAGAGCTAGTGGTACATATTTACAATATGAGGCCTTCCTTGCAAAAGCTAATAAATTTGAACCTGACCTCCCTGATAATGAATTACAACAATTTCTTAGCTCTTGAAAACAGAATAATTCTAATTCAAGCTAATCACCAGTTCCACTTAAAACACATATTATTGAGGGACAACCCTTTCATTTCTTCTTTTATTCAGTCTTAGACCTCTCTGATCTATAATGGAGGTAACATATCTTCCACAATATATATATATATATATATATATATATATATATATATATATATATATATATATATATATATGTGTGTGTGTGTGTGTGTGTGTGTGTGTGTGTGTGTGTTTGTGTTAAAAGGACGCATCACGTGTAACGTACGGGAATAACGCCTATGATCAGGAGTATACCCCAGTTAATATCAGGTCTTGGTGATCGAGATCGAGAAGCGTCCCTATCTGTCACAGTACATTGGTGAGTATACATCGTCAAAAGTGTATGTGTAAGAATATGAAAGAAAGCGTCACGTTTAGCTCTCACGACCTAACATGTCGAGGACTCTCAGAGAAGTGAGAAGCTCGTGCTATCCTGAATTACACTTTTAATGAAACTGTAATGTTACAATGAAATATAATTACGACATCGCCATATATTTAGTGCAATTATTTCATTACCATAACGAAAAGCATGTCGGTTTCACGGAAGAATGTCATAAGTCCAATATTTCATCTAAACCAGTAAGACGATGTATATATGTCAATAATAAAAGCTCCATAATAAATAACACACCCAGTTAACTAAAAGTACAATAATTCCTAATTAAACATGATTTCACGATGTGAAAAGGTTTCAATGAGACATTGCAGATTGATCTATTTATGCAACCGATTTAAGTAGTAAATTATATTTAATTCAATCTTTCCTTAATCAAATGACATTCCGCGCTGAAAGAGGTGTGCACTCCCTCTCAAGCCCGTAGACGAAACATTCGAAACACTATGAAGCTAAATGTTTATATTCTTAAGGTGTAAAATTAATACTATTTTAAATAATGCAAAAGAGCAAATAACGAAATCTTATCTCATACGGACAGTTTTCCATAAACCGTCTCAAATATATGTGCGTGAGCTAAAACAGATATATATATAACTCTGTGTGTGTGTGTGTGTAAAGAGAGAGAGCGAATCAGGCAGACAGACCCGAGAGAAAAACAGACCGACAGAGAAAGAAAGACGCAGAGAGTGGGAAATACAGAGCAGGGCAACTTTTTACATTCCAAGGTGTTCAAATTATAACACTAAAGTATTTTGCTTATCGAACTAAGCTTCAACATGCGGTTGAACACTGCGGATGTTTCATAGTATTATATAATCACCAATTACATGAGTTGAAATAGAACACCTGATTTTAAAGGTAATTTAACTTTCAAAATATTATGCGGACATTACATATGTAGGTATATAGAAACTGGATTGATTCTTATAAATAGGGTTAAAATTAGAGGAGATATTGACATGGAAGTCATGTGTGCAATTTGGATCTGTAAATGGAGTCGCCTCTGGTATCCAAAACATACAAGTGTAGTTTTGTTTATTCCTTTTATTTACTAGGACTCAGAAAGATTTGTGCGTCGATTAGGAAGATCTATTTTTAGAACATGACTGATAATGTTGTAGATATGTGACAGTAGGTAGAGGTATTAAAAGAAAAACCGGTTTGTTTTCTTTATCGAAATGTCGCGTGTTATCTTCATGTGAAGGACGTTTCAAATGAGCCTTTTCTTGATTAAATATATGTGCTAAAGCCCGAATATGAAGGAACAAATCATAATCAGCACGATATAATTCAGAAGGAAGTTAGCCAACTGGTTTCACACCTTCTGCAAGAAATGTACGACAATGTTATTAATCAAACCTAAATTGCAAACACCAATACAATCGTGAGAGGCATTAGAACATGTTAAAGATATTACCAAATTTTTAACAAGACTGATTATATCGATGGATCCGAACGTCACTGATAATAAATTAAACTCGATTTCAGCCCTTAAA
This sequence comes from Sinohyriopsis cumingii, assembly GCA_028554795.2. Lineage (NCBI taxonomy): Eukaryota > Metazoa > Mollusca > Bivalvia > Unionida > Unionidae > Sinohyriopsis > Sinohyriopsis cumingii. The sequence goes on from CM068827.1 coordinate 146,095,217, forward strand.
ATCATAACAATTCTGACCCAAAATGAATCATCAGGTGTTGCTCAAAACTTTTGTCTTATCGAGGGATAAATCTTTCATATCTCTTTTCAATCAGCCTTAGACATACTCTTCTAATCTGCAATGCTCGTATCTTCGCTTGCATACCCATATTAATTCAAATTTCCCTACCCCGATTTACTCTCAAGAAAAACAAAATGGTACGATTAATATTTAAATAGAGTACATACCATTGTATTTCACCTTTGTTATCAAGAGATTTCGCAAAGAAGAAATAATTACAGGTATGTTCTACAGAAAGCAGCATAAAAGCCGGAACAAAAGAACAGTTTTCTTTTTATTTAGGTGATTATGTCTTTCTGACAGTCTTTATCTATCTAACCATGAGTCCATCTAAAGATCAATAGAAAGATATAAACATTGATCGATGTATATGTGCTTAGTAGTGTATACAGCGAGAATATGTCTATATATATATATATATATATATATATATATATATATATATATATATATATATATATATATATATATATATATATATATATATATATATATATATATATATATAGATGTTTGTGTGTGTGTGTGTGTGTGTGTGTGTGAGTCAGACATATATATGAATAATGTAATATATATATAGACTAAGAGAGATAGACCGGGAATCGAGCGTGATGAAGAGAGAGAGAGGGGGGAGTACATTTCTAGGACCCAACGCATATTGTTTTAAATTCTAATTTATTCAAATTGTCAGCAGCTATAATCCTATCAATGTACTTTTCTTTACGTATGATACTATGATTGACTATATTGTTTAAAACGGCCTATCTCTTGAAATGTTATGAACTCCAATAGAAAGAGTTGAAATATACGAATCGATAACAAATATAATAATTGATTCACAATATTCGGATGATATTTACACGAGTGTATAAGGCTAAAAGACTAAAATTTATGGTAGATAGGCTCAACGATAGAGCATATGCACCTATGGAAGTTTTCTCTTCAATTGTGTTCGTTAAATGGTGTGAAAAAAATCTACATTTTGTCATTGACGTTCTTTACTAGGGCACATATGCTTACATTCGTTTACAAATATATGTCTTTAAAACTTGAATAACAGCTATTACAATGAACGATCTCTGCAAGATGAATAACACCGCTCGCAATATCGATAGGTAGGTAGAGATATGAAAGGAGATCCGGCTTGATTTGTTTAAGGAAATATTGTGTGTTGCTTTCCTTTTGTATTCGTTTTGGAAGAGCCTTTTGTTGAATATATATGTTCGCAATGACAAAATGACAAGGAATAAAAGAAAATCAACACGATATGAGTTAAACTGACTTTAACTGAGAGGTATGTTAACATCTGCACTCCGTGTATATGTAAGTGACTTTCATGAAACAGAAATCAGAAAAAGCGAAAACTTACTGAGAGCTAGTGGTACATATCTATAATATGAGGCCTTCCTTGCAAAAGCTAATAAATTTGAACCTGACCTCCCTGATAATGAATTACAACAATTTCTTAGCTCTTGAAAACAGAATAATTCTGATTCAAGCTAATCACCAGTTCCACTTAAAACACATATTATTGAGGGACAACCCTTTCGTTTCTTTTTTTATTCAGTCTTAGACCTCTCTGATCTATAATGGAGGTAACATATCTTCCACAATATATATATATATATATATATATATATATATATATATATATATATATATATATATATATATATATATATATATATATATATATATGTGTGTGTGTGTGTGTGTGTGTGAGTGTTTGTGTTAAAAGGACGCATCACGTGTAACGTACGGGAATAACGCCTATGATCAGGAGTATACCCCAGTTAATATCAGGTCTTGGTGATCGAGATCGAGAAGCGTCCCTATCTGTCACAGAGTACATTGGTGAGTATACATCGTCAAAAGTGTATGTGTAAGAATATGAAAGAAAGCGTCACGTTTCGCTCTGACGACCTAACATGTCGAGGACTCTCAGAGAAGTGAGAAGCTCGTGCTATCCTGAATTACACTTTTAATGAAACTGTAATGTTACAATGAAATATAATTACGACATGTTAACATCTGCACTCCGTGTAAATGTAAATGACTTTCATGAAACAGAAATCAGAAAAAGCGAAAACTTACTGAGAGCTAGTGATACATATTTACAATATGAGGCCTTCCTTGCAAAAGCTAATAAATTTGAACCTGACCTCCCTGATCATGAATTACAACAATTTCTTAGCTCTTGAAAACAGAATAATTCTGATTCAAGCTAATCACCAGTTCCACTTAAAACACATATTATTGAGGGACAACCCTTTCATTTCTTTTTTTATTAAGTCTTAGACCTCTCTGATATATAATGGAGGTAATATATCTTCCACAATATATATATATATATATATATATATATATATATATATATATATATATATATATATATATATATATATATATATATATATATATATATATATATATATATATATATATATATATGTGTGTGTGTGTGTGTGTGTGTGTGTGTGTGTGTGTGTGTGTGTTAAAAGGACCCATCACGTGTAACGTACGGGAATAACGCCTATGATCAGGAGTATACCCCAGTTAATATCAGGTCTTGGTGATCGAGATCGAGATGCGTCCCTATCTGACGCAGAGTACATTGGTGAGTATACATCATCAAAAGTGTATGTGTAAGAATGTGAAAGAAAGCGTCACGTTTCGATCTCACGACCTAACATGTCGAGGACTCTCAGAGAAGTGAGAAGCTCGTGCTATCCTGAATTACACTTTTAATGAAACTGTAATGTTACAATGAAATATAATTACGTCATCGCCATATATTTAGTGCAATTATTTCATTACCATAACGAAAAGCATGTCGGTTTCACGGAAGAATGTCATAAGTCCAATATTTCATCTAAACCAGTCTGACGATCTATATATGTCAATAATAAAAGCTCCATAATAAATAACACACCCAGTTAACTAAAAGTACAATAATTCCTAATTAAACATGATTTCACGATGTGAAAAGGTTTCAATGAGACATTGCAGATTGATCTATTTATGCAACCGATTTAAGTAGTAAATTATATTTAATTCAATCTTTCCTTAATCAAATGACATTCCGCGCTGAAAGAGGTGTGCACTCCCTCTCAAGCCCGTAGACGAAACATTCGAAACACTATGAAGCTAAATGTTTATATTCCTAAGGTGTAAAATTAATACTATTTTAAATAATGCAAAAGAGCAAAGAACGAAATCTTATCTCATACGGACAGTTTTCCATAAACCGTCTCAAATATATGTGCGTGAGCTAAAAGAGATAATATATATATATATATATATATATATATATATATATATATATATATATATATATATATATATATATATATAACTCTGTGTGTGTGTGTGTGTGTGTGTGTGTGTAAAGAGAGAGAGAGCGAATCAGGCAGACAGACCGGAGAGAAAGACAGTCCGACAGAGAAAGAAAGACGCAGAGAGTGGGAAAGACAGAGCAGGGCAACTTTTTACATTCCAAGTTGTTCAAATTATAACACTAAAGTATTTTGCTTATCGAACTAAGCTTCAACATGCGGTTGAACACTGCGGATGTTTCATAGTATTATATAACCACCAATTACGTGAGTTGAAATAGAACACCTGATTTTAAAGGTAATTTAACTTTCAAAATATTATGCGGACATTACATATGTAGGTATATAGAAGCTGGATTGGTTCTTATAAATAGGGTTAAAATTATAGGAGATATTGACATGGAAGTCATGTGTGCAATTTGGATCTGTAAATGGAGTCGCC